>JALJEV010000803.1:0-1249564 GCA_026586105.1 Hylodesmum podocarpum | reverse complement strand
TTGTGCAATCACATCCATAGTATTATGGTGGTTAGACAAAGAGGTAGCATAACATCCATTAAGGGTTGGAGTTATTATGATCAAAGAATCAAAGCATATTCGATAGATAAGTTCAACAGACTAATTTCATAGACAACTGATGTAGCTCAAGTTACATACAATGCATTTGCAACAAGTTATTGATTACAACTGAGATCTCCTGTTCCTAGCTTATATCTCATGTATACATTGGAAGCATGAGCCAGGACCAGAGCATAAACAAAATTGCACGGGTCTTCATGAAAGCCCAGGTAACAGAACTCATTTCATACTCATCACAAGTAGAAAAACAGGTTGATTATATCCCCTTGTATAACAAATATATATAAGCAATAGAGAAAATAACCAATGGATGACAAGTATGCAAACTATTCTGACATAATTCTTATAGTAGACTGCATTCTGCAACAAGCTTACCTGCCAATCTAGTAAATTAACCACAATGTTCTCTGGTTGCTCATCCTCTGGTTTAAGTCCCTCTAGATCACCTGAAGTTGTAACATCAAAAATTGTGGCCACCCTTTTATTCTGTTCATCTAAAATCTCTCCCTCACTAACAAAAAGAGGGCGGATTACCGCAATCACTGTACCCCAGAAGACCAAAATTCCAAAGTCATAAAATTAGACACACTAATATTATCGAGTCCATCAATAACACAGACTCCATTTTATTCATCACCAGAAAAGGAATTATATACATATCTTATCTTATAGAAAACACTAGAATGCACAGACAAAAAAGAGATATAATTTTGACTCAATACCATTACAAAACATTTTCCCTTTGTCATGTTCATATATTTACAAATTGAGAGGGCCTAACATGACCCTCCACTGTTAAGAGAGATATTTATCGCTCCATGAATTGTCCTTTATGATAAGATTATGTGACTTATGCAGTTTATCATTTCAAGACTTATACTTAGGTGATTCTTAATTGTACATTGAAAATATTTTTACACCGAAAGTGTATCAAATTAAACTCTTAAAGAAATGATTTTTTCTATCAAACAAATGGTCAATCAAATGTAAACTCAAAAAGAAAACAAAAACCACAAATGGGATAGAATTTCCTTCTAAAAGGGGTGACTTACAAGACCAATCATGAGCAAGTTGTCGATGGTGTGATGAGAAAACAAAAGTGTTCCATCCTCTCTCTACAGCTGCAGTCATGACTTGCTTATTGTTGGTCCATATCCAAACTTTCTTGGACCATTTATCACTCTCAATCTCATCCAACAATGCCAAAGAAGAAGAACAAGAAGAAGTCATTGATGAACAAGGGTTAGTTTTGTGCCTACGCCTCAAAAGGGTCTTCTCAGAATGAAGAGAAATAACTTCAGAACAAAGATTCGGTCCATAAATTTTCTGTGTCTCGGTGGAGAATTGAAGAGGAGTGAGTGGTGAAACAGAAAGAGATGAAGAAAGTGAAGTTGAAGTGAAGAGAGGGAAGTGTACTGTGCAAAAACAGGACAACAAAGCCATCCTATGATGCAATTAGTGACTGTGTCAGCAACAACCTCGTCTCACCTAATAATTTATTTATTTATTTATTTTTTTCTTTTTGGGTAGCACATAAAAACGTATAAATACATATTTTTAGTGGTTAACTAGTTTAAGATCTACATATTTAAAATAAATTTTTTTAGTGTTTTCAATTTAAAAAGGTGTGATTTAATTATTTTAAAAATTATTTAATAACCATTATAAAATATTATCTGAATTAATTTGAGGGATTAAAATTATATTTCTTAAAATTTAAGGGATTAAAATATAAATTAAAAATTTAAACCACATTTCAACAAAAATCATAGCATAAAGTCCTAATATGAGCTTCAAGAACATGGAGACATCTTTCATGACTCTTGTAAAACACTTAAACTTGTAAAAAATATTTTTTAATCCTATAGCATAAAGTCCTAATTATAATGCTTTTTTTAAAATAAAAAAAAGGGAATAATCCATAGCATTGATCCTCAATTAAAAGAAAATGACAAAAGACACTCATTCATGATGGGTTTTGTTATCTTTAGAATGTTAGATCTTCTCCAGAGAGCATTTTTTTTTTTTCTTTTGCTCTTGGGCCATCTTTTATACTACATTGATCCTTATACAATGTATTAGAATTGGACCAATATTTATGAGAAAACATGGTAACGTTTTCAATGTAAGCCCACAAACTAATAATAATAATAATAATAATAATAATAATAATAATAATAATAATAATAATTACTTGATGTAATTATAAAAACTACTTGATGTATCTTAAATTTTAAAAGTTTTATTGTTCAACAAAAAAATAACAACCTACCACTTGATTTGTGTATTTTTTTGCTTTTTTACTTTTCTTTATTGAATTTAATTGAATTAACAACATGTAGTTTAAAAATTTAACAACATTAATTTAAATTGAATTTTCTCGTTTGAGTATTGAGAAAAAATAAAAATAAAATAAAATTGACTTTTTCAAAATTTACTTACGAAATTATTTATTATGTTTTCATATTTTAATAATTATTTTTTTTATCTTCAACATTAAATTTATTACGTATATAAGTTAATAAGGAATAAACTATACTTTTATACATAATTACATAAACCTAATTATAAATCCAATAATTTAATGTTGCAAAGTTAACATTGATTATGATTTGTTCATGTTACACTCAATAAAGAAAAGTTAATGTTTTTACTTAAGAAAACCTATAAAAGTTAGTAATATGTAACAATTTATTATCTTTAGAATGTTAGATGTTGTGAAAAGAGCATTTTTTTTACTCATGGGTCATTTTTTTACTACATTGATCCCTATACGAGAATTAGATTAATATTTATGCAGAAATATGGTAACATTTTCTATGTAAGTGAAAATACTTATACATCACATCAGAACTGAAACACATTATCATCATCAGAAATGACGTTCCAAAATCATCGTCTAAATCATTGAGAAATCTTTGTTCTTGTTTGTAAAACTAACTAGAGAGTACATAGAGTATAATAATGTAAGTTGACGTCTAGCGAATTTGATCAGAGACATTAATATATGACAATCAAAAGTTAACCTATGAATAATTACTCAAACTCAAGTAATGATATCACTTGAATGAAAGTTTACAAGTTGAAGATAATTTTTTACATAAATATAATATTCTTAACAATTGAGCTCCGATCAGGTGTGCCAAATGTATAAGTGAGGAGTTTCATGTTTTGTAATACTCTTGCATTCCTTATGATATATTTTGCAAATTCAAACTCAGTTTCATAGCCATCTAGTTAATAACACATGTTATAAAGTGCAATGAGATGCATCAAGGTACACATGGTAATCTTTCTCATCATCGTTGTGATCTATATCTTGACAAGTAGATTGTATAACAATGTAAATTAAGGGAAATTAGTAAACATAAAAGAGAAATTATCTTTGAAAAATTTTCACGTAATGAAAGTTAAATGTGGGTTATGAGCTTAACTCAATCCTCGTATCTCTAGGTGATGTGAAATTTCCAACTCGTGTCTAATTTTCTCCTATTAATAGGATGTTATTCAATTTATTGTTGATCTGTTAAGTCAAAATAGCTTAGCATCTTAAGTTTCGATAATTACAGAACAAACAGATAAATCATTAGACACAAACAAAATGAAGATCAGACGAAACTTTAGTAAAGCACTAACGAAGAATGCATCATCAAGCATAGATGCACAAAATCAAGACGAAGTGATCAAGATCCAACTCAACTTCAAGTCGTCCTAATCTGAGATAAACTTAAATATGAAGACATGAATATTAGAGTTGAAGAAGAAGATTGAAGATAGACGAATTGTTAAGTCAAAATGACTTAGCATCTTAATTTTGATAATTACAAGACAGACGGAAACATCTACAGACGTAGAGGGAACAATGATCAGACAGATCATTTCCTGCATAGATGAAAGATGCACCCTCAAAACATTAGAAGTTCCAAGCGCAAAGTTTAAGTCGTCATACTCCAAGTATTTTTTATCAAACGAAGAACTTTCAAGATCAGACGGAGAGCGCGTCTCAACTTCAAGTCATGAGCTCTAGTGTGAAGGTAAAGTTGAAGACGAAGGTTGAAGACAGACGAATGAATTCAACACTCAACTCATTATAATTATTCATTCGTTTACTCTTTATGAAGTCCAAGACTCTAAGTAACGTGCATATATCTCTATTCAACCGTTACTCATAATGTTCTAAAGGTGGAAAGGGATTTCAAATTAAACCTTTGCAACACGAAAAGCAGTTGTACGTTTTAGTGAAATCTCTAAGCGAATCAAGTCAAAGGCAGATCTCACGCTGACAACCGATAACTTTCCATTAAATGTTCTAATTGCTCACTCTGCCAGATGTGAAAGTACCCAAGACAAGGACTAACGTTAACAGCCTAACGATTACTTCATGCAAGCACCTATAAAAGGACTTCATCCATACGAGTTCAAGTTGGCAAACTACTCTGATCAAGAACATATACATATTCACTCAAGCTCTCAAGGAAACAAGTTTGCTCGCCACAAACTTAGAATAGAAACTTATTGTAAAATCCCTCTCTGCGTAGAGGATATTTTCTATTTGAACTTATTGTAAGCCACTGTTGTGGTAATCTTGTAGCTTGAGGAGGCTAAGTGTTTAAAGAATACCCTGCATCAAGCCTGCGGAGGCTGGTAGTTCAAAGAATACCATAAGTCTAGCCTGTGGAGGCTGAAGTCCAAATAATACATTCTTTAGCCTGAGGAGGCTAAGTGTTGAAAGAATACCTTGGTTAGCCTATGGAGGTTGTGTTCAAAGAATACCTAGGTTTAGCCTACGGAGGCTGGGGTCAAAGAATACCGCTTTAGCCTAAGAAGGTTGTGTTCAAAGAATATTTGTATTGTTAGCCAGTAGTAGCTGGGTTCAAAGAATATTCTTAGTGGAAACTCAGCAAGTTGTTGGGTAACTGAACGTAGTCTTGAATAGACGAACCGGTATAAAAATATTTTTGCTTTGATTATTTTTTATTTATTTACTAACTGAGGATAACAACTTAAATTGAATTCTTAATTAAAATCAACATTTAAAAGAGAAGTTTAAGTTTGCATCTAATTCAACGTTTTTAACACAGACGCAAACCACATCGTCTGAAAAAGTTTTAATTGATAAACACAATTCAACCCCCTTCTTGTGTATTTATATTTTACACGAATGACTGGAATATAAGTCAAGTCATATTCGTTCGTCTATTGAAGATTAAATGAAGTTCAGATGAAAAGTAACATGTGCAACTCTCATATTAAGATCGATACTCAGAAGTTTTTAAAGGCAGAAGGAGATTTGGATTTAACCTCTGCAACACGAAAAGTAAACTACACTTTTCAGTGAAATCTCTTAGCATATCAGTCAAAGTCTGGTCTCGCGTTGACATCTGCTGGTGCAACATTAATTGTTCTGATTGCTTACTCTGCCAAATGTTGAAGTACCCAAGAAGAAAGGACAAATATTCAAATTGTTCGGTCTAACGGATACTTCAAGAAGCTGCCTATAAAAAGACTTCATTGCAACGATTTCAAGTTGGCGAACTTACGCTGGAATAGCTATCATTCAAAGTTTCGCTCACAAGTTCTAAACTTAGTTTATTCGCCCTGAACATTGTTGTAAACACACCTCTTTTCGCAAAGGATTATCTTATTAACTCTTATCTTGTAAAATTCATTGTTGTGGTATTGTAGCCTGAGGAGACTAAGTTTTCAAAGAATATTTTGTTTAGCCTGACGAGTTGAGGTCCAAAGAATACATGTTTAACCCTGAGGAGGCTGAGGTCCAAAGAATACCTTGTTAGCCTAAAAAGGCTGTGGTCCAAAGAATACATGATTTAGCCTGAGGAGACTGAGTTCAAAGAATACATTTGTAATTAGCTAGAAGTGGTTGAGTTCAAATAATCCTTGTTAGTGAAAACTTAGTAAGTTGCTAAGTAACTGGAGATAGTTTTTACAGACGAATTAGTATAAAAATATTCTTGTCTTATCTATTTATTTAGTGACTAACCGGAGATAAATAATTAAACCGAGATTTTATTAAAATCAACCTTTATAACAAAAGAAATTTTGCGTATGTCCTGAGCTTTGAAAATACAGAACTAAAACACATCGTCTTAAAAAGATTTTATTAATTAATAAAATTCAACCCCTTTTTATATGTTTATATTTTAAATAATCAATTTCTTTTAATATTTTATGAATTTAACTATCTCATAATTAAATTAAAAAATTAATTAAATTTGGAAATATTCATTTTATCCTTGAGTTAGAAAATAACACTTAATTAGAATCGATTCTAAGTATAGGCCATATTAATTAAGTCTTCACAGAATTCTTTATATTAATGCTAGTTATTTCTCGTAAATTTAAGAAAGTAATAGGAATTTAAACAAGCAACTTGGCTGTTCAATCTAAGATATTAGGACAGAGTAAATTAAATAATTGAGAATAAACAAAATAATACCTTAATAACAAGTGAATAGTGAAGTAAAGTAAATTTAAACGAGTTCAGTCCTGATGCATTCTTTAACTAAAATTTAATCAAATTTGTAATTTTCTATTCCTAATTTTATTTCTTTATTAAATTTTTATATTTTTCATAATTTATTGTTTGTTACTTCAGACATCTTTCTATACCAAATTTAATATTCGTGTAAGAACATCTAACTTTATTAAATATTACTAAATTCTCTTGAAAAATAACGAGGAGCAAGCCTAGTTACTATTAAGAAATTCAGTATTGATGGTTGTGTTAAAAAATAATTCAACAAACACTCCCCTTCCCAGCTAAGAGGACTAAAGTTGTGTTACAATTAGATATGATACTCTTATACTTAGTTTATGAAAAATTATAAATCAAAATGCAATTTTTGTCGTTCTATATTTTCAATATTTAATTCTAGTTCCACTTTTATCTAAATCAGACATCTAGTTCTTTCATTTATAAAAGTAGCGATTTTAGTTAATTTATATAATAAGACCTAAACAAGCATATACATGCTGTTTGATTTGATTTGTTTCTGTTTTAAAATCTCAAACTATCAATTCAAACTTATCCAAATTAATAATTTGTAGTTTAATTCGATTTTAGATTTTTTTTTCTTCATAGTTTTCGATATTTTGTTTATATTGGTTTGATTGGACAAGTGATATAAAGTGTCATATTCTCGGATCCTTAATGTAATAATGTTGAAATAATTAACTTATAACATTAAATCTTCGAAGAACCAAAATCACAATTTTTTTAAGTGGAGGAATTAAGCGTCTGAACCAAAAAGAAAGAGACTAAAATGATGAATTTTTTAAAATAAAAAGAGTAAATATCCAAAATGAAAAAGAGATGAATTAAAATTATACATTTAGGTAAACAAATTAAGGAAATAAATTTGTATTTTAACCAAAATTATATTACCAATCCACTACTTATATAACATGTCACCATTCTGGCCATTTCTTAAAGGTTTCTATCAAAATTGTAGCCTCAACAAAAACTTGTTCTTCTTTTTTACTCCCCACAATCCAAAAAAAAAAAAGAAAAAACTATCAATCTTGTAGATATAATTAGAACACTAATCAGAACCTTAATTAGAATACTAAATATATATATATATATATATATATATATATATTCTAACACTTTGTAATTAGATAACTCTTCTTTAGATACGATACACACACAATATAATTTCTAAAATAATTAATTATAAGTGGATCTTCTTTTACATCTCTCTTTAAAGAAATAAACACAAAATATATTATTAGACAAACTATTACATAAATTATTATATGATCAACATTTCCCAATCTTTAGATGATACTCTAACAACCAAAATATCTTCAATAATGTGGGTACAATGATTGCTGCCGGCTGCTACATGCTTCAATTAACATTTTCTTCCTTTCTTTTATTCTTTCTATGATTTACTAATTAATTTTAGCATGATGCATTATAGCTAAAATTATTAGTTCAGCATCTGTATTATGCAATATTCAATGAATAAAACTACTAAATAAATAAGTCCCAACTACCATTTCAAAGATATTGATAATTAATTTTTGTTTATCAATAATTCAATGAAACAAATTACTTAATTAAAATAATTATGTAATACTTGTTCTACTTTAGTTGACTTAATTAAGAGCAGAACATGATGAATGACAGCTATGTACCTCGTAAAATGTGCCAAGTAAAATTTCCTTTAAATTCACACTGAAATTGCAAGCCACCAATAACCAAAACCTTGGACTGACTTTGTTGTGCATTTGATTTGATTTCTCTACCCTTCAAAGTTCTCTCGTTGCTATATACCTCTTTAACCTCATTAAGCACCAATCTCAATTTCCTTAAAATTTTTTGATAAGAAAATATAATGACCAAGATCTTTGTGTTGTTATGTCTTCTACTCTTGGCTACTTCTGGGTTTGTTCATGGGTCTTATAAGAAGGACCAAATTAGGTTATTTGAGCTGAAGAAAGGTGATCTTTCTATAAAGGTCACCAATTGGGGTGCAACACTTGTGTCAGTAATACTTCCTGATAAGAATGGTACATACATACATGCCTCTACTTATTGTTCAAACTTCAATATTAGTTAATTGCTCTTTTTACTTTATGTATTATTCTTTTATAACTCATTATGTTTTCTTTCACTTTGAGAAGGAGTTTTGGGTGATATTGTTCTTGGATATGATTCTCCAGAAACATACACCGTAAGTCAAAATCTACACTATTCAGATCCTTGTTTCAATGATATCTTAGTGCATGATTTCTCAAATCAAATCAATTTGCATATGATTTTTATAAACATTTAATAGTTATTTTTATATCTAATGTTTAAGATCTCACATTGTTTAAAGGACTTATTTATTAGTAGGAATAATTTTTACCTTTTAATCTGGCTTTTTAAAATTGAGTTAGATTTTTAACTACATTTTTAAGATGGTCTCAAAACTTATCTTAAAACTGTTTATTATGTTATCTGTTATTGAGTAATTCTCAAACAATTGGTGCTTAATCTAAAGATTCTTAATCCAATGATTTTTTTTTTAAATGGGGATCTTGAATACTGAATTAAATACATATATCTTTCTACTAATATATTTTAATTTTTTAAAAGAGAAAATAGATTATGTATTGATAATATACAATAGTTTTACAAAATTTTCTAATAATGATATATTTATTAATTTTTACTATAATTATTTAAAAGTGATTTAAACGGAGATATTGTCAATTGCAAAACTTTTATAACTTATATTGCCTGAACTTTTGATTTTTCTTAATGATTTTTCTTTTCTTGTGAATGTTAACATATAAAGCTTTTCAATAGTTAACTAATAATCTACGCAATGTAAACGGAAGAGATTTGTTTGAGACAAATATTTGATGCCTAAAATCTGTATAGTTTGTCACGTACCTTTCAAAAGCTCTGTGTATTGTGCCAATTAGTGTTGTCAATAGTTACCTCGTGTTGTGTCCTACGCTTGAAATCTCTATGTCCAATATTTTGCTCTGTATTAGGTTTATAAAATCAAAAGAAAGGTAAAATCACTTGTGTCCTAGGCTTGATTTTCTTGACATTAACTCTAAGAATTAAGATTAGGGACATAAAATATGATTTTGAAGTCTGATCTAGATCCATATTTTGAGGGAAAAAGACCATTTGTCATATACATGTTTAGTCAACGGGTTGTTATTTTTATTAAACATGAAGTTTTTTAAATGTGAACTAGTCCAAACAATGTTCTTAGCCATAAATAATAAATTAAAAACGACTTTTAAGTTCGACTAAAAACTTACTCAGTAAACAATTTTATTAGAATATTATTAATTTTAATATAAATATTTTTATAATAATTTTATAAATTTAAATAAATTATAAATATATTCTTATCTTTCTTTTTGGTGTTTATCCACTTTAAAATATATTTTCATAACAAATTTTAAGATTAATAATAAAATAGAGAAGATAAAGATTTAAGATTAATTAAAGTGGTTATTGAAAAAAAACAATCATTAGAACAACTAACGATTTTAGCATACATAACTTTGTTTAAAGACAAAATTATTCATAAGAGATTTGCATAATTTAAATATGAAATCTCTTACTTTATAATCTCTTACTTTATAATCTCTCACGAGAAAAAATAATGACAGTACTTATCTTTTTTAACATGTTACATTTATTTTCTATCTTTTTTTTTGTCTGATCTATCTTGTTTAAAATATTTGTTGACCTAATAAGTCGGTCTGCTTCTCTAAACCTATTTATAAATACCTATTTGCAAAATCTAATTTCAAAGTCTATTTACAAACATATTTATAAGTTATTTTCATGTGATTTATATATATATATATATATATATATATATATATATATATATATATATATATATTTTTGAAATTCCAAAATATTGCAGAATGATACATCATACTTTGGAGCTACTGTTGGCCGGGTTGCAAACAGAATTGGAGGAGCTCAGTTCACCCTAAATGGAATCCATTACAAATTAATTGCCAATGAAGGAAACAACACACTTCATTGTACACAAAGTTTTACCTTATACAATTCATCACATTTTTTATATATAATTGCATGATTCATGATGCTTTAATGCTCACCTAATTAAATTTTTAGGTTAAATATATTTCTATTCCTATAAATTTTCAGAAATTTGTATTTAGTCCCATAGTTTTAAATGATTTATTTTGTGTTTTTTATTTTTATTTTAAAAATGTATCAAATTCATTTCAATCACTAGTATATAAATGACCCTTTGTATCAACTAAAAATGATTTTTCATATGATCAGTTATTAACATATTCAATGTAAAATTTTTCATTTATTATTAAAAAAATGATGCAAAAGATTGTAAATGATTTAAAAATGAGGGACTAAATACATAATTTATCAAATTTTAAAATTAAAAATATATTTAATTGACCTTTTTTTCCCCTCATGTGTATGCTTATATCTCATATAAGACTAACTCATGTTCTCTTATTGCCCTTATTAGCTGGACCCAAAGCATTCAGTGATGTTCTTTGGAAAGTGGTAAGATATATAAAAGATGGTGACAAACCCATAATCACCTTCCGTTACCACAGTTTTGATGGCGAAGGAGGTAACTAACCATTGTTAACTTCATTTCTTTCATGTTGCTGAACTACAAAATAAAACGTTATTTATATCAAAAGTGATGTTATTTAATTCATAGTAGATAAACAACTACAATATGCAGACAACCAGATAACTAATTATAAAATATAAAGAAAGAGAAAAAATTAATAAGAGAAATCCGTATACATTTATGTTTTAAAAAATTAATAAAAGAAATACGTATACGTATATGTTTTATGAGTAAATTGGCTGGTTGGCTACATATTGGAGTTGACTATAAAATTAAATCGTGTAAAAGTATATACATTAACTTGTGATTTGAATTATGATTGAAAATTTGTGTTGTAGGATTTCCTGGGGACCTTGTAGTTACTGTGAGCTACATTCTTGGGAAAAACTCATTGAGTATAATCATGAAAGCAAAAGCTCTTAACAAGCCTACCCCAGTGAATCTAGTGAACCATGCTTATTGGAACCTTGGAAACCACAACAGTGGCAACATTCTAGATGAAGTGGTTCAAATATTTGGATCCAAAATAACACTTATTGATGACCATCTCATTCCAACTGGCAAATTTGCCTATGTGAAAGGAACCCCATATGATTTCCTCAAACCACACATTGTTGGTGAGAGGATCAACCAATTGCCTAAGACCAATGGCTATGACATCAATTATGTGCTTGATGGTGCAAAACACAAAAAGACTAAGCTTGCAGCTATAGTGGTTGATAAAAAATCAGGGAGAGTTATGAAGCTTTTTACAAATGCTCCTGGTTTACAATTTTACACTGCTAATTTTGTGAAGAATGAGATTGGGAAAGGTGGATTTGTTTATCAACCACGTTCAGCATTGTGTTTGGAGAGTCAAGCATTCCCTGACTCCGTGAATCACCCTAATTTTCCATCAACTATTGTGACCCCAGAAAAGCCTTACAAGCATGTAATGTTACTTAAGTTTTCCACCAAAGTTCCACATGGTTTTTCACAGTACTAGTTAGAATCATTTGCTTTCATCCACTTCTTGTGTTTTGTTTCAGTGTAGCATGACTCTTGTGCTCATGCAAACTTACTTGAGTTGGGTTGATCAAAATGAATAATGAGATCTTATGTCTTGTTGCTCTTAGAATTTATGCATTTCATCCATATATATGCGTGTAACAATAGTGATTAATAAAATCATTCTCCAAAATTATTTTCACACTTTCAAATACTTTTAAAATGATCAACCTATCATATTAAGGATTTAGTATAAGATCATTTTAAAAATATTAAACAACCCAATAAAAGTACTTATTTTAATTGATGTAGCTGGTTTCTTAAAAAAAAAATAAGATTAATCATTATTAATTTGTTATGGATAAAAAATTCAACAAATTTATAAGCAATTGCCAATAAAGAAATCCTATTCTCTCTTTACATTGACAATAAGAAAGAGACGTAACCCTCCACAAAATGGTAACAATGAAGACTGTAGATTCAATAACAATGACATGGATAAAAAGAACAAAATCAATTGAAAAAGACTATAAGAAACAGAGTGATTAATTAATTCCTAACGTGTCTCAATTTTAACCCTGCATTTAACTACCATGTTACATTGAAAAAATTGGAACCAGAATACATTGCCACTGCACAATGAAATTGGAGCAAGAAAATATGAATATTTTATTTAAGGAATAATAAAAATTTCTATTATAGTTTCTTCTTCATTTCCCTAATTTATAACGTGCATAACCTTGCCTATCTAATCTCTTATCCTTTCCATCTTTTATTACAAGTTTTTCAGTACAGTAAATGTTGATCCACTAACATGTTTTTCATCAAGTATAAAACATTATTCATTTCATTCTTCAGTTGGATACATGAATTATTCATTTACTTTACCCATGAATTTCTACTTAAACATTACAGGACCAATTCCTATTTATTTTGTGCAGACAGCTGCACATATAATTATATAACATTGACATTAAGTTTCTAATATGCATTCATTGACATTAAATTTCTCTTTTTGTTATCTTAACATATTATCATTCACTCCCACTAGTCCCCATTCACAATATCCATTCTTGAAATCAACCCTCCATTCATTATATCCATTCTTGAAATCAACCCTCCCTTATACCAAGTGCCATGCATATGCCTATACATATTCATAGGCTCCTTCTAAGCTCCCTTAAGAGGTTTCCAAAACCATCATGCCATAGTTGATTTCAAGTATGAGTAACAAGGGTGTTAGGAAACTAGTTTAAAGTACTTTTTATTTTTTGGAAAGACAAAAGAAATATACATAAGAATGCAGTAAGCATGGATCAAACATGTGACCTTTGGATCTTCAATCAAATGCGCTCCCAACTAAGCTATCTGGCAAGTAATAAACGACTATGATATCATCATACTTGATACTTACACATTCAAGAACATACCACATACACTTATAATCTTCCGAGGAGTACAATGAAGCCTAACACCCATCACTCTAAATCATAAACTTCAATTACTCCAAGATGTTGACAGACATTCATTGGATATTTGAGGAGCTAGACATATTAACCAACATAACTACTATGCCAACTTATAGGGAAGAAACTCAGCCCAAGGTTTCACTGGTTACCATACACTCCCAAGGTACCATAAAATTTGGGCAGAGCCTCCACTCTAGTTTAGAGGTTACCTCAAATAAACTTGGGCATTTATATACTATTAAAAGTTAACAACCAACACACGTGAATGCATATCATCACAATCATTCCATAGTTACTACTCAAATCCTATCAGTTGAAAACATACAATACTTCCTTTTTTCCAAAACCAGGACATACATAGCAGAGGCAGAAATGCAATCTTATGTCAATCCCTCACAGACAACCACAAGTTTCTCAAAAACATATAAAAAGAGTAAGGATGACTCCCCTTACCTTTGTAATATGCTTTACACAGCTCATAGCTCAAAAGAACCCATGGATCTTGGAAAATGTAACTACCCCTACTAACTCAAGATCATTAAAAGTTAATGTTTTTAAAACATAATCACATAGTCACGATCTAGGCTTGAGTAGAATCACAAAAATGTAGTCGATTTCGTCAAAACGACAACTTTGATATCGACTCATACACGAGCCTACAACTTTTCAACCAAGCTAAAGTAAAAAAGGAATCATTTTAATGGCTTACCTTCGCCAATGAAGAAATCTACGCGCTCCTAAATCCCCAAAGGCGTCACCTTGCGGAGTAGGTGTCAAATATCCACGCAAAAATGCCTCCACCAAAAATGGGTTTCTTCTTCGATACCGGAAAGTGTCGCGGGGCAAGTAAGTCTACACGAAACAATTCATTCTTTCAAGCACCAAAGAAAATATCTTATAATCCTAAATTCATTATAAATCCCAAATTCACGGCTAAAACATCAGGCTATGCACATTACAATGTGCCTAGTTTGAAATTTATTTAGCATAAATAGGTTTACTTTGAAATGTGAAAATTTAAGCGTGAGTAATTAGGCTTTAGCATAAGGAGGTACTCAAACTCTAAGCACGACTAATTGCGCTGGAAAGAAGTGACCAAGCCTCTGTTGAACTATCAGTCTTATTTTTTATTTTTCATTTTGATGAAGGCCAAGATTTCGGACACATTCTATATTATGTAGTTTGTTTGGGTTTGTATATACACCTTGAGCACTCTCCTTTTTATCCTAATTAAATACATTTTTGACAATTTTCATTCAAAATAAATCCTCATGTATATTAAGTTTTTAATCATATTTATTTATGTAATTAGTTTACTTAATAGGCATGATTTTTTAGCCTAAATTTATATGTAAAGAAAATTTATTTAGCATATTGGTTTATTTTAATTAGAGGTAGTGAAGCTCTAAGTAGATAAATTGGGTTGGAAAGAAAAGTGTCTATGCAGAAAACGCAATACACCCAAAAAAACAACATAATCGAATATGTCCAACCTTCAAATCATTGAATGTTTTTTATTATGATATTTTTCTATATTATAAAAAAATTCATACATGGCCCAAAATAATGTGCCTAACTATTAGTCTCAGTTTTTACTTTTTTTTTATGAAGCCCCGAATATCAAACGCATTCTATTATGTAACTTTTTGTACTTGTGTCTGCAGCTTGAGCACTTTCCTTTTCAACCCAACTAAATACGACCAAAGTTTGACCACTTCTATTCAAAATAGACCCTCATACATAATAAGTTTTCAATCATGCCTATTTATGTAATAAGTTTACATAATAAACATGGTCTTTTAGCCCAAATTCATATGTAAAGGAACTTTATTTAGCATGTGGATTTATTTTGAGTAGAGGCAGTGAAACTCTGAACGCGATTACTTAGGCCGGAAAAGAAAGTGCCTAAGCAGCAAACGCAATACACCCAAAAGCCTACAGAATAGAATATGCAGAACTTTCAAGCCCATTCAATGTTTTTTATCATGATAATTTTTTTTTATTATAAAAAAATTCATACATTTTCAAAATAATGTGTCCAACTATCAGTCTCATTCTCTACTTTTTTTATAAAGGTCCGAATATCAGACGCATTCTATTATGTAGCTTTTTAGGCTTGTGTCTACAGCTTGGACACTTTCCTTTTCAGACCAACTAAATACGCCCAAAGTTTGACCACCTCCATTCAAAATAGACCTTCATATATAATAAGTTTTCAATCATGCCTATTTTGGTAATAAGTTTACATAATAGACATGGTCTTTTAGCCCAAATTCATATGTAAAGGAAATTTATTTAGCATATGGGTTTATTTTGAGTAGAGGTAGTGACACTCTGAGCGCGATTACTTGGGCTGGAAGGAAAGTGCCTAAGTCGCAAACTCAATACACACAAAAAGCTACATAATAGAATATGCTGAACCTTTAAGCCCATTCAATGTTTTTTATTATGATAATTTTTTTATTATAAAATAAATTCATACAAGACCCAAAATAATGTGCCCAACTATTAGTATCATTCTCTATTTTTTTTATAAAGGCCCGAATATCGAGCACATTCTATTATGTAGCTTTTTGGGCTTGTGTCTGCAACTTAGACACTTTCCTTTTCAGCCCAACTAAATAACCCCAATGTTTGACCACCTCCATTCAAAATAGACCATCATACATAATAAGTTTTCGATCATGCTTATTTATGAAATAAGTTTACTTCATAGGCATGGTCTTTTAGCACAAATTCATATGTAAAGGAATTTTATATAGCACATGGGTTTATTCTGAGTAGAGAAAATAAAACCCTGAGCACGATTTTTGGGCTTAAAAGAAAAGTGTCTAAGCCGCAAACGCAATACACCCAAAAAGCTACATAATAGAATATGTCTAACCTTTAAGCTCATTCAATGTTTTTTATTATGATAATCTTTTTTATTATTAAAAATATAATCCATGACCCAAAATAGTGTGCCCAACTATCAATCTCATTCTCTACTTTACTTATGAAGGCCCGAATATCGGGCACATTCTATTACGTAGCTTTTTGGGCTTGTGTCTGCAGCTTGGGCACTTTCCTTTTCAGCTCAACTAAATACATCAAATGTTTGACCACCTCCATTTAAAATAGACTCTCGTACATAATAAGTTTTCAATCATGCATATTTATGTAATAAATTTACGTAATAGGAATGGTCTTTTAGTACAAATTCATATATAAAGGAAATATATTTAGCATATGAGTTTGTTTTGAGCAGTGGTAGTGAAACTTTGAGCATGATTAGTTGGGCTGGAAAGAAAAGTGTCTAAGCCGCAAAAGCAATACATTAAAAAAACTACATAATAGAATATGTCAAACCTTCAAGCCCATTCAATGTTTTTTATTATGATAATTTTTTTTATTATAAAAAAATTCATAAATGGCCCAAAATAATGTACCCAACTATTAGTCTCATTCTCTACTTTTTTTATGAAAGCCTGAATATGGGGCACATTCTATTATGTAGCTTTTTGGGCTTGTGCCTGCAACTTGGATACTTTCCTTTTCAGCCCAACTAAATACGCCCAAAGTTTGATCAGCTCCATTCAAAATAGACTCCATACATAATAAGTTTTTATTCATGTCTATTTATGTAATAAGTTTATGTAATAGGCATGGTCTTTTAGCCCAAATTCATATGTAAAGGAAATTTATTTAGCATATGGATTTATTTTGAGTAGAGGTAGTAAAACTCTAAGCGCGATTAGTTGGGCTGGCCTAAGTTGCGAACGCAATACATCCATAAAGCCACATAATGGAATATGTCGAACCTCTAGGCCTGTTCATTCGTTTTTATTATGATATTTTTTTTTTTATTATAAAAAAAATTCATACATGACCCAATATAATGTATCCAACTATCAGGCCCATTCTCTACTTTTTTATGAAGGCCTGAATATCAGGCACATTCTATTATGTACCTTTTTGGGCTTGTGTCTTCAACTTGGGCACTTTCTTTTTCACCCCAACTAAATATGCCCAAAGTTTGACCACCTCCATTTAAAATAGACCCTTATATATAATAAGTTTTTGATCATGTCTATTTATGTAATAAGTTTACATAATAGGCATGGTCGTTTAACCCAAATTCATATGTAAAGGAATTTTATATAGCATATGGGTTTATTTTGAGTAGAGATAGTGAAACCCTAAACGCGATTTTTGGGCTTGAAAGAAAAGTGTTTAAGCCGCAAACGCAATACACCCAAAAAGCTACATAATAGAATATGTCGAACTTTCAAGCTCATTGAATGTTTTTTATTATGATAATCTTTTTTATTATAAAAAAAATCATACATAGGCCAAAATAATGTGTCCAACTATCAGTCTCATTCTCTACTTTTCTTATGAAGGCCCGAATATCGGGCACATTCTATTATGTAGCTTTTTGGGCTTGTGTTTGCAGCTTGGGCACTTTCCTTTTCAGCCCAACTAAATACACCAAATGTTTGACCACCTCCATTTAAAATAGACCCTCAAACATAATAAGTTTTCAATCATGTCTATTTCTGTAATAAGTTTACATAACAGGCATGGTCTTTTAGCAAAAATTCATATGTAAAGGAAATATATTTAGCATATGAATTTATTTTGAGTAGTGGTAGTAAAACTTTGAGCACGATTAGTTGGGTTCGAAAGAAAAGTACCTAAGCTGCAAACACAATACACTAAAAAAACTACATAATAGAACATGTCAAACCTTCAAGCCCATTTAATGTTTTTTATTATGATAATTTTTTTTATTATAAAAAAATTCATACATTGCCCAAAATAATGTGTCCAATTATTAGTCTCATTCTCTACTTTTTTTTATGAAGGCCTGAATATGGGGCACATTCTATTATATAGTTTTTCGGGCTTGTGCCTGCATCTTAGATACTTTCCTTTTCAGTCCAATTGAATACGTCCAAAGTTTGACCAACTCCATTCAAAATAGACCCCATACATAATAAGTTTTTATTTATGTCTATTTATGTAATAAGTTTATGTAATAGGCATGGTCTTTTAGCCCAATTTCATATGTAAAGGAAATTTATTTAGCATATGGATTTATTTTGAGTAGAGGTAGTGAAACTTTGAGCGGGATTAGTTGGGCCTGGCCTAAGCCTCAAACACAATACATCCATAAAGCCACATAATGGAATATGTCGAACCTCTAGGCCAATTCATTCTTTTTTATTATGATAATTTTTTTTTATTTTTCACTTCAATATAAAAAAAAAATCATACATGACCTAAAATAATGTGTCAATTATCAGTCCCATTCTCTACCTTTTTTATAAAGACCTGAATGTCGGGCACATTCTATTACGTAGCTTTTTTGGTTTATTGTGTTTGTAGGTTGGACACTTTCCTTTTCAAACCAACTAAATACGGTCCAATGTTTGACCATCTCCATTTGAAATAGACCCTCATGCTTAATAAATTTTCAATCATACCTATTTATGTAATAAATTTACTTAATAAGTCTGATCTCCAAATTCATTTATAAAGGAAATTTATTTACCATATGGGTTTATTTTGAATAGAGGCAGTGAAACTATTAGCGCGTTTAGTTGGGTCGGAAAGAAAAGTGTCTAAGTCGTAAATGCAATACACTTACAAAGCCACACAAATTTTTAGCCTATTTAATTTTTTTTTATTATGATAAAAAAAATATTTTTAACTTTAATATAAAAAAATTCATATATAACCTAAATTAACGTGTCAAACCATCGATCTCATTCTTTACATTTTTTTATGAAGGCTTGGGCATATTTTATTATGTAGCTTTTTTAGCTTGTTGGATCTATAGTTTAGGCACTTTACTTTTCAGCCCAACTAAATAGTCCAAAATTTGACCATCTTCACTTAAAATAAATCCTCATACATGATAAGTTTTTAATCATACCTATTTATATAATAAGTTTATAAAGGATATTTGTAATTATACTAATATTTATAATAATTTTTTTATAATACTTGTGATATTCTATTTAAGTTAAATTTTTATTTGTACCTTTTTACTCAAATCTGGAATAAAAAAAATGGACCACGATAAAAAATTTACAGGGTGTAAAAAACAGTTTTATTGTGAACTAGAGCTTTAAATTTGATCAATTTTATTTTGGTGAAATTCATACTTAATTATATTCAAATCTATTATATAAGAAGTTTGACATTATTCTATTCTACACCCTTTTAGACATCTCATCTGTTGACAAAAAGTAAGACATTCTAATTGTTAAATTCTTCATTAAAATGATAATGAATTCGAAAAATTACTATATAAATTCCAACAAAATCTTAAAAGCTAGACATGCAAATGTATTGAAAGCGATTTTTTATTTTCTATCTTAACTTAATGGTTACTTTGATTGATGAGATGTCAATTATGACCCCTTATTGCTACAAGAGTCACCTTTGACAATTCCATCTTTCATCCAATACTTCTTCTCCAATCTATATGCACGTCTATCTCACTTTAATACATTTCTTTCTTCTCTATCACTTTAAGGTCAAAAGTCTAGCTGGTTAAATTTAAAAACACTCTCAAAAATATACCCTATGATATGTACCATGAGGCTAAGAGGCTAGTGCAATGTGTAGCTATATATTCTGGTAACCAATTTCACTTATCACACATGAGTTATATGCAATCACCACCATGCATGCATGCAAGCAACTGTGTTATCAAAGATAGTACATAGAGAGAGTTTTATAACAAGAAGGAAACTCATTTTGAACCTTTTTCAACAAGGCTAACTAGCTCAAGCATAATATTTCTGGTGATTCACCTTGCAAATTATCTTCATTATTATTCTTGATATATAAAATTCATTCACCCTACCAAGCAAACATTATCACAGATAATAATCCTATCAAATGAAAAAATATACATTAAAATGTTTAAATACATGGCAATCAAATTTTGATGAGAAGGTAATAATTTTTTTTTTTCTGGGATGATGAGAAAGTAATCATATCATATAATACACAAGTCACAGTTGGTAACCAATATGTGTACAGTATTCATGTCAATATTGAGATATTTGTGTATTATACTTACACCAGTTGATCATGATCAAAGATAACAACAACTCAGCTTAAATTTCTGTCATAAGCATATTCTATACTTTATTTTATTTATAGATTTTTAATTAAAAATAATTTATGACTACAAATATTTTAATGTTACCTGTTCATGAGATATTTAAATATTATATATAGGAATTTTAAATATTAAAATAAATAGTAAATAACTTTGTACATTACATTTAAAGATCTCATGCAATGTACAAATATATAACTTCTAAAATTATCCTACTATATATTTCAGTATTTAAAATTTAAAAAATATCATATTTAAATATGTAAAAAATATTTTAATTATAATATTGTTTTTAGCTAAAAAATTATTGATAGAATAAAAATAATATATTTATATTTGAAAAATAAGAAGAATATTTATTTTAACATAGAAAGAATACTTCATAATATTTATATTCATTTTTGATAAGGAATAATAATATAAAGAGTATTTTTACATTTTTTTATATCAAAAGTTTAATAAAAACTTTTAAAAGAAAATACACTTTTAACCTATTAGAAAAATTGAGAGAAATGTATATTTTCACATACCAATTTATTAACTACATCAGTTGTGTATATAGTAGTTCTAAATCATCCAAAAGTGAATCAAATGAAATAACCAACTAGCCTACAAATTAAGGCTTGATTAGCTCATTACATTGCACCTCCTTTGCCCTTTTGGTATGTACATAAAAAGAACTATAGACTGAGAATAAAAAGCACCAAGTGCATAGCAAGTGCCTCTTTGTTCCATAAAGAAAACAAAAACACTACAGGAAAAAAAAAAAAAAAGGAAAAAACAACAAAGATGAGTTGTTTCTCTACTAGGAAGAAAGAAATTGATAGAAAATTTTCTTCAAGAGTATCTGGCTGAAGCAACTGATCACATGAACTCAAAGATGATGTGGTGTATTTGATGTGAGAGGATGAGATTATTAACTCTCCACAATCTTTGGACCATTGTACATTTTTCCATTTACTTCTAAGTCTTCAATACCCTCCCTCTCTTGTAGCCATTCATATGCAATCTTCTCCTCTTCTGGTATGGATAATCCATCCACTGAAATTTAAAAAAAAAATGGGCTTCCATTAGTTAATAGAAATCATTTAACTATACTGAAAAAGTAACAAACTAACAATTGGTTTTAGTATATGTTTAGTTCAAAAAAATAATCATTCCAAACATAGATAATTGAACAAGTGGCAACAAGATACCTGAAAAGTTGGTAAAGGGAAAATTATGGTAGTATGTGCAGTGTCTTCCTTCAGCATCAGAATATGGAGGACCAAGCACATCTAGAACTGCACATGCAGTCACTGCTGTGAAACAGTGCAAGTTGCCACCATCTTCTGGATAAAGAATGGAGGGGTTGCAAGGAGCAGTGAAATCAGTATCAACCTTAACTTTGGCTAACCTCATCTCAGGATCCTGACCTGCATAATTAGAATACAAATATTATTTTCTTTTTACAAAAACAAAAATTTTAGTAAAAGAAGAGAGTTACTATAAATTACCAATTGGTGCTAGTTCACCAGTCTACTAAAAAATGAGAACAAATTCTTTTTAATGGTTATAATGCAAAAATATCCTATATCACATTTACCATATTAGAGAGGTGTACATAGAAAGTATTTGTCAACAAATCCTGTTATTTAAGTGAAATTCTGCATGTGGGGCCCACTAAATCATGTGGATCCCATTCTATTTTCAAGTACAGACATGAAATTCAACAACAATAAAGAATCTGTTGAAGCATAGTGTGTAAAAACAGTATAATACTGGTATTTTTCTTTCTGTGTGTAACAAAGGAAGTTTGGAGGTATTGCCCAAATAAAACACAACCTTTAGTACTCAGGTACAATGAGTAATAAAATAATAAAGGCATGGCCATCAATTATATCCATCCTCACAAAAAGACATGGTAAGTGGCTTGTTTGAAGGAAATTCTTAATACACACACAATAGGTGTGTCCAAGGATGATGCTAGTTGGCAGGTAAATTTCTCCATTCAGAAAACAATTTCTTAGACCAAACAACTTCAACACACAAGGGTTTGTATCAAAAGTTAAAAAGCAGCTTCTTCTATGTTTTTGATGACTGTCCTTAAAAGTTTAACCTATCTGGCTTGTCCACACAAACCTTGAAGCATGAAAATATATATATATATATATATATATATATATATATGTTCTTCCTTTTCCAAAATGGATAGAGTATCATGAACAAGTATTACATGTTTGGATAACAATTCTGAACATACTTTTAGAGAAAGATACTCAATTTGTATCTTTTATTCTGAAAGTACTTTTGGAAGAGATGTTACAAAAGTAGGGAAGTAACTCACTCTCTGAAGGTTTGATAGTGGTAGGAGATTCAGGAGGCAAGTCAACGACCCAATCATATGACTTGATGTGCATAGTTCCAAAAAGTAGCTTACTAAAAACCGTCATTCCAGGATGATTGTGAAGAGGAATGACCCCAGAAGGTGGCAAACAAAATATCCCCATCTGTGTTGCAACACACAACAAAACAAAGGTTACAATCAACACAAAAACATGCACCATGCACTCACTCTCATGAAACATGAAATCAGGCTAAGGTTAGCATATATAAACAAAATACCGAGAACTTTTCACACTCATAAATGTGAAGGTAGGTGATTCTTGGCATTCTCTGAGTGGCACTTGTCCTAAAATACGGCATATCAGGTCTCAAACCAACATCTTCTGGCCTTATTCCATCTGCACAAAGAGAAACAAGGGTTGCAATTGAATGGAAAATATATAATAAAACTCATGAAAAGAAGGTACTATTAACAGTTTAACACCAGTTGGTTAATAATAATTCTTGTTGTGTAGAAGTGTGAGTGGTCCATGCAACTAATTTTAAGAAGGTTCCAAAGGAAGATACACAACAAAAATTCACCAGTTGCATTAATTAAGGTTCAGACATTCTAAACCTTCTAAGAGAATGTCATTTTGTCATAACACTAAACAATGAGAATTTTGTGCTGGGCCTTCTCAACCACAACCACAGAATAACGTTTTACTTTCCCTGAGAGTCGTCATCATAAAAAAATAACTAAAAACATTTAACATAAGAACAGGGATTTCTAACCTATACTAACAACTAATCTAGCTCATTAGCACCTAAAGTGTGTAAAATTATGATATAGAGAATTTAAACTATCTATATAAGCTATCAAATAATGGACACATACATGAAACATGGGAAAAAAGGGAAGAGGAAAGAGAAGCAATGAGTTGGCATCATCACACTGTGAACTGAAGTTCGTTCAATGTAAAAAAAAAAAATATTTATATATCTAATGAGGGAACAAGCACATGACTGTTGATAACAAGCATTTATTCGTACAACTTTTGAAATTGAAGCAACACCCAAGAGCATGTACACAGGAAAATTCACATTATTTAATTGGAATGTGACATAAACACTAAACAAATAAAATATCCCACTTGATCATACCCTCCAAAAATACAAACTTTATGACCAAACCGACTGATTATATTTCCAATAAAAAGGGAAAAAACAATCCATTCCACACTTAGCACATTAGAATTGTGTTTAAAACAAGATGAAAGATAACCTCACAAATTGATATGTCTCCATTTCACATCAAAATTTTGACACCCCAATTCCTACAATATTATGAAATGCTACAAAACCACCACAACCGTGACCTTAATTCCCCCCGTAAAATCACGAAATGCAACAAAATCCCAACCTTCACAACTGCCATTTAAAACCTTAATTTCCCCAAACATCATGAAATGCAACAAAACCACACGCAATTTAAAACCTTAATTTTCCCACAAAAATATCATGAAATGCAACAAAATCACAACCCTGACAAACCACAACAACCAATAACAAATCACATGACACAATCATAAAACCAAAAAAAGGCTAGCATGATACCTAGAACAGAGCGCAACATGTCAATGTCCTGTGGGGGAGGAACAAAGCCTGTCCCAGCAGAGGCAAAGACAACCTTACAAGTCTCAAAAAGCTTCTGAACCGGCGGCTTCTTCCTCTGACGCCGCCGGTTCTTCCTTGAGTTGCTGCTTGCAATTGTTTCTCTCGGCAATTCACAAAAATCTCTTCCTTTTCTATCAGCCAAGGTCCTCTCAATCCCCATTCAAACCTCACCCCACCAAAAAAAAAAAATCTCAACTTTCCACGCCAACTCAATAATGCAATGTCACAATCTCAATTTCACCAGATGGGCACCCAAAAAAATGCTCAAAACTCAAAACAGAGTAACCCCAGATGAAGATATACCAAAAACAGAGGAAACAGGGAAAATAAGGTATAATAGTAAATAAGGTACATGGATAATTTTTCTTTGTACTATAAAATTTTCTTTTTCTTTTACACAGTTTACTGGTGTTGATGGGTTAAAGGTGTAAATGAAAGTACCGAGAGGACGTGAAAATTGTACAAATTGGGATAGAAAATTGTGAGGGGAGAACAATGGTGGGTAAGGATTGTGAATTGAAATTGATATAAAAGAGGCAGGGGAAGAACCCCTGACAGGGTTAGTTGAGAGAGAAAAACAGTTGGTTTTTGCAAGCCAAATCAGAAAACCAGGGGCCATACTTGCAATTCCAGTGGGCTGTTTCAACAGCGGGTTTTTTATATTTATATCTTAGTTTAGTTTATAATTATTATTATATACTATGTACTATATGATTTAGTATCTTATATTAATACTCTTATATCAACATCTTCTACTTAGTCAATAAGATATACTCTGTTAATTTTTGGTTTAGTCTACTATTTCTTCTCTTTATTAAAAATAAATTTTAAATGAAAAATAAGATTAATATATATTGTTAATTTCTATTCTTTTATCTTAAAAGTTTCATTTAATTAAAAGTTTGGTCAAGTTTATCCCAAGTTTATGTACATATATGTTTTTTTTAATTTTTAAAAAGAAAAATAAATTATGTCAAATTCTACCTTAATATATAACACTTCATCTAATTAAAAAATTATATTTTAAGAGTCATATTAGACAAGATTGTTTTAACTCTATTTAAATCAGACTTTAAATAAAATATAAGATTCTTTGATTAAGATCTTATATTTGAGTTTTTGTAAATTAAGAAAAAAAGAAAAAAAAAAGTGTGTCTGGAAGATGAGAAGCAATCCCACTAAAAGTACCAACTAAATTATATACAATAGACTGGTCATAGCCATAGATGAAATCTTTAGATATTTTATATTAATGATATAGTATAAAAAAAAATATTCTATAAATATATAAAATTGATTCAATATAGTGTAGTATAATTGATAAATAATTACTATAAATATATGGTTAAAGATTAATACTTAATACATACATATAAAAAAAAAGTTTATTATAAGATATTTATATCTTAAGTAAATCTGAATATTATGTTTATTTTTCTTACAAATTTATCTTGATTTCACTAAAACAAATACATAAAAATTAAACTTGTTCCAATATAAAACTACATAAATATTCCTTATGAAAGACAAAGTTGTGCAAATAAAATAAGTATGATCATCATCAAGATTGGCCAAAAAAAAAAAATTTCTTATAAATAAAATAATAAATATAAATCTCAAAACTTATCTTTGAGATATTTATATAATACAATTCCATATTAAAAAAATTAAATTCAAAACCACTTATTTTTCTGCATTGAAACCTCTGATGGGTCATAATCTCATGCTATCTTCATTTTCACGTGCCTCTCATGTATATAAATTGGTCAATCCAAATATGTTGGTTTTGTTTCAATTTTTAAATTTTCTCTTGAACAAAAGTGGGACACCCCAAGGATTATTATTTAATAATTCTTTACTTTTCATTGTCATTATTAATTATTTAATTAATTAATAACCATACATGTTATGTTCCCTGCCTCTTACCATGGTTTCATATATTTGTCTAATTAAGTTCAGAAATTAAACATGTGAGTTTATATAATTTATTTGCTTTATATCATAGCACTGAATAGTTTATACCAAAAACCAATAAATAATTATGAGCTTGCACCTGTGATTAGAAACATAGTTAAATACTCAAGATGAATAGAATAATTTTTTTTTAATCATAACATAAACGCAAAATATCTAAAAGTTTTAAATAACTATTTTTTGCAAAAAAATAAAAATAAAAATAAAAACTTATAATCACTTTTAATATAATCTACCTTTTAAGTATATTTTATTCTGTTTATTATTCTTAAACATGAGAGTGTACCATAATATCTTTAATATTTAGATCTGATCTAAATCATCGTTTTAAAGATACGTGTAAAATAATTCTAAGATTAGATTCCCTAAGAATTTTTTAAAAATTTACCAACAAAGTTAATAAATTTATTATCATTGGTTGATTTTGTAAATAGTTTACATGCATCATCACCCTTTTCCTTTTTAGTTATATAATTGTATGATAATTAAGAATACTACTAAATGGTTTAAATTATTAAGAGAATGCTTTTATTTATTCAAATTTGTTCTATAAAACTGTTCAAAATATTTTTATTATTTTATTAGATGTTTTCTCATTCATTGGTATTAAAAATTACACTAACAATTAATACGTTGTTTACTTAATAAAAAATTGAAGCGAAAAGAAATTCTGAATTGCTAAAAAAAATAAATTTCATTATTTGAAATTGAATCTATGTCGTTATATTTTTATCTTTTAGTCACCTAAATATAATATTTAGAAAAATTGCAAATATTCATGCATATTTGCTTGAACTTATCAAGACTTGCACATCAAATGTTCAAAGGATTTTGTGTATATCCTTATAGGAGTTATTATTATACATCGTTTAATCCGTTCCAAGAGTTGTTTCATGGAGTTTTAATATATATATATATATATATATATATATATATATATATATATATATATATATATATATATATAATTGATTTGTGTTGATATGCGAATGTGATGTTAATATTCTTTTTTAATAATATTATAATTTATGATTGATTAATAATTTAAATAAATATTAAATTATTCTTTTAATAATGAGTTATGGGTAGATTATATATATATATATATATATATATATATATATATATATATATTATCTTCTCTTATCTTAATAAAATTGATCAATCATGTCAGAAAAAACATATTAAAAATTGTAACGTTAACCTTCCTTTTTACTAAAAGTCATTGATTTCTCTAAAGTTATTTTAAAATTTAATTTAAATATTATACATATTGTATAGTGTAAAACTTAACAATTTGTTTTATTATATAATTTTTTAAAAACTTAGTTTATTTAAATTAACAATTTGTTTTATTAAAATCAACACATTCATCGTACTTGATCGATTATAATCAATTTACTGTATATACTATAAATATTACTATTTAAAAAAAATTATACTTATCATAATTAAAATGTTACGGCCTTAATTCATTTGTTAGTATTTCACCTATAATTAAAATTCATTAATTGCTTTATATATAAATTAGTAAAGCAAAGTTATTTGTGCAGAGAATATTCTATTCTCTAATACTCCTTTACATTCATTTTTGTTACTAATGAAATACTAAACTACACTCTTAATTCTCATTTTATTACCTTAAAATGATTTTTATTTTGTATAAGTTTTATATTTTTCTCAATTTTCTCCACTTCCTTTATTATTTATCTCTTTGTATTCAACCTCCTTCAAAATTAATAAAAATATGTTCTTATAATCTTATCTTTTAGGATTATTTTTTTAAGAGAAAACGTTTTTTTCTTCTGTTTTTTATTTCGTTATTCAATTAATTTTTATCTCATAAACTAAATTTTAGAGGAAAAATGGTGTTTTAGAAATAAAAACATAAAATTTTGGCTTTTTTTAAAAAAAATTTATCACAATATCCTTTTAATTCATGATATTTATTTATTTCTATTATATAATATATTATTATTAAAATGAAGAAATTCTATAATTTGCATGCAATTTTTAGTATAAAAAAACTTTCCGTATATTCTTTTACATTGTTGTATGTAAAAAAAAGAAAACTAATATTTCATGCTTTTATATATTGTTTCATTTTACTACATGTAAGAGTCCTCCATATTATATTAAACTGTTTTATATTTTATATTACATTAATATAAATTCATATTTATAGTATGATAACATAACTTTTTAAAACAGTTAATTAATAAAATTAAACATTTCACAGTTTTATTTGTCCATGAAATATGTTAATCTTCACTTAAAGTACTGAGGTTTCTTCTTTTCCCCATAATCATGTGATAGTTTTGTGAATTCAAATCAGGATATTTGATATGCTCATGTTTAGTTTTGAAATGTTTTTTGTTTTTATTTTTAATAAAAAAAGTTGAAAATGTGTTTAGTTAATTTTTAAAAATATTTTTATAAAAATATATTTAAAATTAGGTAAAAAACTTGTTTTTTATAATTTTTAAAAAGTTGTTTCAAAAAATAAAAAATATAAATATAAAATAATTTTTCAAACTAAACACTACCTTAATTTTTCATAAAATTTGCGTGGTTGGTAGAAATATGCTAGATATTTTTAGGAATTATAATTTCTATAAATAAATAAAAAAAATTGGGTTCGAAATATAGTTAATAATCAAATATCATAATTCACAATTATAATTTATTATAATACGCAATATTTTTTACTAATCATAAGTTTTAAATATATTTGTTATTAACGTTTCCACCGGTCCATTCGTCAATCATTATCGCATGGTTTCGTGATTTTCTAAATCACGATTACAATAATTAAAAAAATATAGAAAATTAATTGAAAAATTTGCAATGAAAATGATGTAAGCTGATTGATATATTTGTATTTAGAAAGCCACATATACATTGGTATTAATTATTAGATAAATTTGTATAAACTCATAAAAAAAAAAATTATTCTAAGTAATACACTTGTAAATCTCACATCACTTTGGGAATAAGATTATATTTCCTTTTTTTATATCACTGAGACATCTTTTAAAATTAAACAAATTCATGAAATTCAAACTATTGTTAAAATTAAACCTGAGTGGCTTATGTTTCAATTGTAACCTGCTTTCATTCTTCATCTATGGCTTATGTTTCAAGTTTGAATTTTCATAGTCTATGATCTACAACTTCAACTATGGCTTATATTTAATTCACGTATTTATTTTTATGTTTTTAAGTTATTATTTTAAAAACTTTTTTCATGCTTAATTTTCATCTATGCGTGTAAGTTGAGGTTATGGTTCATTAATCTTAATGGTTATTCTCTTATTAATGCATAAAGTCACTAACCGGCTCACATGCAAATACGAAATAATTAAATAAAATAATAAATTATTATTTTAATTCTTTTAAATAATTCAATTATTAAAGATGAAAAATAGTAAATTAATTATTGAAAGAATAATATGTTTGTTATTTCAGTTCTTAGAACATATTTACTGTAATTTTGGTTCTTTAAATATATCATATAGTATTATTTTAACCTCTAATTAAGGAAACTAAAATAGAATAAATAGTTATATTTATAGGCTAAAATAATAATAATAAATAATTAAATTTAGGGATTAAAATAATAATAGATATTTTTTATGAATTATTTTATTTTTAAATAAGTAAATTAGCATATTTTTATTCTAAGATCAAAACAGGAGTTTAATTTTATATAAAATACAAGATGCCGTACATACACTGAAATTTATTTATTTAACACGATTATGCAAACTAGTAGAGAATTTTTAGCATTTCAATGCATCATTGTTTTGACTCAAAAAGATAAACATATATTAACATATATTAATTAAAATGTGAATTTACTTAATTAAAATGTTATTTATTCACTTAATTATTAGCTAGCTAGTCTATAACATATATTAATTAAAATGTGAATCTTAATAAATTACTATCATGAGCATATATGTATGCATGGAGTTTAATACACTCATATGACTCGTGTTTTTATCGATTTATCATAAATTTAACAGTGTAAATTTATTTATCATTATTAGATATTAGAAACTAGAAATAGAAATATCATTGGACGGTACTCCAATAGTTAAGATTGAAAGAAAAATAAGACTTCGTGACTACAAACGTTTAAGAGAATTTAGCTCAATTTATTGAATAAAATATGTGAATATTAATCTAATTTTTACAGATAATATATATATATATATATATATATATATATATTAACATGCATAATGTCTATTTATTTTTCAGAAAAAAAATCAAATTAATAAAATATATAATTATCTTAAAATACGTACGTTTTTGCTAGAATATGCTCATTGTTGAAAAGAGAAGAAGAAGCAAGTCTAATAAACAAATCTAGTCGTGAAAATATTTTTTATTGTGCACCACTTGTTTTAAGAAGAAATATTTTAGCAAGTTATACCTATTATAAATATTCAGAAAATATATCTAAGTTACAATTTATTAACGTACTATTTTTTTAAAAGAAAAGTTAGTGTGTATGTTGACAAATAACACACACATACATGATGGATTAATTATTATAGTATACAATATTTGTTTCACAGATTAATATTATTGATTTTTTTTAAAATAATACAAGTATTCTTGATACAAGGTAATTTAAATTACTCATGTAAAATTATTAACGATAAAAAATTCTTTATTTCATGTTTAAGTCACTGTCTAAAAATAACTTTATAAACATTGATCCACGCCTTCTGTCATTATTTAAATTTAAAGAAATTTTTAAAAAAAAATTCCATCATTACCAGCAATAACTATATATATACTTATTAATATAAGATAAAGTATTGTTATATACTATCTTTAATTGACAAAAATATTATTAAAGATATAAAAAATATTATCAATAATATTTAACAACATAAATCAAACTGAAATATTATTAAAATTTATAGATAACATTTTTTTTTTTGAATATCATCGAATACATATTGCTAATTGTGTCCTCTGCTCACTATAGACAAAGTAATATTATGAAAACCGTAAACATGCTTTGAAGAACACAGTTTTGGTTGAAATCTATGGTCTTTCCCATGAATAAATTGAATATTTTTAAAATTGTGCCTTTAGAGCACTCAATAATGAAATTGAATAGTATGAATATGGTAAAGAACTAATGTACGTGGAAGATTTTCTTCAATTGATTCTTGGCTAATTAAAATAATCAAGGTTAAAAAAATAAAATATCCATGGACTTTAATGTATAGTTAGAATCTCCTTAGTTGTTAGTGTTACTTTATTTCTCAGCTATATAATAATTAATATATATATATATATATATATATATATATATTAATAATATTAACTTCTACGTCAATTACTTGCTTGGCTTAGTTGATTGATAGTCCTTATAGAAGTTTGTACTTTTCAAAGAATGCAAAATGTGGGTCAAGATTCTCTCTTAGTTGTCTTTCATCACAAGGAAATTTAATTTATTAATACCAAGATGAATAACTTAAAGGAAGGGATATATAGCTATTTTCCCATTGTTGTCATTTACCCTGCATCTTCACCAATGTGAACAGGCTTGGAAAAGATAGAACTTTTCTGTGCTTATCCCTTCTACTCCACCTTAATTAAATAATTTGAATAGACTCGTAGAAGTTTTTTTTTTTTTTTTTCCTTTTCAAACCATTCTAAGATGTCATAGTAAATTAAACTTAAAAAGGTAAAGGGAAAAGATTAAGACATGTCCATGTTATTATTGGTATTGTTTGTGTTAGAAACGTGGGTTATGAACCTGACTCTATCTTATCAAACTATTGTAAAGTGAAAACTATTTCTCATTTATATACATACAATAGATCATATCTTTAGGGAATATGAAATCTCCAACATACCTCTTTCACGCCCCAAACGTAATCTTTAACATATTTCTTTCATGCCCAATCGTATAGACTAAATAAATGAGTAATCTAATATCAGCCCGATAATGGAATACAATAAACATAACAACAACAATAAATAATGCTTGACAACAGAACACAAACAATCATAAGATACTCTCTAATATTATATTTAAAATATGAGTTATAAGTCTAATTTAACCTATAAAATTTGTGAATAAGATGAAAATTACTATATATTATATTATATCTTTAAGCGATGTGAGATCTCTAACTGTTAATAAATTATTTGTATATATTATTTATTCATACAAGTTATAAAATGAATGTGTGAGTAACATCACAAAAGAAATAAGAAAATTAAAATGTGATTTTTTTAATTAGTTTGATATAATGTTTTCGTTTTGATTGGATTAAAAATATGAATTAGTATGCATCGATCATTAATTGAATTGATATGAATTGATATCGTTTTAAAATAACCCATTAGAATTTACAAGTGACCCCAAGAAAAAGACAGCCACTCCAGCTAGGATATAACTCATCCACGCGTATGTTCACATGACAATCGGAGTCATATTTATTATAACAATTATCTTAAATGAATATAGTTTTTATTCTTGATCTGGTTTTGAATTATTATGTATAAAATTTTAAGATTAAATATGAATGTAAACTTAGATGGGATATATTTAACAATGTACTCGTGTTATTCCCAAAACCCTAATCAGTAAAGCAGAAAAAGGGAAGAAAAAAAAAAGATGTTTGTTATGGTGTCTTCCATTGTTTAGCGATGGTTACATACACTCATTAACAAATGGTTAATAGATATGATAACGATACGGCAATTCTAAAATATAGTTTGATCACATTGAGTTAAATGCATGATTAATTTAATAAGTAACCAAGACAAATTAAGGGTTAATTAGACTAGTAGATCCGATAGATGAATATGAGTAAGATAAGCATGCATCAAATCTTCTAGGATGTCTTTCATATTTGATTATTCCTTGTTACTTAACTATCAAAAAAAATATATAAGAATTCTAAAACTATGAAATATGTTTTATTTATAAAGTGTAAAGAAATTTATTTACTGAAGTGGAACAACTCAAGTTATAAAAGGGTAAAAAATGTCCTAATGACTTTTATATGTTATAGAATTTTATGTATATATGCCAATTATCACATATTCTTTGACAAATATCAGTCGTTAATAAAAAAATTAATAAATATTTCTACCAATAACATGATTATAAAAAAAAATGCATATCTAATTTGTTCCATAGTCATGATTTTATTTATAAAACAAGTATATAATTATATTCATTATATTTTATTATTAAATTCAAGTTATATAATGAAGTTTTCGTAATCATGTTTTCTTAAGTATAGTTTTCATTTACAATTTCGCCTTTCATTTCTAAGAGTAAGAGGGAAGAGGCAAAACATATTGCATCTTAGAAATTATGAGTCTCAGAGATTTTTTCTAGAACTAATCAATGCCACCAAATTGTTTTTTCTTCAACATGTTGATTAGAGATGGTGGTACTATGACACTAGTTGAAGGCTAGAAGGCTATACAATGGCGTATTTGCTTAGTAGTAATTAGCTATAACAACTTTGTCTTACAAAATCTCTAATATATATCCTTTTCTATTTTATCATAACACAGTGGAGAAGTAAGATACGGATAAAATTTCCAACACTAAATTATTCTTCCGATTTTATTTATAAACAACAAAATTTACTCTTTTCTTTAAGAAAAATATATAAATAAACTTTAGAAACATTCTTCCTTAGAAATATTTGTTATCACGTCTTTCATTTAACATCAATTATTAAATCTTCCAGATTAATTCTAACAAAAAAATTTATGTGAAATAAATCTATTATGTTGGTTGAATTAGAGATTTCACATCGTCTAAAAACAAGACTTGTTGTATGTGTATAAGTGAGAAACAGATCTTATCTTATAAGTTGATTTATAAGGTTGAGTTAGACTCCTCACCTTTATTTATAATATGGTATTAAAATTTATTCTTTACCGACATATTTTTACACTAGTGAATATTAGTTTATTTTAAAATATTATTTTCATTAATTACAATTTTTAACAACTATTTTTGCCTTATTTACAATAAATAAATAGAAGTAAAAAACAATTAACAAAAATTCTATAAATTTCCTAAAATTTAATATATATACATGTATATATATATATATATTATAATTCTTTAATAACTGTGGAATATATATGTTTTTATTCTTCTTATGATTGAGACGGAAAATACATGTATGCACGATCAAAAGCAAGTTGTGAGTTGACTTTACTATTCTATTTTAATTTTTTTCTCACGATGTATAACAACTCCAAGGTATCATAATTAACATAAACATGAAACGAATCCTGGATCATGTAAATTGCTTAATCGGCACGCGCGTATGTTCAGGAAAACCCATGGTTCCTTCGACAGCAAACAAAGATGCTTTGTTTAATTAATTATATTGTTTAACCACTTCAAAAAAGTAATAAACTCTTCTCTCGAAGCACTTAATAAAAAGGATATCGTGAATCATGCTTATATTATTGTCTTGATTCAAGACCAAGAAGATAAGATAGAAAACCTTTTGCAAAGTGAAACCTAGCTTTAGCACCAACACGTGGAACATAGTTGTTGGCTTTCATTAGTATATATACATGATATCCCTCAGCTCTTGGATACATGGTTATGCTTGTTTTAAGGAGACATGTATGAAGTTTCCTTGCAATATATTTAGGATTATAGTTCAAAGATTCGATTCTGTCCTCGATTTGGTTATTGGACTACTACGTATGTTGTATTCTATAGTTCTCAAACATATTTAATTTGTATACAACATATAAAATCTGAGAATGCATTTTTTTTTGGCTAGTCCTAGGTACATAGATAGGATCACCTCACCTAATGCTGTGTATATTTTACTTTAACGCACTCTCAGTTACTTTATGTATATGTTTAAGTTTAAAAAAAAAATATTTCCCAGAAAATTTTCATATACACTATTAATTATAATACGAGAGAAATATGTATATATTTTATGAATAAGTTAGTTGATTAATAGTAAATATTACAATTACATATGAAATAAAGTTGTTGTTTTAATTTATTTCTCATCATTATCTTTATTTTAATTTTTACATGATGAACTCGGGTTCGATTAGTTAATAGATCACATTAATTATCATCACACTTAATAAATGATTTAGAAAGAAATTTAAATTTTTAGGAAAATTGAGTAAGTTGAAAAGTTACTTTAACACTGAAATAAATTAAAATTAATTTGAGTTTTAGGTGTCATACATAAAACATGAATAAATTGTTGTATATTTGATGAGATATTTTAAAAGGTTAAAATATTTTTTAAATTTATTATGAATTTTATGAATTTTAAAAAAACAAGTTTTTGTTATTATTCATTGTCAATTAATTAGATTTTAATTATAATTTAATTATGAAATTAATTTTAATTTTATGATGGTTGATTATATAATTAAACTTAATTTTAATTATTGTAATAGTTATATGGTTTTTTAGTCATATATAAGAGAGTTCCTCAAGTTGTTTTTAGAACAGAAAACTTCATCTCTTCTATCATGTTTTCTCTGTTTCTTTGGGTTATTTTTCCTATCAGTTTTGTTACTCCCATAAAAAGAGATTCTAGATAAATCTTAAAGGAAATTTTTATTTTGAGATTAAGTTATTTTGCAGATTAAAAATTAATAGTGATTCAGGAATTGATCATTACTATGGTCGATTGAATTAAATCATCTTAAGACTTACCATTATTTAGGAAATTTCATTGTCCATTGGTAATTCCTGATTTTTTTTTCTGAGACTCCATATGTGATTGGATAAGGAGGAAAAGGAATGTAATAATTCACTTCATTCATTTAAGTAATTTGAGTTTTGTTCATAACTTAATTGTTCTTTGTGGGTTTAATTAATGAATTTCATGGTTACATTATTTTTGGATTACTTAATTCAATAATTCCTATTGTCTTTTATCATTGTTAATTTATTTTCTCTTTTGATTTACTTCCTACATTTAACCCAAATTGAGTTGCATTTTATTAATTATGAGAGAATTTACACACAAAATGAATTGGAAGTGTCGAACTTCATGCAAGGAAAAAGAGATCCTTAACTATATGTCAATGAACCTTTTCACAACTAGACTCCATATTAAATAAGGTCAAACAAATTATTGCTAATTTTTCGTTCGAAAACCATCTACTACACTTGATTTTGAATTCAAGAATTTTTTCTTTACACACTATGATTGCTATATTGTGATGAAAATAACTTTTATGACATTAAAAGGATAATTTTTTTGCTTGGACCAACCGAGATATGACTAATGAAATTGAGATTTGACGGGTTTCAAGAACTATGTCGAAGAAATTTTATTTTATTTTATTTTTCTTAAGATCGTCATGTGCATATTTGGTGGAAAAAGTTGTAAAGGGTCGAATTTAACAAAGTAATTATTTTGAAAGATTCTTGTTAGAAATTATTAATTAAAATGGTGTTGTTTGCTTAAGGTCGCAGATAGTGCTTTGGTTTTAAAATTGTAAAAAATTCTCTGATTTCGTATGGATTTGACACGTTGCAAAAATTGTGGTCTATCATATTTTTATTTTTTTTATAATTATATAATTTTTGACTGCTTTGATATAATTCAAGACACTCGTAAATTAGATGGTTTAACCGATAATAACATAAGACACGTGTCAATTATCCACTAAAGTCATACATAGGCGACGATTTTAAAATCGTAGAAAAATCTCCAACTTCGTATGAATTTGACACGTTGCATGAGATGATTTAATCGATAATAATATAAAATTGTATAAAGACCACAACCTACTCTACCACGTGTTATTCAATTGTGAAAATTGTGAAATCACATATGCTTATATGACCTTAATCTAAGTCTATTTGCGACTTTAACCCAACAACACTGTTATTTTAGTAAATATCTTTTAGATTGATTAGTTTGGCAAATTCTTCGATTCAGGACATTTTCCCATAAATTTATTGCTTTTTAGGATGCTGCCTTGCTGTTTATGACTTTGGAATATATAGTTGAATGGTTTCTTCCTTTTAAAATATGATTCATTTACCGTTTTAATTGGTTACGAAGGCATAATAATCCCTATAATATATATATATATATATATATATATATATATATATATATATATATATATATTTGCTTTGCATTTATCGATAATGTGTATGTTTTATTTGATATGCAAATAGGTGATCACGCTGGAAAAGTGTTATAATCGAATATAATTCATTGAATTGTCCGTGATTTTTTTTTTTATTCAAGACTATTTGAGAAGTTAATAAATGATGAATTTTGTTTTTGACGTGTATATAATTAATTGAATATATATTAAATATTTAAATAGTGAAAGGAGATTTATATAGTGTTCCACGAAGAGGATTAAACATAAATATTGAGTAGATTTATTTATAATTTTATATGACTTCTTCACATAATTATTCGTTTTTTTTTTGGTTGTTATATCTTTGTTTGTTAATAAGGATTATTTGTATTGACGGTAAGGAGTAGATTATGAGATCGATATTAAATGAGATATTTTAATCATAATTCTTTTATTTTTTATTTTTAAAAATAATTGTTATTTGTAATACAAGATTGTGGAAATATTACGTGAATGGTTTGTAATAGTCATATGGTTAATATCATAAAATTTGTACAATGTTATATATTTGAAAGGTTAGTTTGCATCGTGTATATGTAACCATGACTAATTGATCTTTGATTCAAATGAAAAATATTTGATACAAATGTTGTTTATTTAGGTTTAACTATATATATTGATATTTTATAGTGATTAAGTTTGACAATATAAATTTTTTTAGTTTTTCTTTTTTTTAATTTTAGTTCAAAAAGTACATTATTGCGTGATTAATAGATTTATTTTGAGAATCACATAAAACTAATGGAACAGTCATATTTATTAAAATAAATTTTAATTCTTCCAAAATTTAATTTCAAAAAAATTTATTTTAATTTAGCTTGTTTCAAGTCAACCCTCACTTAAAAAAATTAAAAAAAAAATTAAAAAAAAATCATCTCTCTCAAATCTAAATCCTAACTTTGCACCAATATAGAATCTTGATTAATTGTAAATTTTGATTCTAAGAAAAATAATTATGTTTCACTAATATCATAATTATGTTTCACTAATATCTTTGATTTCAATGATTGAAAAAAATTAAGTATTTATTTTCTTCAATTTTATTTGAACTAGTCTCCAACAACTTTTTTTTATAATATATAATTCTTAATTTTTTTATTAACATTTTTAAATTTTCACGTTGAATTAAATAATAAATATTAATTTAATTTAAAATAATTTTTTATTGACTTTATCTAAGGACCAGTGAAGGATTCCTCCTTAGTGTGATTTAGTACACTTGACCTGAACTCTGAAAGTTCTGTAATATTCCAGCCATTCTGCTAACAATATCCTGCTCTGTATTACACACTTCCATTCATAGGAAGCTGAGATGTTACAATTCAATGTACCACAGCCCACCAAACTTGGGTCCAATAATTTTAGAACTGAACAAATTTAACATAGATGCAATTGACAACTAGGGAACAAAAATCTATTTATTATTTTTTTTAACCTTGAATTATACAATTCTATTTAATTTTAAAAGTTGATATGATTTCTTTTTCATACAATAATTTGTATGATTTATTTCAAACTAGATTTGTACTCACATGCATAAGTTTATTTATTAAATTATCATACATCTTATGCTTGAGTTTTTTTTAATAAGTTTATTTTCTTCATCATTTCATTATCATAATGAGGCTTTATTAGGATGTATTTGACTGTTTTTGTTAATATTTTTCTAAAATATTCTTTTAATAAATAATAAATAGTTAAAATAAAAATGAGAATAAATGTATACAAATGATAGACAATTGTTAAAAAATTATAAAATTTTAATATTGCTCAAATTGTACAATTAAAATGATGATGAAAAACAATATATTCTATTAAAAAGCCAATATAAAATGATAAGAATATACTTATAACTAATATTATTTAAAATGTTTTTATAATTATTGATGATAAATATATTCTTATTTTTTATTTAAGGGGTTTTCTAATCTACCTAAGATATTTACTCATCCAACTTAATCTATTTTACTATTTTCTTTCTCCTTTATGATCTTCTATATACATATGTCTTTAACCATTCCACCTACCATTGCATCCCCACTTTGTTACTCCCAATTACTCTCACCAAAGTCTGACTCCTTGAATAATTGAATCTGCTTGGATGGATGGTTTTCATCTTTACATTACTCACTTTCTTTCTTTTATGGTTGTTTTGTTTGGTGTCTAAGTTTCTTGGATGGATGGTTTTATTTATACTTGGATGGATGAAGTAGATATTTTATATGAGTTTAAACGTTTCAGATCAAATAATTATAATTGAGTCAAGTATAATTAAATATACATAAATTAAATAATAGATACACATGTCATAATTCTATTAGATCAATAAGAATATGTTAATTATAATATATCAAAGTCATTTTCTTTCTTTCTTAATTGTTATCATTGAAAAATAGACTCTAAATTTAGTTCATCAATAAATAAATTAGCATTTTCTATAACCTAATGAGGAAGAATGAATTCATGCATCAAGAATCCCAAAATAAAAACTTGAAAAAAAAAATAATATAAATCAGTGACATTTGAATATGTTAGTTTCAAACATCCTATCAACTTTTCTTTTTTCTCTATATTTCTCAGTTTTTTTTTTTTTTTGCACCATATCCCTTTTTTTTTTATTCTCTTTTTTATCTTCTCTTACTAAGTGTTTATAAACCTTGAGATGTTGAAATATTTCTTTTTTCTACATACATGATAGTGTGTAAAACGTTGATAGTCAAACACAACAAAAATGTGTCTAACATACTTCAAACTGAAAAAAGTTAACACAATAAAAATATACTTAACAATTATATGGGTTGGAAGCGTGTCAACTTTATATCAATATCATAGATGTGAGGAACATCTGATGCATCTTTAATCAAAACAATCAGATTCAATTCTTATAAGAAATAATGTTCTCATTTTTGTCTATTTTTAATGTCAAAAACATATTTTTAAACAAATTTATATGTAAAGTTAAACTTAAACAAATTTATATTGAAAGACTTAATATAATATATTGTGGCACACAAAACATAATACTTATTATTCAAGAACCTATCTATAAAGAGTACATAGAATTACATTATCATTGATCTAAAGAATAATATAGAGGTTCATATATAAATAGATATAGAAAGTTGCTAAAAGGAGTAAAATGTTATTCAAGTAAGTCATTTTACTCTTCACACTTGCGTGAAAATAAAGAAAAATATTTGATAGACAACTAGAATACAAAGACAATCAGTTATAAAATGTAAAGAGCGAGAAATACATATACGTATAAAGTGTGAAGAGAGAGAAATACACATATAATTTGACTGATTAGCTACGTATTACAGTTGTTAGCATAATAAAGTTAGAAAATAAATTAACTAATCTCTGTGATTAATTACGTAGTTGGAGAAACTTATATCTACCATAAATCTAAAATATCATTTCAAAGATGATTGCAACCCTAAGTAATACCTGGTCTAAGTTAGATCTATCACTCTTTACCAAATTTGCCTCATTTTGATACTTTCCTTTCCCCTTTCCACTTTCCTCATATTTGTACTCATCTACAAAGTGACCCCATTTGTTGTAGTTGAAACATTGAATTTCAACTTGACTTTTTATTAGAAGTCTCACATTGATCATGTCCTTGACTATTTAAGGGATCCCTGTATCCTCTTCCCCTTTGAATTCTTCCACTTCCTTTTCTTCTTGTTCCACTTTCCTTATTCTTGAAGTTAGATTGAACATGTAGTGCTTGCACTTTTTCACTATTTCTCCTTTCATTGAATCTTTGTTCATGAGTTTCAAGGAAATTTAGTTAAGATTCTTGGATTCTTCAGATGGATGAAATTACATCAATAATTTAATTCACACACTAATCAAACAAATCTATGAAATTACTTAAAAGAAGAAAATAAAATAATGATTACTCAAAGAAGAAAATAATATCAATGTATTGTAAATTCTCAAATGTTTCAGTCGGTATCAGCAATTTTGAAAATATAAAACATTCTTATTTGTAATGAGTTTAAATAATATTATAAATTAATAATTATAAATAAGATTTTAAATGATTTTAGAATTTCGTTTATGAAGTTAATAAATTGTAATTCATACATATACCTTTTTTTCTCCATTTTGATTATTAAAAATTAATAATTTTTTATAAAGATTTACTATTTTAGTCTTTATTTATTATCCTTTGGTGTCTAAAAATACTAATTTACTTTTGGTTTTTAATTTTATAGATTAAAATAATAATAATAATAAATAATTAAAAAATTAAAATGATACTTTAAAAAATTAAGTTAAGAAGTAAAATAGAAATAGACATTTTAAAAATTCAAATAAAATATTAATTACATATCTGAAGAGTAAATTATCAAGTGTTAAAAGATTTTATTAATTAACCTATCATCTATTCTAATTACTCCTTAAACTCTATTATATTAGATAACCTCATTTTCTCGTAGTGATGATATACACTTTCTTCTTCCACACACAGTATTGTCATGAATCCTAACAAACAATAATCCAATAATTTTGGTGTGAACATTTTCTACTTCACTTTCGCTGCTTTCACGAATCTTCCACCGACTTTCAGTTTCTAGGGTTTAATGGACGGTTCATCACGGTCGCCGGTGCCGGCGCCGGCGCCGACAACGATAACAGATCTTAACGAAGACGCCATGGCTCACTGCGCCTCCTACCTCACTCTCCCAGACGTTTGCAATTTGGCGAAGACATCCAACGCTCTCAAACGCCTCGCTTATTCCGATTCCATTTGGCAACGCTTCTTCAGGTCACATTCCTTCATTCTCTTTTATTATACTCTGTTTCAATCAAGGTTTTATTAAATTGTATTGCATTTCAAGATTTCTGATTGCGGTGGTTGAAATTGTGGTTGTGGTTTTTTTTTTTTTTGTTGTAGAATTTGGTTTTGATTGTTCAATTTTCTGTCTGTTATTGTTTCGAATCGAAATGTTGTCGCAGGGAGCAGTGGCATCAACAATTACCTTCCAATTCGAATGGAATTGGAGCTAGGGAAGTGTATTTGGCTAGATACGCTGCGTTGAGACAGTTCAAGTTTGATGATCCCTTGCTTCTCACGTTTAAGGAAGATGACAAGGCTTTTGACCAGTTGCTTCTCCATAAAAACCTCCTTTGTTACTCACAGGTTTGATTACAATTATAAGAATCAGTGTGGAGTGTGAAGCATGATTGATTTTGAATGAAATTGATTTTGGTTAAAATTGATTCTGAAGTGAAGTGACTGTTAGTTAGTAGTGAAGTTTAGTGTAAAACTTGTTATACAATAGGAAAGTTACTTGGGGCATGTTTGTTTTCTGTTTTTTGAAAATAGTTTTGAAAGTTTGTTTGATTAGGGAATTTTTAAGAACTACTTTTGAAAACTATTCTCCAATTTCAATTTTTAACACTGAAAATAGAAACAGGTTTTATATGTTTTGATTTGGATCTGGAATTAATGTCTTAATGAATAACCTAACTTGTGAAGATTGTTGTGTTTCAACGTGAATGAGACTTGTATACTACGCTTAGAATATTTTTGAGTGAATGAGATTTGTGTAGTTGTAGTTCAGGAATTGAGCATTTTTCTTTGATTCTTCACAGTTTTGCACTGTGCTGATTGTTGTTGGGTGGTGTGGTCTGGTGAGCAGGGTTCACGTGTGAGAATGCTAGATGTGAATGGCTATCTAAAGCAATCACCAGATCATTTTCATACATTAAGGGACCATAGAGCAAGAATCACTTGTATGAGGTAAATTAGGTAACCCTTGTTGCTATTATTGTTATATATATATTTTTTAATTTCGTTTTTTGGGCTTCTTGGAGTTCAAATGTTATGGCAACAGGTCTCTCTCCTTGTAAATTACCTTCACACTTTCATTCTTTTAAGTTTGATATCATATGCATGCTAGTGGTTCAACTGTTTTTCTTTTCTTTTTGACTTTTGATGAATTAATTATATATCCAATTGCACTATGGTAGTGAATGTTGACTTTAAAGGGATAATATTAAAAGAAGAAAAGGTGGGAATAGCATAAATGAGAAAGTTTAGACTTAAAGATGAATGTATGCTTGCTCTAGAAAGCACAATGTAAAATAATTGTATATGTGGAGATATTCATGTGAGTGTGACATATATTGAAGAGAAGATGAAAAAAAAATTGGTTAAGGTGACTTGGACATGTGCAAAGAAAGGCACTGAAAGCACCATTTAGTGAGTTAAGGTGTTTAAACTTGCAAAAGGGGGAGAGAGATCAAGAAAGACTTTGGAGAAAATTGTATCGAGGGATCTCATAGTGAATAATATTTCCTAGGATTTGGTCTTGCCATTGTGCAATCCATATAGTTGACCTCTCACCTAGTAGAATACAGGTGAATAAGGCTTTTGTTGTCGGTGGTGAATTAGCTGTATTTGTTTCATAAAATCATCCAACTTGTTTGTTGGCTACTACAACATTCCTGAAATTATCATCTGTTATTTTGAGTTTCCAGTTTAAATATCTTTTCCACCTAGAACTAAAAGTCCATGGAATTTGGGGTGCTTCGCCTTAATCTGAACTTTAAATAATCAAACTGCAGGTTGTTCCCCCTTAATGAAGTGATATTATTTCGAGGTGAACCGCAAGGGGTGCAAAATGTTTTAGTTACCTCCAGCTGCGATCATTCCATTCGTCTGTGGTGGAAGGTATCACTTAGTTAAATCAACATTGTATGAGTTCCCCGTGTCTATGCACACATTCTTAATCTTGTCATTGCACATATTTAAAGTGTTCTCAGTAGGAAAGTTGGATAGGAGAAAGGAAAGTGAAAACTGAATGTGATGGAAATTTTATAATTTCCATTTAGATAATGATTCATGACAAATATGTTTCATTGTACCTGCTCCTTGGAAGCACGGTTTTCTTTTGACAACTTTTTCTTGGATTCACTTTAGCAAGATGAAGCTTGACATTATCAAGGCAAGTTATTTTTTATGTCGTGTCTATTTTTTATAGGATTCAAGCCTAAGGTGCTTTAGAGGTCACCATGGTCCTGTGTTGTCACTATCAGATAAATTGTTGGGAGACGATAGCAGCAAAGTACTGGCAAGTGGAGGAGAAGATGGTACAGTTCGACTATGGTCCCTTAGGTCAAGTGGCAAACGAGGACAGCGTGCTTTAAAGGCTACACTCTATGGTCATGAAAAACCTGTAAATTTGATGTCAGTTGCTGGGTACGAGTTAATCTATTTTAATATTCACTTTTACTACACTTTTATTTTCCCCAGTATTTGTTAGGATAATGAGAGATGCGGTAGGATGTGGGTGCATTAATCAAAATATTATTTTCTCTGATATAAAGTTTAGTTTATATCATTTTTAGTGATTTGGGTTGATCATCTTATTTTCATAGATGGGTTGAATACTATGATTTGTGTATTAGTGTCACTAATTGGCTCAGGAGAGAAAATAAGAAATAATTTAGTAACGTCAAACATGTTTTTAGTGGTGAGTTATTTATAATTTTTCAACTAATACTGCTATGCTTAAGATGGAAAAACAAAAATCACGAGATGTTTTGCATATCTGGTTCAATTAAAGTGTTGAGTTCTCAAATGTGTGCACTCTCCATCTTTAAGTAAACATGTCTGTAATAGTCATCTCCTTCACTATAATGATAGACATGTCCTCATCTTTCAGGCATAAAACTTCGCTTTTGGTGACCATCTCACGAGATTCTAAGGTTATCTTTGTATGCCTGTCTTTTATGTTATGTTAATTCATTTGTGTATGTATATGATTTTTTTATTTATTCTTTGTTAATTACCTTATTTTCCTAAAGGATGAGCATAACATGTTTGTAGTTTCATAAACTTGTCAAGAATGTTATAGTAGTCTACATGTTTGTTATTATTGATGCTCTGGTATCCACTTTAAAAGTTTCCCGTGAACTGCATCTCATATAAGATAACTAGTTTTCTGTTGGAACCTAACCAAGATCTTGAGTTAGTTGCTAAGTACTACCTTCTATGTAAACTAGTTTAACATGTTTTTCTGTCTAGTATTGAAGCATTCTATAGGATGCTGTTTTAGAAAGGAAAACAAACTGAAAAGAGAATACAGAGGAGATTTTTATTCAGATACCCTATCTCCATGAGGAAGCTTCCTAGAGCAGATGAGAAATAAAGTATTATACACTTTGGAATTCAAGAACCCTGTCTTTCCTATCACAAATCTCAATTACTCTCCAAAAGTCCCTCCCTCTCCCTATCACTATTCCCTCTTTTGTAACTGATTTCATGTTACATCTCTGATCTCTCATGTTATCATAGTAAATGATCCTATCATTAAGCAGATTGGACTCTCAAATATGGGCCTACTCCTCCTATGGACCTTGTTAATTGGATGCCATTTGATTGATATGATATAATTTGGGGCTTCAAATTTATTGCCATGAAAATTTAAGCTTTATATTTGAAACCTTTATCTGCTCTAACCATGTGATAAAAAACCTTTATGTTCATCCAATGTTGTCTTGTGATTCTTTAATCGTTTTTAGTTTTTGATCAGATATTGTTAAAATATAATGTCTCTTAAGAGTTTGAGTTTAAAATTGGCACCCATCAAGTGAAATTTTTTACTGCAGCCATCATAAAAAAAGTCAGATTGTGATAGAGTTATAGTAGTAACTAAGGTTAGCTTGTTAATATTTAATGTATGTTTTTAGATTTCTTTTCTGAAGGCGACATTTTTTAAAAAAATGATGGCACTATATCTAGTGGTAGTGGTGTTGTCAGATGAATTGAAATTAAATCCTAATAATTTCTTGAACTTGGGTTATTCTTTGACAATATTGGAGCTTTTAAATCTTAATAGGTGAGGGTTTGGGATACAGCTGCTGCCACATCATCACCTGTTCGTACCGCTGGTTGTGTTGGGATGACTTCTGTTCCCGGTAAACCCAGAAACATGAAATGCCATGAATCACTATTGTATGTAGCATCTGGTTCCTCTGTCACTGCAGTTGATTTAAGGACAATGCAGAAAGTTATCACTGCAGCTGTACATCAACCAAACCTATGTTCATTTGATGCTGTGCCTTCAAAATTTTTAATAAGCACAGGTGGTGATGGCCGGTATGTTCACTATGCTATTGTTGCCTATGCTATTGTTGCCAATCATCTAAATTAGTAAATCACTTGTCCATTAGTTGCTTTTACTCTGTAAAGATCTTGGTCGGATACCATTTTCTCATACTAAGAGTCTAGCCCAGTTTGTTGAGCAATTTGAGTTTGAGTTGTTGTAAATTCTCTGATACTGCAGTTCAACTTCTCTATTTGAATAAAATGAATATCCTGTTCTCTTTTATTAATATGGAGCTGACTGGAACTTGAATGCTGCAGGGCAATGCTGTGGGATATTAGGAGAAATCAAGAATCATCAAAACCAGAACCAATAGCTGAGATGGATGGACATTGTGGGCAAGTAACTTTTCTGTACATGGATCAATACAAAATAGTTACTGGGGGACCTGATGATGCTTATGCGAATGTGTGGGAAGTTGACACTGGTGTTCAAACAAATTCCTTGTTTTGCTCTGTTGAGGGAGAGGGTGCTAGATCTGGCTGTGATGCTATTGCAGTGGATGGGTATACGATTGCTACTGCTAGCTCTTCTTCACGTATGAGTATTTTGCAATTTAGGGACTTCAACAAGGCCACAAATCCTGTAACGAAACTAGAAAATGAAATGTCTTCCAAATTTTGGGGTTCCATGTCTGATGGTGACAGTGATGACTAATCATCTAGATAGCTTCTAAAATTGTATAGATCTATTTTATTTCATTTTATTTTTGTTTCCTCAGTTGATTTGATAGTTTTGTATGCTAGCTTTATTGTTTATCTTAAATTTTATGCAGTTGTGCTTGGTAAAGTGGGGATTTTGCTTTCAATTGATCTATTTTCTTCAGCAGTTATAAGATTGAACAAGGAAATTGATCATCGCACTCTGAATTTAATTCATTGGATATCAATTGAGGGTGGTAACAAGAAACTAAAATGGTTGCAAATATTTAATCAAACAAAACATTATATAATTCTCGAATATTAAATTTCAACATTCTTACTTTATTGTATTCCAATTATTTTAATGTTTTAAATTAATTTATTAATTTATCCAAATAAACCCTAGAGATTTAGCTTGGCATGAGAGAAGAAAACTTAGGATGTGTGCACATTTGATGGAAGAAAAAATTCAAAGGACATTTGAGAGGATGGGATCAAATAATTATTTTTTAAAAAATTTAAATACACTTAAAAAATTTGGAAGTGACCATGGCCCATCAAGGTCAACCTCCATAGTCCCAGTATTCAGATATACTTGCATAATTTAAATAAAAAAGAAGAATATTAGCCACACTCTTTCGGTTATTCATCTTTTGGTACTTCCTTTAGTATTAGATAAAATTTATTAAAAATTATAAATTTTAGATGAGATGCATATTTTGTTTTTGGTAAAGAGCACGTATATCATTTATTCTATTCTAGGTCATCTAGATAGAGTTGGGTAGAAAATTATGAACAATAAACTCTCTAAATATCAGATGGGTAGGACAATTATGAACAATAAAGCTCTCTAAATATAAGACAACTATCCTCAGTATCTAAATGTTTACTAAAGATTTGAATTCAGAACCCTAAAGTAAATAAATAGTATAAGAAAACACTAATCAAATTGATTTTTCTTCTTTTAATTTTTTAAACACTTAAATTAAAAATCAATTAATATTAAAAAATAATTTCTAATTAATATAACTTTTTTTAAAACAATATATTTTTAATTCCTTAAAATATTCTAATACATCAATTGTAATCTTAATAAAAATATAATATACTTTTAATCCATATATTTTTATCATAAACATATTTCTAGTCCACAAGTATTAGTTTTCACAAAGACAAACTAATAAATACACATACTTTCAAAATAATTAAATTTCTTAACCATCCAAAGACAAATGGTTGTGTATTAAGTTCGGAAAAAACAACCTCTAATCATCTTTCTCTCCAAAAAAAAATTATTCTTTTACCATCACATACAATATATTCTTCTGTTGAAATATATGTGCAAAGATTAAGAACATAGAGACAAACTAATTTTCATTATGTATAAATAATAAAAAAAAACATTTTTTGATTAATAACAGAACTAAATTACAACAAAAGTATCTCCTTCTCCCTCACCTTCACCTTCAACTTCACCTTGTACGTTACCATGATTGGAGTCAGCAATTGACCTCACTCCAAATGGATACGTAACACAAAACAACCACCCACTACCCACTACCCACTACCCACTACCCACCACCCACCACCTACCAGCCACCGTCTACACAAACTCAACTCCGCCGCACTATGTCATCATCCACCGTGATAACCGCCGTGTTAACAATCATCCTCCTTGTCACAACAACCGTGATCACGGCGGCGCCAATAATAGGACTGGATTCATTCCTAACACAACAATCACGTACAGACCCACAAGCCACAAACGATTCCTTCATCACACTCCCATCATCAATCAAAAAACACCTCTCTCATCTCTCTCCTTCACCATCCTCAATCCTCTCTCTCTCCCTCCCAATCTCCCTAACCCTTCACCTCATCGGTGACTTCCCTCCCGAAACCCCCTCTCTCCTCTCCACCTTCATCTCCTCCTCTTCCTCCACCCCCTCCCACTTCCACCTCATCACCCCCTTCGAATCTCTCTCTCACACCCTCTCACTCTCCCACACTCTCCACCTTCACACCCCATCTTCTTCTTCTTCCTCCCAATCCTCTCTCTCTTCTCAAATCTCCAAATCTCTCTCTTCCCATCTCTCTTCAACCCCTTCATCCCTTCGTTCTTCTCTAATCTCAATCCCCTACACCACAATCCACCAAATCATCCAACAACACTTCAACACTCTAAACCCTAACCCTAACCCTAATACCTACCACCTCTACCTTCTCAATATTCCACCCAACCCTAACCCTAACAAACCCTACGCTTACACCTACACCCCCGGCGCTGACTCTTCCCCCGCCGTCACCAAATGCTCCGGCACTTTCTTCACCGCCTCCGACCGTTTCTTCTGGATCGACCTCCGTGCCGGTCCAGTCGATTACGGCCCCGCTATCTCCGGTGACGGTGTCATCCCCCGCGGCGAGTTTCACCCTCTCGCCGCCCTCCATGCTCGCCGTGTTAAGTCTAATAAAGCCTTCGCCGCTGACCTTGCTTCCCTCGTTTGGAGTGCTTACCATACTTTCCTCGCTCCGTCGCTGAGAATTCCTGTTCCGTTTGAGAATTCGCTTGTGATTCAGTTTATTCATGTAAGGAGTGATAGTGATGGTGGTAAGAAGGATTCTAGTGGATTGGATTGGAAATTGATTGAGAAAAGCTTGAATTTTGAGAATGATGGTAAGAGTAACAATGGATTGTTGTTAGGGGATCAGAGTTTGAGTTTTAGGAATTATGAAATTAGGTATTCTGAATGCTCGATTTGTGCTTTTGCTATTTCGCGTTCGGTTAATTCGTATACCTCTAGGTTCTTGTTTGATAATTATACTTTGATTGTGAGTGAGTATTTGGATTCTAAGAGGTTGCATCAGATTCTGTCTGATTCTGGTGATGAGCTGAAGAAGATTGCTAAGGTTCCAGATGAGGATTTTGGGAGGACGATTCCGGTGTATGTTTTTGACTTGGATTACTCTTCATTGTTGTTGCTTGATAGGTATCATCAATCTGTAGCGTTTAAGGATATGGTGATTGCGGTGAGGACGAAGAATATGCAGACAGTGAGTGATTATAGTTGTAATGGGAGGCATGTGTTTACGCAGATGAGGGAGCTTGAGCGACCAATTGTTGGGTCGATTCTGCAGAGTATGTGGGGAGTGTCACCAACACATTTGAATTGGAGTCCCCAGCATAATGGGACTTTTGTGGATTATACTTGGAGTATGGGGCAGACACCATTTGGACCGTTTTCTGAGATGATGAGTTTGTCTTTTGTTCAGAAGGATGCTGCGAGGAGGAATGTTCTGTTGACGTCGTTGAATTATAGTATAACAAGTGCTGTTGATGTTCTTCAGTCTGTGGAGACACACGGTGGGGCGAAGAATTTGCTCAAGCAGAAGCAGCATGTGGAGTTTGTCCAGAGATGGAATCTTTTCAAGTATAAGCTGAACAAAGCTGTGTCTGCTATGTCACATTTAGATTTTGAGATGGCTTTGTTTTACTTGAGGTCTTCTGATCATGATCTGTATGCAATTCACTCCATTGTCTATCATGCGTCACAAGAGATTGAGGCGACCCTTGTGTGCTTTAGGGACCCTCCCTTTCCATGGGCTTCAGTTTCGATTTCTGCATCGGCTTTCCTTGCTGTCTCTTATGTTTATGCAAGACGGGACAAAATTTTCAGAAACAAAAGGAAGCAATTTTGATGTGAGCTCTCAGTAGAGGAGGACAAAACAGAAGCTTGTATTATTTCTAGAAAACACAAGACATGTATCATTGTACAAGAGAGGTATGCTGATCGATTGGTATTTAGATTGCTTGAACTATTTACTCCGGTTCAACTAGATACTTTCACACTTTTTCTTGCTCTGTGATCAGTTTTATTTTCTTGGGTTTATCTTCCCTTAGCATTTTCATTTCAGTATTATGACACTAGTTGATCATTGCATGGCTATATAACATATCAGTATTAGCAGAACACGAGTAGATTATACATCCTTGAATGAAACATTTAGGTGGTGTTTGGTTTGGGTGTTTCCTGTTTTCATTTTCACTAAAAATAGAAAATAGAGGTGAAAACAGTTTGGTTGATTATTTTGAAAATGTTTTCATCAAAATATTTTTAAAATTGGGTGAAAATAAGGAAATTTTGTGGCTCCGTTTTCACAGTTTTCAGAAAATGAAAATTAGAAATGAAAACAGAAAACAATTCCTCGAATCAAACTACTACCTAAAGGAGCCAAAAAAGAAAAGATAGACAGGGAAATCTATAACACATCCAAAGAGAACCCACCTTCTGGTATTAAAAAGAAGAAAAACTCCCTTTATCAAGAAAATCCGAACTATCTCTTGTAACAGCCTATAGAAGCCCTTCATTTCATGAAGATGTAAAATGAAACTGCATCAATTTGAAAATCCTATGGTGTTTCCTTTCCCATTGGGTTCGTGCTAGAGTAGTGTTAGCAACTTTCAGCTGCAGTACCTCGAACAGTATTCATTCAGAAGTTGCTCAATTTATATTGTTATTTATTGATGCTTTAGTGGGAAAAGGTTGTTAGCAGTTGCTTAGAATGTAGGTAGTTCCTTATATCAGGGTCTAATGAACAACTAATAGCCTGAATTTTACACCCCCAAAACTTGGTGCTTTGGTTCTAAACTTTTAATCAATCGATTGAATCTTGTTTGATTAGGGGTCCAATTCATTGATTTGGTTCTTATATTGTGACGTTGAGGAATTAATTTGAAGGATTTTTCAACTTTTTAAGGGATTATATAACATGATTTCTGATACTTTAGGGAATTATTTAGAAAATTTTATAACATTATGGATTATTTAGTAGAAGTAATTGTTTAAGAATCATATTGATTGCTTACTCTTTAAAAATGAAGTGCACGAGTCTTTCGTGCATTATTTTCTAGATGTCTTTGTTAGTATCTCCATTTCAATCATAAAAATCCCAACGAGCTCATCATCATTAGCTGTGTGTGGCTGTTGATGATTCATTCAGTTGTGTGAGTAGCATATCTGCCTCCTGACTACTATGGATTTCATCTTATCTACAGTATTATTTTATTTTCAATTCTGATTTTCATGATGTAAAAATTTTTAATCATTTACATTTGTACATAATCTTATATTTGGCAATAATTAAAAGTTCAAATATGTTTTTAGTCTTCCTAATTTAAAATTAAAGTTTTTTGTTTTTCAAATTTAAAAGAATATAATTTTAGCCCCTGAATTGATTCAGATAGCATTTGTAACCACTATTAAATAACACAAGGAACTAAAATTACATTTTTTAAGAGATTAAAAACATTTATTTTAAATATTTAGGGATTAAAATTAACTTGACCGTAAGGGATTAAAAATATATTGATGCCTAGCAAAAGATAAATATTTCTATGTCCTCGAGTCAAAATAATAAAAGTTTTGGAAGACAATTATGATTATTCACACACACACACACACACACATATATATATAAATATATATATATATATATATATATATATATTATGATTAAATTGCTAAATATCGAAGTGGAACTCTCGCATTTTTGTATGACTAGTTAATGATTAATAATTTTAATTTTAAGCTGACAAAGTATTGAGTCTAGACAGTAATTAAAACTTCTTTAACATGTCTAAAGCATTTTTACCTTGATTTTATTATTTGTGCGTTCAATGCGTTCAATCATTAAATAATAGATTTAATCATTTTGTACTTAAGACTTAATGATATATATTATGCTTTAAGTTAAGATTTTCTAAATTGTGGTTCATTGTGGGCTCGAATCCTATTCCATTACCATTCTTATAATAGAAATTTTTAGCTAATGTCTTAGTAAAATAATTGTCTAAATTGAAATTTGTTCAGCTGTAATAATCCCATCTTTATTAAGTTTTTAGACATAATTATGTTTAAACCAATGTGTTTTTACCTATTATTATATATTTGACTATATATTTTTGCCAAAGTTGCAGCGTTATCACATCACATTATAGGTGATATTGGTTTTGGCACAATAGTATTTTAAACATAAGATTCCTTAATCATTCGAATTCTATTTCCTTTTTAGTCAAAGTTAAAGCTATGAGCTCCAAAACCATTGTAAAATCTATACTGCATGTTTGTTTTTTAGAAGACCAAGAAAACGCATCTCCATTGTTTTTAGAAGACCAATGAGAAAAATCTAACCACTAGTTGAAAAGTAATCTTCATTTGTAATTCAACTTGCATTGGAAAATCTTTCTAAAATCAAAGGATAATCACTGTATTTCAAACCATAGTGAATGGCTTTCATCAAATATTTGAGTACTCAGTATATGACCTGCCAATGTGACAAACTAAGATTATTAATGTGTCTACTCAACTTTCCTATTACAAAAGTTATGTGGTCTTTGTACTTATTACTGTATACATCAACTATGCTATAACCCTTGCATACATACGAAGTTTTGAGATAGCCTTATAACTACTGTATAGTAACTTTAAACTTAGGCCCACAGGAGTTGAAACAAGAGAACAAACAATCATTGAACACGTTTTCAATAAAATGAAATTACGATAAGATTAACTTTTCTTTGTCACTCTTAATCTTTATAGTCAGGATAACACCCATGTTTGATCAAGATTGTTTAAAAACAAATCATATTCCTGAATTTTGATAAATATGGTGTTAAAGATAAAAATATAAATTTATAAGATGAATAAATTTATTAGACTTGTCAAATGCAGAGTCAAATGAAGAAAACCTTTTTGACAAATAATCATATGAATAAACTAGACAAAGAATGTCTACACATGATATAAGAGACAAAATCAAAGACAGAATAATGAAATATTAGATGCACTATTAGACAAAAACTAATATCATTTCTATTGATTAAATTTATACTCTTTAATTTTGATGGATTTCTAAAGTTGAATACAACGTCTAATAGATTTTCATTATTTTATATCATATCAACATTTCATATGAAGAAATCACTCAGATATATCATAAACTGAATTTAATCTGTGTATTTAGTGTGTTTGGTCTGCAGTAAAAACTGTCAGACACGTATCTCCCTTTTTAATGCAATATTGGGTGCGTGCTTTCAGGGGCGGTTTCTTACCTTAATAACCTAACCATTTCACCTTCTCTCTGTAGATATTTTTCTTTAAATTTTTTTACAAGTTAGGGTATTTTAAAAACTTACAAGCACTTTTTTCCCTCTCAAATACTCTCACTTTTACCCTCGTAGTTTTTAGACGCAGTTATGACAAGTAATAACATTCAAGATACCTTCTTCTGCGAAGATATGTTCTTGGCCGGAAAATGAATGACTTTAGCCAACTTCTCCAATTGCCTATAAGACTTGGTTGGACCCTCGAGGGTTGTTGGATGGACCAAGTTTGCTGAGTCTAGTGGTTCTTGAATGATCGAAGCATATGCAAAGTTTTAGGACTCTGTCAGAGAAATCAATGGCACCATCTTTGGTGTAATAACTGACAGAGAATCTTTCATCTATCTGGAAACTATGGCTATTACATCTGACTGCAAGAACCATGGTGCAAAGTATTGTCCTAATTGGGACGTGGACGTTGGTGAAGAAAATTTTGACAAAATGTTGTATGGGAGGCCTCATTCTGAGGATGCTTCCAGATTCTTGAGCCCTGGGAACACAGTTCCTTTCTATAGACTCCTTCACAACCTCCTCTTCAACATTTTTACTCCACAAAGTAGCTTATGGGTTAATGTCAGCAATAGAGATAACTTTTGTTTGTATCATCTGATGTAGAAGGCCAGGATTAATCTTCCTCAGGTGATCATGGATGATTAATTGGTGCTCTTCAAGGAAGAAATTTGTAAAGAAAATCAAGTATTCCTTATCCTACCCTTTTCTCTCAAATTATTTTTTGAATTAGGGATTTGAAGCAGGTGATGTTGATTGGTATGCTGCTGGTGCTGAGTTAAAGATGGATGCCTTCAACTGCATGCGTCTGTGATACCTTTTCCATATATTTGAGTAACTCGAGAGACCAAGAAAGTGAAGACCACAACCTTGTCCACCAACTCCACGAAAGCCTAAACACAAAACCACTCCATCTACTCTTAAAACATCATACCAACCACCTTCTTCTTCCAAACAACAACCCCCAAATACAAACCCACAAACATAAGCCTTAAACACATGGCCATCATCATTCTAAAACCTTCTCTCCTACACAAAGACCAAAACTTCTTGTAAAGCGCAAACTCTCACAGAAAGTTCATTCAGTAAAGGAAGATTCTACCTCTGGAGAAGAAATCATTCGAGTTCCTATGGTTCTTTCATCTTTTTCTCCACCTCGTCCCTCACAACATCAACCTTCCTCAACCCAAGGTTGTCCTAGATGTATGAGGACAAAGTCAAAGTCCTCAAGAGATAAGGATGAAGGACATGTTAAACATGTCAATCTGACCAAAGAAACTTAAAGAATGGTCTGAGAAATCTAGGAAACTTCATCATGGAGTTTTTGAAGAAGCAAAGAAAATAGTCGAGGCACGAAGGAGATCTGTAGAGAAAAAGAAGAGATGCAAAGAAACTGAGCCTAAGGTTCCTTTACAAAGAAAACAAAGATTAAGTGAACCTATCTCTGTACCCGCGTTTATGCCTCCAGAAGTAGATGAAGAAGTCCTAAAATATCGGCAGACTTAAGAACAACGGTTGAAGGACTTGGAGCAAGCTTAAGCTGCGTCTTGTAAAATTTTTGAAGAACATGAGAAACGCATGGCTTCATCTGGAGCCACTTCATCTCCGTCTGCATTTGCTGTTGTTGGTGTTGCTGCTGCTTCTAAGAAAACAGTTCCAGAGTCTACTCAAGTGCAAAAGGATAATGAAATTCTTGCAGAACAATTCTCTACCATGCTTCATGAAGTAGCCTTAGACTCTTCATGCTTGCATGATGCCCACACTACATTTGCTCCTCCTAAAGATGCAGTTGAGGATGCTTACACTTCATTCGTTCCAACAGTTGAAGTTAATGTGGATGCCCACATTGCGTCTGCCTTAACAAATGCATGTAATGTGGAAGATATTCCTAAGCTTCCTCATCTTGAGCCCATAGTAATTAGTGTTTTAACTCGAGAAGACCTACCAAGAGATCCTTTTCTTGGTAAGGAATATGCTCTGAATAGAGTTTATGAAAGAAAAGAACCTCTTATATATTCAGAAATCTTGGAGCCTGTATAGTCTGGTTCACCTTCACCTTCATCTCCTTCTTGTATTCTTGTACATTCTTGTGAACACATCATAAATCCAAATTGGATCATTGGAAAACCCCCTATTCTCACAGATCAGTATCCATTTATTCTATCTGAAACCCATTACAACTTTAGATGCTTTCCCAGCTTCAAGAAGAGAAGATCTCATCATTCCATGCATTGCTATCATCTTTGGAAGGACGACATTGTTGATCGTGATGCAATTTATAGTGATGCTAAGTAGAAGAAGTGGCTGGAAAATCTTCCCTAGGAAAAGCTCAATCAGATGAATATATAAGGACATGAAGGAGTAACGTCCTATCCAGGAAGATATGTGGAACATGCTTTGGAAGTTCCAGCACTCAGCTATGAGCCACACATCCCCAAGTTTGAACCAAGACCAGTGGTACTTGTGAGATGTAACACGAGGTTAGATGATACTTAAGGGCGTTATATAGGTTGGGTATTGACCTTAGATCAAACTTGAATGATCTCGACAATATTCACATCTCATCTTCTATTAGTGAGAGCCATATAATGTACCAAGGTTGAGTGTACTCCTACTAGTTGATCAAGAAGGCAAAGTCGATGGACCACATAGCAACGGAGCTTGTATGACAACTGGTCAATGTGCATAAAATGAAAGATTATGACTTTTGAGAGGGTTCACTAGTTGTTCATACGTTGTAATCACTAGAATTGTGAATTAGACTATTTGGGTTACAACTATTCGTGGTTTGCATAACAAGACAATTTTATGTTGAGCTATGAAAGTTGTTTTATGTCTATATGGTATATCTTTATTCTGTATATGTATTATGTTTTACAATTTTACTTCGCTAACCACCGCAATACGTGATCAACAACCAACTCACTCACTCACATAATATATATATATATATATATATATATATATATATATATATATATATATATATATATTCACACTTTATACACATACGTATTTTTCTTCTGGTTGTCTGCGTATTACAATTATCTACTAAATATTTTTCTATGTTTTATCTGTCCATTTGTTAGAAGACTCAACCTTTGTCCTATTATGGTGATGGTTTGTCTGTATGATGATCTCGAACATGATTTCTAAGGAGCAGTGATGTTGGTGTTACAAATTTTCCTTGAGCATGCTCATGCTTACCATTAAACACGGTTAAGCTTATCACGAAACTTAGAAAATATTTTACCTAGAATGAGTAATCTTATTATGAGAACAACAACGGTAGTGAAATGACACTCTTTGATGAAGGTTTTGTGGTGGAACAAAAAAGAGTGAGAACAAAGAAAAAAAAGATAAAAGAGTTGGATAGAATTTCCTTATTTTTACCTAAAAGGATAATTTTTCACTAATAACACTTGAGAGCATCTCTTAGGTCTCTAAATTAGATGAAAAATATTTGATAAACAACTGTAATACGCGATAACTAGACAATCAGTTATAAAATGTGAAGAGAGAAAAATACGTATATGTATAAGATGTAAGTAAATAGAAATACATGTATATTATGTGAGTGAGTTGGGTAGTTGCCTGCGTATTACATTTGTTAGCGAAGTAAATTGAATTAAGATTAAATACTTTAATCTACCTAATTAATCCTAACTCATCTAGTTAATTATAAAACATGATTAATCAACCCAAAATAATTCTTTAATTCAATTAATTTCTAAAACTCAATTTAATATTTAATAAACATAAATTTATTTATTTTTTCAAAATCAAGGTGTTAAAATATTTAGCTAAGGTAAATGAAGTTATTAACTAAGGTTTTTTTTATTGAATAATGTAATTAAGACTATCGAATCAATCTTCTAATTCTATGTGTTTTAGTATATGTTTTAGACGGAAAGGATACATTTAATGAATTGAATGTGATTATGTTTTGTTTTGAATTGTTTAATTAATTTAAAAAGTGAGAATGAATACAAGAGAGTAAATTATTATGAGTATAAATAACTTTTCCAATCACTCTATATATATAAATTACAAAAATTATTTGTTAAGATTGCTAAACCTCGACATTCTCGTTCACGTTTATTTTTATTTGAATACTTTTGTTTTTTAAAGTGCTGAACTACACTCTCTTTTATTACAGTTGAAGATCTTATTTTCTTTTCTTAAAAATTAATTATATCTTGAATAATTTTTATCTTCTTTATTGTACTCAAACTTCCTTAAAATTAATAATAAATATATTCTTATTTTAATTATATTATTCAATTAATTTTTATCGTATGATTTTTTTTTCAAGAATAAAATATTACTCTACAAATAAATATATAAATTTTACATAAACATTTTAAATTTTTATAATATCTCTCTAATACATAATATTCATTTTTTTTAATTATATGAAATAGATATAACCCATTTACATATATGCTATTTTATAATTAGAGAGTTATTGATATCTTTAAATATTTAAAGAAATTAAGTTTGAATATTTTATTATGTTTAATACTATATATTATATTTAGTAGAAATAAACAAATATGTTAATCTAAATTTAATTACAGTTCTTACCTTTTGTTTAATAAGTATAATAACCATTGTCTTTTCTTGTGAATTTTTCTTATAAGATATTAATTGTAATGACTGTAATTATTATTTAATATATATATATATATATATATATATCACAATTTATCTTTTAAATATCATGCTTTAACCATATATTATATTTAATAAATATAATATTTAATAATATTATACAATTAATTTCACTTTTTCCCTCAACACAATATATTATATTCACAAATATGATATTTCACAATTTTCAATGATAAATATGTTTTATTAAATACAATATATTTATTGAATATTATTTATTTTTTCTATTCATATTATAATTTATATATATTAAAAATTACCATGAAACAAAATATTAGTTACATTCTGGGAGAAGTTTGTGCCAATTACTTTATTTCAAAGCTCATTTGTGGATCCTCTTGTATATTAACTTTTCTAAAAGTTTCATTATATGCAAGCTAATTTTAACTTTGAATTATATATTTCCTTTTCTTTTTTCTCTTAATTTATTTAATTATGTCCATACTTTTTGTAGTATTGGTAAATATTGACAATATGATTACTTATTTAATAAGAGTCACCCGCAATCAATTAAAATATACAAATTATAGTGGATTTGTTAATTTTGATATCAAGATCTTTGAAAATTCTATGAAATTTAATTAATAATTTGTAGACTGTATTTTGTACTACTAAAGCTTAATATTTAAACTCTAATAATAAATGTTGAATTTAGCTAAATTTTGATATTCATCATGATTGAGTTAATAATAAAATAGTTAGTTTCAAAATACATCATGATTTTGAAATAAATTAATTCCTAAAATAACAAAATTTTTATATGGTTTAAACCTAAAATAAATAAATATTTGACAGGTTTACCTGTTATATGACTTTTCAACATTCGTTGTATTTGACCAATATTATATTTATTGTTTTTTCTTGTGAATTTACTTATAAGATATTAAACGTTATTCTTTGACCATATATTATATTTAATAAAGATATAACAATTTATCTCTTAATTTTTTTTTGACAATATATTATATTTAATAAATATCTGTATACATATAAAATTATTAGTTTCCTGCACATTCAAAGTAGTAGTCAACATGTAATTACATTTTGAGTTATTTTTCAGTAAATTAATTAAAAAATTCATAGATAAGTAAAACTAGAAAAAAATTGGGTTTAATAATTATTTGTTAAAGATAAAACTTTTTGAATTTTTATCTTTATTTATATCTAGTATACACGTAAAAGTGAGTAACTAAATCTCATTTTACCACTCATTTTCAGGGTAAGAAAAAGTTATATCTTTCAATATTCAAATCAGTTAAGTTTGACTATTTGTTATGTTTAATATTATTATTAAATTAATGAAAATTAATAAATATATTACATTTAATTTTACATTTTACATTTTACTTCTTTGACTATTTATTATGTATTATAAATGTAGATTCATTGTTTGACCATTTTTCATTGTTCATTAGTCTATAAATGAAATTGAATATGTACTTCACACAACAAATCATCCAGAAAAAATTATTTCTTAAGAAATCCAAAATGTTTACTGATATTTGTTCATTTTTGTTATTATTTCTTCTTTGGAGTGTAACTGAAGCAAATATCATATTTACCACTACAGATCAGTTCCATATTCTCCTTAAAGGTCCTGTTCCACCTTCTGGACCTTCACGTCCACCAACTCCTAAATATATTGTCAACAATATCAAAACCAAAGAGTTTCATGTTCTCCCTAAAGGTCCTGTTACACCTTCTGGACCTTCACGTCCACCAACTCATAAATATATTGTCAACAATATCAAAACCAAAGAGTTTCATATTCTCCCCAAAGGTCCTGTGCCACCTTCTGGACCTTCACGTCCACCAACTCATAAATATGTTGTCAACAACATTAAAACTAAAGAGTTTCATATTCTCCCTAACGATCCTGTGCCACCTTCTGGACCTTCACATCCACCAACTAACTCTGATAATGATGTTAGAGCATTAACCACAGAGTTTCATATTCTCCCTAGAGGTCGTTATCCACCTCCTGGACCTTCACGTCCACCAACTCATAAATATGTTGTCAACAATATCAAAATCAAAGAGTTTCATATGCTCCTTAAAGGTCCTGTTCCACCTTCTGTACCTTCACATCCACCAAGTATCTCTACCAATAATATTAAAAGCTTAGGAAAACTAGATCTAGATGTTAATTAAATACTTTATTCTTTTATGTAATAAATTTATCAATAATAAATATATTTTACATTACAAGCTAAACATATTTTTAAGATTGCAACAATCATTCACTAAATCCATAAAATATACATTGAACATCATATTCAACCAAAATAGGTTCATCAAATTGTGTATCTTAAATATATACTCTATTAAACAAATAGATAATGAATAGAGAAAATAAAGTGTTTCTTACATTATTTTGCTGATTTTTGTTTTAAAATGCGCATAATGGTCGACTGCGGAGAGTGAAAATAAATATTAATAAAATAAATATATAATATTAATTTAAATTAATTATTAAATATAAAATCTTAAAAAATTTTCACTTAAACTATATATTATAATAATTATATCATAGTTGGTAGAAAACTAAAAAATATAATTAGACTCTAAAACTAAATAACTATATCACAATGCCCATAAAACTTTAGAAGATTCAATCATTCATAATCAAAATATTCTTCTAGTTAATTTTTTTACTTTTTATTTTAAATTACATTTTATGTTTATTTGCACTTATTTGTTGAAGTATCATGCAGTTTTAATATTTTATTATAATTAAGACTAAATTTTTTTCTTCATAGGCTTTTCATAAAATTTAACTTATACTAATCATATTAAATTATATCATATATTACATTAAGATTTATTTTGGGTGAAAATATTAATATTAATATTTTATTTTATATTATTATTTTAAATAAAATTAGTAATATAATTAATAAATTTAATATTATACATTTCATTGAAATATAATTTAATTATTCAATATTTTATATTTGTTTTTTTTATTATTTATTAGTTAATACATATATGTAAGAGTAAAATACACAAAGAGGGATGAATTATATTTAACAAAAAAAAAAATAAAATTACACACACTTTTTCAACATAGATCATATGTCAGTCATACAAATGTTTTCAAACTTCTTTTATGAAAAGATTTTTCACAAAGACATAATATGTTAACAAAATAACTCTAGTGAGATGATAGTTAAACAAATAAAAGAAAAAACAGTAAATAACACAACATGCTTATAATATTATATAATTAAGACTATGTCCATATTTTTAGAAAAAAATATTATTTAAACCTCAACTACTTTTGGTTAACTCAAGTATTTTTTGGACATAACTTTTTCAGACAAATCAACCGAAATATTATTTCAAACTAAATACTCTAAGTATTCTTTGATCTTAGCATTTTCAAGCTAACATTACCACTAAGAATAAAGGTTTACAACAAAGGGATTTGTCTAACTGAAATAACTTCCATATAGAGAAAAATATTCAATGAAGAATGAAAGACTTTTACAAGAGATTTGAAAATAAAACTTTATTTCTTTTACAGTGTAATCTTCAACTTTAAATCTTTCTTCTTCTATCTATTTATTGGAAGTGTGCTTAATGTTTTCATGCATTTGAAGCAACTTCATGAGTTGTCAATTGGAGTAGTAATATTTAAAAAAAAAAAAAAAAGGATTAGTCTCGGAAAAAGTGTATTCTTTTCTACACCAGATTTTTATTTCAGAAATATTCTTTATTGTTCTGATTTGTCTCGACTTTTCATAAAAGATAATTAATTTTCTCGTATTTGTTTCGAGCAACGAGCTTTCTGATGAGATTTTGTAGAAAATACATTTCTATTAATTTGAGTATGTAGAGTGTAAATAACTTAAAAGAAATAATATGCATCTAATTTTTAAAGTTTCGTTTATTAATTCATTAGTATGCATGGAGCCTTCGCATGATTTACATCATTTATTTGATAAGACTTCATTTATTTTCTAGCTCTATTTGTATGTTATTATCGTAATAATATATAATTTTGAATTTTTTTTAAACAAATTTAACTTAAAAATATATTATTTAATTTAAAACTTAATTATTAACTTAATATAACACATAGATAAATACACTTAGAGAATACGTACAAGGTTGATAATGTAAACAAAACATTACTTATTTTGCCTTATATTAATCCTTTCAATATAGTTTATTATATATACAATAAATCAGAATTCAATTCCTATTCTACTTGGTTGAGACTTTAGAGGCACAAATGCATGGACACATACATATAAAAAAAATATAATGAAATGTTTCTTTTCTATTCCAAACCTAAATATATTTAAAATGCTTCTCAAAGTTAGGTATGTAAAAGGTTGACTAAGGAAGTACTCCTTGCTTCTCTTTATCTTATATTAATCTTAACTGTGACTATATCCATTAACGACATAGGCAGATTTGTTAACTTACATCTTTTAATAACTTTATATAACTTTATGTATAAATTAAATTTGGGTGATCAACTTTTGAATTTGATGTTCTTTCGTAAGATTATATATAATATTTTATATAATTTCTAAATCATTTGGTAATTTATCAAACTACTTAATTTTTTTTAATGTATAACATGATATTAATATACATAAATACATAAAAATATTAATTGTCAAGTAACATATTTATGAAATTTCAAATTACATAAAAATTTATATACGTGATCTCGTTAAATAAGAAAATCAAATTAGACTGTTAAATCATTTACATTTAAATTATATAAAAAAAAAGTTATTGAAATGATCCTTCTCATCTGTAATATAACTTATTCCATGTACAAGTTAACTAGAATTTGATCCCTTGACCACTGGCTACAAGATTGATCCATGTTGACAAAACACTTGCTTCGTTTTATATTAATCCTTACAATATAGTTTTTTTTTTTTTTCATATATAGGTTAATTAAGATTCAACTTCTAACTAATTGGTTAAGAAGAGGCCCATGTTACACTCGTACATTTATTAAAAAATACACTTTTAAATATATATATATATATATATATATATATTATTTTTTATTAGCTAATTATTTAGTTGTCTACGTATTAGAATTATTTTCTAAATATTTAAATAATTTGATTAGAAGGTGAGTAGCTACCATTTATATTAATATACATTGATTTTTTTTTCATATCATTAATTACAATATGTTTAATTTCTAGGCATTTGAATCTGTAAAATATGCTAGTAAAAAAAATTATAAAACATGACTCTCAAGTGTGCTTTATTACTACGTTGAATCAACGGCTGCAAAATATGTTTTTTTTTCTTTTTCTACTTATGTAATTTGTCATAAATACATTTTCTTTTTCTTTTTCTAACACTGAACCAGTAGTGACAATATACAACTATGTAAAAGGTTAGTTTTACAGCAATGCAGCTCTTGTCATTGTTGCTACTGCATATTTAGCATAGTGTATCAAAAGAGTGACAAGAGGGCATAGTAAGTCAGTGCCACTGGCAAGGCCAAGAGCATTCCTAGCAAGACCCTGTTACCAAAAAAATAACAAAATCTAATATTAGTTATATACAAAGATTATCAAAGAGATAAGCTAAGAAAATTTTCTGACCCAGTGCTTAAAATTCCTGGATTGACATTATACTCTCTGGCAAAAACAAAGGGAACAATTCCTTGAGGTAGAGCTGCCTGCACATAAGAGGAAACAATTCAATTTAATTAAGAATATTAGTAGAAAAATAACTTTATTTTACTTCGCACTTAACTTAAATACGCAATCAATCAGTTAACTGGAATATGCAATCAACTAGTTAGCTCAGTCACAGAACATATATATATATATATATATATATATATTTATCTTTCTTCATATTTTATAATTGGTTGTCCATATATTATAGTTGTTTACTAAATATTTTTCTTAAAGAAAAAAAATCATAACAAGAGCATTGGAAATTTGTTGTTTCCAAAAAAAGAGTTAAAAAAAAAGAAGAAAGAAATGATCACCTGAATGATTGCAACTTTGAGCATTCTTTCTCTTAATCCCATCACAATGGAGGCTGGAGCCATTATGGCAGGCCCAACAAGAAATTTGAGGCCCATTGCAACCATTGTCATCCTTGGCCCACATACTATGATCCTGGAGTTTGATGCCATAAATAAACCTGTTGAATTTTCATTCAAGAAATAGGGAACAAGGTTTATGAGTTTTAATATTCCAATTCTTGATTTGTTATTTCATTTGTTCATAACAGGAAATAATTGATCCATTCTCTTACCTAAGCTGAATGTTGCCATGCCTAAACCTCCACTAGCCAATATATCTATTGACTGATTCACAACATCTGGCATATTCACTCCCCACCTGCAATAGGTAATATATAAATATAATAACAGTCTAATTTCTATACATTTTCAATATAAAATATTATACACAATTAATTAATTAAAAATTATTAAAATTGTTAGCATGAATTTTAAAATTAAGTATTATAAAATCAACAAATTTATTATACATGACAAATTATATAAAATTGTATATCAGTTCCAAATTATAAGATGTAGATAACTAAATTACACTTAAATAAAAAAAATGATTAAGGGTAATGTTTAACATTTAATAGGTCTAGAATTGTAATATTTATCTAAAATTACCCTTAAAAACATAGAAAGAGAATAATTAGAATGTGGAGACAGAGAATAAACAAATTTGATTAGCAATGACTTGAGTGAAGTAAACAAATTTGATGAGACATAAGACTTTGTAACTCTTCAATGTTCTTACCTGAAGTGAATGCTTGCCCAAACAAGACCTATGAAAGTTGCATATGTATTAGGATTAATGATTAACTTATTCCCTACTTTCATAAGAATGAGCAAGATCCTTGTTTTACTCTGTGTTCTATGTTCTGTTTCTTCCTCTTCTTCTTCTTCTTCTTTTGATTGTATCTCCTGTGATGTCTCAGAATCTCCTTTAAAAGAAAGCAAGAACAGAACAACATATGAATAACACACACTTCCATTGCAGCTATAGTAATGTACTTAATGTTTTTATTATTTGTATCTGAATTTAATGTTTTTTATGGTATATTTTGTATCTAAATTTTTTTATCATTTGTCTTTTTATACCTCTTAAGCACAAATTACAATGAAGAAATGATTTTCTTCAGCAAAAGAACTCTAATTGAAGGAGTTAACTAAAATGTAGTTAAGAATTATTTGAAAATTGAGGTGAAATACCAACAAAATGAATGACAAATATATTCTGAGACAAATTAAAATATTCAAATGAACATATTATGTGCAATGGAGTGAACAATAATAACATGAAGCTGAGACACTTCAATGACAAAACTCAGTTGAACTGATTTGATGCATGAGCAATAAGATAGTATGTCAACTTTTGATTGCATTTTAGAGGAATAAGTACTCAACTGGAATTTGATTGAAGAGAGAAAGAAAGAAAGAAAAGGATAGAAAAACAAAGAAATTTAAATTAGCTTCTAGCCCCTATTTGATTGTCAAAGATTACTTCAGTTGACTGAAAAAGAATAATTTATAAACACCTAACTTAAAATTGAAGAAAGGGTATATAATATCAGATATCAAGAACATCAAATTTAGTTTTGAATGTGCTTTGTATGCTTGAAAATTGGAAGGAGAAAAATAAAGAATTTATCAAGAACTATATATATTTGTTCAATGTTTTTTATTAGAATTAGAGTTTCACCACTATAATGAAAGTTCATATTAAAGATTAACATAAATTATCCATGTGAACTTTTCAACTCTGATTGGATAACAGTGTTAAAAAGTACCTAAGAAATTGTTTATAATGACCAAAATCTAAATTCTCACCTGTGTCTTGTGATGGTGGTGGTGCAACAACAGGCATGGTCCTAGCAGGAATTGCAGCATCTAGCTCATGAAGAAACAACAATAAATTATACCAAACCATGCTCTGAAGAAAAATAATCTGGGGCAGTAGCACAGAAGCTTCATCCTTATACATAGCCTTCATGAGTGGAATTCCAAGGATCAAAGTGTTAGGAAGTGTTGATAGTGATAGACCAGTTATGATCCACTTCAAACCCCCTCTATCTTTGATCTTAATGATCACAGTGAAGACTAGAAATGCAAGAATTTTCTGAACAATGTCTGCATACATAAGTTTGAGGCTCATTTGGAAGATATTGTTGGAAGAAATAACTTGAAATGACAAAATAGGAACTGAAAAATTGGCCACAAATTTGTTTATGCCAGAACATTGTTCAGGAGTGAAGAGTTTCCACCATTTCACAGAGATGTAAGCTAGAAACATGGTTACATATAATGGGACAGTGGCAGTGACAACATGATAGACATCAATTAAGGAAATCATGATGATGTCTTGTAAACTAAGTGTTGAAAAATTAAGGACATGTACAGCTTATAATATGCTATCCTACATGCTTTTGAGGCTACTTTGCTGATTTTTCAATTACTAGGATAGAATAATCTCACTAGGAGTAGCATAGAATAATCTATTTTACAAGATGCTTCTTCACAGTGACCTTTCAGGCTTTTCTCTATTCTTCTCCTAATGCCACCCTGCTTTTTTCAGCCAAAACAATGAGATCAATTAGCTTTCTTTTACACCCTTAATTGATTTATTATTCCTTCTTAGTTAGAGTTTAATTTTTTGCATGATTTATATATATAAAAATATTTATATCTTCTAAATTTATGGTTGAATATGATTTTTAAAGTAATTATTTGTTAAGTCAGTTATAATTTGATTATAGTGTAAAAGTTGTTTTTAACTTGAGTACATAAAATATTTACTCTTATATATTTTAGTGTACATATTTTTTAGAGTGTGACTCTTTTCTGTTTCACATACATGCCTTCTACACTTTGTAATATTTTAATTTTTTCATCATTAATTAGCTATTCAATTAAATGAAATTCTTTAATTTTTTTTTAAAAATAATTAAATTTCATCAATTACACTCAATACGAGCTAGACACATTTAATCCTTAACTTTATGGAATGTTGTCATACTAAAAAATAGCAAATATATCTTTCACTGTTGATTTTATTAGTTATTTTGGTCTTTAGAGTTATCCAGATAATGACTAAAATAACAGTAAATTGTAAAAATTAAAAATTATGATAAAATAATTTGTATATATTATGAAATAAAAATATTAATAAAGTATGAAAAGTTAAAGACTATAAATAGAAAATTTATTTATTATTTTTTATATATTAAGAATTAATAAAACAATGATCTACAGAGTCTAAGATGAAATTGGTTATTTACCAATTAAATATATATATATAAAATGGACATTTTCAAAACACCGGAGAAAAATATCTTCTATCGATCAATTAAGAAAATTTCCTTTAGAAAAATCAAAAATTAAATATTTTAAAAGCAAGTATTTTATATTTTAATTTATATTTTTCATGTGAAAAATCAGCATTTAAATTATCTTCTCATTGAATTTTTTAATTTATATTTTAGTTACTATACATAATAATAAAACTCATTAAATATGATGTAACAATTACAAAATTTTATATAAAATATTAATAAATTTTAATCGACAACAAAAAAACAGAACATTTAAAAGAGTGTTAATGACAATTCTTATCTTTGGATTTGAAATTACTAAGATGGGTTTGTGCAGTTTGTAATAAACAAATTTCATATACTCTGTGTTTATGTGGTTGCTATAGAGAATCTAATTGATTTTTTTGGGATATCATGGTTTTACAATTATGCAATAAAAAAAGAATAATGATCAATAAATAAAAAGTGAGGGCATTTATGTTCACACCACCAAAAGAAGATAGATTCTGATTTTGATCTTGATATGTCTTTGGATTCATAGATTCTTTAGAGAAGGAGACCACCATTTATGTTACTTTTACACTTCCATGCTGACCCAAACTTCACAATTCCTAGTTAGATCCATTGCAAAATACTAAAAGTTTCATTTAATTTGTTTTTTTTCCTAATAAAGTATTATCTTAATAATCATGAATTTTATAGTTATTATCGGTCCATAATTTTCAGAGGAGTAAATTATAGTTTTAATTTTTATTATGCAGGTGAGATAATTTAATTTATAATAATATATTTGTTGTTATTTTATTTCTATATCATATTATTTATTATTATTTTAATCCTAAGAAAACAATAATTAAATCATAGATTAAAATGATAATAAATAATATAATTCTTACGTAAATTAAAATTATTATATTTTCATAAACTATTTTATTATTTTTAACTCCTAAAAATTAAATTGTCTAGTCTATACACATTTAAAGATAAAAAAAAATAGTGATTTATTTCTTTTAAAAATAAATAAATAAATCTTTAATTTTTATATTCATTATTCGGTTTGACTTCTTACGTGATATAAATCATGGTTATCAATTACTATATTACCTTAAAAATTAGAATGGATAATAAATGTAAAAAATAAGAGACTTATTTGTTCATTTAAAAAAAAACTAATATGACATTATTTCAAAAATTTAAGAACTAATTAAAATATACTTTACTTTTCTTTTTTTAAAGGAAAAACATTTAATAGTAATACGTGATTAGGGTGGAAATTATCAACAAAAAAAAATTATCTTGTACAATAAAATTTTATGAAATGATTATATGAAAAAATTCATATTATTGTCGCATACATTTTTTATCCCTAAAAATATTTTTTATAAATTTTAATTATTATGTATTTTGAGGCTTGTAATATTTACACATTCAATCATAATTCATTATACACATACATCACTTTAAAATAATTAGACAAGAAAATTTACACCGAGCTGTTCAATCCTTTCCATTTTTCTTCAAGAAACTTTTGAATGCAGAGAAGAATAAAGAAGTGAATTGCAAGTGAAGTAATGAAGAACATGGTTAAGACTTAAGAGCAATGTGAAGAAGAATAATTTCCTAATTTCAATGAAAAGTTCAAGAATATGTTTTCCAGCAGCGAATTTGCTTTTCAGAATGAGATTTTTTTCGCCACAAAAAGAGCCATCACCACTTCCTTTAATTGTTCATATATATGTTTGAGAATTCAAAACTTTTTTTTTTCTTTTTTTTTACTGCAAGAATTCAATACTCAAATCCTTCAAAGGTAAAATAAGGAGTTTACTGGGTACTATTTGTTGCTTTGTTAACAACTTTTTCATAAGCATCATAAATAATTAACAATGAAATTGTTAAATTTCTTTGCCAATATAAATAGGTCAACTTTTTCATTATTTTGCAATATTTTGTAAAATTGCAATATGCCTTAGAGTTAGCAAAATATTATATAATTTAATAATATATTAAAAAAGTTTTTTTTCAATATTGAAACATTGTACACATTAATCTAAGGGCATAGTCAGAGCAAAAGAAAACTTATTGTCTACATAAAGTTCCCAACACAATACTTATATGCCAGACAAATCACAACTTAACTATTAATCCACAATTGCAGGCTTTAATGTTTCCAAATAAAGTTTTATATTGCAAATTAAGAAACTATTTCATTTAACAACTTTTGAGTTTTAAATTAAATTAAAAAAGAAAGTCTCAAAACAAGGAAAAAAGTAATTAATTAGATTATAGGATGTATTTGTTTAAATATGTGCATTTGTGTATAATTTGAATAGTATAATTTAGAATTTACACAATTAACATGCATACATGCATGTGTGTGTTAAAATGACAACTTCTGCATGCATTTGACAAATGACAATCATATTAAAGATAGGTATGGACATGTATAGCTTAGAAGGAAAGAAGATTGGAATATGAGAAGTTGCCAATTTTTATGTGTCTTTGATGACTTATAATCTTTGTTGGTACGAGTTGAAGAAAAAGAATGATTGATCAATATATATAAACTATATACGTCCATGGCCAGGTAATTAAATCACTATAAATTATACCATTTAATGTAATTTTTTCAACATTTTTGTCTTAAAGTTTATTGTTGGATTGAATGTTTATATAATATATAAATATTTATAAAATCTTGATTGGTTAGTATAAAGTTTATTGTTGATGTGTTGAAAGTTTATACATGGGTAAAAGATAGATGGGTACTCAATATTGGCGAAGAAAAAGGAAAAATATATATAGAATAAATAGTATGATATGAGAAAGAGAAAGATAGAGAAATAAGAGGTGTTTAAAATATGAGATTTTCAAATATCATCCTTCTTAATTACTATCTATACACTAACAATATAAAATAATTTTACATAGTTATCTCATTGTAAATCAAATTTTACATGAATTTTATAAATTTTAATTTTTTAATTAGAATTAACAAACAACCCCTAAGCAATAAATTATAATTAATTAACTTTACACTATCTCTGCATAATATTTTCTTCGTGAAGGCATTTGAATATGACCCGACCCTTAGATTATCAATGCTAAAATTAGTCTATTCAAAGCGATTTAATTAAGAACCTTTAAATTAGCTGTAAAATTCTTTAAATAAAGCCATTTTCTCAGCGATTCTGAATTAAAGAACATTATTTTAGTGCAAGGTTTTGCTTTCTTTTTCAGTCTTAGGATATTTTTTTACTTTTTTGTTTTTGTTTATATGTTTGGCCTTTGGAAGTTCATTAAAGCTTAACTAATATTAGCATCTCTGATTTTCCTCTAAGGAATATTTATCAGTACCTCTTTATAGCTCATATATACTTCTTATATATAGTCTTTCTTCAACAAGAAAATTAAATGTATTTCCCTTGAATTTTACCTAAAGTATGAATAAGCTGATTAAGTTGTTTATTAGCTATGGCAAAAAATTTTGTTAAGAAAGAATTTACTTATGAGGGCAAATTTAATGAGAATAGTTTAACTGTATTATGGTAGTTGCTTAAATAAAATATTATTTTATTATATGATTTTGAGTTTCCTTCAAATGGAGAGTTACTTATATAAGAAACCGTCCTTTGTGACTGTCACCAAATCTTTGGAAAGATACTCACTCCTTTACAATCATATGCAAGTAAAATATATACATATGAAAATCTATGAACGTAGTTATTTTATATATATATATATATATATATATATATATAATATAAAAATAAATAAAGAATTTTTCTTTTAACATGGTGTCTAAATTGTTATGCCTTTTGTGCATGTAGGAATTTACTCAGACAATAAATTTCACTACCTTAAAATCATTATAGTTGAAATTACCATTTATCTCAATTTCTTTATTACCAAATTACAATTTTCTTGACCTTTCCTATTGGACAACTATCCTCGTACATGATCTTACAATTTTGTGGAGATATTCCGCTCATCGCTGATGCTATTAACCATTTACACAGTCATTTTAATAACTTCATGTACTTTTTATTTCACATTTCTTTTAGTTACAGTAATACAACTGTTTTTAGTCCTGATAAAAATCATACTAATTTTGATCCTTCTAAGTTTTATTTTAATTTTTTAATCCATGTCGTTATCAATGAGCCATTACATGTTGAAATAGCACATAGATATTTCACTTCAGCCTAGCAAATTAAGTTTAGCATACGTAATGATTCCACCTCATATATTTACTAATGTCAGTTAATTAGTACACATAACAAAAAAACTCAAATAAGAAAAAAATTATGTTGTAGTGCAAAGATTTAACAATATATGTAAAAGGGAAGCATTAGGAAAAAGATCTTGATGAGTGAATCAAGTGAGAAGAAAGATATATCATGAAGCCAACACCAAGGATGAAGAAAGTGTGCTAATTTGGAGTTACGTTTATGTAAAAATGAAGAGAAAATAAAAACAAAGAAGAAGAATAAAACAGAGATTAAGAGCTGATTTGGAACAACATTTGAAGACTTTGGTCGAATCTAGGGTCGAATCTAGATCATGTGTATTGTTACTATCTTGGACACCCCAAAATGTTTTCCAACAAGGGGTCAAGTAGGGACCATGATTCTACTTGCTTCATGGTTGGTTTTTGCAATTTTTAGTATTTCTTTTTCTCAAATTGGGAGTCATGTAAGGTCATGAGATTCTAAGTTCTATGTGGTGGGATTTTTTTTATTTTTCTCAATTATCAACTTCTTTTTTCTTTCCAATTGAGGGTTATGTAGGGACCACAATAGTTTATTTTGTTCGCATTTGATTGTATGCAATTCATTGCAATTAATGATTTATGAAATTAGTAATTTATTATATATCCTACACTAACTTTTTTCTCTTCAATTCAAAGGGTGTCATTTGTATGCATGAAACCCCACACTGTGGTACGAAGGAGGACAAGTCCACGTGATTAATGGAGTAAATAGGAACATATACTATTCAATGAGCATATGCCATCATGCATGTGACAAATGGTCCTATTTCAAAGCCTTTAGGACTACTAAAGGAGGATTTTGGATAATGTGATTAGTTGAACTAAGTTGAACTAAGTTGAGGTACTATGAAAATATAAATTATGGCTTTGAGTATGGGTTAAAGGAGATTCTGATGGATGTACACGTGCAATTTAATAGGTGCAATGACTAACAATTGTAAAATAGAACTGGAATACACTAAATAGTAGGACAATTAATTGTACGATGTAAAGAAAAAAATATAAAATTGATTGATTGGACAGGAAAATATATATATATATATATTTTTAAAATGAATTGATTAATTGATTTCGTATTTCAGTTGATTATAAATTAAAAAAGTTGATTGTGAATTAGATAGAGTGAAGTAGTACAAAAGTAGCAGGGACAATCACCACTGCATATAATATATTTTTAAAAATATGTTACTTAATGGTTTTAGTAATCTTTTTAGTAATATTTTAATATAATATGTATTTGAACTATGTTGTAAAATATTATTGATAATTTTTTATATATCCAGTAACATTTTTTTATTAAATAAATGTTACTAAAAATAATATAATAAAATATTAAATATTTATTTGTTAATTAATTATTTTGCAATCATACCGATATTTATTTAATTAATTTATGCAATTCTGTTGATACTTATTTAATTAATTTATACATTTATAATCAGTATATTTCAAAATTATCATTTTATAAAGTAAGAAAACATTTACTGCATTTAATTTCTATTTATTTATAAATAAAAAAACCAACAGTAGAAGAAGGAATAGAAAGAGTAAAAGAAAGCAAATTAAAGAAAGGGGGCATGCAATAAATTAAAAATGAAAAATTTATTAAGTACTTCTCAAATGAACCCAATCAACAATTGCTCTTACAATTTCTCACTCTTACAAGCCTGCAACAAATGCATGTTGATAGTAGCAAAAGATACAAGCCTACAGATCTTTCAACTATATAATACACACTAGTTTCAATGATCATCATCCTACTATAGGTAGAATAATAATAAGTTTAACACATTAAGAAAAATTAATGTATATATGTGATCTCTAACAAGGTTGGCCCACAGCACAATTTATGACACCAGAATGCCTTGTGAGTCTACTAGCATGAATTCCGTCTCTTGGTTTCATTACGAATTGCTTGTTGTATGTCAACTCAATTGGTTTACCTGAAGCAACGAACTGTGCACCATTCAAGAGCGAATCTTTTTCTGATTGCCAGTTCCATTTCATCCATTCTTCAGGTTTACTTGAGATCCTGTGTGTGATTTCCTTTGAAGCATCATTGTTAGGAGCAATGAAACGGTTTCCTTGGCAAAGAATTGTTGGTGCTGCGCTTCCACCAATGGCATACATGTTCCAATGAGTGTAATCATTGTTGACAACATGCACGAAACCATATCTGCACCTTGGCATCCTTTGAGTCAATCCTTGTCCAAAGTGGTTGAATGCCACCGTAATTTGCATGATCTTGTCTTCTGTGTGTGTGTCTGAAGCCCCGAAGAGCATCACCTATAAAAACATTTGCATTTTCATTCCTTTTTTCATACAAAATCACCATAATTTTGCATGATCAATCAATCAATCAATAACTAAAACTTACATCGTTATGTTTGGTCATGTGGCAATTAGAAATGGTGATAGCAGTGGAACCTTGGATGATATCAATAAGACCATCGGCAGCAGCAGAGAGGGAACAATGATCGATCCAAATATTTGAAGCTGAAAAAATTGAGATGGCATCACCATCACTTTTTGTTCTTAAACCATAATGGTCAAAGGAGTCCCTGATTATGCCACCTTTCTTAGAAACAATGTTCTTAATGCGAAGTCCATGGATGATAACATTGGTAGCATGTTGTACGGTGAGGCCAGCACCATCCTTAATTAGAACGTTAGCACCACGACCATCGATGGTCTTGTCTGAAGAAATTATCAACTCTTGCTGCAACACGATGATCATGCTTTTTTCAAAAGTGATCCACAAGGGACCCTTTTGGACAACACCATATCGGAGGGTTCCTTCCTTAGGCTCCTTCAAATCTTCATCCGAGGGATCGGTGACCACATAAATGGGTCCACCCAACCCTCCGGTGGCTCTCCTTCCGAAACCTTTGCTACATTTCGCTAACTTGAACCTATCTTTGGCCCAGTCTTTGTTGCACCTCCAGCAAGAATCAATAGGGTTAGTGGCCTCGCATTTTTCTCCTTTCTTATGCTTCTCCCCTAGTTCCCTCCTTGTGCCGTTTTCCATTGCCCTACATTGCACCAAACTCCCTTAGACATGCTAATCTAAAGATTAAAAAGAGAAAAAAAGAGAAACAATAGCATTTGTTGCAACATATAACATATGAAATTAAAGAGCTAGTCAGATAAATGCTTAGCCGCTAATTACAATATAACTCAATCACAATCAGTCACATACTTTATCAGTCATTTACCTTACAAAGTGTATATACGTATATATTTCTTTACATATATTTTATGAAGTAGTTTACTAATTAGCTTTCGTACCAAAAAAAAAAAGAGCATATATTACAACATAAAATTAAAGAGGGGATAATATTAATTAAAGAAATGTTCAGTAATCAAATACAACTGACCAGCGAACTATCTTATAAAATATATATGTATACTTCTGTTTTATGAAATAGTTGATTAGTTAACTTTGTGTCATAAAAAGAGAAAAAAGAAAATAATATGTTACAACATGGAATTAAAGAGGAGAAAACATTGGTTAGAGAAATGCTCGATGATCAAAAATAAACTGACCAACCAGATACATACGTACTTGTATATGCATATGCATTTATTTTATATTTTGAGCAATCAGATATAAACGTGTATATGTAGATGTATATGCATTTCTTTTGTATTTTGTAGAAACATGTAAGTGTTAGTTATATACATACAAATGAACGTGGAAGTTGAGTTCATCGGCGACTTCTGCTGGCTCAGGAACAAAGGACTCAAGAGCAATTCTGCGAGACTCCTCTTTTCGGGCATTGATAAAATCATCAACCTCAATAAAATCAGACTCAGCAAAGGTAGTGGCCAATGTTGTTAAAAGGATCAAAGCTACTAATAATTTCCTCATGACTTCTGTTTTTGTTTACGTTCTTCCGAGCCTTGGCTCTTTTTTTTTTTTTTAGCCTTTCTTCTTTTTTTGTTTTTTTGTGGCTAGGCTCACCAAGGTCTTGGATTAACCTCTTTATGGCTCCAAATCAAAGACCTTGGCACGCCTGTTCCGATTATAAAGAGTTATTTTGGCTTTGTTGCACAGAGCTTGGTGAGTTGTGTTATCTGCTATAGAAGGTGACTCTTGCTTAAATACCAATGGGAAGTCCTTGAATGGTGATGGGTTTTTCCAATTTAGTGGAGCAAAATGTGGCATGCAAATAGTGTTTTGGAAGTTTAATAAATTTGGTTATGAAATGGTCTCCTTTCATTGTCACCACTAACTTAGTAAGATTAGTTGCTTTGATGCATTCTTTGTTATCCAAGTGTCACAATTCTCCAAATTTACTTTGATTAGTTTGGTCATGCTTTATTATTGGCCTTGACTTTGTCAACATTACACAAGAGAAATAAAAGGTTGATATAACATATATTTTGGAACATTTTTGGTTAATCAACAAAATTAGTCTTGGTGACAAGTATTACTTTCTGTTTAACTAATATTTAATTTCAAAATATTCTAGACATATATGTGAAATATATGGATTAATTTGTATGTCCAACATGTATATTTTGAGATTATATTAATATTTCAAATGGTATTAACAGAACTTGCATGTTCAAGTCCTGAAATTATAAGTTTTTTTTTAGATTGAAATGATTAGGATATGAGGATGGATCGACATGAAGACCTTTAACTTCATAGTGTAATTTCCATTGAAAATTTCTCATAAGATGCAACTTCAATGAAACAATATATTTTTCTAACATTTTTTTTTAAAATCATAAGAACGTTATATATAATTAATTAAGTTTCTTCTGTAACGTTATAAAGGTGATATTTTCGATGTATATATATATATATATATATATATATATATATATATATATATATATATATAAAAAGGTGACATACTAAAGTATTTGACTCATAACTCGGATTACTTTCTTTAAAATAAATTTCTAAAAAAATTAAAATCTAATTTATGTTTAGTTCATCATACGAAATCGTTTTACAATGTAACCTCTGAAGTGTAAAACACTTTAAAAAATGTTGTAAAAACATATAAATTTTTTACTAAGTTTAGTAATATTTTGACAAATGTTGTATCAGCAAAACCATGTCCAAAAATATTATTGTTAATATTTTCTTAACTTAAATATGTTTTTAATCCTTATTTTTACCGATTTATTTTTGGTCCTTAACTCTTTTTTGTTTGTTTTATTTTTTATAATTTTACTTTTTTGTTTTTAAGTCCTTGCTGATTTAAAAGATGTTTAGTGACAAACTATGATATACTATCACATATCCACTTAATTATATTTGTAATTTATTTAAGATATTTTTTATCTCATTACTTTCATTGATTTTTGTTTTTAGTCCCTAATATCTTTCTTTTGTTTGTTCTTTTGTTATATTTAATAACATATAATAATAAATCAATGAACCAAAATCATAGGAAGCTAACATTAGAAACAAGTTCCAATTCCGATGGAATAACATCCCTACATGTAACCGCGCTGACTAATTTAGGTAATTTTTAAAATTTTGCTTCACTTGTATAGCTTCTAGTGTGTGTACATACCACCTATAAACAACAATTTTATTATTCAATATAATAGAAATTAATCAGCTAACTTATTCTTAGAGCATATACTTATATATATATATATATATATGTATTTCTTTGACATGTCATGAATCTTCTTAAAAAAAAGAAAGACACTTTCAGGAACACGGACATAAGTGGTACATGACTATCATCAGCTTCGTACAATATCAAGTTAAGTGAGTGCAATCCTCTATATTTTGAAAGATCAAAACTAACAAGCTAAGTGAGATAAATGGATAGCATAAATCAATTTGTATTTACTTATACGATGATAAATTGTTGTGTGAGCTAAGAATAACACATAAATTATTTTTATCTCATCAATTTCTTTTGTGTTTTTCCTGAAAGCCTTTTACTGTGTGAATAATTGAGAGCTTTTTTTTCTAAACTTTAAATCAGCTCTGTGAAATAATAGTAGTTATCTAATATAATCTAATCTAAATAAATTTATAAATGATAATCCATACTGATCTACCTTTTTAGACACAGTACCAAGGTTCAGATGATAATACATTTTATATACATTTTCTTTACTTTGTTTTCGGATCAATTAGTTGTTATGTGTGTCATATTTTGGTAGTTTATCATAGATTTGTGTTAGAGGCATATTTTAGTACTAGTAGTAAATAATAGTTAAATCTCCATAAGTTCTTATGTTTTTATGCCAATTCAGGTGCAGTTGCGTCTGGAGCTATGAGGAATGAAGAAGAGATAGGAGCAGGGAAGAGATTGAGTGCAAGAATGAGAGCCCAAATCAAGATCAGAGCAAGCCAAGTTGAGCATTCCTTGCGGCACAAACGCGTCAGGGCGCATTCCATTGACGCATTCAGCCTTGCTTGCGGTGAAAATGCGCCAGGGCACGCTCAGGGGCGCGTCTCATGACTTATGGAAGCTCAACTGAAGGAATCGTCTATACTTGCTTCTTATAGAGTTGCTTCGTCTGTGCTTGACTCTTATGGGGGCTGCTTCGTCTGTGTGTGATTCTCTTAAGATTTGCTTCGTCTGCACTTGTTTCGTCTGAGTCTTCAGATTGATGCCTTCGTCTGTAGACAAGACAGACGATACCAAGTCCAATACAGACGACACCAAATACAGACGACATGAAGACAGATGATACAACTATGCAACTGTTAGTTTGTTGAACAAACGCACTCAGGGGCGCGTCTTACGCCTTATGGAAGTTCAAATGAAGGAATCAAGACGCACGAACTCTTGTTCCGTCCGATGGAGTAGTCTCGTCCAGAGTGAGAGTTTCGTCTGCACTTGCTTCATCGAGTGTTAATGTCTCGTGCTTGTTCCATCTTATGGATGAGTGTCGTCTAACGCCAAGAATGAGTGTTTCGTCTCGTGTTTGCTTCATCGAGGTTTGTTCCGTCTGAACTTGTTTAGTCTGAACCTCCAGATTAATGCTTCCGTCTGTATACAAAAGACAGACGACACATCAAACTCATACAGACGATACAACAGACGAAGGATCAAACTATTACTTACACTGTTAGCATCTGATTGATTCACACATAGTGCAGTTACTGTCTTCTTGTTGGACAAACGCGCCAGGGCGCGCTTCTACTTAATACAGGGCGCGATTTCTACTGCTATATATAGAGGGTTGTAGGGCGCGAAATAACAACTTTAGATACACTTTTCATAATTCTGTTTTTGGACTTCTTGTTTGAGTTGTGCGATTGCACAATTCTCTCTTCTCTCACTTCGTTCTTTTCTGTTCTCTCTTCTTCTCATGCTTACTTCTTCGATTTCGATGTTCATGTACTCAATTCTTCCTCACAACTGTAGCGATTGCAACAGTTGAACTCAATTCCTTGATTTTGATTCTTCTTCAATTCTGCAATAGATCTCTGGTTCAATTTACATTTACGCGTTGTTACTCAGTTCTTACTTGTGATAGTTTCCTTCGCATTACATGTTGTTGTTCGTTATTCATCCTCTGCTTTTAATTTTGGTTTAATTCGTTACTGCGATTTACGTATCACTGTTCTCGTTTCGATTTCAACTTCTCTTCGCGATTGTTCACATTTCTTCTTCTGCTCTTATCTTTCGGTTCAAGTCATTAATTCAATTTACATTTCTTGTTCTGTTTTCGTTTTCTACTTCCGTCTGTAACTTCCCGTTTGATTTCATAATCTCAATTTCATTTAGTTTTGTTGAATTGTTCAATGAAAATCCCCCTCCTAATTGTGACTAATTCCGAATTGAATGTATGTATGTCTTCTGAGAGATGACCTAGGTTGATTCCTCTGTATTACAAGTTTAATTAGGGATAAATCTAGTTTTTGATAGTCATTCGACAGTGATTATCAAAATGGCGCCGTTGCCGGGGACATGCGTCGTTTGATTTGGAATTATCACCTGTATATAAACTGCTTGTGAATATTACATGTGTCTAGACTAACTATGAATTCATATAATAGTTTCTACTTTTAGTGTAGGTATTGACTGTTTTGTTGAGTTCCTGCATAGTTTCTAATTCTTTCTAGATAGTATTTCTGCTAGTTTTTCGAGGTTTGTGTAGTACATGACCAGATCTAGCTTAGATAATTCACTGAAATTTGATCCTGAAATTGAAAGAACAATTCATAGGCTGAAAAATCAAAATAAGAAAAGAAACCAAACTTCTCATTGTGACTCTGATTGTGATTCTGTTGCTGAAGAAATGACAAATCCAATGGAGAGAACTCTTAAGGAATTGGCTACACCTGACATTAATTATTAACCTTTGTGTATCCAATTTCCGATACCAGAAGGTGTCGTGAACTATGAATTGAAATCTGGACTGATTCATTTGTTGCCTAAGTTTTTAGGACTTGCAGGTGAAGATCCACACAAACATCTCAAGGAATTCCATGTGGTTTGTTCCACTATGAGGCCTAATGATATTCCCAAGAGGTCACAAAATGAAGGCATTTCCATTCTCTTTGGATGGAGCCGCCAAGGATTGGTTGTACCTTCAACCAACACTTATTACCACATGGAATGACATGAAAAGAAGATTTCTGGAGAAATTCTTTCCTGCTTCTAGGACTGCCGCTATTAGGAAGGATATAAGCGGGATAAGACAACTGCAAGGAGAAACCTTATATGAGTATTGGGAGAGATTCAACAAGTTATGTTCCACATGTCCAAACCATCAAATAACTGAACAGCTCCTCATCCAATACTTCTATGAAGGACTCATGCCTATGGAGAGAAATATGATAGATGCAGCAAGTGGTGGAGCTTTGATGGAGAAAACACCACTTCTTTCGCACGATATTTGATTGCAAATATGGCGAGAGAATTCTCAGTTCAGTTCCAGAAATTCAACATCTTCCAAGCATGTAAATGAAGCTTCCATAGCTGCTGCTGATACATATAGGTTGGAAAACAAGCTAACAGAGTTAACCTCACTAGTGAGACAGTTAGCTTTGGGTCAACAACAAAGGCAATCGAATGTGAATGCAGTGAGCCAGATTAAGCAACTATGTGGCATTTGTAGTGTAGCTGAACATTCCACTGATGCTTGCCCTCACCGCAAGAAAACCGAACAACAACAACATTTTGTCCAACAAGTCATGGATGTGGCTGGAATGTACTCCGGACAACAAAGATAGACCTCCAACACAGTAGTACAATCCATATTCCAACACTTATAACCCTGGTTGGAGGGATCATCCTAATTTGAGATATGGTCCAGGACCTAGCCAACAACAGCCACAGCAACAGCAGCAAAGGTTTCAACCTCCTAACAAGTATCAACCTCCTCCCATGAGACAGCAACAAATGGTCCAACCTGCTCAACCACCACCTGTGAATAATGCTGGACCATCCTTAGAAGATTTAATGAAACAGATGGCAACTACCAATCTGCAGTTTCAGCAAAATGTGAATGCTTCTATTGTGGATTTGAAAACTCAAATTGGACAGTTGGCCACCACTGTGAACCACTTGCAGCAACAAGGGTCTGGTAACATTCCTTCCCAAACTGTAGCTAATCCAATGGGGAATGTGAGTGCCATCACTTTGAGAGGTGGTAAGGAATTGCAGCCAAATGTTCGGGATCCTGAAAAATTACAGCAGGATGAGGTAAACCAACTCCCTCTTCCTTTCCCTTCTGTAAATATGCAACCAAAGAAATTAGAATTAGAGAAAGAATTACTAGAAACATTCAGGAAGGTAGAAGTTAATATTCCTCTGTTAGATGCTATTAAGCAAATTCCCAAGTATGCCAAATTTTTAAAAGAATTGTGCACTCACAAAAGGAGATTTAAAGGAAATGAAAAGGTAAACTTGGGAAGAAATGTTTCTGCACTTATACAAAGCACACATGTTTCTCCACTCCCTCCGTCTAACCTTCCACAAAAGTGCCAAGATCCGGGAACTTTTACAGTGCCTTGCACAATTGGGGATCGCACTTTTGTGGATGCCATGATAGACTTAGGAGCTTCCATTAATGTGATGCCTACTTCGATCTACAGGTCATTACATATTGGTGAGTTAAAACCAACTGGAGTTATTATTCAGCTTGCCAATAAGAGTGCTGTCCATCCACGTGGAGTCCTAGAGGATGTATTAGTTCGAGTTAACGAATTGATTTTTCCTGCAGATTTTTACATTCTTGATATGCAGGATAGATCATCTTCACCTACATTGATCCTAGGGCGACCATTTTTGATGACTGCACGGACCAAGATTGATGTTCATTCCTAGAGACACCTTGTCTATGGAATTCGGAGATGATATTGTGAAGTTCAACATACTCGAAAGCATGAAACTGACTGCTGAAGAGCATTCTGTTTTTTCCATAGATTTAGTTGATGATTGCGTAGATAGTTGTACAGATTTTGATTCTGAACTTGATTTTGATTTTACTAATTTTTCCGAATTAAATTCGATTTGGCTTGCTCTTCTTTGTCATGATGGAGACACTTGTTTGTACTATATGTGCGAGAGATTAATACTGCCATTGCGGATGCAGGTTCTAACTTGCATGTTGCGGACCTTGGTCTAGGTTCTCGCATCTGATCTCAGTAGCAAAAACAAGCCGAAGATTACCTTCCATTGAACCACCACCAAGCTTGGAGTTGAAGCCACTGCCTAGTCACTTGAAGTATGCTTACTTAGACGATGCTCAGAAGCTTCCCGTTATCATTTCTAGTACTTTGCAAGATGAGCAAGAGGAGAAGGCTGCTGAACATGTTGAAGGTGCACAAGAAAGCCATTGGATGGACATTAGCCGATCTTCCTAGAATTAATCCAGCCATTTGCATGCACCGAATACTACTAGAGGATGAGTCTAAGCCTTTGTAAGACAACCACAAAGGAGACTCAATCCTACCATTCTGGAGGTAGTAAAGAGAGAAGTCATGAAATTGCTTGCACTGGCATCATCTACCCCATTTCATGACGGCACATGGGTTTCACTGTCCAAGTGGTCCCTAAGAAATGCGGCATAACGTAGTGCGAGAACAAGGACAATGAATTGGTTCCAACTAGAGTCACCAACAGTTGGAGGGTCTGTATTGATTATAGAAGACTCAACCAAGCCACCCGAAAGGATCACTTCCCTCTTCCATTCATTGATCAAGTCTTAGAGAAGTTGGCAGGTAAATCACATTACTGTTTTCTAGATGGATTTTCTGGATATATGCAAATTCACATTGCTCCAGAAGACCAGCACAAGACCACCTTCACCTGTCCATTTGGGACTTATGCTTACACCAGGATGCCCTTTGGCTTATGCAATGCACCTGGTACATTCCAAAGATGCATGGTGAGTATATTCTCTGACCTCCTAGAGAGTTGCATGGAGGTGTTTATGGATGATTTCACGGTATATGGTTCATCCTTTGACACATGTTTGGATAGTCTCTCTAGAGTTTTAAATAGATGTATTGAGACTAACTTGGTACTGAATTTTGAAAAATGCCATTTCATGGTTAATGAGGGTATAGTCTTAGGACATCTAGTTTCTAATAGAGGCATTGAAGTTGATAAGGCAAAAATAGATATTATTATTTGCTCGCCTTACCCCGCTTAAATGCGGGAGGTGCGTTCTTTTCTTGGACATGCGGGGTTCTACAGGAGATTCATTCAAAATTTTAGCAAGATTGCCTTGCCATTATCCAAACTACTCCAAAAGGATGCAGAATTCTCTTTTGACCAAACATGCATGAAGGCCTTTGATGAACTGAAGATGAGGCTTACCACAGCACCTATCAGTGCGGCCACCGGATTGGGAGCTTCCCTTTGAGTTAATGTGTGATGCTTCCAACTTTGCAGTTGGAGCAGTTTTAGCTCAAAGGGTGGATAGACTCTCTCATGTCATTGCATATGCTTCCCGTACATTGGATGCTGCCCAAGCACACTACACCACTACGAAAAGAGCTTTTAGCAATTGTCTTTGCTTTAGATAAATTTCGTGCTTACTTGCTTGGCTCTAAAATCATTGTCTTCTCTGACCATGCAGCTCTGAAATTCCTGTTGAAAAAGGCTGATGCTAAACCAAGGTTGATTAGATGGATGCTTCTTCTTCAGGAATTTAATATAGAAATCAGAGACAAGAGTGGTGAGTAAAACCTGGTTGCCGATCACTTGAGTAGGATTGAGGGTAACCTTGATCTTTTGCCTATTAAGGATAATTTTCCCCCATGAACATCTTATGCTTTTATACTCTTGTGATGTAGTACCTTGGTTTGCTAATATTGTTAATTACTTGGTTACATCTCATGTACCTCCTAATGCATCTAAATCACAAATTGAGAAGTTGAAAAGTGATGCAAAATACTATGTCAGGATGACCCTTATCTTTGGAGGTTTTGCAGTGATAGAATAATTCGCAGATGTATTCCAAGTCATGAGATCCAATCGGTCCTTCAATTTTGTCATACTTCACCAGTGGGAGGGCACTATGGACCTCAACGGATAGCCCGAAAAGTATTGGACAGCGGGTTCTATTGGCCTACTATCTTCAAAGATGCATATAAGCTTTTCAGCACTTGTGAGCAATGTCAGAGAGCCGGAATGGCCATTACTCGAAGGCATGAGATGCCCCAACAACCTATCATTTTCTGTGAAGTATTTGATGTTTGGGGTATTGACTTCATGGGCCCCTTCCCTGTCTCCTCTGGTTATTCATACATTTTGTTAGCTGTTGATTATGTATCAAAGTGGGTTGAGGCTAAGGCCACCAGGACTAATGATTCTAAAGTTGTTGTGGATTTTGTTAGATCCAATATTTTTTTGCAGGTTTGGTGTGCCTAAGGCCATTATCGGTGACAAAGGGAGCCATTTTTGCAATTTCAATGCGGTCGTTGCTACATAAGTATGGGGTTGTGCATAGAGTTTCCACACCTATCACCCTCAAACTAATGGTCAAGTCAAGTGTTCAACAGAGATATCAAGCTCATGTTACAAAAGATGATCCACCCTAACGAAAAAGATTGAGCAGTAACTTGAAGATGCTCTTTGGGCCCATAGAACCGCTTATAGAACACCGACTGGAATGTCTCCTTACAGGATGGTTTTTGGTAAAGGATGTCATCTACCTGTGGAGATTGAGCATCGTTCATATTGGGCTGTGAAGAAGTGTAACTTTGAAATTGACCAGGCTGGTGCACATAGGAAGCTTCAATTACAAGAACTTGAGGAGCTTCGATCGGAGGCTTACGAGAACTCTAAGATCTACAAGGAGAAAGTCAAGAAGTATCATGATAATATGATTCTAAGGAAGGAGTTCAAAGTAGGCCAGAAAGTGTTGTTATTCAATTCTCGTCTGAAGCTTATAGCCGGTAAACTTCGTTCTCGATGGGATGGCCCTTTCGTTATCACCAATGTCCTGTCCCATGGTGCAGTTGAGATAAAAGATGAAGTTACTGGCAAAATTTGGAAGGTAAATGGTCATCAACTCAAGGAATTCCATGAGAGTCCGAAAGCGAGAAAAGGCGAGGCGTAATTGTCCCCGGGCCGAACCTAGCTGGCCGGATGTGCAAATATTTGGCCCTTGAGGGAGTTTTCTATCTCCCTTCTGTCTTGAATTGCAGTTGACTTCATTGCTACATTTTATGTTACATTGAGGACAATGCAAATTTTAAGTGTGGGGGGGGATTCGTCTGTCAATATTCAGTTTCGTCTGTCCCTTAGTCTGTCCTCTAAGTTTCGTCTGTCAAAATAAAAAAAAATAAAAAAAAAAAAAAAAAAAAAAAATAAATAAATAAAAAAATAAATAAATAAAATGTGAATCATGCCACTTCTTTGAAGTTACAGGTATATAAACTGTGGAATTTACAAACATTTTTAGTTGATAGATTTTTCAATCGTCTCATAACCTATGAGTGCATCTTTGAATTGCAATTGACTTGAAGCTAAAGTTTGGATAATCAGTGATAGAAAAATAAACCTTGTGAGAGGTTGAGCCTTATATGAAGGAACCATTATTCCTTCAGAATATTTCTTTCTTGTGTGACTACACTCATCTTGTTAGTAGCTCCAGATTTTTCCTTGACTCTCACTGATATTTCTTGTTCACATGCATTATTGATATGATTTAGGCATTCCCTCTTGAGCTACTAGCCAAATTGGCCCACCTTACATACTTTCCCTTTGTATTCCCCCTTTGAGCCTTTATATCCCGTTCTTCAATTTTAAGCTCATTACAAGCCGGAAAATGGAAAACAATGATGTCCCCTAACCTGAGGGGTTAAAGGAGCTTTGGAATTGTTTTGAGAATAGGTTCTAAGTAAGTGTTGGGGTATCGTATGTAATAATCATTTGTGGCTTCCGTCTGTAGACAACAGACGGAAGCAACAGACGGAACAAGTACAGACGGAAAAATAAACCCTTTAGGACAATTCTGGTATGTGAAGTTGGTGAATGGATTGGCATTAGTATGCAAAAGAAAACAAGTATACGGAAAAATATATGTATATGTGTATATATAAAATAAAAAAAAAAAAAAAAGATACAAAGAAGGAAATATAGAAAAGAAAAAGAAGCAAGAGAAAGATACAGAACAAAAAGCACCAAAAGTTATAAGAAAGCAAAGGGAAGAAAAAGGAAAAGAAACAGAAGAAAATGAAAATCCATTATGAAAATAAGTGGGAAACCAAAAAGAGGTAAATGCTAGGAGGGTAATTCTCATGCTTACTAGATTTATTCCCCATTGCTCCTCTTTTCTCTTGGTTATTAGCCTAAATGGCCTTTCTTTAATCCCACCTTCACCTTGGCCTCATTACAAGCTTAATAAAGACCTTTTGATCTTTAATTGCATGTGCTTCAAGTTATTGAAATTAGAGGCTTGTAAAAATCTGGTAGTGTTAACTTGTATGATGTGTTTGAGTGCAAATACAATCCTAAACACTTGAGAGTTAAGAGGAAACACTTACTTGTGAGGTTCTATCACTTTGAATTCATTCTTTAAATCAAATTGTCAAATTATTTGTTCTGGATGCACCTTAGACTTATGAATCGTTGTTGATCTTGATGCTCTGGATTTTGTCCCTTTCTCTTTATATGCATCTGTGGCTCAATTGGAAGTGGTTCAGTTCACATAGCATCAATTCTTCTTTTAGTAAGTTTTGCCTCGGAGTGCAAAAGAATAAGTGTGGGGGTATTTGATAATACATTTTATATACATTTTCTTTACTTTGTTTTCGGATCAATTAGTTGTTATGTGTGTCATATTTTGGTAGTTTATCATAGATTTGTGTTAGAGGCATATTTTAGTACTAGTAGTAAATAATAGTTAAATCTCCATAAGTTCTTATGTTTTTATGCCAATTCAGGTGCAGTTGCGTCTGGAGCTATGAGGAATGAAGAAGAGATAGGAGCAGGGAAGAGATTGAGTGCAAGAATGAGAGCCCAAATCAAGATCAGAGCAAGCCAAGTTGAGCATTCCTTGCGGCACAAACGCGCCAGGGCGCATTCCATTGACGCATTCAGCCTTGCTTGCGGTGAAAATGCGCCAGGGCGCGCTCAGGGGCGCGTCTCATGACTTATGGAAGCTCAACTGAAGGAATCGTCTATACTTGCTTCTTATAGAGTTGCTTCGTCTGTGCTTGACTCTTATGGGGGCTGCTTCGTCTGTGTGTGATTCTCTTAAGATTTGCTTCGTCTGCACTTGTTTCGTCTGAGTCTTCAGATTGATGCCTTCGTCTGTAGACAAGACAGACGATACCAAGTTGAAGACAGACGATACCAAGTCCAATACAGACGACACCAAATACAGACGACATGAAGACAGACGATACAACTATGCAACTGTTAGTTTGTTGAACAAACGCACTCAGGGGCGCGTCTTACGCCTTATGGAAGTTCAAATGAAGGAATCAAGACGCACGAACTCTTGTTCCGTCCGATGGAGTAGTCTCGTCCAGAGTGAGAGTTTCGTCTGCACTTGCTTCATCTGAGTGTTCCGTCTGTGCTTGTTCCATCTTATGGATGAGTGTCGTCTAACGCCAAGAATGAGTGTTTCGTCTGTGTTTGCTTCATCTGAGGTTTGTTCCGTCTGAACTTGTTTAGTCTGAACCTCCAGATTAATGCTTCCGTCTGTATACAAAAGACAGACGACACATCAAACTCATACAGACGATACAACAGACGAAGGATCAAACTATTACTTACACTGTTAGCATCTGATTGATTCACACATAGTGCAGTTACTGTCTTCTTGTTGGACAAACGCGCCAGGGCGCGCTTCTACTTAATACAGGGCGCGATTTCTACTGCTATATATAGAGGGTTGTAGGGCGCGAAATAACAACTTTAGATACACTTTTCATAATTCTGTTTTGGGACTTCTTGTTTGAGTTGTGCGATTGCACAATTCTCTCTTCTCTCACTTCGTTCTTTTCTGTTCTCTCTTCTTCTCATGCTTACTTCTTCGATTTCGATGTTCATGTACTCAATTCTTCCTCACAACTGTAGCGATTGCAACAGTTGAACTCAATTCCTTGATTTTGATTCTTCTTCAATTCTGCAATAGATCTCTGGTTCAATTTACATTTACGCGTTGTTACTCAGTTCTTACTTGTGATAGTTTCCTTCGCATTACATGTTGTTGTTCGTTATTCATCCTCTGCTTTTAATTTTGGTTTAATTCGCATCGCGATTTACGTATCACTGTTCTCGTTTCGATTTCAACTTCTCTTCGCGATTGTTCACATTTCTTCTTCTGCTCTTATCTTTCGGTTCAAGTCATTAATTCAATTTACATTTCTTGTTCTGTTTTCGTTTTCTACTTCCGTCTGTAACTTCCCGTTTGATTTCATAATCTCAATTTCATTTAGTTTTGTTGAATTGTTCAATGAAAATCCCCCTCCTAATTATTGTGACTAATTCCGAATTGAATGTATGTATGTCTTCTGAGAGATGACCTAGGTTGATTCCTCTGTATTACAAGTTTAATTAGGGATAAATCTAGTTTTTGATAGTCATTCGACAGTGATTATCAATCTACCTTTTTAGACACAGTACCAAGGTTCAGATGATATATATGTATTTAAAAATGTCGCCAAACATTTTTCAAAATCTACTGTAATCATTCCAGGAACAGAAACAAGGATCATATCATATCCTACCTCACATGATAAAATCATAAATTTAATTATTATATATATATATATATATATATATATATATATATATATATATATGTATATTATAAAGATTAAAATGTAAGGGTGATTTTAGTACTTTTACAATATTTGACCATGTTTATATTATTTGATTTTAAATGTTATGTTTATGAGATTCTTTTTCAAGACTTTATTAAATTTAAATGAATAAGTTTAATTTTTTCTAATATATTTCGGGAAGCAATGGCAGAAGTGATAATCAAGGACAGGAGAGAGTTGAAATGGGGACAGGAAGAACGAGTATATTATCATTAACTATGTTTCAAAGTTGTCGATTCAATAATAATCATACTCACATTTTATTTAAAAAATGAATAAAATACTACAAATATCATTTATCAATCATCTCAATTATAGTACCATAAACTGTATAGATATAATATTCTTTCACATAGTGAAAGAAGAAAAAAAAATAGATATGATAAATAATATAATGTGATAGAAAAAGAGACAGAGAGAAATGAGATATAGATGGGTTAAACCAGTGAATGTCTCAAATCTGAAATGAACAATAAGCAAATCAGAAATGAAGAACCAGCAACCTAAGATAGGATTAAACTAATATTTTAAATCCTATTCATGGAAAAGTAGAAACGAACAGTTGTTACAAATCCTACACCAGGCCTTACGAGGCACTGTCATTTTAGCCAAGATGTTAACAAATTGGGTTACATAGACCTCTAATTTAAATAAGCACAAGAACCTAATCAATACAGCAAGCTCTTAAAGCACGTTCCAGTGACCTTTCACAAGCTATCAAGTCATTTCAAAAGAGCATGAACTTCTGTCAATTTGAGGAGCATGAAATCAGAAGCAAGAAATATATTAAGCATGGCTTACATTGATTAGCTTGCATGTCATGACAATAAGCGTCTATAATACTGCATATTCTAATAGAAACTGACAGGATTTTTTATATTTTTTTTCAAAATTGATATAGATTTATGCACTGTCAGATTCATTTCCAGAATCGATATTCATTGGTTGGGGATTCTTGTAGCCACTAATCTCATCCTTGTAACGTTTTTTATCTTCACGTGCTTTTGCCTCATATGGTTCCTTCTCTTCCCCTGCACAATCAATAGGTAAACAGTATAGTTTAGTCACTAAACATTATATAAGCTCAGATCATGAATGACACTATGTGGAACTGCAATGAAACAATTGGCAACCAGCCATACCTGACATCTTTTTCCATTTCTCTCCAAGCACTCTTCCCACATCCGTAAATGAAATTCCAGGATTAGTTTTCTTTAGATTCTGTCAAAAGGAAGAGAAAAAAAACTTTCAGCAAATATTATGCAAAGAGAACTCAACTTACATAAACCAACTCAACTAGTCAAAGATTTCAGTATATTTGTCTACTCTGAGTTCCGAGTATGACATAGAATAGAACACACCTCTCTTTCCAATTTAGAAAAGAACATGAAACCGGACATTGCCCTCTTGGGTGCATTTGGGTCCTTTTTCTTCTTTTGTTTTTTCTTTTTTCCATCATCATCATCTTTTGATTTCTTTTTAGAAGTAGATGCCTTAGAAGGCAGATCCTTCTTTGATTCCTTTTTGGCAGGCTTCTGGAAATTGGCCACCATGAAAGTGTCAGACACACTGAAGATTTAAAGAATGGCAGTTAACAAAGCCAAGAAAAAATTACTTGCCTCTTTCTCATCACCCATATCACTGGCATCGGAATCATCTCCCCCAGAATCATCAGTAGGAGAACCTTCATCATCCTTGTCAGCAACAAAATCAGAATCCTGTACACATTTACCACCGTTTAATGTACACTTAGAAACAAACATGACTGGGAAACTCCTGCCATACTGAGCCCCCATAGACCAAAGTCGAGCACAGAACAAATGCACACAAACACAATAGAAAGCAGAACAGAAAACACAAGAAACTAAACTTGAGACACTTAAAATAGGAGAAAGGACAACATGACGTTTATGAATGTATGTTCAAGAATGCACAAACTGAAATGACAGCTTCTAGTTTACTGTACTTTTTCATGCCCAACTTATTTTCAGATGTTGGCCAACATAAATAGATGTTATCTCCTTGATTTCTAGAACTAGAACAGAAAATTTACTAAATGTGACACCTGTGAACCAGATATAAGGAAAAAAATTGTAAAACGGATTAATCACCTCCTCGTCACTTTCATCTCCACCAGCTTCATTTTTGATGCGCTCAAGATGAGGATCAACTGCATCATCATCATCGTTCTCAAGAACCTTCTTTATACCAACAGTGGGTTGGGCATCCCCTAAGTTCATAATTTTCAAGCCCTTTGAACTGCAAGCACAGGGCAAAACCAAGTCATTTATATAGCAATTAGTTGTATGTAAAATTTGGCAATGAGCTAACACTTACCTGATAAATTCATACAGATTGTGGTACTCATTTCTCTGAATATTACGGAAGAGATGCTCTTGTTCAGATTTTAGTCTGATAAGAAGGTCAAAATAATGCATATTGGAACCACCAGCAGCATGCCTCTCAAATTCCACGTAGTCAATCTAATAGGAAAGGAAAAAACAATTAAAACATCCACTGTGTAAATAACATGCTATTAACCAGGAATTCACATCTGGTCATCTGGAAGCAGTAAGCACAATCAGATTTTACCTCTTCGTGAAGAATAAGAGTGGGAGGCTTAGGTAGAAAGAAGAAGCTCTTCTCGAGGGGATACAGAATTCCATCTTCAGCTTTCAAAGATGATTTCACCGCATAACCATCTTGACAACTTCTAAATTTTCCAGGCTTAGTCACTTTGGCTCCAGACAAGCCTCGCAATATTGTGGTGAACACTTCATGAATAAGCCCCTAATTATTCATAGTGAAAATGAAACACATTAGCTGCTTCATCATGTGATATGCATGATCGATAGTTACGGAATTCATGCATCACTCAGTCATTTAAAATATGCAAGATGCTCTTTTCCATTTTCCCAAACAGTCCATGAAGTGCAGTAATCTAAGGGGTGACATACTGACATATGAATCAACTAATAGTTTTAAGCAAAATACCTTATAAGACAGCTCCAACTTGTCCTTGTACTTTGAGTTATAAAGATCTTCATTCATTGCCAATTCACTTTGAACAACATAATCAGTTTCAAACTATACAGAAATGAGCAAAACAATGTTAGGTTCACACGCAAGTAAAATAAACATCATATAAATTGGCAAACCATGAAATATTGAGCAAATACCTGCATCACAATATGAGGATACAAAGTTTGTCCCTTCCGAATAGGGGGATCAAGACTAATAATGACGAAGGTATGTGGTTGATTAGACTACATATACATGTGACAATTGTCAGTACACTTACCAAGTTGAAAGAAAAACATCAATTTAAAGACATGGCATGGCTGATGCTGATGGCATGTAAATTTTACTCATAACTTAAAATGAAAACACATATAAGTCAAATGAAAGTACAGGATCTGGAAATGAACCTTAGGAAGTAAAAATAGGCGAACAACACTACTATACTGGATTTTGAAATCATTAGCCTGTCCCTGTAGCCGCAAGAATGACATGTGTAACTCAACACTGTATCGCCCCCTACATAAAAGTACAAATTCCGTTCAACAAATATTAATGATAATTATTATATTCATTTATGGACTTGAATACAAGCAGTAGAAAGGACAACTATAAGATGCCAAAAATAATTAGATGACATATATCTATGCATTTAAAGACATTACCTTGGTGTAAGGATTGCAATACCCTCAAATGTAACAACAGCATCTTCACCTCCAGCACCAACATCAGCCATAGACATTATTTTGTCACGGAAAACCTGATGGAGAAAGTATTAAGTGTCAATTAACCGAGAAGTTATCAAGGCATCAGATATTTTATAGTCGCGAACAAACTCACCTGAGCAGGAGGGCGATTTTCATCACCAACAAACTGAGTGTTGGAATTTGGTATATGGAAACTTATCTCCATCAGTGAATCTTTCTGAGATCATAATACAAAAAATATTAGACCATAAAAAATGCACAATCAACATAATAACTAGACTCCTCAATATTGTAGAATGCCAAACTTGATGACAACAACTTTCCTGCAACAAGCTGCCAGTTTGGCTGAACGACTACGAATTTTTGAAACATTTAAGACCACATAAGTGCATAAAAAATATAGATATACCTCATTAGCTCCAGTTGTGTCATCCACGTGGAACTCCAAGATCACATCATTCTTCCCTTGAAGTTGTGTTTGAGAGACATCTGCTAATGATACCTCAAAAGCTTGCTTTGAACCAACCATGAAAGCTAGCATATTTCCTGATTGCAAAAGGGAAGCAATTTGATTGCAAAAGAAGAAAACTAGAATGAGATAAAGATTCTCTTTGAGAACTAAACCATCACCAACCCACAAACACATACACAAATAAAAACCATTTTCTTATCTTAACAATTTTTTTCCACTTAAAATTGCAGTTAATTTGATTACCAAAGTGGTGGTAGTTGTGCCTAAATGCATTTGACATTTAAGTATGACAAAGAGAAAAGAAGCAGAACAACCACAAATCGGGGAGGGAAAAAAGTATCAGCACATAAGTTCAAAGCCTTTCTTCATATATAGAAATCATCATGCACTATACCAGAAAAATCAATGTTCTCCAATAACAAACTGAATTTCTTTGAAAGTACCAAAGCTCTGCCCTTAGCTAAAAGTATTACATACCATTTCATGAGTGCTGCTATCTCAACAGAACATAATTTCATATTAACGTTTTCTCCCAAACACTAAATTTACTAAATTTATAGCAAGTAAGATGACAGAGATATGTTTGAAATATACATGAACAACAACAGCAACACATAAGTAGTTTATATAATATCACCAACCATTTAGATCAACTTCACCCCAATTACGCCCGCTAACAGAAAGCTGCTTCTCCTCTACTGTTATTCCACAGGTGCTTTGGAAAAAATTGGTCAAACTTGCAACATCCTGCAAAATATGTATAAAATAATAAGAACCAACATTTGATGGCAACCCAAGTCCCAGTCCTCAATAATTAGATTTTTTACTGTTCATAAAAGGAACAAAATTAGAAAAAAATTCCAAAAGTTGGAATTCCGTTTTCCACCTCAAATGTATAAAAATACACATTCAGGAGGGAAGAGAGAATAACCTGGTCACGAAATCCCGTGAACTTGTAGTACAATCCATCTTTGATTTGAACACCAAGTTGGTTAGTCCTTGGAACCTTCATCCATGTAACCCCCATTATGTCAGATTTATCAACTTCAATTAATTTTCCACCACCCTGTCTCTTCCATACAATTCCTCCAGAATATATTTTTATCTGCCCGGGATTCTGCAACAACCGTCACATGAAAAAAGGTGTCATACATCTTAACTGTTAATTTAAGTTTCCTATTCACAAATTCACTAGGAAATTTCAATTCTTTGACTCTTCTCGTCATTAATTCCTATTAAAAAACTTGACAAGGAACAAGCAACGCAACTCTGAGCAGGGGTTACACCGCAGTGTATATTTGGTCTGTTCCTATAGGTCTTAAATGAACTATACACAACACCAAACAAAACCACTTACTGGTAGAAGGTAGAAAAATTGTAATGAAAATAATTTTGCACTTGCTGGGTATAACTTAAAATATGATCCTAAAGTAAACAAATTTGCAAATTGTCTATTTTCAACCAAGGTGTTTAAAAACACGGTTCATGATTATGATTCTTGCCACAACATCAAGGTTCTAAAGTTTCTGCAACCACACTTTATGAATCTTTGATAAGAAAAAAACAGAAAGAAGTATGTTTTTTCTGTCAGGAAATTCCTGAAAAACACGGTCTCATTATTCTCAAAATACATGAGAGATTCAATCCATCAGAAAAATAACACAAGTTAAAGAAGGGGTCATTTTTACTTGTACCCTTACTTATTTTAAGAGTACTTGTCAATAATTTATTCCCCACAATATCAAGAATCATGAAAAAACCACCACAAGCAGATCTACATTGAAATTAGATTGTGAAAATACACCTCCTCAGTTTGAAAAAATTACATATTACACATAAACACCATAAATTTTTATATTTTTCCCGCCCTAATCTTATATATCTGAATCCCCTGATTCTAATTTGGAAAAATCACATATAAAGACCTTTAGTTTTGCATATTTGAACTCATTATCTTCCATTTCTCACTCAATTACATATATATGATAACAAATATCATTAATTATATCATTTAAAATAGACTGCACCAACTGGCACAGGGTCCAAAACCCGCCACTGAAAACCATAACCATCACCACAATTCAAAACCTAGCTTTCTACCTTCCTAATTTTCATAAACTCAACAAACCACTCCCTTAGGATTTTGAGAGCAAAACAAAAATCACTATTGCACCAAATAACAAACAACAATTTCTAACCTATTCACAAAACAAACAAGTAATCTCCTACAAAAACAACAACAACAACAACAACAACAACAATAATAATAATAATAATAATTAGGGCTTAAAACCCTAACCACTAGCTAGCAAAACCCTCAGCGACACATGTTAAAGTGAAAACAAAAGCAAGCATGAATGGAGCAAAACAAAAACAAAAATAAAAAACAAAAATAAATGAAAAATTAAGAGTAATTAGGGTTTTAAAACGAGGTTGGTTTCGAAACGAAGGTTAGAGAGAGAAAGAGAAAAGTGTAGAGAGAGAGAGAGAGTTTACGGTGCCGCCGCGGCCTCCGAGGGTGATGTTGTTGAAGAGATGACCGTCAGTCATGACTCACGAATCACGAAACGAGAAAATGAGAGAAGAATCGAGTCGCGAGATGGATGCGACGAAAGCTTCGATATTTTGCATACACAAATGTGTGTGAGTGTTACTACAACCTCGTATCACTGGCAAAAGAAATGAACACAAAAGAATTGAGCGCCATGAACTAAACAAAAACCTGCTAACAAAAAAAAATGAAACCATAGTGGATTGGGCTTAATATTAAGTTTCGGCCCAATTAAGAGAACCAAACCTGCTAAGTATACCTCCCTAATTCCTCTTTTTATGTTATTTTTTTGTGGGTAAAAAATTGTTTTGGTTTTGATTTTTGAAAGTATTAAGTACTGTTGTGATTTTAGTCTGTAATAAAATATTAAAGAAATTAATTACACTTAAATATATTTTTAAATTTTATTACTTGTAAGAACTAAAATAATGAAAACATACATTTTCATAAATGAAAATACACATGAAATTAAAAATATAAGTATATTATCGGTTACAAGCTCAAATAATAATAATTAAAATTTTTATTTTATATTTTTCTTCAAATAAAGAAACCTAAAAGGAAAGGATGTAAAACTTGTACCAAATACTTATCCATACTAATACATTATTAACTTTATTTTTTATAGAGAAATATATATTTTCTAACCATAATAATCCATAATAATATTAATATATTTTTAACAAACTATCAATATAAAATTTTCTAAGCTGTCATCCAAATTTTTAAACAATTGATATAAAATGGTGTAGTGTTGTAAGTTACTACACACACAAAAAATATATAATTATAAATATCCATAACAAAATGACTATATAAAAAATTTATATTTTTTACACAATCTAATTATATTTTAAATGATACTTTCAGTATATTCTAATTTTAAAAAAAAACATTACATTATAAATAAGAGGAGTGGTAGAGAGATATTTCTTAACATATTTTTCTAACCTTCACTCTATATCAATTACAATTTATTTAAAAATGTAAGATAAAAAATAATAAATAAAATCTTAAAAAAAATATTATTTTAAAGAATCTCTCCCTTAAATCCAACGGCCACAAACATCCCAATCTCACTTCATTTCCAAATCCAACGGTCAACATATTCTTCCCTCGAACACACCAAATAACAAAAATTTCATTTCCCGAAATTAGGGTTTCAACTATTACATATATTTTCTTTTCCCCAAAGGGGTTTCTACCGATTAGTTCACACTCTTCTTCTTCCATTTCCGAATTCTCTGTGCCGAAGCCATGTCTAAGGGTCCCGGTCTCTACTCTGACATTGGCAAAAAAGCCAGAGGTTTTTTCTCTCTCAAACTGTGTATATAAATTTGTGTGTTTGTGTGTTTTATTTGATATAAATTTATGATTTTTTATTGTAGATCTTCTATTCAAGGACTACCACAGTGACCAGAAGTTCACTATCACCACTTACTCACCCACTGGAGTTGTAAGCTAAAATTTTTAATAAAAATGCTTCTTTTATTGATTATTTGCAATTTGCTTCGATTTTAGGGCTGAATGAATTGAACTAGGTTTACTGTTCCATTTTTTTATTAGGGTTTGAGTGATATGGGAGTAGGTGGGGTGGTGGGGATGGTTTTTGGGTTGGAAGATGTAGTTGTGTTGTTTTGGGTGGTGTTTCTGTGATGGCATTTGCAATGTTGTGTTGGATAGTTGTTGGGTACTTTACTTAGGTCTTGATGTATGGTTCTGAGAATGATGCTTACTCTGTTTGTGTTTTGTGTTTGATGCTGTTTTAGGCTATAACATCCTCAGGGACCAAGAAGGGTGACATTTTTGTGGCTGATGTTAACACCCAGCTGAAGAACAAGAACATCACCACTGATGTCAAAGTGGACACAGATGCCAATGTAAGTTCACTTTTGTTTGGAATGTTTTGTTTTTTATGTGTACTTTTGGGCTTGCAAAATTATGAAACTAATTTTGGTGGTTGGTGTATGTTTTACTACTTTTGCTAGGTGCGCTTTTAGCTGGTTCCAATTTGTTGTATTTGTTCTTGTTGTGATAGTGTGTGTAGAATGATCACTACTTATTGGCTTGCCTTTTCTGGGTGTTTATTTCTCATTTCTAGTTGCTTTTGAAACCACACTCTCAGTTTTTTGATTGGTGTTTTTGCACCCTTCTGACTACTAATTTGTAATTTTAGTTAAGCTTAAAAAGTTTTGCAGTAGATGCAAGGTAGAACTGCTATCCAATTTGCCAATATCAGGGGTTGGCTAAGGAAATTGAAAGTAGATATTTTCAAAATGTATTCTTAAGTTGTAACTTTGTAGAAACTGAATAGTGTTTCTATATGTTCCCCTTCCTTTATTGTAGCCGTTTGTCTGTATGTAAATACTCTTGATATTCACCAAGTACACAAGAGTTTTTGGTTCTGATTTTAATTTCAGCTTTAATGAGCTGATATGAGCGATGAACCTTGTTGGTCCTCTTTATGGGTGCATATATGACTTAAATTTCATAATTTACTAGTCTACAGATATCGGATGCATTGTTCAATAAGCTGATTTCCATGTAACCATTGGGGCAATGGGGAAATTTGTGGATTTTTGTTTGTGATTTAGGCATTTTAAGCCGCAATTTTTTGTTTAAACTTTAAAGCCAGTACCATGCCAGCATAAGGCTTATGCTTGCTGATTGATATTGAGCGATGTCAACCTTAATCATATGCTTCTCGCTGCTATGTCAATTTGCTTTTATCTTATCAATTTACATGGACCTATTCTATTGCATGATTTGACTTGAGTTGTCAATGTATTTACTTTCCAGCTTTTGACAACTATCACTGTCAATGAGCCTGCTCCTGGTCTCAAGACTATTTTTAGCTTCAAAGTTCCTGATCAAAGGTCTGGAAAGGTGAGATAAATCAGTCATTTTGTATGTGAAGGTTTGATGCTTAACAAGAAAGAATGATTTACTAAATTTGAGAAACAAACATTACTAAACAGGTGGAAGTTCAGTACTTGCATGACTATGCTGGAATAAGTACCAGTGTGGGGTTAACTGCAAACCCAATTGTCAACTTCTCTGGTGTTGTAGGAACTAATGTACTTGCCCTTGGTACTGATGTTTCCTTTGACACCAAAATTGGGGAGTTAACTAAATTCAATGCTGGATTGAACTTCACCAAAGACGATCTGGTTGCCTCATTGACTGTGTAAGTAATTTTGTCCCTTTTTTATAGGATGTTTTAATTCAAGTGTCAGCAATTATTTCCTTTGGTCATTCCACCCTCTATAAATTAGCCCTTATATGTGGAAACTATGGAAATTTAAAATTGATCTTGAGCTTGTTCTGCCTGTGAATGGCTTGGAGAGAAGTAATATTGTAATTTTCTAATGCTTCAGAATCAAAGCCGATTTGCAAACCCTGTGAAGCTACATTTGATCTTTCTTTTTTCTAATAGCATTTCTTATTTTCTCTTTTCTTTTTTGATTTGTTATCTGCTTACACGCCATTGTGGTTATTGCTGCCGTTGTTTTTATATTTCTATGTTGTAATATTTTCTTGTTTGAACATACTATAAAAACTCTTATACTGTTGTGTTTAAACTGATGATTGATAGTATGAACTTATATGTTTGGTGGTATGATGAATTTTTGTGTGCAGGAATGACAAAGGTGATACCCTGAATGCTTCATACTACCATGTAGTCAATCCCTTGGCTAAGACAGCTGTTGGTGCTGAGGTAACTCACCGATTCTCGACCAATGAGAACACCCTCACACTTGGCACCCAGCATGCATTGGATCCACTGACCACCGCCAAGGCTCGTGTCAACAACCTAGGCAAGGTAAATGCTCTCATCCAGCACGAGTGGCGCCCCAGATCCTTCTTCACCATTTCTGGGGAAGTTGACACTAAGGCCATTGAGAAGAGTGCAAAGGTTGGGTTGGGTTTGGCTCTCAAACCCTAAGGAATTTTGAACCATTATGGCAATTGTATTGAGTTAGACATCAGAAAAGCACATAGTTGTTTGTTGGACTAAATTGTTTTGGTTGTCTTGGACGGAATTGTTCATGTTTTGGTTGCATTTGAGCAATTCAAGGTTGTATAAATAAGTGATAGACTTTCTATAAACCAAATGTTATTCGTAAAGACAACATTTTGCAATTCTCTTTTTTGATGAGGATTGAGGTTCTTATTGAGGTTTTAAATTGCCATCGCACAGCTGAAAACTGAACATACACATTTATGTCATGGAATGGAATGGAATCCTTCTTTATGTCATTTTGGGTAATGAAATTGATCTTGTCAGACACAAAGTTAAAGTTAATATTCTTTTTTAGGCATAAAGTAACTTCTTTAAGTGTAAACTTTAAGTGATGAAAACAGGGTTTCCAAAACCACTACACTATAAAAAATAAAATAAAAAAAAACAGTGCATATTTGAATTTTAATTTTAAGGATTAAAAAATACTTTTATTCTTAGAGTAATAATTTTTTCCTTCTACATTTTGTGTATTGAATTTTGTGATTGTGTATTAAAATTCTCAAATGTATTTCTCTAACTTTAATGCAAATATAGCCTTAATTTTCATTATCATACAATAAAACACCTTTTTAATCAAGTTTTATTTCCATGCACCATTAATGTAATCTTTTTTTATAATATCTTTCTTTTCACATTATCTATATAGGTTCTTTCAAATTTTCTCATAAAAAAAAATTAAAACGGAATGTTACTCTATGTAGCCCTTGGCCAGATGTGTGTCAAATGATTCAAAATGTGAAATCAAACACATGCTATATAGTTAATTTATTAAAAATCATTTTAAATACATTTTTTAGGTAAATTATGGTTAGATTACTGTTAATACATCTTAATTAAGTTCTTTTTAATTTATTGTATTTATTATACTAAATACTAATTGAAAAAAAATACTAGAGCATGATATATTGCTTTGTTAATGCATAAATATAACTGAATCACAAGACTGAATCATTTATAGTTTACATCATCTTTTAACATGTCTTCTTGATCAAGATTCATCTATCATTATTAGTACCTTGGAATTCTTGCTAAGTTGGTCATTTTATTTTATCCTTAGCAATGGCTTCTAGAAATTGTTCAATACTTTGTTCAAAGAAGTAATCATGCCTTGAGACATTGTTCACAAGTCTTCATGTTACTATCACTTTAAGCAAATGGTATTAGTATTAGCTATAGAAATGGGGATAAACCACATTTACAATTATTGATTAATTAATCACAAAATCAACTGAAATTGCGTGATGAAAGTAGAAACTGACTATACACCACACAGTCAACTATTTGATAGCTATCCATATTCATCAATTCAAACATCTTGTTTATTTGTTATTTTTATTGATTCACAATGTGACATTGTTTTGACTAAAACTATGATTATTTAAAACAATCAATTTGTACTCTCTTACATTTTTTACCAAAAAAAAAAAAATCGAACCCAACAAATTGAAATCTAACATCCAACCTGTTTTTCCATCAGTTGAGGGTTGACTAAAAAAAAAAAAGAATTACAAAATCACACCAACCCAATTTGATTGGATTGAATTAACAATGAATTAACACAGTAATAGAAGATAAGATTAATTAAATTTTTAGTTAGTTAAGTTATTAAGGTTTTGTTTTTTAGTCCTTGATAATTTTTTTTATAATATGTTTAGTTTTTATTTAATTTTTTTGTTAATTTTTAATTATTGATGTCAAATTAATTGTTAAACTCTTTATTACTTTACTTCGCTAATAACTACGGTACGTAGTCAACCAGCCAACTCACTCACAAAATATCAGCATATTTTTCTCTCTTCACACTTTATATATACACGTATTTCTCTCTCTTCACATTTTATAATTGGTTGTACCGCTCCTAAGCATCAAATAGAGACTCCATAATCCTTAAATACTTCCCTAGTGGTCAAACTCTAGTTTGGATATGAATTGAGCCAAGTTGTGGCTATTTACCCTAAAAACAATGAAAATAAGATGAGTTTGATATGGTCTAGTTTTATGTTTACTAGTTTCACCACATTACACAATAGCAAAATTCTCACCATATATTTATGAAGGTGCAATATGCAGTCAATCAGTCAACTCTTTCACATAATATATGTGTATTTCTCTGTCTTCACACTTTATAAATATATATATTTCTCTCTCTTCACATTTTATAACTGGTTGTCTGATTGTCTGATTGTCTGTGTATTGCAGTTGTCTACCAAATATTTTTCCTTTGTTAAGCATCTCTATGAATTGATTGTTACCTAGATAATTGTAGACCCACGAATTAAAGTTTATTGGTGGTTTTACGTGACAAGGGGAGTTCTGGGATGATAGAAACCTTCCCTAATTGCACCTGCCCACTATACCATGGTTATTTCCAGGTTCTTAGTTCTTCTACCATAAAAGGACAGGAACAGTATTAGAGCAAACAATTATAATTCGTAGCAATGAAAACATAAATATAACTTTTTTTTTTTAAAAGAAAAACTAAACCTGATTGATGAACAATTAAATTACTTTAAGTATTAAGATATAAAATTCTCAACAACAACACCAAAAACTTGTTGAAACTATTTAATAACGATTAAGTGTTATCGAATTTTATGATAGTAACTAATTTTGTTCAGGTCGTCTCCTAAATATTTAGCATATTACTTAATAAAGTTAAAAGTTATTACTTTAGTATGAAAAGTTGTAGAGAATGCTTGAGTAAAGTACAATAAGCTGAGAAAATTATAAAAATTCAATAAAGAAATAAGTTTAATACAAAATTGCAAATTTCATTAGATTTCAGTTGAAGAAAGACATCAAGGTTAAACTCAATCTCTTTTTCATCTATTATTCACTTATTAATATGATATTATTATGTTTATCCTTAAGTATCTAATTTACTTAATCTTGATACTAAATAGAAGAGTCTAAGTTATTTATTTAAATTCTCAATATATTGATAAATTCACAACAAATAACAAGTATTAGTATAAAGATCTCTATTGTAGAGGCTTAATTACCATTGACCTATACTTAATCTCTTCTTTCTAAACCTAATTAAGTATTCTCTTCTTTCTAAACTTAATCTCTTAACTCAATTATTGAGTTGGCTTTACTTACAAGAGAACAGAACCAAAGAAATAATAAACTAAATAATCAGTTAAAAGAAAAAAAAAAGAGAAGTTTATAAAACTCGGTGTCGTTAAAAAATCTTCAAAATTTATTCAATGGATGAAGTCTTTCAAGGCTTCTAACAATCTCTTCCTCTCCTTTATTAGGTTTTCAGCAAAATGACCAGTGATTCCCAAATCTCTTTTTCTTCTCTTTTAGAATCAAATAAAATTTGAAAATCTTTAATCTAATTTGACTTCTTAGCCAGAAGATTCCGCTTTGGAAAAGGTTTTGTTATATTTATTGGTGTGATTCAAAGATAAAAAATAAGTTACTCATGGAGGCGGTTAATTACACGATTATATTAAATTAATTAATTTAAGTTTTAAATCATTATCAGTGTTAATATTAAATTACATTGTTAACAAAAAATTACTTAGAAAACCAAAGTATGACATGTCAAAAACATGTGTAGACTTTTAAATTTAAAGGAGTAAAAAAAAAACAGATTTCAAATTTCAAGTAACTAAGGGAGGTGAATCAATATGCAGTAAATACTAAATTCAGAGAGAACTACAAATGTTTACATTCACTTGCAACTTACAAGAGAAAAGAAAGAAAAAAAAACACATCATTTGGAAAGAGTAATTCTTATATAACAAATCCTCCAATAATAAGATTGACAAAATAGCTTGACATTAAGACTATCCTCAAACAAGTATTCAAAACTGCACATCACTACATAACACTTGACAGTATAAAAATAGACACAGATAGAAATCTATCCACAATTTAAGAAGAGTAAAGATGCAACATTCAAAGTTCAAACAAAGAAAGCATTTCGTGACAATCTGACACACACTATTTGTTATTTACAGCTCCAGAAAAGCTCAATTTGTCTGTGAAGAACTGGCCTGAAGAAGACCATCGCGAATCTGCACAGCAATGTCCTTAACTGCACCAGGGCCGTGTGGTATGAACACGGATGAGGACTTTGAAGATGCCCCTATCTCCTTCATAGTGTCAAAGTATTGAGTCACCAGCACCATGTCCATGACATCTTTAGCTGTTGTTCCAGGCACGTTTTCAGAGAACGCAAGCACACTGTCCCTCAGTCCGTCCACAATGGCCTGGCGTTGGCGAGCTATACCGAGTCCTGACAGATATTTGGATTCTGCTTCTCCTTCAGCTTTCTTGATCTGCAGTATTTTTTCTGCTTCAGCCTTCTCATTAGCAGCCAACCTCAATCTAGCAGCTGTCGAGAAAATAGTGAAAAGAATGAGTATATAATCGCAGTTGCAATGATATATGAAAATTAACACCCACAAAAGGACCACAATGACATGCTGCAAGTTACAGAAATTGATTTGAAAGTTGTACGTGTAAATCTTTTATCAGTAGTTTTTTGCTGAAAAATTAAGTTGCATGCTTGAGAGCCACTAAGCAAACCATAAGGCAAACATGTTCATACAAAAAATCTGTTCCATTCAAAATCAACACAAAAACAAAGAACCAAGTACAACATCTGCATGGTAAGAGCAATTTTTTATACAGGAAATTGCAATACAAATATAAATTCACAAGTATATAGCAAAATGATTTTTTCATGAGGAACAAGAAAATATTACCTGCATTAATCTCATTCATTGCTCTCTTGACATTAACATCAGGTTCTATGTCAACAATGAGGGTCTGGACTATCTCAAATCCATAAGTTGACATGGCCTAAAAACATTGAAGTTGAACTAACTTGTTAATAAGGATGTGATTAGAAGTTACAACCTTCAATGATCTACAAAGAAAAGAGAACACAAAGTGAATGTAGAAAAGAATGAATACCTTCTCAAGCTCCTCCTCTACAGACTTTGCTATATCATTCTTCTGCTCAAAGACAGAATCCAACTCCAACTTTGGTACACTGGCCCTGATAACTGAAGAAGTGCAAAATATTAAGCCACAATAATTAATTATTATGCTATAAATAACACCTGAATCAGATGGATCATTCCAAGTGAATGCAATAATTTCATGTATTCGGCATTTCAAAACAGAAGTGGAAAAAATATCCTACATACCATCAAAAACATATGACTGGATCTGCTCCCTTGTGTTGGTAAGCCTATAGAATGCATCAGATGCTTTCTCAGCTACAGCCCGGTATTGCACAGATGCAACCACAGTGACAAAGACATTATCCTAATAAGTCAATAACAGTCAAACTCTAACAAGATATCATAGTAAATAACATAAGAAATATCATCTTCACTTGGAATGAAACAGTTTTACAATTTCTTTTCCAAATTGTAGTAAAAATGAAATATCAGAAGAAGACAAGAAATTTCCTGAGAATGAATCCAAGAAAATAAATTGATTAAGAGAAATAGAAATTGGACAGGGAATTATAAATTCAATCTCAAATTACAAACAATTTTATCCGTAATATAGAGCATTGATAACCAGTACAATACTACAATATTTTCAATGAAACTCGTACCAATTCCTTTGTAATTAAAAAAATGCCAAGTTATAAATACACGATAAATCTTGTTGCATTTTTTTCAATCAAGTAAAAACTGGCTAATGTAAAGTACAGAATGCTTTCATGATAGTAAATAAAGTAACTAAAAATTGTATTAACAAAAATAAAGATTTCAGGTGAGAAAAAGATGAACTAAATAATAGCATCATGATTCCAACCAACAAATTAAGCAGCAGACCTTGGTTTTCGTCTCACACCGAACATCTAGCTGCTGCACACGCAGTGACAAACTACCAGCAATCTGGTATCCAATACACCAAGGCAGGCAATGACATCCAGGTTCTAGAATATCATCAAATTTTCCAAAATGTTCCTTGATAGCCACATTTGACTGATCCACTTGATAGCAACAAAGAGCTTGACCCATCCTTCAACTCTGCAATAGAATAGCACTCACTCACTACTTGTCGAACTCGGTAAAAAATTATTTTTTCTTCAACCAATTTGTTTAATTCTCAGAATTCACACCACCAGTTTTTCAAGAAAGTAATATAGTAAATCTGAAAACACTGGTAACCAAAGAATGTGATAAAAGTATTTGCAATGAAACAGTGGATAAAAAGTCAAAAGAACCAGACTCAAAGCCAAAAAGGTGGTTGTTTGGTTTCAGTATTTTCTGTTTTCATTTCCACCGAAAATAGAAAATAGAGTTGAAAACATGTTTGCTTGATTTTTTTAAAAATAATTTTAGGAAAATATTTTCAAAATTGGGTGAAAATAAGGAAACACTGTTGGCTCCATTTTTACAGTTTCCACATAACAGTTTTCAGAAAAACGTTTTCAGAAAATAAAAACAGAAAACAATTACTCAAACCAAACACCACCTTAAATATAATGAAAAGAACTACTCAAGAAGAAATTTCACACCAAAGGAGAACAAAGAGAACACAACCTTTTATATTCAATTCCAAGACTTTGTTTTCATATGAGACTTGTTTCAGACAAGGAAAAACAACAAAACTAAACAATATTGATTTTTATATGAAATTGAATGAAACACTGGATAAATTACAATACTACAGTAAATTTTTACAATTGAGTTTATCCAAAAAAACAAGAACAAAAAATTCAACAGCAAACAAACGAAACAACAGCAGAATAAAATTCAATTGCCAATCCAAGAACAAAAAAACTCACTTTTTAAAGTTTAATAAACACACGTGAGCAGAAAAAAAATCCAGAAAAACAAACACATAACCCTAAAAGCCAGAAACAGTGAAACCTGAATTATCAGACAAATCTTCGGAACCAAGAATCCTAAAAGTTCCCAAAATTATTAAAAGCAAAAAAAAAAAAAAAAAAGATTTTGCAACGAAAAAACCAACCCCAACCAAACAAAATGCAATTTTGAGCTGATCCCAGAAAGTAAACACAAAATTAAACCCAAAAAAACACAATTCGAGATTATAACAACACCCACAAGCAAATTCGACAAGCAAAAAAGTGGTTAGTTTTCAAAGCGTCATTCGAAACAAGAAAAAGGAGAAAAAAAATTCACCTTTTAGGTATAGAAGAACGAATTATCGAATCTCTATGTCAATCCACTGCAAGCATACGGAGAGAGCAAAGCACACTCATATATATATATATATATATATATATATATATATATATATATATATATATATATATATATATTTCAAAAGAAAATATATTTTTCTATTAATTTTAAAAAACAGGAGATAAATTATTTTTACCAGAAAAAGAGATATGAGATACTTAAGATTTAAGATAATACAAAATTCAAATATTTGACAATATCTTAATCTTTAAAACATTATTGAAAAAAACAAAAGCTTTTGTAGCAAAATATGTAGTTTTGTGAAAATTGATAATAAAGATTTTCTATTTTTATTTTTTACCATATATTTAATAAATTGAAAAAATAGATGAGAATTGAAAACATAAAAATACTAAATTAATATAAAAAATTCTATTGTAATTTTTAATATATTAATATCACATGTAAAATTGTCTTTATTATAGATCTAAAATATTATATGTATAGGTAAATGTGTAACAAAATATATACTTGTGGTAATTAAACTCAAAAATTAAATCTCTAAAATATATATAATAAATTTTTTAAAAAATTATTATGTTCAAATCAAAGATATATATTCTAAATATATTTTGAGGACAGCGTGGGGTTAAACATAACTGAGGATTATAATAAATACTTTGTGTATTTCACCTATCAAGGGGACCACGTTGTCTTGTCAAAACTTGCATAGATCTTAGATTTCTTCTGGGTTGTAAATATAAATATCTTTTTTCCACTTGTTTATTTATCCATTATATTAAACTTTGAAACTTTCTTTCTTTAGCCTCAATTTTTTATTTTGTACGTTTTAGGATATATTACTTCAAATTCTTTCATATGTTGTAGAATGGATATTTTAAAATATAAAATACTTTTTTAAAAAAATATATAAAATATGATTTAAATACTTAAACTTTAGATTAGAGAATTTTATCTGGTCAGTAGGTTATTTTTGTTAAATTTGGGTGATGGAGCCTGAATCAACTCTACAAACCAGCTTGTATGATGAGACCTGTTCATCACTTATATGCATACAACAGGTCATATTAAGTGATGTGGGATTTCGAACATTTTCAACAATTCTCACGCTAATTTCCAACTTTTCTCTATAATACTTTCTTAATCTAAGAATTCTTCTATTGTTTGATTGAATTAAGTTATTATAAATATACCACATTTTTTTCATAAAAATTCACTTTTCACCTCCTATCTGACTTACTATGTGCATCAAGTTCTACCCGATACTAGATCAAATTCAAATTTTCTAATACCTAAGTTAAAAGATTAACGTCTCATGATCTAATAAAAACAAAACTCAGTTCCATGACAAAAATATAAAGATTTTTGTACCATTTTCATATTAGTTTTTGTTTTGATTTATATTTTCTTTGTCCCAAAATAAAGGAATGTAATATTAAATTTAGTTAATCTTATAACTACATTTAACGTTAATATCATACGCGTTAACTTCATTCCAACTTTAAGACGAAGACTTGATAATGATGTCCATTTGCGAAAGTCTACGTTTTTGTTTTCTTTTGTTTTTGTTTGAAAAGTATAGTCTTTGTCCACTAACTTATGTCTCAATATCAAAAATTAAAAAAAAAAAAAAACATTTTCAATATAATTTACAACAATTGTTTTTTAACTGAATTTTCATGTTCTCTTGTTATAAAGAACGCTGTAATCGATAAATTAAAATTTTTAAGTGTTATAAATTTTAAAGTAATTAGCACAAGAGTAAATGACTTTATCATACATGACAATTTATTATTATATAATAATATAATGTATTTTAAGTAAATTCGTAATTTATATCTATGATCATAGTTTGATGGATTTAATAAGAAAAATAGTGATAATATAAATATTTGTGCATCATTATCTAATTATAATTTTTTATATATACTAAAATTATTAATTTATGTAATCCTTTTATATTTAAGTTATAATATTCATATTCAATTTTTTAGATACTATTCTTTAACGAGAAAGTTTCAAGAATTTTCTTTAATGAATGTATTTTGAAGAATTTTTAACTCTTATTCTTTTTAGTATATTATTTATATCTTTATTTTTTACCTCGATTTCAATTTTGGTATAAAAAATATCAATAATTAAAATAATTTATATCACTATATGAATTATTTGTCCAAATTTAAAATATAACTTATATGTTTAAAAATTATTTCTTTATTATTACAAACTTCTAAAAATATTGTGTTTATTCAACATTAGCATTTATGACAATTTTGAATCGTCACAAAGTTTTAAAACAATTAAATTCAAATAATTTTTAAAATTTGAAAAAATAAATCCATCAATTTAAAAAATATAACGTCTAAACATAAGGATCAAAACTAGGTTTTAACCAAAAATACATGAATAAATAACACATATTTTCGTGTACAATTCAATCATTAATTTTTTAATCAATAATTCAACAACACCTTGAACTAGTCGAAAATCAAGTATTTATTGTCCTAGATAGTTACCATCTGGCAATCAAACAGAAAAAATCCAAAAGGTTGTATCTAATTATGATCAATCTATGCTAATTAATTAATTAATCAAATTGAAGTAACTATATGAGAAAGTCTTAATAATAACTAAATAAACAATTGCAACATGGCGTGGCGTGTTTGGATTCTATGAAAATGAAAAATGAACTTTGCATTGTGCAAAATTTCTTCACAAAGAAACATAATACGTTGGAATAAAGGCATGAAACTTCATATTCACTATAGGTCTCATCGAAGAAACAATGAGTATGAAAATGAAAGAATGGTATATAAAAATGAGTTTGTAAATTCTTTTGTTGTTATTTTTAATTGGTTGCAAAAGAAGAAGAAGAATGATGTAGCTTTTGCCAAATCATGAAACACAAATTCTTTGGCAAAATTCTCAAATTGGAAGAAAGTTCTTGTCACTTTGGATATACACAAAATACTATTCGTCAATGGTGCCGTTTACACAATGATGAGAACGCAATTTCAATGTGAAATCGAATAACATGTGGCAAAGCCAGTTTTGTCTATAATAAATTAATTGCAAAGACTTTGAATTATTATTATTTTGGTCGAATAATAAGAAGAAGAATAATAAAATAATTTTAATGTCTAAAAGATATTTATTATCATTTTATTTCATGAATTATATCATTTATTATTATGTGATTTTTCACTTTAATAATTTTTCTCATTTTTTTGTTATAAATTAAGAATTAAAATATAATATATAATATAATTCATGCCCAGAACAATAGTAATGAATAATAAATTTACTATACTTTCATTAATTATTTTATTATTTTTCATCTTTTAGGAATTAATTATTTGAATTACACACTTTCATTCGTTAAAATAAAATAATGATATGTTCTTGAATTATGATTAGTCTAATTTAATATTAATATTTAGATGTTTAATTGATATTATTATAATTATATATTATTAAAGTATGATGACTTTTAGTGTTGGTGGGTTAAATATTAATTATGATAGTTGAGACATTATCTGTTTTGATACTCTAAGAGACAAAAGAAAATGTTTATAAATGATCTATGACTTTATATTTTAAGAGATATAGAATTTTTTGATATACCAAAACAAATACAATACATACTGTATAGACACTGATCATTGATTCTCCAGCCACCAATAATTTCCTATTGTGACAGATATTGTGTCAAAATTAATTGCAATGAGAAATAAAGTGCATGCCACACACAAAGTCATGGGGTATATGCCAACATAACATTCTTCAATGTTTACTTTTTTTTTTTCTTTTTTTTCTTTTTTTTTTTTTTTTTTTGCAATAAGTGGACCAGGACCATCAATACAAGATATCTCTCTATCTCAAGTGTAAAATAGTGGAAAAGTATATTGCATACTTTTAGCCTAGTTGTCTTGATAAGGAGCAAATTTATATGTTCATATTTGTCTTTATCTTGATGAGTCTTTGATTCCTAATCATAGAAAAAAAAAATACCAAGTCTTTGTTAAATTTAACCAAATATTAAGAGAAATGTTTAAGAGAAAATTTAAGACTATAAGATAAAAATAAATAACAAATTATAAATTTAAAAGAAAATGAGTTTTATAATTTTACTTTATTTTTTTTAAAAAAAGACAAGTTCATAATAATATGTATTGTTTTTGTTTTAGAAAAATGTAAATTAATAAGATTAAAGACATTTAAAAAAGAATGGACAAAAAGATTTGTTTTTAAACGAGAAGGATTGAAATTTAAATCCTGTAGCATAAAAAATGACATTTTGATTCTTTTAAATTTCCTCTTATTTAATTTAACAGAAAAATCAAATTTCAACATTCAAGTTGACTCTGTATCTATATCCATTTGATTCTTTATTTCTTTATGCTAATCTAAATGGTTTTTGTCAACTTAGTTTTTCTTTTTCTTTTTTTTTAGGATTGTCAATTTAGTTTCAAGAAAAGAAGGCAAAATTATATAACATTAACTTAGAACAAATAACATTGTTATTGTATCAAATTTCGTGAAATTAAATAAATATCATTTATTAAATAGATTGTGGCTAAATTGAATTTTTCAATAAACCATGGATTAATGCATTGTTTGTTATCCACTTATTCTAATCCAAATAAAAAATTGTTCAACAAGTGAAATTGAGTTTAAATTGCTTAAATTACCTTGCAACAACAAAACTAATAGAATACTTTGCAACAACAAAACATTGTGAGCCAAATAAAAATTTGCACAATTGCCTTATCTTATAGGCCAAGTAAAAAATATTACATATTATAAAAAATACTAAAAGTTTGCTATTTCTTGTCCTCAATTTCTTCATTATAACATATTTTAAATTTAGGTAAATATAAATAATTTAATAGACATTCATTTCCGTATACAATTTTTATACTATCAACAAATCAAGTATCATTTTTAACATATGTTCTAAGATATAAAAGTCAATTAACTTACCAAACTTACTAGTAATTTATATAATAATATTTTTTTAAAAAAAAACTATATTATAAGTACATGTATTATTTACTAAAGACCCCAAGGGAAACATAGCTTGTGCCACTAAGGCAAACATGTGGAGCCACCATTTCATCTACTTATTGAGCAAAACCCACTATCCAGCTTGTCAAATTGGACTTTCTAACCCATACCTAATCTTTTTTCATAAAAGAAGTTTGACAATTGAATTTTGAAATAATGTAAGAATTCTTAATTGGTTGGTTTAAATAGCCCCGACTCTAGAGCAGAGGAGTATCCCGAACCTACACCGAGGGGATTCTCAAATATCACAAAACAAAATGAGATACGATGAGATAGAATGCAATAGAAACAAAAACAAGGGAAACGGGTTATCAACTACTCTTAACGGTTTAAGTAAATATTTCCTAAATTTAATAATTTTTTAAAAATTTATTAAAAAATTGATAGATTAACATATTGAGTTTAATATCAGATATATCAAGTGAGAACACCTAAACTTTTAATCAAAACAACTAGTAACAGAAAAGAATCCACCCAACATAGCAACATGGATCTTCCTAAACAAACAAGACATGTGACACAACAAAAAACATAAACCACATGACTTAAAAAATTGCCAAAAAAGAAAGAACCATGCATGCTCATCACTTTGTAGGTCACTCACAAGTTTTGAAACATCAATAAGTACTTACCAAAAGAGTAAATAGTTTATGCACCAATAATGTAGAGTGTTTTTACACTATCATCTAATTACAAACCGTCATTTGTGGTAAATTAATAGTAGTTACTTTAAAATTATATTGTCCAATGAGTATGTAAAAATCTATGACTAACATGGGGTTAACACTGCATTTTTTGCCCCTCTTTACAAAATACTTTCTGAAAAGAAGGAAAACCTGAGACAAGGTGGACAAGTTAAACAATTTCAGTGAATAACAGTTTCCCACTTGAAATCAGTGTATGATAAGTCCTTACTATTCACTATGTAATATTAAACTGTTCCATGCACTTACACTATTTGAGATTATATAATGGCAAGACTAAATGATTCCTCATGTTTCAGAGAGACTCTTCAGACACAACAGTTGCTGCATAGCTGATGGCCTAATTTGTGGGAACTGAATGAATAGAGAATGAAATTAAAGATAGTGAACAGTGATTCTTACCCAATAGGTTTTGGAGACTTGGTAAAATGAATATATGGAGAACCATGTGAACCATTTGGACTAGACAAGGTCCTTACAGGTTGACCTTTCCTCGGTACTAACTGTGTTCTAAAACCATTTTTATGATTCCGCTCTGACATGGTTCGATCCACTCGTGCAATCTGGAAGTGATAAGATGAGATAGCCATGTCTTTGAGGTTTGGCAAAGGCTTTAAAACTCGAACAACTTCACTCATCAAGGGTCTAGATTTTGGATCACGGCTAAGGCATTGAGCAGCCAGCTGGGCAGCTTTCTGGGCGCCTTTAACCGAGAAGTGGCCTTCAAGGCGAGGATCAATTATCCGGTAGAACATCCTTCGGTCTTGTAGTAGTGTTCTTGCCCACTCCACCAGATTGTGTTCCCCATTTGGTCTTTTCTTATCAATAGATCGCCGGCCTGTGAGCATCTCAAGTAGCACTACTCCAAAGCTATAAACATCACTTTTTGATGTCAAATGTCCTAATCAGAATTGGAAGTCTCATGTTAGTATTATAATTGCAAGTATCTATGCACAAAGGATGTACTTAAAGGGTAACAATATCTAGTTATCATTAGGCAGAACCTGAGGTAGCTTTCTTGCTCTCAATCTTGTCATGGTTCCCTCTTTATTTTAAGATGAAGATCATACATTTTTCAATATAAGTATAGAACACTCAATAATTTAACAAAATGAAACTTTTGAAAGTCCCCTGGCCCCTATTTGTCCTTTTTCCCTGTGTAATGGTTTAGTTTAGAGTAATTCGGGTATATCCAATTACCTCGATGTCACCATCATATTTTTCTAAAATTAAAATAATTGTTGATATTGACCCATTTCTTATCAAAGTTTTTTAGATAATGATGCTAATAATTTAGTCACAGTCATCTATGATACTTGACCGACTATTTATAAAGTAGACAAGGGAATAAATCAGGTCACATGGTTTGAAAAGAGTGCAATGTCAGTGTAAGAGATTAAACAGAGTGTCAAAACTGATCATGACTTAGGAGAACTAAAATGTGGTTTATAGCTTGCTACAGACATGTTAGGCCATTTGTAAAGGACTTTAGGTCATATTCTTCATTATGCACTATTGTGGTTCTGATTGCTATTGATATAATAACTATCCTTATCTCACAAAAATAAGGTGTTAAGTTCAGAAAATTTGTAAGGTATCAGGGTTTGATCTTAGCTATTAGCATCATACCTATAGTACATAGTATTTAGTGCTTTGATCATCAATGAGAACAATGTGTGCACATGCAATGAGTACATGGACAGAGTCAAAAGTGGAAGAAATGGGGAACAAATCAGAAGGGAGACCAGTAAATTTGTTTGTCATGGATTAAAAAAGCAGATATTCCATTCCTAAAACTTTCTCTGGTTTAATGCTGTAAGATGCAGATGGAAAGCAAGAAATGCTTTGCACTTGTTATATTAAAGAAGTTTTCCACTGTGGAGTCATATAGAGAGGTATTCATTTCGGTTATCTACTTCACCAAATCAGACTGATATCTCAAACTAACTAAAGATAAACTATAGATATATATGGTAGGGTAAATAAATTAGTGCTAAGAAATGTCGGGACCACATGAAACAATCAGATATGCACCTAAAGTGTATATATAGATAAAAAACTAGTGAACCTCATGTCCACCCTAATATATTCAAAATTCAGAATACATAACATTTAATCCTTCAACATGATCACTTGCAATTTCTTCTAGTTATTGCAAGTTACAACTGGGTTTAGATTGTAATTGACTTGAAACTATCTAGTCCGTGAAAGAAAAGAAGTATCAAGCAATTGGCAAACTGCAAACATTTAGCATTTGTTAGTTCAACTTTTGATAAATGAATAAAAGAGAAAACTAAATTGTTGACCCTCCAAAGTTTCACACATAACCAAATTAATCCTTCAAAAAATTTAGTTGTCAAATTAGTCCCTCAAAGATTTAAGTGATCAAAATGAGAATTTTCTCAATAAAAGAATCATGACAGCCCAAGAATTTATAAACACAATAGCTTAGTTTAAAACTAAACACATGCAAATTCAAGATAACATCAGCTATCTTGAGTCCTAGTTATATATTGTAACTTAAAGTTTAGGAAACATTAATACTCAAAAAGGAAAAAGACTCAAAACTCACCAGTCATCACATACTCAGGAGCAGCATAACCATATGTTCCCATAACTCGTGTCGATACATGTGTCTTTTCCCCCTCGGGACCATCTTTGGCAAGTCCAAAATCAGAAAGTTTGGCATTGTATTCCTATAAACAATTATGCTTTTAGATTCTGGTTTTGGAGTTGGAGGATGAATAGGAATAATTAAAACCCTCTTGACTAGTTCACTTACATACCGCATCCAATAGTATGTTAGATGTTTTGAAATCACGATATATTATGGGTTTCTGAGCTTCTTCATGGAGAAAGGCAAGACCTTTTGCAGCACCAAGAGCAATTTTCATTCTGATAGACCAAGGAAGAGGCAGTGGCCCTTCAAAATAAAACATGGTTGTTAAAAGACAAGGAATTAACCCTTGCCACAAAAGTTTAAGAGCATAGAACCAAGCAGAAAGAACAAATGCATTATCTGAAGAAAAACAATTATACTTCAGTTTTTGTTTTCTACAAGCATAAGGATAAGGGAGTTAATTAGGACAGTTAGAATATTAGTTAATGAGTTAGAGGGGTTTACTAGATATAAATAAGGGAAGAAGGATAGAAGGGAGGAGGAGACTTAATCATTTTGTAAATTGAGCATTGGCTCTTTCTGAAAGGAGAAATCCTTTGTGAAGGGGAAACCCTTGGAAGAGAGCTTTCTCTCTTATTTTCGTTGTTCTTTTTATCCTACTCAACAAAATTATGTCTTCTCTGTCTCATTTCAATTGTGGGTTCCTAAAGCATGAAAGCCTGTGAATTAAATAATGATTGTGGACTCCAACAATCAATAAGAAATCAATTACTGGATTAAGATTATTGTTAGTATATAGAATAGGGTTTTATGAATTCAATGGATTATTTGCCAGAACTATAGCTACTTATTTGCTAGACTAGATGAATACCAGTTACTACATGGACTTTCAACAAATGTTAAGCCATGTAGCACAAGGATATCAAGCGTCATCTTTTTGGTTAGTTTTATGTTTACAGGAAAAGTAGTAGCATTGCCACAATCAAGCTCGCTCTCTGCCAAATTTTAACTTGAGTCAAGGTTTATACTTATTTTATTTGATAAATGTGTCAACTGACAAGACATCAAATTTGCAGCAGTTATAAGGTGTTACACATAACACAAATAAACAAGCAGTGGCAAAGACATGCAGTAGAAAAAGAAAGGTTGTGAACGTACTTCTAAAGAGGTGGTTCTCCAAACTGCCTCGGGGCATAAACTCATATACCAATAATCTTTGGTCATCTTCGATACAGAAACCAATCAATTTAACAAGATTAGGATGGACAAGATCACCAAGATAATTTAGTTCAGCCTGGGAAGTGAAGACAAACAAAGAATGTTAACACAATTAGAACTATTAAAAATATGTAAAAGGAAAAGTTGAGATGGATATATAAGTTCCATACAAGCCACTCCTTGTGACCCTGATTCCCGTTATGGTTGAGTGTCTTGACCGCAACCGTAAGCCCTGTACCTGGTTTCACAGGTGCAGTTCCGTTCTCCTCAATCCAACCCTTGAAAACACAACCAAACCCTCCCTCACCAAGAAGACTCTCTGGTCTGAAATTTCTAGTTGCCACCTTAAGCCCATTGAATGTGAATTTTCTCAAACAAGAAGCAACCTTCAACTCCTCACTGAATTTTGGAGTGGAAGGGTTACTTTCCGCATCACCATTTGTCACAGATGACTCTAGAGAAGCAACTGTTTCCTTTGTGATTATTTCAGAAGCAGATTCGTTCTCCTCTGATTCAATTATCACTGACTTGACACTTCTAGATGCAGATTTGTTTTCCTCTGATCTAATTATAACTGACTTCACATTTTCACCTAAAAATAAGAATAAATGGACACTATTTACAACATTTGATCATGACATTCTTGACTTTACACAACTTCATCGCAAATTCATTATGCTTATATGACAATGAAACTATAAATACGATAGAGTAGTGTCGCGCAAACGTCAATGAATCACAAACACAAAGTTTTCTATGCCAATTCAGAGCAACTTTTATAATTTCCTATATGATTGAATAATGATTTTCAGTGACAATACAAATTTTTTCAACATAACTTATTGTAAGGTGCACATACTGATGTTATTTGATATTTAACAAAATTGTCAGAACAAATAGATACCGTTTACAAGATAATTTTCTCTGCCTTTTGACTAAGGGCAGACAATGCTTACAAAGGAATATGTCGTGGTCCAATGGTAATGCAGAAGAGACACTGGTTTTAAAATCCTTTAGTTATTTACAGATGAATTAGTTGGATCTCCAACTTCCTCAACATAAATGCACAATAATAATTCACATCACTTTTATTGCAAGAAACTCAAACTTCATGTTGTTTCTTAAAACAAATTCACGGTCTCAAACACAACAAGGTTTGGTCAGATCTTATAACCAAAATCTTAAAGACAAACAACCATTTTTGGCCACCTAAAATTGATGTCATATGCCAAATAGAAACTATATTTTGATGAAATTAAGGAACTTTGATGTGGAAAGAAACAAAAAATTACCATTATGGGCACAAGTGCCATTTATGGTGCCATCAACTTTTGATTTTGAAGGTATGCAACTCCCAAAAAAACTAAATCTAAACCACCATTTTCTCTCCTTTCCACCAACTTCCTTCTTTGACTTGTCCACATCCAAACTCCCCGCTTGAACTGCATTACTCCCAAAACCCATCTTCAAAAAACCTATCACAAACAAGTTTCCATACCCCAAAATCTCAAACTTTAGATAGAAAACCACTTCAACTTCAAGCCTTCAAAAATTCAAACCACCCCACTTGCAATAATTGAACAAATTCTCATTCTTTTGGGTGAACACTCAAGTATCTCCTGCCCAAAGTCAAAGGCTAATTCCTTGAGACAAACAACTGTATCATGGTATTGAATGTTAGAGAAAAAATAATGCTATATATAAGAAAACTAGGAACTAATTGAACAATTTGGAACAACTAGAGAAAAAGAACATCACCATGGTATTGAATGTTAGAGAAAAAATAATGCTATATATAAGAAAACTAGGGACTAATTGAACAATTTGGAACAACTAGAGAAAAAGAACATCACCATGGTATTGGATGTTAGAGAAAAATAATGTTAGACTTAGACATAACTAAGTTAAGAACTAATTGAACAAATTGGAACAAATAGAAAACAAAAAAAAAAACATCATGGTATTGAATGTTACCAATGATCAACACATGTACATAGAGTTGATGAATGAGTGAGAGAAATCACATGAACACAGAGTTACAACAAAACCAATTTGGGAAGAGAGAGAGTCCAAAACAAACTGAAAAGCAAGTGTGAAAGAAAGAGAGAAGGTGTTGTGATGTGTTGAAGAGGAAAGCGGGAGAGAGTGCTTGTGACAGAGGAAAAGTTTATATTTTTTTCCACAGCGGGCAAGACGGGCAGGCTTGAAAAATGAGAAAAGTGGGGATTTGGGCAGTTCGGGCAAGAGAAAGTGACAGACATTTCTTTTTGTTATTGAAAACAGCACACAGTGGCATGACACTTTGGTAATTTTGGAACCTACGACTCATGACTTATCTCACACTTTGGTCTCTAAATTATTCCATAGATAATGTTGTTATTTCTTTGTGGAAAATCATTATACAAAGGTTGGAAAAACTACGGTATCATCACTTTGCTTCACACGTAAGAAGGTTTTGTCTTAGGGTGCTTCTAGATGAGTTTTTTTTTTTTTTTTTTCCCTTTAATAACACTCATTTATTAGTTTAAAGTATTTTAAATACATTTAATTTCATGTAAATGAAAAATAATTAAGTGTATTTAATTTTATTGTTTTTACACAAAATTTAAATGTGTTTTGTAGATTCTTAAATATATATGAGTTTGCTGAGTTTTATTTATATTTGAGTTAAAGAAACTTATCTTTTTTTTTTTATGAGTCTAGAGGGATTATTACCTTACTTTTTTTTATAAAAAATTTGTTATATATATAAAATAGTTTTTTTTAGTTTTAATTATAATTTTAATAATCAGAAATGATTCAGAAAACTACAAATACAGAATTGATTCAGAAAACTACAAATTAATTTTTAAACTTTATCAAGGATAAACTGAAAACAAAGATCAATGATGTAAAAAATCATAACAAGAATTTCATTAAATTTAAAAGGATAAAATTGTTTTAAAAAAAAGTTGAAGAAAATTTCTTTACTAACAATCATAAATATTTAGTTTAGTTTGATAAATCTATGATATATTGAAATAATTTATCGTAGTTGTAAATCAAATTTTTTGAACAATAAATTATGCATATAATATTGGTGTTTTCAAGTCATGAGTTCTTTTGTCTTAGTATCCAAAATAAACTCCATGTGTACAATAGTGAGTGTTCTGTATATCATTATCATGAGTGTGTACAATAATTCAAATCTTATGATGCACTCATACACCATTTGATACTTAACTTACCTAGATGCTGACTTCTTAAGAAGAAACCAATCATTAAATCAAAATTAGGATCATAACCATACAGAATATGTGGTATCATAAAAAATATGAGTGCATTAATTAGTTAGATGGCTTATCTTCATGCCCCACAATTGTTTTTTCTATAACTTTTTGGTCAAATGTAACTTAAGATTAAGGAACATTAGCATGTATCATTCAATCATGTTTAGACCCATCATCTACATATGTTGTTTCTATTTTGATGAATAACAACATATATTGTTTCTTTATATGTATTGATTGATTATACATTTTGCATATATTGGCATTGGCACTTGTTTTTTGTAAGCTAATTGGTGAAGGAAGAGACAATGGAATCAAAAGCAATCATTGTCACAATGCCCTTATGCCTATAAAAGGTTATGTGAGTCAGTTTGTGGGGCATAGTACATGTTTTTCCTTGAAACCAATTTATATGTATTCATTAACTTTATGAGACTATTCTTGTCTTTATTTGTAGCTATATTTCACAAGTGTTGTATCCTATGTTTTTGAAAGCTGGATAGCACATTCAACAGCCTAAGGTATTGATTTTGTAGTTGTAATTGTTAAATCATGGGTAGATGGGTTTTAATAAAATAATATTTTTAAATTTTTAATATAATTTAAATAAAAATAAAAAATAAAATTTAATAAGTTGTTATAAATGAGCATAAACTTACATGAGAACATAACAAAAAATAAAAGGAAAGTAACTCCATTGTATAAAAAAATGTTGATGAGAGATTAAGTAAGTAAAATAAAAAGATATTTTTTTATTGATTTAGTTGTATTTTATTATTTATTTCATCATATAAAAATAAGCAATCAAAATTAATAATTTAAATAAAAAATTATTAACTTTAAATCATTGAAACTAGTTGAATCACTAATTTTTACTGATTTTATTAGTTGATCACTGACTTAACTAACTCAATGACTAATTTCATATAATGTGAGTCAATCAAACTGAACAAATTATTTATTATGATTCAACCAACCAATTCGATTCAATTTTAATAATAATGGTTATAATTTATTTCTATCTCAAACATTTTAATTAGTTCTTGATTACATTTAAAAATAATTTAACTTAATATCATCAATAAATACAAAATTATTTTAATTAACTAATGATATCAAATTTAAATCTAAGACTTGTAACGGTTAAATACTTTTATAAGTTATATTATATAGAAAATACACACTTTATAAATACATACACTTTGAAACAATATTTTAATAATTAAGTCAGTTTTGTTAGTTGATGAACTGCTAATTAACTAACATGATTTATTATTAATAAATTTTAGTTGTTAATTATTTTTTTTAATGAAAGAGTCCAAATCTACTCTTTGTTAGAAATTAGTTTTAACACACTTCAAACTAAAATTAGTTTTTAATAGCTTCAAATTTTCAATATTTTTAAAATTAATTTCTAAAACATGTTTGAATTTTAACACTTGGGAACAACGATTTTTAAAATATGTTAAATATATTTCATAAACTAGTTTTTTAAACATATGCTGTAATTAATTTTATTTTAAAAAAATTAAAATTCTAAAACATTCAAGAAAAAGGTGTGAGAAAAATAAAATGAAAAGGATTCTTCTTTTTAATTTTTATTTTTTAACGGATCAACTCATAAACACACCAATGCAGTATCCACCGTAAAATGGGCCAACTACAACTAAGCCCACAACTAAGAGTTTTGCTTCTTACACTGCAACTTTTTCTTCATCCACCCTCCTATTTTACATAATGTTAAAAATGTCCTTGTATAACTACTTATCAGCTTTTTCACCGAATTAGTTCTACTTTTTTTTAACCCAAATAAGGTTAGTTTGAAACTAATTACAGGTCTTAGGTCTGATTTGGGCAAATACCCTCAGTCTATAGATGTGTTCTAACGTGTTTGTATGTAAAAGTGAATGCGTTCATCAGTTGGACGCGTTCAACGTTCTTCTGCCATGTGTCAAAGGTTGCTTGAATACGCTCAAGACTGAGACGTGTTCTAAAAATATCTAACACATTTTCGGACACGCTTCAGGTTTGGGCACATCTTTAGTCTTTTATCTCGCCCATCTGCCTCCCATTTTCACTTTCACTGTTTCCCCTCATCTTTCACCTCACTCTTCTCTTTTCTCCCTCTCCTCAGTCTCCAAATCTCCCACTTCCTGTTCTTTTTTGCAAGATTTTGGTCCCAATTTCATATTGTGGTCCCTTGTTCTACTTGCTTCTTTGACTTATTTGAGAGATACGCTTTCAAAAATTTAAGTTAGTTAAATTTTGAATTATTATTATAGTTAGGTGTAATGTTAGTTTTGCTATAGGTTTAGTATACAATGTTACTTGTATAAAATTAGTAAATATTTTTTGTATCACGACTCCTTCATCATCTTCATGTATCTTACCGTTAATGTATTCAACGACCATAATTTGAGAAGTTATTTTTCCACAATGTATCTATAACACAAACAAAAAATATTAGTATTTAAAATTAATAAGCATAATACATAATTCAAATTATTATGTCAAATAAAATTATCCTAAATAATCTTTCTTCATCCTCACCTTATTTCTAAAAATAACTTAATCAATTATTCCTGCAAAAAAAATATCATTGAAAAATTACAAGAGTACTCACTAAACTATGAAATGGTCTCATCAAATGCACCACAAACACAAAACAATACACAAAAGTTCGTGTAAAACCCATCAAAACAATATCAAACACATGGTTTCAAAACCCTAACTAAACCAAAACCAACACCATTACCACATTGAAAATGAAAACCTAAGTAATAATGTTGAAAAAATAAACTGCAAGCCCTTAATGAACCAAAATATAAGCAAAACTATATAGTGATAAATGAACCTACAATCAGAACCCTTACAAAAACCAAAAACCCTAAAATGAACAAACATCAAAGGGAAAATGGATAGGAAAATGTACCTTTGCGTTACACACAAATTTGAGAAAAGGAGCGAGTACTTTCAATTGAAGCCTATGCGATGTGCTAAAATACACACAATGAATGAGACCGTCACACACCAACCACGTCAAAGAAGAGCGACAACAATAACAAGCCAACCACGTCAAAGAAGAGTGACAACAATAACAAGTACATCATACAGGGAGAAAATTTGAGACACCGACACTTAAAGCCACAACATGAAAGAAGGAGAAAGCTTGAAAGACTTTGAGGAGAAAGAGCGTGAGAGAGAAGAGTGAAGATACAATTTATGATTTTTGTTTTCAAATTTTCTTTGCACTCTATTTTTTTTCTTTTCCCCTCTAGTTTCTATTGAAACGTTGTCGTTTTACGCTCATATTTTTTCTTTGCCTTTTGATTGGCTCTTTCCCTCTTATTTTTTACATTTATTTTTGATTTTTTTTAAATGGAATATATGCTTTGGAATACGGTAACTAGTTAGCCCTATATTCACACATTTTCTACCTAGCATTATTCCTTACTCGATTAATGTTGAGTAGTTCACATCTTTAACATTGTTTAATTGGCATTTGTGAGAAGTTGATGAGCTGCCATCTCAAAGCAAAATGTGAAAGTTTGGTGGTGTTTAGGTGATAACATTTGGCTCGTAATGAGGTGAGTTTTATTTTTTTTACATGTCGATAGACTACCTAATTCAAATATTTTGAGATTGTCATTTCCAAACATACTATTTCGAGTATAAATTGATTTTAAAACATGTGTGAATTAGATAATGCATAGCTTTTCAGAATTCTCATTTCAAAAAATTTATAGATTTCTTAATGTACTATATCGAGGTGACGTGACTTCTACATCATCTCAAGTTAAATAGCTTCCCTTGAGTTACGTGTCGCGTTGAACTGATATGACAGCTTGACCATACTTGTATTTAACGACATGTCAGAGACCAACATACTTCCAGAGACCTCGACCAATCATAAGCTGACACGTGTCGTCAAACCTGCAACATTATCAACTACTCACCGAATAATCATTGCTTAACACAATCTCTCATATGCTAAAATGATTATCTCTTGGCTTAAAACTTACGTTACCTACCCAAACCTTATTAATAAGGGAACACCCATCAGAGAAAGTATCTCTAGACTCTCAATATACTCTTGTATTCATTCAAAAAAAAATTTTTTCTACTCCCTTACTAACTTAAGCATAGGAGGATTCTTGCATGTATCCCACCTTTCAACAACTAACCTCGACAAACCTTACCTAAAAACCTTGGATTCAATTGGTGCATCACATACCACACTCCAACATAATCCATCTCATCAAGCCTTGCCTAAACACCTCGATTCAATTGATACATCACATGCCACACCCCAACACAATCCACCTCATCAAATCCAATCATCACCACGTCATCGTTTCGTTTCTAGGAAGAACACTTAATATTTCTGTCAATTGCTACGAAATAACCCTTCATCGTAGGTCCATCATACATGCAATCTGGATTGAATTTTTTCCCCCGATTGGTAAAGAAACTCGTATGAAAAGAAGAAACGAAAAGCATTCAGTAAAATTTAAGTGAACACGATCCACGCCCAAAATGTAGACTATTTTGGTGTGCACCTGGGTTCTAATGACCTTGCATTTTCCTGATACTTTTCTAATCTACTAGGGGAATTTACAACTCATGATCGATGAATTTTGAGGAAAAATCATTCCATTTGATCATAAAAAATAAAGAAAACGCTTATAATAAAACTGTGTTCCGTGAATTCATATTTTTACATGACTGACATGGGTTTACACAACTTGTTATTGAAAGGACAGAACATATATGAAGTTTTACTGTAACGATGTAGTGCATTTCAACAATGTAATTGACTAAGGACCTCAACTTGCTACAAATGGGAGACAACAGAAACTCAAAGGAATGCCTTCTCTTGTTATTGCAGAAATCATTTAAGATATTTAAAAGGAACCTATCATTAGTAAGCATGAAAAATGAAATGCAAGGGAGTATAGTTTGAAATTTTAATCAACTTTTATATCAGCAAATTTCATATGAAGACTATAGCAGCACAAACGAACAAAGAATAAATCTTAAAGAAGCTAGATTTGTCAAGAATTAGATTAGAATTTATCAGACAACTTTTCTTGGTAATGAAATAGTAAAAATATTTAGTAAATAAGTGTAAGAGAGAATTAATTATAAAATGTAAAGAGAGAAAAATTTATATAAGTAAGTTAGGTGGCTGATTAATCACTATCTGCAATATGAAGTTAATGAAATAATTTATTTTAAATATTTCGAAGGTACTTAATTAAGCTTTCATTTGTAAGTTTTATAACTCTATTCATGCTTTAGAACATTTAAAATATGGTATAAAGAAACCCACCAGATCAATTGCACCCAAAAAGTTCAATAAGTCTCAGAATCTCACTCTTGTATAAACAATTTCAAATGGAAGAAAAAACCAAGCACAAGTTAGACCTCTTTTAGTAAGTTCTTAGACTTAGCAAGTTTTAACTAACACAATATGAGTGTGTGTAGTGATCAAAGATGACAAGACATCCAATGCTTCTTCATAGAAGAACTTAGGAAGATGGAGTGAGGAAGAATGTTTAGATTTTAAAATTGCAGGGTAATTTTGGCAGTACAATGTTAAGTAAAACTTTCACAATTTTGCAAATTTTTTCATCCATCTGTTTTTATTTATTTTTTTTTATAATTTTTTTCACCAAACTTATAAAATTTTGATGATAAAATTTTCAAATAAAATAGTTAAATTGATAAAATGTGCAAATACAAAAGTCTAGTAAAATAATTCAAAAAAATGTAAAAGTTAGATAACGAATAATACATTAATTACTACAACTTAGAATAAACTATAAATTCGATCAGAATTAATTTTTTATTTTATTTTTTTCAACAGAAAACTAAACACATAAAGTTTAATCTCAAATTAATTTTCAAAAATAAATTATCATTTTAGTCCCAAAATTTCAGAGTAATGTCACTTTAGTCTTTAACTTTTAAAATTAATAATTTAGTCCTTACATTTAATTTTGTTATTCAATTTAGTATCCAAATGTCTTAGACAACACTCATTAACCATTTTTAAACACTATCTAAATTACCTTAAAAACATGAAACTCAGAAATTAAGTAAATTCTAAAAATAAAATACTAGAATAACACCAATTTCATATATAAACAGTATAATAAAACATATTTTACTAATTTAAAAAGAGCTAAAATCCATTTGCACTTAATCTGTGTGGGGACCATTTACACCATGATGAGTAAACTTCCAAGCAAGTTCATGCACCAATTTCAAAGACTTCTTCTTTCTTAGTTCTTTCTCACAAAAGAAAACGTAAGTACTATGATGTTTCCAAGAACATTGAAACGAAACACAATGGAAACATCTTCTTCAATTCAATTTCCTAGAAATTTATAACATAAATCAATTCATATAGATTGAAGTGAAGAATCCAATACATATACATGCATCGATCTCCAATTCACAGACACACACTACTCCTACAACACTAATATCATGAGTACTACTACTTCATCACTACCTCTCACCAATTCCAACCACACACCTCAAAAGCATCGAAGTGTGTTACCCTTGTTTGGTTTCATAAACATGACAATCACTAGCGTTGTCACAATCTACCGTGCACACAAAAACAATGACACACCCATGATAGTTTTCGTTGCTTTTGTTTATTTTGGTACATTTTTGTTGGACTATTGCTTCCACTTGTACCACTCACTACTCTCATCATCATCATCTTCTTCTAATAGTTATTATAAGCGTAACGTTAAAATCGTTATATGGGTCTTGATTAGTTCCATCATGTTTGGATTTGCGTGCGAGTTTTCCACGTTTATGAGCTTCGTTGAGTCGAGTTGCTTCTTTGGGCTAGTGATTTGTGGTAACACTTTTCTTTTTTATGTATATTTCATTTGGGAGGGTCACAAGAGAAATGATACTAGTGATTGTACCGATGATGATTATGAATATAAAGCATTAACAGAGACTAGGATTGAAAATGATGTATATATAGTGATGAATGAACTAACTAGTTTGAAGTAATTTGTTATGTTGGAGATGTTGAGCCAATTGAGGGTGTTTTTGTGTGAATTTATTTACGTGTATTTGTCTATATTTAAAAGATGTTATAATAAATTTGTTTTTCTGAGATTTTATTCTTTTACAAAGCAGTTCATTTCAAATTATTGTTTACAAGGATGTGGCAATGTAAATTATGGAAAAACATTAGTAATAATGTACATAGAAATAATGATTAATATCACAATCCAAATCCAATACTTGGAGACAGAGATATGAGATCAAAGCTATGCTAAATATATTCCTGTTCTGTTAGAACTAATAACTAACACTATAGGATGAACATACACTAATGCCCTAAAGAGTGTATATGTGTTTCTTTCTTCAAAACTGTTTTTGAATGACAGTTTCAACTTGCTTGAATACCTGTGATCTTGGCCTGTGATCTCGGATGTAACTAATCATTTCATCACTTGTGCGGTTGTTAGATTCAGTTTAAGCTTAGCTTTCTTATGTTTCTCTACAGATATATGATATAATGTGCTTTTGTATCAATCCATTTTATTCATTCAATACCAATGCCATTTATATAAATTTAAATATTTTAGAAGAAGTGGTGATAGTATAAGAACTAATTTGATGGTTAACTAAATAATTTCATGTCTACAAAAGTAGATACACATTAACATGGTTCAACAAAACATATAGTGCATGTACATTGTCTTGCACCCACTTGACTGGATGACAAAACTGTCTTATAGGTTTAAAGCATATATTTGTTGCTGCTCATGTATGCTAACACTACTAATGGCATTATAAATAATTCGGTTTCATGAACACTACATTCTACAGAGTGTATGCTTGTTGTATTGTATCAATGTCAAGACCCTTCAGTCTAACCACAGACTCAACATGGCCCTTCAGAGTATGTAGTTCTCTCAGTCTGCAAAGAGAAATCATAATACAATGAAATATACTGTGGATAAACCACTTTAGATCAAGATAGAGAGAGAACAACATCAGACTAAGAGGAGCATGTTAAAAGAAAATGCACAAGTCAGATGCTACTTCAAGTTTCAACCATAGCTTTCCTTTCATCTTGTCATTGAATGTGTGCCATTTGTTAACATGGCTTACAAGTTTATAGACAACTTATCAAACGGATGTACGGCGTAAATTCCATTTTTATAATGTGGCAACTATCATTGTACATGATAACTACCACTAATCCACCATCTAGTTCTAAGTTCTTAGAGAAGTAAAATATGGCAAGTGGCAACTACCGTTTCACTATGATTTTAATCCAGCATCAATAGTCTTACCGATCCTTTGGATAAACAATTCATTTAGACACTTATGGTGTGAGTACTTGTCACATAAACACTACGTAAGTTTTTGTTTGTCTATAATGAAACAACTTTATTTCACAGCCAATTCCAATACGCAGCTAACCAGCCAACTCACTCAGAAAACATATACGTATACAAATTTCTTTTATTAATTTTTTTTCTTTCTTCATATTTTACAACTAGTTGTCTGACTGTCTGCGTATTGCAGTTGTCTACCAAATATTTTTCATGATGAAAAAAGAAATGGTTCACATAAGAAATCTGTAAGTTGTTTTTATAATTTATTTTGGAGAGCTTATTGAAATAAGCTGAAAACAATGTTTGTCATTCGACAAGTCTGAATAAGCAGTAGATAAACTCTTCCAATCCGCATTATCTACAAAAACTCACTTGAGGGTAACATGCAACATGTAAGATGATAATACATATAAAGCAAACTGCCTTAGACCACATCAGCATAGAAACACATGCATGCATGCTTACCTTGCAATCTCTGCTCTCCTTTTTGCCTCTTCAGCCATCTGATTAAGTTCTGTGTAATTTGTACGTTCACTGAACTTAGTGTCTGGTGGATGAAGGCCATGTAGTGTCCTCTGTGCATGTGCCCATTTCAGTTCACGTTCTTCCTTTCCAAAATCTTTTTTCCTTGTAAAAGCAATCTGACAAAGATTTCATACTAGTAAGTAACATGTTATGATGTATTGGTACTTTTAATTGATAGGTAGGTAACACGTACCCTTTGTTCAATAACAAGATCCCATGCCCTTCCACTTAACGCGTATCGAATTATGAACTTGATGAAGTCAAGTGGGATGTAAAAGATAAGGTTATAAAGCCAAACAACACCAGCCCAACCCCATCCAATTCCTTCGATTGCGGCAAAACTCCAACTTGCGTAGACTGCAATTAAGGTAGCTATCTGCTCAAAAGTGCATGGATAGTTATTATCCCATTATCATTTTCACAATGTACATATGCCAAAAGGTAGTGTTGTGTGTTGAATTCACTCACCAGCTGCGCAATAACAAAAGCAGCAACAAGTAACAAACCAGGACGCTCAACAAAAGACCAACTCCGTGCACGTGTGACAAATATGAGGGCTTGACTAATTGTGCTAACTTGTAGGTATATTGCTGAGGCAAGCTTTCTAAAGTCATCCCTATCTTTTTTCTGAAGACTTGAGACTCCAAATGTTCGCTGGAAGCAAAGTTAGAGATTCAAAGTAAGCAGCATGTATCATATGAAATTAAGAATATATTCACAAAACTGTGATGTTGCTAATAATGCATTGAAATAAAAATGATACCACATTTATATGAGGGAAAATATTTGTTCAATGCATTGAAATAAACATTAAATGTAAAATGATACGACATTTATATGAGGGAAAATATTGGTTCAGGTGTTATAATTAAGATTTGATTAGTGTATTTCAAGGTAAACCTCCTCATAAATTCCAAGAGAGTTGCATATATTTTCTGCTTACGAATAAAGACAATGGAAGCAGTAACTGGTAACAAGTTTCACCCCTTCATTTACTGAACATACATGATGCAATTAAGTTGATGGAAAAAATGTTACTTACAGGGAAGAAGTCTGTTTTATATGCTGCCCAAAAGAAAATAACTGTCATCATAGCCAAATAACCACCAAGAATTATTCCAGTGGTAAAGATCTCTGCCAACTTCCAGCTATCAGGATATGGAGATGGTTTTACCCTGTCCTTTGATATTGTCATGATGGTACCTGACATATTCAATCATCATATAAGAAATGAAAAACATGGTATTCAAAATTAATTAATTGGTAATGATGAGTTGATGACCTAATAAGGTGCATACCATCGTTAAGAATAGCAATAATCAGCACCATGAAGGGTGGAAAATCAAATTGCCATATGAGTGCCAGTAACATGAAACCAAGCTGTTACAAAATAAATTCAAAGTCAATAATCAAAGTCATGTGTCTACAAGAACAGTAGCTTAAAATCAAGCTTAGACTATATATAACTTACCACAATACGGATTGTGATGGAAACTGCATAGATCTGTGCAAAAGGAAATGAATAAGTGAGAAGTGGAAAACGTAAATAATTGTAATTATCATTGCTTTAAATAAAATTGGGGGATGATGATTCTTAGGCATGTGGCATTTACTCAGATTCTCAATTTGGTACAAGACATGGTTCAGTTAAGTTGGCCTAAATTCTGTTTCAGACTTTAGAGGTTTGCTAAATGCGCAACTCATGCATCCAATTTTAACTTCCATCTTAAATCAAACTCAAAAGAAGTTAAAACTGAATGTAGGCTCACTGTGTAATTCTTCATCCTTTGGAATATTGCTCGACTGGTTAATACAGCACTGATGATAACACTGAGACCAGGTTCAGTCAGAACAATGTCAGAAGCGCTACGAGCTGCATCAGTAGCATCAGCAACAGCGATTCCAATATCTGCTTTTTTAAGAGCAGGAGCATCATTAACGCCATCACCGGTCATCCCACATATGTGTTTCCTTGCTTGTAAACGTTTCACAATCTCATATTTGTGCTCTGTATTAAACAGATTCATCAGTCAAACAAGTAAAGTAGAACAATATCAAATGAAAATAAACCATCCTCATCATTTCATGAAAATATCATGGCAAAAGGGAAAAGGCCACTGTTCCTAGATGTTGCTTCTCCAAGGCATTTTATGGGATTCTAGCTTGTTGCTTCTATCAGATGAAGCAAGGTTATTTAATGTTTGTATATGTTTCTAAATACTAAGAAATTGAGAAAATAAAGAAGTTATACCAGGAAAAACACCAGCAAATCCATCAGCTTTTTCAATCAAATCGTCAACTGGCAAAGCTGAAATCGCTTCATCCTTATTTTGGCCCAATAAAGCTGATGAAGGGTACATATTTGTTCCCATCCCAAGACGACGTCCAGTTTCCTTTCCTATTGCTAGTTGATCACCTAAAGAAATTGAAACACATAAAGATATTATTCAAAATTTAGAAAAAATAATTCATGCAAAAAAATAGAAATTGAGATAGGACTTGCTGCACTAAGATTGTTGTGCAAACTACACAACAAAAAAAAGTAAATCAAGCACTTAGCCACAATTCTAATAACTGGTGCTATTCAAGTTTATAACGAAGATATCCCTCTTTACAATTTTGCTTAACTCCAAACACGAAACCAAAAACAAGTCTGATCAATGCCATTATGACAGTTTCCCACTACATTCTTCCATTTATGACTTTAATATTAACATATAGAGCCATCAAAAGGAATATCAATAGATAATTCTGAAAATTTTCAGGAGTGCAATAAACATGATGTATTACTTTCTGCCCTTTAATATATAATATCATGCAGAGGAGAAACACCTGTTATCATTTTAACATTTACTCCAAGATTTAACGCCCTTCGTATTGTCTCAGCACTATCATGTCGAGGTGGGTCAAATAGAGGCAAAAGTCCAATAAATTGCCAAGGCCCTCCTTTGCTTTCTTTCCTTCCATCAGGAACTTCCTGGGATGTAGCGATAAATGCAGTCATTAATCACATGAAAAGTAGCTTGAATTTGCTACCACCATACCAAAAGAAAAATCATAAATACACATGTACCTGGCAGGCTACTGCAAGAGACCGTAAGCCCCGCTCTGCAAACTTATCAATAAAAGAATGAACTCGGCGTTCTATCTCTGATTTATTGCATGCGAGATTCAAAATCTAGTAGTAATGAAAAGTATGAATAAGTTCTTTGATCATATGGAACAATTAAACAAAAGTAATCAGTTGGTTCATGACAGTACCTGCTCTGGTGCACCTTTGCTGACACGATGCATTTTACCTTCACTGTCTATATAAGTCAGTGCAGTTCGCTTGTCGGTTGGATTGAAGGGAAGGAAGTGAACCTCTTGAATACCAGCCCTTGCCTAAATTTTAGACAATTCAGATACAACGGTGTGTAGCAAACAGAAAAGTGAATGCTAATATACGTTCCTTTTTGTAGAGAAAAAACACAACAGTACAGAGGCCTGTTTTGCAAGCATGAAAAAGAGATATATTATGTTAATATGAGTCTACCTCTTTCGGATCACCCAACATCCCTACAACAGCAGCATCTATAGCATCTTGGTTTTCCACTCGGGAAGCTCGAGCAGCCATAAGAATAACAGTATCCGCATCAACCCCTTTGGCAAAAATCTACAGAAAACATTAAAAGCACTTGTGTAAGATTACTACAATGCAAATAAAAAGAAATGACACAAATTTGACTACTACTAACCTCAATAAGGTTCTTGTCAATTGTCAGTTTATTCAAAGTCAAAGTTCCAGTTTTGTCGCTACATAATACATCCATGCCTGCCATCTCCTCTATTGCTGTCATTCTTTTAGTGATAGCGCCCTGCAATGATTCAATAAAGCATAACTTATAAAAGACTAACAACTAATTGATTAAATTTGAGACAAATACTTTTCAAGAAGCATTGATGTCTACCTGCTGAGCTAAGCGATGCGATCCAATTGCCATTGTCACTGACAAAACAGTAGGCATGGCTATAGGAATTCCTCCAATAAGAAGCACGAGCAAATTGTCAATCCCAGGACGATATTCCCGGTGTTGAATTGGGTACATGACAATGATCTCTACTATCATTCCCACAGCAATGGAACAAATGCAAAAGTTCCCAATAGCAGTCAGGACCTATTCAAGGAACTCAGAAGTAAGAAGATTGCAAAGTGTCAATGCGAAGTATATTATAAACTATTATATATAAAGGACAAAACAAAATCCAAGGTGTGCTTGTTGAAATGAGCAAAAATTACATCATATATTACAGCTCCACAACCTTAGACACAACAAATTTAAGCACATACCACTGCTCCTTTTCATAAAATATCTACGTGTTATGATATAAGCAGTGTTTAGCACATGAGGATAGGATAGAACAAAATTTTTTGTTGTATTCTTTTCTCTTTGGCTCCACCCCTTTAGCGAAACCAAATTTGCACTACTTCTAAATTGTGTTCTTGTTCAAATCCGTTCTGCTTTCAGAATGCACCAAACATTGAAAAAAGTATTTGTTCCATTCAGTTCTAACATGTTTGCCAAGCACTACATGATAAAATATTGCTGATGTTTGGGGTTCTTAGTCCTGTATTTAGTGATATTTAATGGCATTTGCTCCAGTGAATTGTTCATCTCACTATTTTTTGATAAATACGGGTTCACATTACCTTCTGAAAATGACCAACTTGGTTTGTGGAGTCCACAAGATGTGCAGCCTTGCCGAAGAAGGTATGAACTCCCGTGGCAATAACAACTGCATTGATCTCTCCTTGCTTGCATGTGGAACCCGAATAAACACTATCACCAGGGCCTTTCGTCACGGGAAGAGACTCACCTGTAAGTGCAGACTGGAACCGAAATCAGAAACATCAGCAAACAACCAAGCAATATGATAACCAGATAGCATCACACAAAACAAGGGCACCAAGATTCACCTGGTCAATCTTCAGTGGATCACCTTCAAGTAGACGAGCATCTGCAGGGATAATATCCCCTAGCTTAACACTAATTATGTCACCAGGAACAAGAATGCTAGCATCCTCCTCCATCCATTTCCCATCTCGGAGGACCTAAACAAGGTTTTTTTGGAATATTATCAGCAAAAGTCAAATTAAGACAAAACATATATGAATCTAACTTTTATCTTAAATCTCACATAAAAAAAAATTCCATAATTAAACTAGCAACAAAGACATAGAATCTCTTCAGATTAACATTGGCCTAAATGTGACACAAGTTATGAGGGAAGGCCAATGACTAAGATTAACTAGTACATGAATTCCTAGGTGCATCTAGTGGAACAAATTCTTTTCACTGTGAAAGTAATTTACCAAACAATACAATTATACAAAAGGACCTGATCTTTTAATAACTAATACCTTAGCTTTAGGCGCTAGACGGGCCATCAGAGCGGCGGCGGCATTACCAGCATTGTTCTCCTCAATGAAACTTATTGTAGAATTGATAACAAGAAGAGTGATAATCCCAACAAAGTCTTGCCAATCAGGAGGTTTGCCCTGAAGAATATGAAGATGAAAATTCAGGACACAAGTAAAACCAATAACATAATATAATGCCAAAAGAACCTTGTACAACCATTTCTGAAAGCCTTTCTTCTATTCTTTTCATTCACACACAGAGAAATCAAAACAAAAATTTTCAACAAAATAAATGATTAAGAGTATGAAACAGCTTACTCCTCCATTGGCCAAAGCAATAGCCATGATTGCTGCAGCTTCCATGACCCATGAAAGAGGATTCCACATAAATCCCAAAAACTTCAAAACCTTGCTCTCCTGCAAAATCCATTTTGGAATACATTGAACCCACAAACAACAAAAACTCAGCAGAGAAACTACTATTGGAACTAAAAACCAGCTTTCAATTTCAAAATTCTCAACAAAAACAGAAAGTTTTTATTAACCGACAGTTCATAATATCATATCATATAACTTATATACTCACTTTCTCTTTCATTTCCTTCCACCTCCATTCTCTATCTCTCTTTCTTTTTTTTTTTCTTTCTTTCTTTTGAATCAACCGTCACATTCTTTTTTAACTTTTTTTTTTTTTATCTCCCTTTTCCTTTGACCAAAAGTGTGTACTTTACATTTTACCATCAAATAATGGAGAAAAGGGTCTGTTTCTCATCTTCAGCTACAAATCATTTTTCCACACTGAAGAGAGAGGAAAAAAAGAAGACAAAAGAAATAAAGAATTGAATGAGACAAGACCTTCTTCTCCTCAAGTTTGTTGTGACCAAAGATGGCCAACCTCTCCTGAGAAGCTTCTGTTGTGAGTCCATTTGAATCACACCTCAGAGTCTGAAACACTTCCTCAAGCGGCACGTTTTCCTGCAAAGAAATTCAAGAAAATGTGACAAGAAAAAAATCAAACACAAAACCATAATCCATACAAAAACAGAGAAAACTTAACATAAACAGAGAACTCCGTAAAACACAAAACAGCAAAACAAAACCCAGAAAAACTCACCAACCCCATGATTTCTTTTCTTAAGACAATACCAAAACATGAAAAAAAAAATGCAAAACCACAAATACAAGAATCCCACATAAACATTTCCGTGAAAAAAAAGAAAGAAAGAAAAACAGAGCAATAGATCCTGTCTGATACCAAATCCACAGCTTCCTTCAAAACAGCGTGCATGGCTTCTTCCTTGTCAGCCATCTCAGCCAAAACCCAAGTTTTAGATAATTCACAACTGTGAAGATGAAACCTTTACAAGAATTTCCAAATACCCAAAGAAATCACACACAAAAAAGAAAAACAGAACACTTTCTGTGTTTTTTCTTTTCTTTTCTTTTCTTTTCTTCAGCCCAATATAGAATGTGTAGTGTGACGTTTGTTCTGCTTTGTGTCTTAACTCCTAACTGACGATGTGTCAGCTTTGTGAGGACAACATGGTAAAGACAACTATGAAGGATTTCATGTACTTGCAGGTACACTTTCTATAATATTCCACACATGTTTTGTTATGCCTTTATTTATTTATATTTTTTTCTCTTCTTCTTGAAAATGATTAAACATTATAGTTATGAATTTTTATATACCTCTAATGTTTTTTAATTACAATACTAATAACATTGAGAATTGACACTATTTCTTTATGAAACTCTAGTTTTAATAAAAATAGTGTTTTTGTCTGATTAAAAATAATATAATAATATGTAAATAGTCATTTTTCATTGAAGTAAGTAGGCACTGAAAATTTTTAAAAAATTTGTGATAGTTGTATTAATTGTTATATGAAATGTTTAATTATGCATGAAATTTTTTAATTTTATTTTTTTTATTGATTTAATATATTTAATTTATTAATATGTATCAGTATATAATAAGATTAAATTAGTAAAAAAAATAAATATTAGTTAATATATAATTGGGTATTTAAGATGATAGATATTGTATGACATTATTTAAATTAATATAACTAAATAAACTTTTAGAAAAAATAAACTGAATAATAAAATAATAATTTAAATTTTTCTAATTTTATTTTTTTAAAATAAAAATACCTAATTAATTAAAAAATAATCTCTATTATGTAATAACTTTTTTTTTTTTTTATGTAATCTCATGTCTGTCTATTCAAAATGTGTGCAAAGTAGTTACATTTTTATAATTTTTCTAATCACAACTTCTCAAGAATGAAAAAAGTTATATAGATTAATAGAATTGATGACAAATCAAAGGGCACATTGATTTAAAATATCAAAATAGTATCTTTGAACCACTATGATCAGGGTACCCTACTTTGTTTCATTCAATTAATTTTTTCACCCAAAAAGAAAATCATCACTATAAGTTAAAGGAATTTCATAGATTGGGAGCACTTACCAATTTCATAGATTATGCACATCGAATATCTCTATATATACATAAATTTAATTAATTTATATAAATACTAAAAATTATTTTATTATTTATTTTATTCATTTAATTATAGATAAATTGTTTTATAACTATTTTCTATTAATTTTATACTAAGAATAAAATCTGAATTATGTAAAAAATAATTTCAAAGTATTATTATTAAATAAAATAAAATTAGTAAATATATATGTATATTTAAATTCAAAATATTTTTTTTAATTATCTGTATCTAAATTTTAAAAAAGTATGTCATAAAACTATAGAATTCCCAGTTTGTAAGGAAAGTTGGTTCCTTTTTTTTCTTTATACTCTTTACCTACATTACTTATACATCACATAAAATACTTCTTGCATTAAAAGAATAGAAAACTTGTTAGTTAAAAAGAAATCAATCAATCATGTGTGTGTTATTTCAACGAAAATGTATTAATTTTTCATTATTTTCATAAGCTTTACCCATATTTAGTTATTTCCAATAGTATGATAATTTAATATAATAAGGAAGCTCAATGTTTGAGTTTAGTTAAATAGCTTATTGATCAAATTTCCAAATTTATGTCTTCCTCTTAATTCATTTTGTGGAAATGGTAATTTCTAAAGAATTGATTTAAGAATTGAAAATAACGCAAGTTAGTGTATTAAACTTATATTTTATAAAGATGTAAATGATCAAATTATATATTGTATAAGATAAAAATTAATAATAATGATAGAATGTTTTAAACAAATATATAATTTTTATTAAATATATTTTTTAATTTTTTTGAAATATTTAAAATCATATTTGAAAAAACATTACTCTTCAGTAAAATTGGTTCATTGATATTACATTAATTCAATAGGTAAGTAATTTTATGAATTAACTAAATTGAACATGAAACTAATTCACCCATTTTTTATTCAACCAATAGTTAGAGTCTGATTGTCCAAATATAACACAAAGTTTATACCCAAAATGTAACACAAAGTTAAAAATAACATAAAATATAGCAATTCAAAGAGAATGAGTAGCCTCTCGAACCACATAGAGGTGTCCAAAGAGGGACCATTGATGATTATTAGAGTTGCAAAAGACAAATACAACAACCAATTGGAATCAAACGTGTTAACCACATATTTTTTTGTTAATAATTAGGATTAATAAAGAGATTAATGAGTGCACTCTTCAATTTGTTAACTTCCTTCTAAGGAATTTGATGGTTGATGGGTATTTGACTATTAATCAGGTTGTTAATATAACCAATATTTGTATACAACTTCAAGTTTGATTTTGATGTGGATGATGATTTACTATTAGGTGGTGAGAGTTTGAATAATTTGTAATACTCTAATTTTTTTGTGTGGGGTTCCTTTCAATTGTAAGAGTATAAAAATTATTTATTTTAATTGTTAGTATTGAATTTATGAATAATTCATGTTTGATTTGATGTGGATGATGCATAGATGTGAGAATTTGAATAATTTGTGCTAATCTGATTTTTATGTGTGAGATTCTTTTAAATTATAAGATTAAATAAATTATTTAATTTAATTTCTTGTATTAAATTATTAATATTTATATTTGAAAAAACATTAAGACTATACTTATCATTTTAATCTTTATATTTACTTTTTTCTTAATATAATTTTCATGATAATTATTGTAAAAATAAGTAAATTTATCATATACGGTTGTTTAAGAAAAGAGACGTTATACTATCATTACATTACCTTTTTCCTATTATCTATTCACTTAGAATTTATAAAGTAGTTAAATTAAAATAATTAGTATTCATATAAGAAACAATTTTAAGATAGTCCTAATAAAAAAGATAAATCCCTTTTAAAAAAATAAGAGATAAATATTTTTTAAAAAACATTTTACGAGAAAGAAAATATCCATGTCGCTTACCTCTAATAAATAATTTATTAGAAAAGAAAACATGAAAAATCACTAATAAAATAATAAATATATAGGTAATATAAAACTTTTATATCATTACATAATTATAGATCATTCTTTACAATGAATACTTAATTTTAATAATAATTATTCTTAAAAAATCATATCAAATTTTATTTATGATTAATTGATTGTAAAATAATTTAATATAAAAAAATTGTGTAGAATCATATTGAACTCATAATAAAATAAAGCCATGAAATGGCGTGTGTCACTTGAATTTCTAAAGAGTGCTACAAGTTATTTGAAATAAGACACTTCACCTTAAGTTAAAGACATGAGTGGGTCCATTCATTCACAAAAGACAAATTAGGTGAGGTTATTGCTTCTCAAATCATGGGTTTTTATTATCTTATCATGATGGGGTTGGTACAATTGTTTTATTTATTTTTAATCATCAAAATATTTTTAATTTTATCATACCCATCAAAATATATTTTGGGAAAACTGTACCTATAAAATCAGCACAATTGTTGTTTAACCAGAGGATTATAATATCATTCAACTTCTAATTATAGATTATTGGACTGAAAGTGTATATGTTTGACGAGATATATGAATTTCTAATCCATAAAGATAATATGATGATGGTTATTAAATCATATATTCAAAAAATAGGTGTCTTAATCATATCAGATATTGTAAGATAAAGTTTATTGAATTTTAAAACGTAAGTATATACTAATGAATGATACACACGTTTCTTACAAATAAGGAGAAGAGAATAATAATAATCACACACATTTTCCATGCCTTCAAAATTTTAAAACTGTTTATAGAGACATTTGATTTTCCTTGAGGAAAAGTTGAATCCCAACAACTGTCACGTACACGTAATTTTTTATCTGGAGGCGAAAACATGTAAGAAAAAAATTAAATTAAAAAACTAAGTGATTGATTTGAATAATATTGATTCAAATATCTCAATTAGAATTTTGAATTTGAATCTTTATGAAAATAAAAAGTGTGGTTGCCGAAAGAAACTTCATTTAAGTTGTTAAGTCTTTAAGGAAAACTAATCTTTAAACAATTAAGAAATATTTCACACTAACATTATGGTTAAGAAAAATAATTAAATTTAAAGATAAGCATTTCTACATGTTTAATGAGAAATAATAGAAAATAATTAAACAAACTAATATAAAGATTAATTACTAAAACTCAAAATATATATTTTTTAAATATATATAGAAAAATAAAAGAAATGTGGAGTATTTTTTATACTTATTAAATTAAATAAATAAAAAAAAGATATAATATAATAATATAACATTAAAGGGTTAAATATTTTAACCTCTATTTTCAGTCCGGTAATAAAAAAGTAATAAGAGGATATTTTTAAAAATAGAGATAATGTTTTAACCTAAGATATTTATTTTTTAAGTTTTTTTAATTGTAGTTATAATCATTTATATTGAATATGATGTATTCGTCTAAATACCATAGTCATAATAGGTATCACAAACATATACAAAGACTTGAATAAATAAAAAATTATAATAATAATGTAACATATATAAACACTTATTAAAAATGTAATCTCCGCGTGATGTTTGTCAACTCGTTTCATTCTTATCACAGTATGATATCATAGAGAACACAATAATAATGTTTAGAATATATGTTCACCTTAACACTCAATAGATTATTATATAATAACAATTATGGTTACCAATATTATAATATGAGTCACTTTTCACTTATGATGATCAATAATAGTGAAAACTTTGTCCATCAAGTAATAACCCTCTAGTCTTAAGGTTCACATGGAATACCAACCAGAGACTTACTATACTAGTTCTAATCATCTCATTCTTTTTAAAAAAATATTGATTTGTGAAGAAGTTATGATAATTCACACTAGCCTTTTTCCTTAACAAACATGTCCTTCAGACATATTCAAAATCTGAAAAAACTCAACCACATTCTTGTGGTGAGCATACACCTCATAGTTAAAAAATCATTCGATTATTATAATCATTTTAGGTATTTTGCATATGTTTAACCAACACCATTATACATATATTCCCCATTTACTTCTAACCACATATTCAAGTTCAATCCATGCTCACGAGGATGAAATGAAAGTAATAAAACAAAAAGGAGCAAAAGACTCACATTAAGAGCGACTCACCTTCCACATTCAGGGTGGAGCTCCAAAGAATCACTCTTGGTCTATATGGTTTCATGCCAACGTCACCTAAGGTGATGCTTGACCTGGGACTCTAGTGGCCCACCTTGGGTCTCTAAACCCTCACGTTGAGCGTAACCTATATGACACACTTGGTCTGACACTCTTGGGACACACCTTGATCTTAGGCATCTCGCGTTGGGCGTTACCTGAGTTCCATGTTTAGTGTGAACCCCTAGAGGCCTCTACTCCTTCTTTGGACACTCAAGCTTGACATAAGATGGTGAAACAAAATACAGTGTTTTATTGAATATTAGGTTTGGAAATCCACTTTCAACTTCCAAACTCACTTTTATATCAACTTAATATTTTAACAAGTGTATTTACCTATTCTAAAGCTAATCCAAGGGCTCAAACCAATCCAAATAGCCTATATTAAAAATTGATTCTTTAAAAAACAATTCATTAATAAATTTCACATTCTATCACAAAGCATTCCTAACCTAACTAAGGATCCTAACTAGTCTAACATATACTAATTGGTTTGTGCGAAATGGTATTTAACATAAAATCTCATTAAAACAAAAAGTCAACTTTTCACATTCTAAGGTTTAACTATTTCAACTCATCTAATCTAGCTTTGCTTACAATCAACACAACTTTATTTTAATATTCCAATCAACAAACACCACGTTTCAACATAACTCAACAATCAATATCATATAAGTAATTAAGGCACATGTGATCATAACATCATTTTAAATCTAATCTACATAACACACATCCTATCACCAACCATCTGTTGGGAATTCAACTTCCTAAAACAAGTACAGGGATAAAGAAAAATAGCACACAAAAAGACTAATGTGGTTTGGTGTCTCAAGACCTAGTCCACGATTCCACTAGGATAAAATTCACCCTCCTCGCATGTAATTTTTGTACAGAAAAATCACAAACCTTCACCATAATGTAATTTTTGAACGGAAAAAAAAAATCACAAACCCTTGCCACATATAGTTTTTGGACAAAAAACTACAAACCCTTGTTACATATAATTTTTAGATGGAAAAACTACAAACATTTCCAAAGTGTTTGACACACTCTGCCTAAAATCTAAAACACACCCATTATAGATTCAAGGATGTGGTGTAAGTAAAAAAAACATATTATTTTCTCTTATATAGTTTCTTTACTCTTCTCTCTTTCTAATGCTCACGGATGTGAGATTTTGAATTAACACAAAACACAATACAATCTTCCATAAAACCATACAACGAGACTATACAACAAGCCATTTCTATCAAAAAAACTCACACCACAGTCCAAAATGTAGACTACCTAGACTACAAGGAAGAGAGAACTTATAAGGAAAGAGAAGCTTGGGCTTACAAGTGGATTGAGTTCCTAAACCTAACACACTTCATGACAAAATGGCTTAGAGAAAATAGAAGAAGAGGAAAAGAAGCCTTCTTACCTATTTTGAACGTGTTTTCGGTAAATTACTTAAGAAAAGGAAAGGTGTGAGAAAGATAAAGAGGATGAGAATGAAAAAAGAAGAAAAAGAGTGAGATTTTCTTTTAAAGAAAGAATAAACCACAATAAATTTGAAAAAAAATAAAAAAGATCGTTGAAAGAATAATAATAATAATAATAAAAGAAATAGACACTTACATAATTTTATATTTTTAAGTGAAATTTCAGAGATTACTTTTTAAATTTTATTTAAAATCTATATATATATATATATATATTATATCACTTATTTAATAAAAACTCTAAAGTAACTTATCCATATTGATTATATGAAAAAATATTGTAAATTTATTTAATAAAAGAAATATTTTATTAGAATCAATTTTAAATCTTAAAATTTTTTGGAATTATAAAATTTTAAAGTAAATATTAAATTTAAAAAATACAATTAGATGAGAACTTAAATTAAACTTCTCTTTAAAATAATTAATTTAAACTTCTCTTTGAAACATACGTACATATTTAACAACTTAAATTATAGATACATCCTACACCACGTGCCACCGTACAAAAGAGGCAAGCTTTACATTTTTAATTTTACGCATCGTAATCGCTCAGAGTTGACAGTTCGAAAGTGTGACACGTTTTTCAACCAATTCATTATTTCGGCGGAAAGGGGTATTTACTGTAATCAAATAATAAAGTGTCCGACGGGGTAGACGTGAGCCATGTTTAATAATCTTGTTATTCTCTTTTCATTGTAGCTTTGTAAGTTGATGCCTACGCACATATATACAAAAAGGTTGAATCACCTGAACCAAATGAAACTTTTTCCTACCTATACCTTTTTACTTTTATTATGATAACAATATAATATAACAAAGATAATATCTAATAACAATGTTTTTTTAGAAAGATAGGATATAATATTAATAATTAATAATTAAATTTAAAATATAACTAATTCAGATTATCATAATTTAAGAAAATTCTTAAAAGATAATTTCAATTTAATACAGACAATCAAAGTTAAAAAATTTCAATTAAATTAAAACTGAGCAGAGAAATTTTATATTTTATTTTAACTCTTTTTCTCTCAGCTATACTTTACTTTAATTATTACAAAAACAGGATAATACATTATATAAAGAATTTAAAAATTAAATTTAGTTTGATACAGTCTACAAAATTAGTTAAAAAGCGTATTAAATGACTACTTTTATTGTTTTCAACATAATAAATGTCTTTCTAATAATTTTTTTATCTTTGATATCTTATTACATTTACAAGGTGAAAATACACTACTAGTGCATCTTTAATGAATGCCTTTGTTTATTTACTTTAATACTAATAATAAATAATAATAAAAGAAATTGAAAAGCAAGGAAGAAAGTGTATTTTATTACTAATGTCTACTTTTTACGACTTCCAACAATATTATTATTTAGTTGATGGAAGATGTCAGTTGTTCCAAAATTTTCTCCAAAGCAGCCCCAAAACTCACTTTGGATAATCAAGATTTTACCGTAGTTTGTAATTAAATTTATTTGTTTTTAGTTCTTCTAACTGACAAAAACAATGCATTTTGGTCCTTCTCCAAGGACTAAATTACATAATTTTTGCAATTTGAATGGACTAAAAGCAAATGAAATTTAAACCAAACTAATTTCAAAAGACATTATTATATTTTCAAAGAAAACATATTCAAGGGGGAAAAAGAATGTGACAGCAGAGATTAACGGAGAGGAGGAATGTTTTGGTGTTTACAATTTGAAACTGGTTTGCTTATGGAAAGGCCAAAGGTTTACGATACGTTCAAGCATGCTTTTTGAGAAATAGCCAGAAAATCCTATTGGTGTTGCTGGAGGAAAGTCTTCTGCAGGCATAGCAAATGGACGAATCATCTTTTCCATTGTTTCGAATGTAAGATATGATCCTATTTCTTGCAGCCTCTCTGGACCCATTATAGGGAGTGTGTGCTCCTGGTGTAATGAAGTAGCTCCACTACCATTGTTCTGCCAACATCATAATATATTAGCTATTGAAAAACAAGTTATCCATGTCAAATTACCATGTTCACTGTTATTGCTGACATAATAGAATTCAGTAATTCCATGGATTGAGAACATAAAACTAAATGACATATAGCATTGTGTTTTCAGCTGAACAAGAGCAATGATGTTATCAAGTAAGGCTTCACTTGTATGAAACTTTAGACAATGTCAACAATCATCCTCAGCCTAATGGACATCGAATGGGATTTCAATTTCACACAAGCCCTATATGGTAATAGCAAATGAACATGATTCAAACCTCTTACTCTTCTACTTGTCCTAGCAAAAATGTATTGAATTGAATATGATTACCTCCAGAGGGGTTAAATCGGCACCACGGCTGTAGGTCAGCTCTACGCGGTACCTTTTAGGATCTTCTAAAGCCACCTGCAGTTTTAAAATCAGAAGAATGTTCAATTAATAGATAAATACATAATTACAAATTACATAACCAGAGGGAATCATATATTACATAGTTAAGTGCAACATTTTAAACGATGATCATTGATATAAAATTTGCACTCAGGAATCGTCATAAGATATCCATATGTCCATGTCAAGCATGGTAAACTATACTCCTACTAGAAACAAAGAACTGCAATAATTTAACCTATGCATGTAATGCGAACACTTAGGAATAATAAGAAATTATACAGGTAAATAGCCAAAATGACCCACCTCAGTGTTCTCAAACATCCTAAGCACAATGTGGCTCATGTAGTCAAGCTCCTTTGTTTTGCATAGTCGCTCTAGAGCATTATTGCAAGCAAGACTCTCTTCTTCTTGAAGTGATTCATCCAAATTACAATAACGAAGAACATTCATGAGAGAATGAATATGTGATTCCTGTCAACAAAACAAAGCAAGGGAAACAGAGTATGAAGATCAAATTTACCGAGCAACTCTAAGCCACAAAATTTTATGAATCAGTCTGTTTGAATATATCCATTTAGATAAATGTAACTGCAGTTAGGTTTCAGTATAACTATAAAACTTGACTAGCTTAAAATCATTTCTGTCTCCTGAGCTTTGTTATTTTTGTTCTGTTTAAGATACAACACAATGAATCAATACAATATAAACCAAATAAGTCCAACCAAATGAATCCATACTTCTGCGGCTTCATATAAAACAAAACTCTGCTTAATTAAGTAAAAGTGTCACTTGCAGAATTTCAGAAAAGACAGGAAACTTCTTGGGCAATTTTTCTACATCATTTTGCCAATTATATAATAAAGAAACAGAATTTATGGGAATAATGGAAAATGAGAGAAACTATACTAATGCAAGCGTCAAATGCAAATTTTCCTAGGTGCAAGTGATAGCCCTGGAATGATTTTATTTTATATACCAAAATATCTAATCGAACAGACCCCGTCAGGTAAGATCCATTTAAGATTGAAGCTGAATAACACAGAGGCCCATTATATGATACATTGTATTAACATATTAATTTAACTATGAAGATGGGGCAGCAAGGATTGATCACTTGACCATATATGGCTTTCAACTCTCCAAAAGCTTAGGTTTTTATATCGAGACACAAAAATGGTTTTATATATGTAAACAGCTAGCATGTATAAATCTTATCCACAATAATAAGTTTAACACTAAGATGGATAACTAGGCTATCTTTTCATCTTGAGAAAAATTGCATACAAAGTAAATTTGAACCAAGGTTAAATTTGATATAGTTAGCGTATTTACATAACAAGATATGCTTAATTCACTTGATCAATTGGCAACACAAATCTTTTGTTGTAAAAAAACACAATGGACAAGATCTCAATTTTTAACAACCTAGTCCCCAACCAATATGATAGAAATTTATTGGAAAAATTACCAAGAAATTTGAGGAAAAAATAACATTTAACCACTCATCTAGTTAAAAATGGTCAAAGGAATCCACACTTATTTAAGTAGTTAAGTGGTTAATTATTCCTAAACTGGAAATATTTGTATCAAGAATGCCTTTATTGTCATTTTTTTTTACCAACTAAAATTCATTCACACAGAAAGCAAGGGCAGGGGAGAGATGAATATCCACACAAGGTATAGGACTCACTGATGTGAAGTATAGGCGTGTCCTTACATGGCGATCGGGCGTCTTCACATTTGCATACCTGGTGCAGAATAATAAGATTAGAACAGATCATAATATTGTAGAAATGAGATAAGGACATGATATTCACTCTGGATCCAAACGATATTTGGTCTCTTTATCATCATCATCATCTTGATCTATTTCATCATTCTTATGGAATAGTTTTGACTTGGCCTCTGCATCTTCCTTCTCAATTTTTGCAGATAATGACTGGTCATGCTTATTCTTTAGTTCAGCAACACTAATGGCTTCCTCTCGAGTGTTTCTCAGATCAATTAAAAGTTTTCCCAATAACCGACGAGCAACCTGAATTGAAACAGTAAAAACATATTATCAGGTGGCTATAGTTTTAAGTACATTTTTGAGTGTTGTGTTCAATTGTTCAATAAGCAATATAAACTGCATGAAACTGAAGACACAGTTATACAATGTTCCTTCCTTTTGGAGTTTGGATGATGGTAACAACATTTAGATCATCAATGTGGATATAACATGACTAAAGAAATTCATGGGGCGTATTAATTTTTATAATCAAGGTGTGGCAACATGGTATGGCGATAACTCTCATACAAGCAGAAGACCAGAAGTTGAACTTTTCATGACGTATTCCTCTAATTACCAGAAGTAAAATAACAGATTCCCTTTATCCGATCTCAGATATTCAACCCTTGCTTGCTTTTGCAGTCCGCACAAGATATTTTAAATATTCGAATTAAATCAATTTCACAAGATTTTTGAAAACATTATGACTTCTGCTTTCTTCCACCAAACAGAAAGCAAAAAACACTGAATGCTACAAAACGCACTTAAGGTTTCATGACTTCATGTTGCTAAAAATGCCCAGATAATCTGATCCTGAAATTCATGGAGCAAACTGAAAATATGAAATACATCATTCACAAAGAATATCAATAATGGGTCTTTAGGGGTATGAGAGAGATCTCTGGAGGTATCTCATTCAAAGTTAGCATCTTCCAGATGCTAAAGTTTTTAGACAAGAATTTCATTGCTGGTTTTTGTAATTGATTCTGGTATTCATATCAAATTGGATAAGAATGATTCAGCAAGATTTTACAGTGGCCATTCTGAAAAACATATTATGTAGAAGGGAAGACTAAGATAACTATTTAAAGATTTGTAGTGTAAAATGAAAATTGAGTGTCCTTACAACAAGAGTTTACCTTTGATCCAATCTTCAGCTTCTGCTTTGGATTAATTCCGTATTCATTTGGAATTACACCATCAGCAAGCATCTGCAAAAATATTGGTCAAGCAATTAGGAAAGTGATGAGATTGAACTTATCCTCCAATATACAAAATAAAGTAGCATGTGTAGCGGTTTTATTTCTCCAGGGAATGTTCTAAGTAATAAATTCAAGATATTTAATTATATAGTTCCTTTCTGAAAGGTTAAACCCAACACTGTTCAGGTTTACTGCAATGAGTGCTCACACTGGGCACTTCTGGCTACTGCATTCTTATTCCTGATAATTTGATTTCCAGAAAAAGCAAGAGACAGAGTGTTCTTGCAAAATTAAGTGCAGAGGAAAATTATCATGCCATGACCCTAGCCACTTGTGACTAATCTAGCTCAAATAGTTGCTCAAAGAACTGAGGTTTGCAAAAAGTGCACAGATGACACTCTTGTGTGACAATCAAGCAGCCCTTCGTACAACCTCAAATCTAGTATTTCATGACAATACCAGGCTTGTTGAATATGATTTATATACTCCATCTTGAGGATGAGTTAGAGATTATGTAAATATGTAAGAAATTATTGTGAATTGTTTGTATTTATGTAAATTTGGGGAACTGTTACGCATTATAAATAAGAGTCTCCATCCTGGATACTATATACATGCAATTCATTCCGTCTCTCATTCTCTCTCTTGCTCAACATTACAAATAGATCAAACATCCAGTACTCGATTGATTTTTTCTCATCTCTCCCTCTCTGATCTGAATTTCATTCTCTCATCTCTCTTCAAATCTAATAATTCTTTTTGAGTTGGGCCTCATTTTGTCAAACATATGTCTACATACCTGGGCAACTTTGAAAAGCTCATCAAGTCCTTCTAATTTAAGATGTGCATTGTGCAAGAGATCGTATCTGTAATAAGTCAACATTAGCTTCCCATCAGACAAAAAAATTACATAATTTAAATGAAACCTGCGGGGCATCTAGTGGGATAAGGCTTAGTTGTTGACTCCTTGTTATCATAGTGAAATAAAATGATTTAACTTCAATAATTAAAGTGTCCTCATAAAATTGAATGTGAAGATTATATACATAGATTCCTATTTGCTTTTATCTTTACAAAAATTTTGCCACATTTAATTAAACAAGTTGAACTTTTAGTTCTTATACAAAGAATATCCGATAAGACTGGTGGGGAAAGTAAAATAAAAGTAGAAGTTGTGATGCTAGTACTATTAAAGCCATTAGAAACAAAAAACTCTTGGATTACATAATTTCCGCTAGAAATATATATGAAAAAGCTCCAAGAAATTCATAAGCATAAAACAAGTTTTTCTTTCCAAAAAAAATTAAATTAAATTACATCATTTAATGATAGAGTTCCAGCAAAGAATCATAATCTATCACCATAACTGCTATGTTGCATAAATATCTCACAGGTGGAAATGAGCTACTTAGTTATCATAAAAATGTAGGATAAAAGAGATTACTTACTTGCATGAATCATAAACATCAGGAATTTGGGTGATATCATAGCGCCTGTGCAAGTAAACATTGTCAGCATATGTCTGCTAATCCAATACACACACACAACTAGAAGGCAGGAATTCATTGGCAAACATGTAAGGCAGGAATTCATGACATAGTAAGTGAAATTGTAACTGGAAATGTTATTTAAAACCTGTTCTTAAAAACATTAACAAACATTTCAATTAATGAAAGGAAAGTCATAAATTCTCGGTACAAGCCTTTTTTTTTTTACTTATTTCACATGCTACAAGATACTAGTAACATTGAAACAAATGATGGACAGAGAACAAAATTGATTTAGATGAGAAATTTAATATAGATAATGTCTATAAAAATGAGTTTTAACTTCTCTAATAAACATTAGTTTCGAAAAATTCTGGTGAGATTTTGGTCATGTATGTAACTAAATATTCTCTTGTATTAACAGCATTCCATGTCTAACAAATAGAATTTCTAATATCAGAAAGAGGTAAAAGGAAAGCAACAAGATTGAACCAGACAATAGAAAATGCTTACTCCTTGCGTTCATTATATAATTCCGTTTCAAGCTTTTTCCATCGAGCATACATTAATAGAAATCCTTCACTACCACAAGGTAATCCAGCAGCTATTCGGTCAACGTCAATATTTGTCTTACCAAGTGCTTTTGCTTGGTCATAAGGAGGAATTACATCATATAAGCTTCTTTCTGTAAGTTTCTCATTTTCATCCTTGGCAAGTAGTCTTACTTGTTCAGTGACCTTCTTAGTCAACTTTACCTATTGACAATAAGTGCATAGATAAAATTTAGAATTAAATTAAAATTTATTAACAAGTAGCTATGTTGCTAGACAGCTTTTAGTTGCATTTTCAAATAGTAGTTTAGCACTCTATCGATGGAAGAAGAGGCAATAAGGAATCAATCACTAATTGTGAGAACTAATGAGAAAATTTCTGATTGTATCTTATTTGTACCTTTATTCTTGGGATCACTAACTGTGATTTTTGGGGCTGCTAGTAGGGATGGTAAGGAAACCCGAACACGTGGATACTCACAATGTATTTAAAGATATAAAAGTTGTTAGGAATGGTACTAATTCTGTTACAATGTATTAGTTTTCTGTTTAAGTGTATTTTTCTGTTAAAGCCTATGTTTAGGTCCTATTGTTTATAGTTAGGACTGATTGTATTACCCAGGTATGTTTATAAATACCTGGGTCATTACCTCCTTGGCAAGCCTTTTTTAATTCATCTCTCTCTTTTCTCAGTTTTCTCTCTCTTTGCCTTTCATCTCTGTCTTTGTCTCTCTCCCTCTCTTGGTTCTTTCTATCTAGCTGTTTCAGCATCAAGAATCAGCTCTTTTGGTTATTGGTGTATCCTAGTTAGGGTTAACAAAAGTAATTTTTTTTTTTTGAAAATGGGTTCCCGTGAGTTAACCTGAACCCAATAAAACCGGATGGGGGTAGAGGTGGGTTTCAAAATTCTGAACTCGCTTATAGAAAACCTGAACCCACCCTGCCTTTCACAGGGCAAGGTTGGGAAGAGATAAACCCGCCCCGTTGCCATCCCTAGCTGTCAGGGTAAAAAGAACAAAAAGAAAGACAATACTTTGTCTATTTTATTCAGAAAATAATATTGATGCATAGATAGGTTGGGATGCCTTACATAATAAATGCAGATTTGAAAGTGAATAAATAAGGGATCAAATCAAATCAAAGAGCTTTGATTTTGATAAAAAATGGTTGGGAAGTCCCAGATCGCCTACCTTAATTATTTGGGTGCGATTTTTATATCTATTGGACATCTTCACTTAATGCCAATTGATTTTACAATGAAATCTATCATGGTATCAGAGCCTAGAACCTATCTTGGTAAATCGCTTAGTCTAGTAGGATCACCGGTTTGAGTAGACATTTGTGGAGAAGGGGTGTTGGGAAGTCCCACATCGCTTACCTCAATTCTTCATGTGTGGTTTATATATTTGTTGGGCACCTTCAATTAAAGCCAATTGGTTTTAAGATGATATCTAACATGGTATCAGAGCCTAGAACCCATCTTGGTAAATCACCTACCCTAGTATGGTAAATCACCTACATTTTCTACAGTTGGGAGGAATAAGTATGGCTTCCCAATGGAAGGTTCCATTGAGTTGATTAGCCATGCAATGATTAACGGATTTTCTAACTTCCATCATTGAAGAAAAGGGTCTATCCTTTTTGTTAGAGGGGTGTCTCCTATCAAATAGCTTATCTTTCCCTTGCCATCAAGGGCTAGTTTCATAGATTAAGCCTATTCAACATAATATTTACCATTGAGCTTTTGGATCAAATGCTGTAAATTGGTTCCCATGGGAAAGGAATCTACTACAACAGAGGATGATACAGATTCAGGACTGCCAGAATTTGAGGAAGACGTGGTGGAGGAGTTCCCTTCTATTATACTGTTTTTTTCCATGGCGATCTAACACAGGATCAGAGCTTCACTAAAGCTTTGATAGCATGTGATTTTAAGGGAATCTAGAGTAAAAGGAATAAAAGGAGAGACGATACTTTGTCTACTTTATTCAGAAAATAATAATGATACATATATAGGCTGGGCTGCCTTACATAATAAATGCAAATATGAAAGTAAATAAAGAAGGGATTAGATTTAATTAGAGACATGTGGTTTTGATAAAAAATAATATCTAAATCAATCAAATCAGAATAATCTGATTTTGATCTTAATTTATTCAATCTCCTAAGATTCAAATTCAAACAATGTATATCTGTCAACACTAACCATCTTAGTGTACTGTTTCCATGATTTGTTGTATTTCCTTGTCATTGTAATTAGGACAATGATTTAGGTTTTCCTAGTTACCATATTTAGGATATGATTTAGGATTTTCTAATTACCATAATTAGGATAATCATACAATGTTTCAAGTTAACCTAATAATAGGATCAATTGGGATTTATTTTATTTTTTTACTCAAAACTCTACTAGTATATACTATAAGGGTGTAAAAGACATGAATATCAGTGTGAAAGTGGTTTAAGGAACTATACTTGCAACGCACATATACAAAGCATTACCAAATTGGGAAGTAATTCTGATGCATTGGGTGGTAATCCAACTCCATCAACCATCCATGGAAATTCAGGTGATCCATTGCTATCAACTGTCATTGTATTAGTAGAGGTAATAATTTCATTCAACCGAGCCTACAAAAAAAGTTAAGATAAAAGGTATATTGGCAACCAGAGCTATCTCCAAATCTTACCTAAAAAGTATGAACCTGAAGTGCAAAAGTACTAGACATCAGTTATAAGAAATTGGGACATGTCATTTTGTGGCTTGCAGATTGACCCATTCTCTAGTTACTTTACCAGTAAACTACTTGAGACAGAGAACCAAAGCTTATATACAGAGTTATACATGGCAATCAATAAATTTTAGAAGGCTGGCTTTAGATAAAAAAGATGTAAATTTTCTTTCAAATTTTGTCAATTTTACAGAGTTGTGGATATTAAGGCCCTGTAGTGCTAAATGTTTTGATCAGAGATTCCTCCTATACACAACCCTTGCAGAATTACTATTTCTATCATTTTTTGTATGTACTTGATCTCTGACCACTTCCAGAATTAATACCTAATTCTTTAGGATAATTATTACAATTATTTTATTCTCTACATCCCAAACTATGTATTATTAATGACATCCTACCAAAACATGTAAAATAATTTTCATGTTAAGCAATTAACCTTATCAATTTATGCAAAGTCTGGTAACAATTTATGCAATTCGAAAATAATTTGCAAAAGCGAAATTGTTGACCAAATTTTACTAAATGTTCACTCCCCAATATAGGTAAGTATCCTATTTAGATTCTCCCATCCCAGCAATTATTATTCTGCTCCTTGAGACCACAAAATGATCAATCTGGTCCAAATTTGCTAATGGCCTCTTTTGGCTGTGGCATTCAATGCAGTAAATGATAGAGAATCAAAATGGAAAACAAGTATCGCTCCCATATCCATCCATCTCTTAAATGTTGAGAAATATACCTCTTTATGTTTCCAATTAAAATCCACTTTCACCACAATTCTAATGCCTATAATATAAAAGGCAATATAAATAACCTAAGAGATTACAGACCTTGGCTTCTTCCATTTCGATACTGGCATTTTCAAGCCCATCCAACATGGAGGAGTCCTTGCTTACAAGGGAAACCTTCAGAAAAGATAACCAAACCAGTCAAAAATCCAATAAAAGAAAACAGATCAAATATATTCTTCAGGTGAAAGAACACAGACCAGGATTGGAGTTAATGGCCCCTCTAGGTCAAGAAGACCTTTGGCAAAAGCAGCTGCAGACATCTGTTTAACATAGGTCATGAAAGAATGTCTCATGTATGATGCTAAAGGACAAATTAGGCTTAATAGCAATGTTAAACACATACAGAATATATAAAAATGTAGCACCAAATAATCAAAACCACCTAGCCATCTTTTGATTAAAGTGACCACAACTTAGGCCATACCTGCACACGACCCTCATCAGAGCTGTAAATCTTCAGATCATGACGGTATGTACTATGGAGACGAAGCAGCCCTGTACCTTCTCCTGCAATTTAAACCATACCAAGATAAGCCTTTAAACATAATTCAGGCATCATACAAGTTTAAGTTACATAAATGAGATGCATGATCCAATTTGAAAGATATCTCACAATGACTAAAACACAAATAAATAGTACCCGCAAAAGCAAATTTGCTCCATGCAACAAGTTCAGCACGAGAAAAAGAAGATAAGGACACTGTTTTATCTTATCAGAATGGATGCTTTTGTGTAAACATTAAATGCAATATTAAGTACACTAACAGTCACTCTCTTTCTCCATGAAGACAGACAAAGAAACATGGGGCTCTAAGTTGAAGTTCATTAACACCACAGAAAAAAATTTGAAGAATAAGAAGTGAACTTCCAACGCGGACCAACTTTAGTCTTAACCTCCTTTTCTTTGTAAAATTATCTGAGTGTCTTGAGCATACCATGCAAATCTTTCTGTAAAGAAGTTTAAACAGTGAACACTTACCCTTAACCAATGCTGTATGTTTTGTAAGAAAGAATATTTAGATGATTGCTTGGAGAGGCAATTAAAAATTACTTGGGTTCAATTGGAAGTTATAGTGAAATTCGGTGGGTTAACCTAGAACTGAACATGATCTTAGTGGAAGAGACAAACCAGTATAAAACTCCTCTGTTCTTCATTTAGTGTTCTCCATTTTATATATCTAACCATGTGTTTTAAACTTTTTCAAAGGTTCAGTTTATCTTAAACAGTCTTATAAAGTAAACCCCAAAGTCTGTCACATCATCTCTCTGAACAGATGAAGGCTTTAGTTTTGCATAAAATTTGCAAAAATTGTTTAAAGCACAATCTGATGCCCCCTTCTTGTGTTTTGCTGTGTTTTACACTATCCAACTGAAGAGGTATATTAGGTGAATGTGAACAGAGCTTGTATACATTCTCACTGTGTAACTGACTTGAGTACATCACTATATACTATTGTAGTTTAGTTATTGTAGCTTTCAGTTAGGTAGTCTCCCAGCAGTATCCTCAAAATAACTCTCAGTTACACATGGTTAATGTTCAGTTGCTTTCTTTGTAAAACTCTTAGTAGCGGATACAATATTCATTTTGTAAGATAAAATTCATTTTTCAGAATATGATAAATTTTCTTCAAACTTTAATACTTGAAATAAAGCTATAAGAGTCTTACCTGGATACATTTTATTCCTGAAATATCTTCCCAGTTCTTCCGCCTGCAAACGGAGAAAGTAATTCATACAACAAGCAAAGGAAATTTTAGATGAAAATTTCAAATTTGTTCTCAACAATCAGCAGTTAAACCAAATTCAGCCTAAAATTGAGTAGAAACATTTTTATCTTATAAGTCTGTTAATCAGAACCTGCTTTCTGCCAGCATGTGTAAGAACACCACCATATTTAAGAATCATAAGAGCTTGAACAGGTCGTTCTTCAACTTCACCATTGCCTTTTGTCACTTTTAACCACTTTAGTGGCTTTAGTTGAACTTTCCTATATATGCCAGAGAAATGTCCTCCCTGATAATGTGGAGAAAAGAAATTGAAATGAAACAATATAAGAATCTGATTACCAAAATGTAAAGATAGCAATTTTACATGCTTTAAAAGAACAAACAAGAATACATGATATATCAGTATGGCCTGACATGTCAAGGCTAACAGACAATGTCCTGCATTATGCATGTTATGAATCAGAATAAATCTTATGCATTTATTGTTAGAGAATAGTTAGGGATCCTTCTATTATTTGTTTTGATTTGTGTATTCATATTAGTTTGTTTATCCCATATAAATAAAGAGCAGTCTGGCCATCCTTGACAGACACAATTCCAATAAACCCTTTTACATGTTCTATATTTTGTTTTGATTTGTGTAATCATATTATTCAGTTTATCCCATATTAATAAAGAGCAGTAGTATCGCCCCACTCATCTTGGCCCATTATGTCGATACCCAGACCCACTATGCAGAATTCCAGATCTGCTCTTTTCTCTTTCCCATCCTTTTGAGCTGAATCATATAATCTAATGGGATGTGCCTCTTTGGTGTCCATCCATGGGGGATTAATTATGAACCAATTGGCCAATGCATTGATATTCAGGTCCGATGGCTTTGGTGGTAGTGGAGACAAGGGTGGACTCCATGTAACTTGAATCATCATGACTAACTCCGTGCCTTTCTTCTTTCTTCGCCCCATTGTTGTGTTGTCATCCATATATGCAACAAATTTTAATGATAAAGGCTCACGCAACAAGTTTCAATTCTGTGATTCCAACGCCATTGATGTTCCACCCACATTCATGATCAAATCTTGGTCCAACAATGATTTATGTTTCATCATAGCAATCTGTTTCTGAAAATCTGAATGTTGAAAAATACGAGTCTTGGTTGCATTGCCACCTTCAACTTTCCTCTTGATCAATATACTATTGGTTCATCTAGCAAATGGTCACTGCAGCCCATATTCTTCACTTTGATTTTCTTGGGTTTCTCCCTCTTCATTGAAGAATCAACTTCTTCCTCCATTACAACTTTTTGCATTAGTTTTTCTTACTAACTTTGTTCCATTCTTTTTGGTTTCTTCACCATTAAAGGTGTGGTTCTTGATTACTGAACCTTCTTTAATTCATTTTTTTTTACTTTAAAAATTGCAGTGGGCCTCCATCACATTCAGATTTGCTACCCCTCAAGTTAGTTTTCTGTTCTACTCTTCCATCAAAGGTGGGTAACTCCACTTCCTCATAAGAAGAGTATGCATCCCAAACACCATAATGGTAAAAGCTATGATTTAGAAAATTTTTCTGAGTAGAGTTGTGTCTGACAGCTAATATAGAACTGAAATTTCATTAAAAAACTAAAAACAAACACAACCAAAGTGTTTAAGTTAATGCAGAGAAGTGATAAAAAAAAATAACTAATGATAAAAAAATTAAGTTTCAAATTTCAGTTACTAGTGGGTTCATAACAAAATATACTCATGAGTATCATAGAAAAAACACTATCAAGAGAATTAATAACCTCCTCAAGAACTGCTTTAACTTGACGAAGCTTTTCAGCATGCTCAACATCTTCAGCCTCACTATCACTTTCTAGATCTGGTCTAAATAAATACAAAGGTAAAGTTAATTCAAAACTCCGGCTTAGCATACACATATGTTGACTAAAAAGCTGGTAGCAATGGCAAAGTATACATGTAACAGAGAGTCAGTTTCTAAACTAAGCTAATGAAAGATACATTCTACCTTGAAAATGGAAACCAAAAAGGATTATGGAAATTTTATTTGGAAAAAAATGAGGAAATGTCAGTTGGAAGGAAAGAAATTATGCAAATAAGAGGACATTACAGTATCCTCCCTGTAGATAAATAATTATGGTCCATGTAGCTGCCCCAATTTAGAGGGATGAGGCGTGGTTGTTATTACTGTTAAGGAATGGGAAAGATGGAAAGAAAGGATAGAAATCCTGATACCTTGTGCGAGGCACCAGCATCCGTGTGGCATCTAACAGATCTTGCAGCTGAACAGCACTTTTAAGCTTTGTCTGTAAACACAAGACCAATAAATCAACCAAAGAAGATTAAGAATTAAGTATCTCAACTAAAATTTAAAAAACATAACTGAAGGACTACAAAATAGTATTACCTCAGATCTAGGCCGCCCACCATTGTATTTCAACATTAAGTTCAGCAGCTTTTCCTCCGTAACCTTTAGCTTCACCTTCTGTTTTGGAGTTCTATCACCACTGCCAAAAGAGGAAAGTATATAAGAAACACTTACACATTTAACTAATCAAGTAAAAAAGGGAATAGAACATACTGACGAATAACAGCAATTACACATCGTAGTTCCTCAGATTGTCCAAAAGTGCCATTAATACCACTACCCTGACGAGTTAGTGCCTCAGCAGGTTGGACTAGTTCATTTACTTTCCACGGTAAAGTAGGTGGAATTGCTGAAGAAAGATGAGGTGCTTTTGCATCTAGCAACATCTTCCGCAGCACACAGGCAGAATCATCATAATACCTTCAGTAGCAACAAGGAAAAATTAATGTGATTTTTACCAGCACAAATATGGAGAAAAAAAATGTATAGTGTAAAACAAAATATTAGAAGAAAGGATAGTTTGTAATACAACATACAAAGTTTCTATGAAACAAGTAAACAATTTTTAATTTTCTTTGATGTGTCAACATTTTTGTAAAAGATCCAAATTTCCAACCTTTGTCCCAGTACATATTGAAAAGGGGATTGTTTGTCTCCTTGAACTAATTTTCATCACTTATTACGTAGTAATGACTATGAGGCTAAAAAGGAAATTAAATAATTAAAATGTAGCTTAGATAGAATATCTGCATCACATATGTAATTATTATGGAGTAATATAATGTGAGTTTGAGATTGGTAAGTAGTGTATAAGAGATGAAAAGACCAATTTAAAGATTCCACCACCTTGATACTTCTTCATATTCTCTTCCCTTGGATTTGACTTTGATAGGGAATTAACTATATGTGCATATTAATCCCAATGGCACTATGAGAAATGTTGCCTTTAGCGAATAGGTGGTTTGTTGGATGAGATCAAAATTCAACACCATATTCACATTGGTTATGATGGTAGAAGTTCTCGCTAATCACTCTCTGTAGCATTTATAGTTTTTTCTACTATAATATCTCCAAATCAGATATTTATCAAACTAAGAAGAACTGGTCATATATTTTCTGTTTATAAAGAAGTGCATAATTATTAAAGTATTTTGAACCATGCTGCCGATACCAAAACAAGCACTGCCAAAAAAAATATCTAATTACTAAATTTACTTGTATGAATTTTTAACAAAGCTCCATCCATTCACATCACAAACATATGAGCGTCCCTCACTTCTCAGGAGATCAAACCCACAAACCTGCAAGCAACATCAAAATTTATAATAGGACATGTAAGACAAATTTTAGTTTAGTCACGGAAAGAATATTTTCATTTAAATCAATATTCTAAAGAGAGCATCACATGCATTAAATTCAAATTCATAAAATATTGTGCAAACTTCATTGGCCCAGACACATATTACCTACTATAGTAATAGTTAGCTCAAAGCCTTACAGTCCCAGGACCTATAAAGTTAGATAAAAGATTTTGCTTTGATAAACTTCTTCATAATGTCTTATAGTAGGAGAAAATAGGAAGGAGAATATAAAGTTGTCCATAATCTAAAATTAGCTTATGCACAAGTTAGTTTTTAGAAGCTCTCTCATGTTAGCTTCATCAAAAACTGATTTTTAAGTTATGTATAAGCTTGTTTTAGCTTATGAAAAAACTTAATTTATTTTTTCTCCCTACTTTCTTCTCTTATAAGACCTATGGAAAAGTTTACCCAAACAGATCCTTGCGAAGAAATAGAATATCAGGTTATCTCTTAGGATTTCCTTGGAGAAATAATCTCAGGGGCTACAGTTTTCAATTAAATCCTCTGCATTAATAAAAAGATTTGTTTTCCAAAACATTGAGGTATTTGACAACAGGACTTCTCAAGATGGTTAAAATATCAGCAAAAGGACTTGGAACATATTTTCTAAAGCTAAAGATCAAACTTCATTTGGATCGAAAAGAAGCTACAAAATACAAGAATTCTTAGCTATAGGTGAAAAGAGAAATAGAAATATGACGATTGACATGAATCAATAACAATTCTAAAATACAAAATTCCAGTACTTCAATACAACACAAGGATAATTGATTAGTTCCGAAATTGTACACAAATAAATCTAACTGTACAACTATGGAGCCAGAAACCCAGTTTCCGAACAAAACAAATCACTATCTTCTATAACACATTAAGTTACTACATTCATACAACATACCGCTTGCCTGAATGCAATGCAAACCTCTCTGGCCATTTCCTTCTCAGCAGGATTCAGTAACACTGGATACCTAACCTGCCAAATGAAATGATAAACATGCTTTGACTTGAAAGTTAAATTACTGTTTCAAGCAAGCAATTCTGGCATGCTTTGCAATGGTACATGTCTGTTCCTTCCACTAATACAACCAAAATTAAGACAACCATGAGATGGTTGCATGATTAGGGAACAACCAGTTTTTAACAATTACAAAAAAAAAATAAAAAAATAAAAACCAATTCAGGCAAATAGAAAGAATAAAAAGATCACAATCTAGCAATACTTCCTCAAACAATTTCGAACACATAGTCCTAATGGCAAGGCCTTCTTGTAACGCCCTGAAATTTTAGACTTAGAAATTATTCTTTTCTTTATGTTCTATATGTGTATGTGTGGATGTTTAAGTTTGTTAGAACTCATTTTTGGGTGTCTTGTGATGTGTGTATTCGCTCAAGCGAATGATTCCTTAATAGTGAAGAAACTAGGGCTCATTCACTGCGAATTATTTTTGCTCAAGCGAATGTATGGCATGGGCAAATCAACTTTGATTTGCTCAAGTGAAATTCCATCCGCTTGAGCGAATGGCTAAGGTTTATAAATACGTGGGAAGGGGTCCAGCTCAAGTATAGAAGTTTCCTAGTGAAGGAGAACCATCACAAGATAGAAGACTTACAAGAGGAATGCTTAGAAAACTAGAGGAAAAGTTGGAGAAAGAACTTCTTAAGATTGAATCAAGCATTGGGGACTCAACTCTACTTAAATAATAATAATAGTATTAAATCGTTCTGTTAGCTATCAGTAGTCAGAAATGGAAATGCCAAGCATGGTTTCATCAACTCAATATTTAAGCATAGTTGGAACACAATGATTGGTCTGACCAAAATGGATTATTGTCCATGCATTAACCAAAATATAGTGCTTTAAAGATGCATAACTGGAAACCAAAAGAATTTGACTGCAAATAATATGATCACACATGAGGAGACAAAAAAGTTTTTACCCGAGATTGACTGATAAGTCTGAATGACCATCTTGTAATGCTAAAATGGTAAGCGAGGAGGAACAACATGTAGATCATGGGAACTGAGAAAATATCTGAGAGAAGAGACAAATGCTACTTACTTCCTTCCCATCAGGGTTTCTCATAACAACACCATCAACAACAGGAGACTTCCTTGCCTCAGCATGAGCATATTCAGGACCTACTGTATACACCTACAGTCATTTATCAAAATTATAACTAAGAGACCATTCTAACATGCTAAAAGATATGGAGACACATTCCAAACACATTTAAGAGAAAAAGAAAAGAAAGAAACATAAATCTAAGAACTTCCAAACCTTAACATCTGTCCCTCCAGTTGGCATAAATTCTTCATATATATAGGATCCTTCACGCCTCACACTTCTCACTTCTGGGTGGAACTCACTGGACCTATTGCCAATCTAAGACAATGTAATACCCAAAAGCCAAAACAGAGACCAAGTTGATTAGTAATATGTCAGATTGAAAAGAGTGAAAGTAAAACCAGAAATTATCAAAAAGCAAGTTATTGAAAAACAGACTATGTCAAAGCACAAGTTGTTAGGAGAAGGCTAGAAAGGCTTTAGATTTATATGCTTTCTAAAGATTGTACTGCTATATAATCAATGGAGACAACATCTGAACATCCCAACCAATTTAACCCTCTCATAAAAAAGTATGAGAACTAATAAAACCTGATTACCCGACCCTCGTGTTAGTACTTAGGCAGGTAACCTTATCAAACCAAAACAGTAGTCACAATTTAAACAAGTCTATTAAACAATATTACACCCATGACCCACTGACAAACAGAGAGTGAGTTTCAACCTAAGCTCACCTTCCTAAATAATTCCTTCATGCCTCCACCTGCTGAACTGGGATAATATATCATTATACTGTGGTTATCAGCTTCAAAAGGCACAAAAATAACAGTTATTAGCACATTTGAGAAATATATTTCCAATTGTGTGTATAATCCAATAATAATAGCACAATTAGGGCTTTTTAAAAAATTTAACTTATATTCATTTAATGTATGATACAAAAATAAAATCATGTTAGATGATAAAAAACCAATTCATATATTGGAGAAGAGTATTATTACATCACAAAGAATATGCAACATACAGCAGAATTGCTGTCACAGAGTCAGAGACTCCTACAGAAAAGAGTTCTCGGTCCAAATTACCAGAAAATAATACACATGGATCCCCTATCACAAACATTTAATATGCTCCCAACTTTATGCAATAAATTGTCAACATGACAAAAACATGCATATGCATTTGAAATTGATAAGAAAACATCTTAAAATATTAGTTTAGATACACGGGTTCAGTATCTTATGCCTTTGCTTCTCTATTTCCACAGAAACTAATGAAACAAGAAAAAAACTTACCATCAACAGGCTTCTCCACAAATGGCTTAAAAAATCGCTTCCCATGAACCTCAACAAAATCGTCTTCCTCAATAAAGTAATCCAGTTCTTGGTAGGGGACTTCCCTGATTACAAGGGCATATCTTGGAACAGGGATTCCAAACATTTCAAGACGCTTGAAGCCCAAAATTGAACATTATTACAAAAAAAAATGTATATAATAAAAGAAATAACATAAAGCATTTTTGGTCATACATTCAAAACTAACAAGATTAAACAGGTTTCATTAGTCTAAAGGTATAGGACCAGGGAAAGAGGGGAGGGACAGAAATGACAAACAGATCAGCCCAAGGACAAGATAACTTAAATGAGTGATATTTCCCCCTCTTAAACTAACACAAACTCAAACGTAAGTTTCGCTAGTGCTTGCCTCAGCCTCAGGCTAAAACCAACATACAAAGATCAGACTTCTAATAAACAATGACTAACAGTACAGGCCTTGACTTGAAACCCAGGCCAGACCATTGAAGGAAAAGTCAAGATTTACAGCATGTAGAGAAGTTACCAGCACACAACCAGATAGCACATTGCAAAGAAAACAAGGCTTCACCATACTCGATCTTTACATAGAATTTAGAGCACAGCCTAACTGGGAAAAAACCAGAGAGAGAGAGAGAGAGATTCATTCCATCTATGTACCTCATATACTTTCCTTCGGTCATGAAGAAGGTGCTGGGGCTCCAGTTCATTTACTAAAAAAGGTCTGCATGACAATACATGAGTAGTTTTTAGACCTGTAAACCTCCTCATCCGAACATTCAAAGCAGAATTACAACAACAATAACAAAGGAACACATTAAAAAAGAAGAGAATGTCATTATTAGAGCAGCTATTAGCTAATCTGCTCATCTAATGCTTTGTTCAGCAGTTACATTTTACATTCAGTTAAAATTAAATAAAACTAACTCTATGATAAGAACCTTGGAAGAATTGCACCTTAAAAGCTAACTGTTATAGTAGGAGATTCCAAAGCCTTATAAACCCTACATTAGAATCTTATATTCCCGTTGTGAGACTCAAGTCCCATACCTTGCATTTGGATCTAACATCCCACCACAACCCATAGCCTTAGTGCTCATGTAGGCTGGTTGTGAACTAGACCTTTGACTCTTTCCAGGTAAACTCTAATACCAATTGATAAGGACCTTGAGAAAATCAGAGAACCTCACCACAGAAAATCAGAGGACCTTGGAGAATCCAAAGCCTTATAAATCTCACACAAGAATCCCATACTTCTATGCAAGATTCAAGTCTCATACTTTTCAATTGGATCCTGTAACTCTAACTGAACACTTTTAGATGTAATCAGTCTAAATATATTGTAACTGTTCTCAGTTCAGAGATTAGGTTTTAATAACAGAATACTAGTACAGATTGTATCGCAGATTTCTCTCTGTTCTCTCTAGTTTACTCACTCTTTTTTTTTCATTTTCTTGGAATGTCTACCTTTATTAATGAGATTATTGTATGAGCGCACATATTTTAAGTGAGCCTTTACCATTGACTGAAAAACAGAAACCAATAGAACAGGCAATATACGCAGTAAATTTGAGCATGAGCCCAATGATTCTACAGTTACACCAATTAAATAAGAATGATTCAGTGTGGCTAATTGAGATCTCTAGCATATCCTTCTCCGGGGAAAGAAAATGATCTCATGATATTAGAATCAATATTGTAGGAACAAGGTGAAAATCAAACCAAATAGGGGGTCAATAATACCTGTTGAGATTTCAAAATTTTCGTAAAAGACTAAATACAGTACCAATCAGTTTTAATTATTCTTAAGAAGCAGCCTAAAATTTTGTACACAAGAATGACGAGATTCTCACAATTGTACACTTCACATGATTTAATCTGCATGGGAACTGGGAAGTAAGGAATAATACTTTTCACACTAAGTACCCAACTTAGGCTAGAATTTCATTGTCAATGGTGCTGCCTAATTCTCCATACATCATGTGGAAACTACCACAGCTACAAAGGCATTACGGTTCCACTAGAATAAAAAGCCTGTTACAGGCTACAAATTTTTGCATCAGTAGGCATTATAAACGGAGTTCCTTTCATGTAACAGTAATCACACCTCCCAATTTCAGCATCAGCAATAAAATTCCCTTTAAGTAACCACAAGCAAAACATCATAAAAAAATTCATATCAGAAGTCATATAAACTAAATACACTAGCTAATGAAGGCAATTTTTTAAGATGATTGTCAATAAGCAAGTATACATCTATTGTCATACTATATTTATAAAAGAATTTGGCCATCATAGGCGAAACTGATTATGGGCCTACATGTAATTCTAGAACATTTATTGTTTCATTAAAACTAAATGCACTAGCTAATAAAGTTTTTTTTTAAGATGATTGTCAATAAGCAAGTACACATCTATTGCCATACTATATTTATAAAAGAATTTGGCCTTCATGGGTGAAACTGATTATGGGCCTACATGTAATTCTAGAATATTTAGTGTTTCATTATCCAACGATGAGTAAAAAACATATATACAACATTCAAATCAAATAAAGTTTGTAAATGAACAAGCTTACTTCCTTAGAGCAGCATATGCCTCAGCCTTTTCAAGTGGATATCCCGTGGAATAGAAAGCAATCAAACAATCACATATTGGCCAGCTGGAATAACACAATATTTAAACATTATTGAAACAGCATGACTCTAAACATCCACAAGGTCATCAAAAGAAATTGCTCAGCTATGTTCCAAGTGCAAATTCAATTAATGCTGCCGCATCATCATGGAACTCTTAAGCAGTGAATTCAGATGCGTGAGTTAAAAATTCTAAACTCGAGCTGTAAAGCAACATCGGCACTCTTTTAGTTGCTTTCACAATCAAATAATGCAGGGACTTATACAACAAAGTTTAAAAACACTTCAGCAATTTCAAACTCCAGTAGAGCAAATGTTATCACTAACATACAAGACAACATAATAAATGCTTCACTGTTGCATGTTAATGAAACTTTTCACGTCCACAAAAATATCCATCAATTACTCCAGCAGAAAACTACAAAACTGAGGGAATGTTTAGTTTGTTTTCCTTTTAATTTTTCATTGATATGTTTTCAGTAATAATTACAAAAGTTTCACCTTGTTTTCATTTTCATATTCTGTCCTCACAACTGTTTGATCCCTGTTCCTAGGTTGGATACCTTACATAACAAAAGCAGTCACTTGAACACACACTGAAATTTTGATTTCAGACAGAACCACAGATACTGCTCTCCAAAATGTAGTGTTCAAACAAGTTTCCAGCCAATGAAATAAGATATAATACCTCTCTACCGGTTCTTCAAGGATCACCTTGTCCCCAAAATGTATGACCTACAAACAGTACGAATTACTAAGGAAAAACGAAGTTAACAAAAAAAAAAAGAAGAAGACTAGAAAGCACAACTAACAATTCTGTCTTGTCTTTTACAAAACAAGATAATAGTAACTGAAAAAGAAAGAGAAAAATATTTGATAAATCCAACTCATTCACAATTAATTATAAAATATGAAAAAATAAAAATAAATATATATATATATATAAAATGTGAAGAAAGAAAAAATATATATATATATTTTATTTTGTGAATGAGTTTACTGAAATAAAGTTAAAAGAATAAATAGACTATACAGTGACACACTGTAAAGAGATTTTACTCACTCATTCAACCACATATTTTTAATTTTAAGTACGATAAACTTTTATAGTAAAAGCCATATCCAAAATAATTTAATTGTTTGACAATACCAAATATTTACAATAACTATAGAAAAATACATAAAATCTGGAGTAACTATTCTATGCACTTACATCCAAAAATACCACCTGCCGTATATGTTACTTTGTTGACTATTATTATAATTAATTTGAAAGTCACACAGCAATGATGTCGACTGGTTAAGACAATAAAATTTTTTATGCCGACAGTTCATAAAAACTTAAATTCTAAATACTTTTAATACTAAAAAACGAATAAGATATCAATTTGATTCATGACTTTATAGGACATTAACATTTGAAAATAATCAATAAATGTTTGAATTTTATTATAATTCTTAGCTTTTATAATTTATTGTAATTTCAATATTTCACGTATATAAATTTACCATCATTATAATTACTATTATTATAATTTTAAATTTTTAAATTTTACGGATGACTGACATTTTAATCCATGTTTAGATGAAAATAATGAAAAGAATCAAAAAGTGAAATACTTATTTGTTATTTTTTGAGTGTTAAAGATTAATTTGACACTAAAACAAACAAAAAAAGAAACAGAGCATAAACTAACTGTAAAATAAAATTCATTCACATTCATATGAGCATTACAAAAGTAATAGAATAATCCAAACTCTGCTATTTCCAGTTAATTCATGAAATGCAAAATCCTCGTTCACGGAATAACAAAAACAGAACACTGAAAAAGAAAAACAACAAACATATTCATGCATTCATTCACTTACCTCGAATTCACCAAACGCTTGCAACCTGTCAAAAATCTGTCCCATAGGCGCCGAGAAAACCTGCAAAAAATCCAATCCAAACCGGAAAACCGAAAAACAGAGTCACAAACCACCACATTCTTCCGATTTCAAACCTCCATCACTGAAACAGCAAAACGCAAAACCGAAAACAAAAAATAATAAAAAAAAACAGAGAGAAGCGAAAAGAAAGAGAGAACCTCGAAATCACATTTCACCTTCTTTTCCATGACGCAGACGCCGATTTTGATCTTCTCCGCCACCGTCGTCGTCATCGCCGTGTCTTCAATTCGAACCGATTCAAATCAACGTCGCTCGTTCGGAAGCAATGGCGCGAACGCACGAGAAAATCCTGAAATGAAACGGTGTCGGTTCTGTTGCAGTAACTGAATTTGCGCGCATTCCGAGAGAATGTGTAATGCGCACTCACGTGAGAAGAGAGAAAATAACGGAACACTGTTCTTGTTGTTGTTGAGTGTTGAATAAGAGTGCGAGCGCGAGTGCGAGTGCGAGTGCGAGTGATTCGGAAAATAGATGAATGAGTGAATATGAATATAAAATAGTTCGAACAGAGCGGAAAACTGAGTCTTTTAAAGCACAAAAAACGGAGCTAAGAAGAGAAACAGAGAGTGAGAGAGAAAAAATGTTCTATTTTTATTTTTTAAAAATTATAAAAATAATCATAATATTTCTTTATTTTTATTAAATTTTATAATTATTTCATAAAAAATTTTAAAAAATTAACTAACTACATTTTTACTTCTATTTTCTAAATAAAAATAAAAAAATATTTAAATCAAACACCACCTAAGAAGAAAAATATTCTATAATAATCACTGTAATGTTTGTTTAAATTCGATCTAAATGATTAAAATTATATGATTAAATAAATTTTAAATTATTAAAATTTATAAATTTAAGTTTTTTTATTAATTTAAAGGATTTTTTTTATATTTTAGAGATATATAATGTGATTTTTAGTATTTTAATTACTATTTATATGATTTTTAATATTTTAAAGATTATTCAGGAGAAAGGGTATTGGTTTAGTGATTAATTTTATAATTTGCTCAAAATTTACTCAAACTTTTGATAATGCAATAAAATTTAAAATATTTTATTTTAATTTTTCGAAAATGTAATATTTAATTTATATTTAACTTACGGACATTTTATTTCTTTTTCTCTGTTATATAATAATTATAAAGAAACTTTAAATAAATAAACTCAAACTTTATAATATTAGAATGAGAAACAAAATAAAAATGATAAAATTCACCGATTATAAGAAAAATAAGAACCAAAAATATAGTCTTTGAAGTATAGAATTTATATACCTAAGTTTGGGGAGTTTTGCTATTAATTCCAGATTTAAACCTTGAAGATATTCATTAATTTTCTCTTTTATTTTAGGATTTATTTCTATGCCTAGATGATTATTCCTTTAAGAAATCTTAATCATGAATCTCATTATTTTTTATTAATTACAAATTATAATGGGTTTAACAGAAGAAAAGAACATTATTAATTTCTCTTTTATTTAAACCATTTCTTTACCCCATATTTAGGTGATATAATAATGCATTGATGATGGACTAAAAATTAAAACTTATTATACTCGAAATGTTATATTTTTACCTTCTTAACAAAATCAGCTATATTAGTTATAAAAATAAAAATTCATTTTCAATATATTCATTAATATTAATAAATATCATATAAACCTTATCTAATAATTCAAAAATATTCTTTTAAGGACACTCATGTAGACTTCAAATTGTTGATCAAAGAAATTTTAAAGAAAAAATTTGCAATATTATGGGAACATCAAAGTGTCACTCTTGTTGATTTTTGGGTGATTTGTTATGGACTCACAAGAATGGACATTTTAGGATACTGGAATATGCAATGGAAAGGAATATGGTAAACCTTTACTTTGAAGAAGACAAGTAGGGTTGTGAGAAGTGAAAAAGGTTCACAACTTGAATTGGATTTTGGATTCTTTGGTTCCAAAGCATCTTAGTGACCCCTACTTTCTGGGTCACTATCCTAGACTGAGAATTCTTGTTACAACAACTAGATTGAAAAATGAAATAGAATATATCTCAATAAAGTATTGATTGAAATATATAAATATTTTTTAATAAATATTTTTCTCACATGTAAATTTAAAAATTAATTTCTTTATCAGAAAATATTAATTTACTAATTATTAAATTTTGGTAACAGATGGAAAGTGATATTAAGAGCCAAATATTAGGTGTGTGATGATTGTTATTTTAAATGCATATCATTTGTTTATTTTTTAATACTTTTGTAGTATTCACTTTTTCGCAATTAATTTTTTTAATTTAATTTTTTTCTTAGTTATATACTCAGATATGAAAAAATAACATAGATTCAGGTATATTCTTAGAATAATAATGTGTTTTTTTTTTTTTTTTTTACAAGATTATAACTATTTTTAAAGCTATGTAATTTTACTTGAATGAAGTAAGATTATTGTGATAGACCAAACTTTGTTTCATATATATATATATATATATATATATATATATATATATATATATATATATATATATATATATATATATGTAATATGTTAAAATAATTTTACATATTAATGCACGTAATAAGTGGTGAAAAATATGAATTTAAGAATGAAGGATTATTTTCAGTAAAAAAATATTAAAAAAAAATAAAATTTAAGTTTGTTGGAATCTTATATTAACTATTGTTAAGAATGGATTATTATTTTGGTAGTTAAAAGTGTGATAGTTGAATAATTAAATTTTAGAAAAATAAAAAATAATAAAATAATTCATAAAAATATAATATATTTATCATTTTAATCATTGAAAAATATTTACTATTATTTGGATCACTAAATTTAATATTTACCATTTTAATTTCTAAATTAGATATCAAAATGAGAAAAATTATTTAAATTTATAAACTAAAATAATAATAAATAGTCTTTTAGAAATTCAGTCCTGTTTTTAATATTGTGATAAACGAGTCATCTTCCATATCTTTTTTGTTATAATACAATTAATAATCAAAATATGAGAAAAAAATATTCACTATTTTATTATTTATTATACCAATACAACTCTCTACCAAAAGCAATCAGCAATGAAAAAATTGTCAATATTTGATAATAATATTAAAATGTCACTATATTTGTTTGAAAGTCATTAGTAATAATTTTCAAGTTTCGAACTAACAATCAAAGTTTCAAAACAAAAAATTAAAACAACAATTATATTTCAATTACTTTATCCTGTTCATTCAAAGACAAACATATACATAAATTATCTTTCACAAATAGTTTTAAAGAAAATTTTTATCTTAAACTCAACAAAACATAAAACCAAAACATAACTCAAAAAAGCTATAGTTCAAGATTGAAATTGACTATTGAAATGGAAAAGAAAAAAGTAGCTTTTACTACATTAAAAATGGAGTAACAAAGTAATAAAGAAAATTAGCTTTAAAAAGTAATAATGTTTAGATAAGTATGAATGCACTCTAAACACTAGTCCAATGATTACTCAAAACATATTCATTAATCTTCTTTTTCACTCATAAAATTCATTGGCTCATCAAAGTTTTTTTCCATCATCATTTTTTAGCAATGTATTCTCATCCCAGGTCAACATGAGTTTGGTATCACCAACATGAGTTTATTTCATGCATCCTTCATTTAAATCATGCCTATTTTAAAATAGTTATCTTAAAAGAATATATTCTATTCTAAAATAATTAATAATTCAGATATAACTATTTCGGAATAGAATATATCATCTCAAAATAGTTATTTTAGAATGTCATAATAATTTTGTAATAATTATTCTGGAGTATAAAAATACAATTTTGGAATAACTTTTCCACAAATAATACTAAAATATTGTTTTTAAAAGTAAAAGAATAAATTGATGGATGTAGAAAGAAATTGATGGGGTGTAAAAAGAAAAACTGTATATGTATTTTTTAAAAAATCATTTTACCATGATATAAACAATTTATTTTACATAATCAATCACAAGTGTTTATGATAAATCATGCCTACCAAAATCTAAGTGTTTATAGTGATATTTGAGTAGTTCAAAGTCTATAATCCTTTTAACATTTCTAGAAAGATAAAATAAACGATCTAGATATATGTATTAAGTATAAAATTAATTTTATATATACTATCATCTAATTAGTTATGTATGATAAATTTATTAATTTTTATAATAACTATTAAATAGTGATATTTGATTGATTGACATTATGATATTTTTTACATTGACAATGTTAAATCATTTATCTTTTTAAAAGATGTATATGGATCAGTTGATGTGTAAAATGTTAAAAATAAAATACAATTTTTTTTTTCTATTTATAAGGAAGCCTAATTTGTCTACTTCAGAAAATGTATTAACTTTTGTAATAGTTACTGAAAAGTGTAATTGATTGACTAGTTCATGTTGATAATGTATAATTATTTAATTTTTTAGAAAATGTACATGGAATGAGTTGATGCATAAAATGTTAAAAATAAAATACAATTTTTTCTATATATAAAAACCTAATTTGATTGCTTTTAAAAGAAGAAAAAAATATTGTAAATCACTCTACTACATATAAAAATATAAATATTATAAAATCTATTTGTGTTTAAAATGCTCCACTCTCACTGTCATATTATTCTCATTTAAATATTCTCATTCAGGTGAAATGTTAGATTACACTTTATTTTTTTTTTAAGTTTCAATGATGTTTCTATATTGAGGCATTTTTCCTTGACACCCTTTAGTAGTTATTTCTTTTAATTTAATCAACCTTCTTTAAAATCAAAAACAAATCTATTCTTATCTTTTAATATTAATTTTTTAAAGAGAAAATGTTTTTTAATTTTAATTGTAGTTTTCAATTAAAACAATTTTCCAAAAACAAAATGTTCTACAGATAAAAAATATAATTTTTCATGCAATTTTGTTAACTTATAACAAAATCTTTAATAAATTATACTCATTCATTTTAACTACAATTATAACACATAATACAAGATAAAATACTAATACATTTAAATATATGTAAACAACAAAATCACTTACTAGTAGTCAAAAGAATAATCCTCTTTAAGGGTTACTTTTAAACAACTCATTTTGAAAGAACTTTTCTATTAAAATCTCATCCACTAAACTAAGTTTATGCTAAAAGAAAAGAACATCCAAAGAGAATGAAATAAAGTTATAAACCATTAAAATGTACTTGTTATCCTAGTTGACACCCCAAAAATAGAAAACCAAGTTGCTCACACTGCTACACAAAAAGCATTAAACTTTACAAATATGTGATTACTTTGAACTTTGATAAGAGGCAAGTGCTAATCCACCAATAGTGGTTCCTGCAATAAATCCTCCTGACCAAGCATTCTGCAGACAGAACAAAGGGAAATGCATGAAGCTTGAGTTTTTGACTTTGAGTATAGCACCAATCAACTAGTCATCAAGTTGTTCTACTTTTTATGGAAAAAGTGAATGAGCCAATGGTTCTAGCAAAAAGTGGACCCTAAAATTATGCTACATTTTTTATGCCATGTAATTTTTTTTTCTTTTTCACTGTTAATTACTTTATAATTATTTCTGTCAATTATTTTTGTTAAAAGATTGCCACATAGAGACTCAATGAATATACTTCAGCTAGCAACACATAAAAAGTTCATTTTCATTAGAATATATCCTTAGTAAATGACAAGCAATCTTAAACCTGGTTATACCCTGTCAGAGAAGTTAAAAAAAAAAAACTACATAAAAGGTTTTTTGAACTGTTTATCTACATTTCTTCTCTTGAAAATATCAAGCCAAACATAATTTTAGAAAAGCTCAAAAATCAAAATAAAAAATTTAATGAACACCCTGCCTCAAAAAAAATAAAAGTTTTTATATGAACTAGTAACCAGTTTGGATGAACTTAAGGACAGGAAAAAGATGAAATTTACTTCTAAAATCAAAATTAGGTTTTCATCAGTCCTTCCAAAGAAAAAACACACACATTGTCCCCGAGTAGAGAAATTTTACTAAAAAATAGAAGTTAATTAAGATTTTAATCCCTCAAATTTTTAGAGTTTCAAATTTTAGTCTTAGAATATTTTGAAAAAATTTAGTCCCTCCTTCATTTTCTGTTCATATCTTTAGTCTCTTACATTAAATTAACCATTAAATATTGACATGAAAGATGTGACCCCCTTTCACTAAAAATGCTAAAAAAATAAACAAGAGACTAAGAGTTCAATTTTTTTTTTTATTAGAGACAAAAACGTAAAATCCTGGAAACTTATCTTGCTAAAAACTTAATTAACCTAAAAAAACATATATAGTATAGTATAGATATTATTGTCTATCCAAATGCCCCAGCTTGACGAGTTTCTATTTTATATAGAATATTGTATAGTATATAAATAGTATATGCTTGGAATACTTTAGAGAGGAAAAATCATAGGGCTTATGCTATCTTACAGAAATACATCAAATATGGGGCAACATAAAAAGCGTATGAGATATAAAGGAATATCCTGTAACCTAAAGAAAAAATATACAAGAATATCCCATCAAGAGTTGAATGGAAATTTCAAACAAGAATATACCTCAAGTAAAAGAAACAAGTCCTCCAAGTTAAGAATTAAAAAATCCAGTGTATAACATATATACAAGATTATATTATTAGTGACTTAAGAAATTGGAATTGTTGGTTATCAATAATCAAATTTCAATTGAGCCTAGATATTATAGTCAAATGTATTTACCTGGAAATTGAAACCACCAGTTACCCCATCAACATTCAGTATCTGCATAATAAACATTATTGCATTACCATACCATAGAATCAATATAGTTTATTCCTTCAAATATTAAAATAATAGACAAGTTTTAAGAGTAAACTACCAATTTGATAATTGATTTTGTAATGTGTTGTCATATCAGTCCACATTTATGAAATAATAAATAAGTCCCTTAGTTTTATATTCATTGGTCATTTTGATCAAGTTGTCATCTAGACATGGACTAGAATGACACTGAAGTGTAAAAGTTAGGATTATAATAAGAAATGAGAGACTCATTTGCTATTTTTTAATATCAAAGATTGATATAACAATGTTTTACAAAATTTATTCCTAATTTTAAATTTAAGATACCTCTCCAGCGAAGAACAGGTGTGGCTGAATTTTGCTTTCCATTGTATTAAGTGAAATCTAAAAAACAAAACAAAGTTGAAGTATGTTTCTAATTAATGGAAGAGTAGGGTGAAAGAGAAAAAATGTGTGGAAGAAAGAGAACCTCTGATAAGGGAACACCCCCAGCAGTAACAAATTCATCCTTAAATTGACCCTTCATTAGGACAAAAAAACATGCTAAATCAAGAATACATGAACAATATTAATTAAATATTAAGTAAAGTATAGGAAATTTTACCTTGCCTGTGACTTCAAATATGCAGTCCTTTAACAAAGAACCAATGGACATCAATGAACTATTTGAAATGGATGCCCACAAGATATCTCCATTTAGACCCTACATATGAATATTATTATTCATATAGTTTGTAAATTGTTTTTTTTTTCTTTTTTTGAAGTCACAACTGATATGAACAGGGAAGCCTGGTCCACTTATTTCGTGCAGATTTGCATTTAATGTGTTTTAATGAGTTTTTAATTTGCAAATCTGCACGAAAACAGTGGACCAAGCTTCCCAGTTCACATCAGACAACTCTACAAAATTTAAAAAAATTAGGAATAGCTATAAAACCTGTCTTTCTAATACATAGCTCCAAAATCTTTTTGTTATGGCAAATTCAGGAGGACATGAATTCAGCACCTTCTGTTTCTGCAAAGGTTCAAGCAAAACAACTTACCACAACCATTTTGAACACAATTGGTCGCAATATTTTAGCAAGAGTCATCAAAATTGAAATTTCCATAGAAATGATCTTGTGATCAAACTGCTTACATTGAATTGATACTAGTTGTTGAACTCGGCTAAAAAGATTTGTGGAAAGGAAATTTTTTTTACTACTTTGCAAACATACAAGTTCCATAAAATGTTGGGCAAGATAAATGGATTTATGCTACAAACATTAAAAGGAAAGACCCTCATTGACTAAATTATAAATTCAGCTTCTACTTCGAACTTAATAGTTATACACTGTAATATAGGTTTGTAGAATTTTGCAGAAAGTATTAGAACCATAATTTACCGCATATTGATGCTTGTGATGAGAAAGAATTGACTTCAAACTTTCCAAATGTAGATCAGGAACAAAATCCACGAAAAGTCTACCTGCATCCAAATGATAACAATATCTGTAAAAGGAAAAATCAAAATTTTTAAAAACTTCAGAATAGTAAAAATTCACTTGGGTGAAAATGATATAACACCCTATCAGAAGTGACAAACATTAGAAGATATTACACATGAAATGATTTGTAAACGAATTGAAATCATAAACTATTATTTCAAGACCAGTTTCATACAAAAACTGATTCCATTTTAATATTATAATAGGTTTAAAGATTCCGAACAAAGAGTATGGGAAATACTTTTCTTTACCTTTGTAGCCTGAACTGAACAGAAAACGAACACCCCAAGCAGATAATCTAAGAATAACAGGCCCACTGAGCCCCCAATGTGTAACTAACATGGGACCAACCTAAAATGTCAAAATATTATGTATATATATGTTTTTCACTATTTAATGTTAATGAGTAATAACAAAACATACCTGTGTAAGCTGAGGTATATTCCTTTGGACACTATCCAATTTAAGTCTCACTTTAACTTTATGGAATGTAACCTGACAATTAAGTAAAAAAAATATATAAAGAAGTAGAAAAGATACATAAACATAAAAGAATATTAAGTTAATCAGAATCAACTCTATAATCACTAATAATGAATTGAGTTTGAATCCTCTACTTGATATAGATAGCAAGATTACCACATGACGAATCATTAGTGTCTAAATGAACAGAATGTAAATGACTCTATGTACTGATCAAATTGGGAATTATTTGCATGATCATTCACATCAAAATCATGAGGAATGAATTTCTGCAGTGATGCAACCTTGCTTATTTGCTTCTTCTTACGATACATACTACTGTGAAGTGTTAACCCTGTCATAAACATTAAAAATAGAACATGTCGCCTTCGCATGGGTAGTAGATGGCAAAATGATCGTGGTCAATAAGGTACGTTTCAATACTGATTTCCAAGAGCTTTTCCAACAAAACCTTTTGAATTGTTTGGTTAATAATGTTCCTCATCAGTTAGTTTCACAATAGTAACATTTTCGCCATGACTGTTTCTGAAATAATATGCAGCTCCCTATCAACTCTGCATGGGGATTGATTCAATGGCGACTTTTATTGCCTTCATCATATCCTTAAAATATCTGAGCAACCTATAATCTCTGTTAAATGTATTAGTTTTCTATTATTTTTATTAGTGTAGTCTTTCTTTCAGCTAGTCTTTTCTCTGCTGTAATGTCTTTTCAGAGGTTCACATTTGAACCTTCAAAACCATCTTTGCACTCTTTGATATATTTTATTATATAGGAAGTCAAGCTGGGAGTCAACTCAACTCACTCAAGCTATTCACCACCTCATCTCTCAAGTTGTTCAATAGGTTCACTCTAATCCCTCTGCGTAAGTTCCTTGCCAGTAGGTGAAGGTCAAGGGGTAGATGAAATCATATAGTAAGACCAAGTGGAGAATCATTTCGAACCACAGTTAACCGCTGTTAGGAATCTAGTTTTGAACTGAGAAAGAAAAGAGATATATTATTGAATAGGATGAAAAGAACAAGTAATAGGAGAGAAAGCTCTCCTCCAAGGGTTCCCCTTCACAAAGAATTCCTCCTTTCACCAAGAGCTAATGCTTGCTCAATTTACAAATGACAATCTCCCTTCCCTCCTACTAACATTCCCTATTTATATCACTCAATTTCCTCTAACTAATTAAATGACCCTTTCCCATAGTTCTAACACCCACAGAGGCTTCAACCATCATTAACGACTTTACTTTCTCAATATCAATGATAGGGAGATTGAAGTTGGAGCAGGCGCCACATTGGGTGGAGGCACTGCTGTGAAAAGTGGCAGTTAGATCCAGAGAGATGGTCCTGCCACCCAGGAATTTTTGTTTTCTCATCAACCAGTGAACATAAATTGGAAAAATATATAAGTGCAAATCAGGACATAGCCTTCAGGTCTCTCCCCTCTATTTGCTGATGCAAGACCTTACTACCCGAAAATCTTCACTTACAATTTAGTCCTGGATACTCCTAAAAATTGAAGCCTCTATATTTAAACTATATAACCAAATTGTTGCACAAGCCTGTTCATGCCATATTTCACCTAACAACATATGAAATTCTGAGTCTCTGTCTCGGCCTATTACCCACATTCCCTCTTCTGCAATTTACAAAAGCTGGGATCATTTATCAACAACCTTTGAAATTCTCAAAAAACTAGTTCCAGTTCTCCTCATCCATATATGTTGGCTTCACAAAACTAGACCTAGCTGGCAACTCATTCAACCTCATGTGTCCCATCCAAAAAGCCACTCTCTTGGCTTTACACCCAAGTACTGGCAAAATTTATCATTAACTCTTGTTTCTCACAGATACAAACAACCTCAAAACATTAGACACTCAACTTCCCATAGGACAATAGTACTCATCTGCACCTAGGAGTAACTACCCTACATTCCCAGCCTCACCCTCCATCACAATTTCATCCAGTTTAGAAAGCGTACTGTTTCTATTTTATCTCCAACTTCAACAGGTGGCATTACTGTCAGGTTCTCTTCCATATTTGTAGTGAAACCAAATACTGATCCTCGCAATCTAACAAAACTGCTATTGCAAACCAATTCCATTTCTAATACTATCCACTTATAACTAATAAACAGAAGCCAGGGCATATTGTAAACCATTCATTGCACAGTAGACAGCTTTGTTCAGCAAGCTGTTGATATCAGCTTCCAACAAGCATACTCCTCAACAAATGTTACAGAATGGTATCAGATTTTATCCCTCAGCCATTCAATGTTTTCTCCTTTCTCAATCCACAGCTCACAAATGAATAATGACAACTCCTAATTACAATGAAAAGTAGATACGCATGCTTATACTGAAAAGCTATACCAAGAAAATTGGCATAGCCAAGAAAAGGGAAGAAAGCAAAATGTAAAGAAAAAAGAACCAGAACTTGAAAGTCTTCATAAAATTATACAGCAAGAGCTTCATAGATTGATACTTTACCCCAGACAACTCCCGCAAACGTAGATCTTCAATTTTGAAAGTAAATAAGCTTGGCACTGGATCAACAATTGAATGACCAAGCTGAGATGCAAGACTATAACCCTACAATTGAAAGAAATTTATTTAAAAAAGATGAAATAATTTATGCATCTTAATTCAATTAAATCAATTATCCACCACAACCTCACGGCTACTACCACTAGCAATCAATAGATAATCAGCTTCAACATGTTCAGCATGATCAGATGTTTGCTGCTGAACCTCAAGAAGGAATTTGCCACTAGACAAAATAGATACTGCTGTTACAGTTTTTCTGGTCTGCACAGAAACTATTTGAGAATACACAGTTCAGCATTGATAAATTGAATGTAAATCACGTTAAATACTGAATTAATGGTTGTAAGACAGAGACAGAAGGAGTGAACAATTATGGTTTATAATAATTTATTAACAAGTTTCATATAGATATTGGATCAAGGAATCTGAATTTAGATTTCCAATTTGAATATACCATGTTATTAACATATCATCCATTTTGTGAAGTGGATACTTCAAGTTTATGTAAAACCAAGATAAGTGTAGTGAAGAGTGGATTATAATGACTAATGAATATGAAAGTATATTGTTGTTTTATGTGATAAAAAAAGTCTTGAATACATATACATGAAAATATATGGCAAAAAAATATGTACTACTTTCGATATACATCATACCTCCCCTTTGCTTCACTTCCGACATGAGACAATCAATTATAGAAGAAGAACTATTGCTGACAGGAAACACCCTACCATCATCCTCAATCTAAGAGCAGTTAATCACAAATCAGAAATGTATATTTCAAAGTTGAAACAGAAACAAGGGACAAGCAGCTTTTCAAGGACAACCTTCAGTTCCACCCCATGAGAGGCAAACCAGGACATTGTATCCACTGGGCCATGTGTATTAAAGAAAGATCCTCTCAGCTCTTTGTGACCCCTCGGATAGTTTTCTGCCAAAATCTACAAACTAATCATGTTCCAAACATTTCAGTTACCATTATGGTAATCCCATAAAATAAATTAGATGTATGTAGAGCACAACCAAACAAATATTCAAGACCAAAATCAACACAGATAAAACCAACAGGTAAAGCTGAAAATGAGTTGAACTATTCATGAGATATTCAAACTCAACTAGCTAAATACTTGTTCAAGCTCGTTTATCTAATCAAATAAACAAACTCAAGATTGAAAGTTTGGCTCGATTAATTAAATGAGTCAAGCTTAAGCTTCACAAGTTCAACTTCAACAGCTCGTGAATAACTTGTTTATTTAAATTGTGTGTGTAGAACTTTGTTAAGAGCATGAGAATTAGTTTGAAGTTTTTTGTATTAGACAATAGTGAAGAAACTATGATTTTTTTTTTCTTGATTGTGAAAATGTAATAGTCTAGAATGTTTGAATTCCACAAATCACAAATTGAGCACACATTTTTATTCCATTGGTAGTAAACAGAATATGCCACTATGGAAGAAGGATTACCATATTGTCAATACAATGCCCATTAGTCACATTACACCGGCCTCCTCCAGAAACTTTCACCTGCCAACAGTACAATGCAAAGAACAAAAAAGAATGAGATGAGCACAATGCACAATAGAATAACATGATACCATTTCCATTTTGACACAGACCTTAGAGAGAGGCTTTCCCTTCTCAATAATCACCACACCAAGATGGGGTGCCACAGTCTTAGCATTAATTGCTCCATACACCCCAGCTGCTCCACCCCCAACAACTACCAACAGCTCCTCCTTTGACTTCACAGCAAAGAATTCAATGTTGCAGTCTTAGTCATGCCAAATGGTGTCTCAAAGTACAGTTGGTTAGAATAAAGGCACTAAAGCTATGTTTCGAAAACCTTTGCAAAAGTATGTTTGAGGCAAAAACACTTTTACCAACGAATCAAAACTCTTGTCCGCACAACATTTTCAACTGCATTTCAAACATGCAATAGATATAGATACATCTTCATGTAGAGATTCAAACCTTGTTTGCCAGCTGGAAGTACTAGTCAACAGAGTTTCAGGATTCAGACAACACAAATATAAACACCTCTTATTATGAAGATTCAAAAAAGTTTTTTTTTTAAAGAATTGAACACAAATATCAAAGGATTTGCAACAATTCAAGCACCATCTTTAACCAACTAAGCTAGGCCCAATAACATGAAGATTCAAATATGAAAAAATCATCAATTTGGTCCCTGAACAATTACCCTTTTTCTTAAACAATTCTGAAACTATTGAAATTGTATAAATAGTCCATAAAGGATTGAAAATCAATCAATCAATAATCCATCCAAGGGAATAATTTGAAGAAATTCTCTATACTTGAATAACTATGTAGTACCATTTTTAATACTTCAGGGACTATATAACATGATTTCTAATACTTTATAAAGTTTATGTTATTCTCCGACCAAAAACATTTAAAACACACATGTACTAAGTTTTGTGTTTAAAGTTAAGAAGAAACATGAGACATACCCATGTAGCTTGGCAAATGAAATGGGTAGGTTTGTAGTTAATGGTTGGAAGTAGTGAGGAAAACCCAAGACAGAGGACAGAGTAGTGTGTTCCCATGTTGGGTAGAGTTTGACACACGGATGCAAATGCAATGTGATGTCTCATCCCATGCCAAACCAAACCGTTCTCAAGTTTTGGGAATTTATAGAAACATCCTTTTAGTTTGTGAAATTGCAAGTTTTGGTTTTGCAAAAAAGCCCCTGTAAAATAAGGGTGTCTATTGGATCAGCCCAGCCCAATTCAGAGTTTTTCTTTATCTTTTTATTTTATTTTATTTTTAACTCAAACTTAGGTGTTGTATTTTTCCCTTATCAAATTCAAAAGTTAAAAATTTGATTATGATTTGTTAAGTTTATAAGTTAATTTTTTTAAATAAGTGGAAAAATTAATTTATAGATTTGATAAATTTGTAAACAAGATTAACTTATAAATTTGATAAATTTATAATTAGAAAAATTTACTTATGATCCTTAAGAAAAAAAATGCAATACTCACACCCGTTAAATGGATTAAGGAATTTAAAAGTCAAAATGGAAATATCAAGAAAGAAAAAATAGAAAGTGGGAAAAAATTAGGTGATAAAATGAAAAATACTCTCCAATTTACTATCTATTTATTTTAAAATGAAAAAACAAATTGCATGGGATTGGTTTGTTTTTCATTGGATTAAAAATCTTAAACCATCAAGATATTGCAGGTTGAATTGGATTATCAGCCAAACATTATAAAATAAAAAATAACTAATAATAATTTAAAGAAATAATTTATGAGTTAGCTCATCAAATAAATAAAATATTGTGGTATGTTTTAGAAAATAGTGCATTTTTTTTTTGTATCTTTCATGTTCAAGAAACCAATATACGCATATTATAGATATGTTTTATTCTTATGATGAAAAATATGGATGTTATATTCTCACAAAAATATAAAAAATTATTTTTTTATTATATTAATAACTCTTATTTTTATTTTTAGTTATTTTAAATTTTAAAATATACTCATAAAAATATTAAAATATTTTAACATAAACTGATCCCATAAATTAAACTCACCCATAGGAAATAAAAGAAAATATAAACCATATTTTTCATAAAAAAAAAATAATATTTTTTTGTTATGTATGATACTCTGATCTTGTAGTAACTGAAATTACTTTACAAAGTGCATGACACGAACACGTGGGAAAAAAAAAGCATAAAAGAGTGTAATTTGAAATACTTGTTTCAACCGTTTAGCGAGTATCATGGAAAATGGAAAGAGAATGAGAATAGAAAGTAAGAGAGGGAAAGAGGAGGAACAAAAAAGGAATGAATGAAAAGAGTGTGAGAGAAATAAAATCGAATTGAATAGAGAGAAAGGAGAAAGGCATATAGATAGATAGACATGGACGCTCTTCGACAAAGAGCAGTGTTCGTGAAGGAGTCACTTTTGAAGAGCCAGACAATAACTGATAACATGGTTTCCATTCTTGGTTCCTTTGATCACCGCCTCTCTGCTCTCGAAACCGCCATGCGTCCCACTCAGGTTATCATTCTCATTCATGTTATTGTTCGTCACCATCATCCTAACCACCATAATTATTTATCATGTTCATTACTTTTATTAAAAATTAAAATTTTCTAGGCCCCAATCTTCCTTTACTTTGGGAAGAAGGCGTAAAATTACAATAAAATGACAATGTGTTAGTCTTATTTGTTAAAGAATGATAGAGTACTTTTGTTGAGATTTAATCACTGTGATACTGGGGAGTTTAAAATTGATTACATCCAAGACTAATTCTCAATTATTTAATTTATTAGATCTTGAATTTGGATTAATTTTGTATGCTATTCGTATGAGAATGAATTAAGGAAAAATCGATAAATATCTTAACCACTAGAGAGAATTTTATGATGTTTTTGACTTATTGTTACTCTACACAGTGAAAATATTATTGATTGTGAACTTGTTTTTTTTTTGTTTAATAGATGATTATGATCATACAGTAGATATACAAAATTATCATTGTAATTCTTGAGATATTAATGTACATTTGATAGATGGTAAAAAATTTATCTTAAGTTTCCATGATCATATCACATATTTATATTAATTTATAGTTGCAAATCTCAAGTTATTATTATACTCAAGGATGAACATGATTTAAATTCTAATTCAAAATTACCTATTCAGCCCCTCATATAGTCAGAAATTTTATCAGAGTTAAAATTCTACTTAGAGGTCTATTAAAAATTATAAATTATTGATCAAAATTGCTAATGAAAATGGGAATCACACGGTTTAAAGATCGGAAAAAATTAGATTTTAATAGTAAAAGAACCTATATTTTCAAAGTTTATGGATAATTAAAAGAAATATGTTAATCTTTACAACATTCATCCATTCTTATACATACAGATCATTTTTATTTTTGTGATTTGGTAGATAAAAACTCATTCAATTCGAAGTGCGCATGATAATATTGACAAGACTCTGAAAGCTGCAGAGGGGATTTTGGCGCAATTTGACCAGACACGAATGGTAAGTTTTTATTTTTCTTTGTTTTTTCATTTGCTTTGCATCTTGCTAAACACATGTACATAATTTCTTTATTTGATTTATCAATTTGATACTGAAATAGTAGCTTGTCATATAAATTCTAAATGTGGCTACGATTCTTGTTGCTATGGTGCACTATTATGGAAATTAATATCAAATTTAGTCTACTTTTAAGTTCTTCTCTTGAGTGAAATTGTGCATCTTGTTTCATTTTTGTTGTTTAACAACTAATTATAAAATGTGAAGAGAGAGAAATATGTATGTGTATAAAATGTGAAAAGAGAAAAATACGTATATATATTATGTAAGTGAGTTGACTGGTTGACTGCGTATTGTCGTTGTTAACGAAATAAAATTACTAAGTGAAATTGTCTATAAAGATTTGTATATTATATTTTAATTTTTCAAACATTCAACTAAATTAGTATCAAATTAGTTAGTATTGATACTTGTTTTTTTTTTTTTATGATTTTCATTTACTAGGCAGAGGCTAAAATACTTAGAGGGCCACATGAGGATCTAGAAAGCTATTTAGGAGCAATAGATCAATTGAGATCAAATGTTCGTTTCTTTAGTAACAAAAAGAGTTTCAAAAGTAGTGAAGGTATTGTTAACCATGCCAACAATCTACTTGCCAAAGCTATGGCAAAGCTAGAAGAGGAATTCAAACATCTTCTCACAAATTACAGGTTGGTTTCTCAAATTTAGATTTCTACTTTTCTTTTCAATGTATATGTATATGTATACATGTTGGCATTATATTTCACTCTTATCTTTTGATTTTAGTTTGAATAAGTTTTTGTTTCCTAAAATATTATGGTTCTGTAAAATGTTTTTTTATCATACTATATTTTGTTAAATATTATCTTTCAATTTGTCTTTGTGATCTCATTTATCAGTTGATTATTTGAGGTGATTCAAATAATTTAATTTCAAAAAGATGAAAAATAATAAAATAATAATTGAAGTATATTTATCATTGTAATTCTAGAAAGATATTTATAATTATTTTAGTCCTTGAATTATGTTATTTATAGTCATTTTACTCTATAATTCAAGAAATTAGAATGAGAGTAATTGATTAAGGTTAGGGACAAAAATAACAATAAATAATGTAATTTAAGAAAAAATATATAAATATATTACGCTTTTAAGAATTATTTTACTATTTTTTATTTTTTAAGGACTAACTCGTCAACTCACGTAATTTCAAGGACTAGATGATAGTTTATCTTGATTTTGTGTGAAAACTAAAATAATAAAATAAATACTAATAGAGTTTAAAAGTCATTGTTAGATTTTTTAAGAAGAACAAAATAATAAAATCAATATTGAATGGGTGTAGACAAATTAACCCTAATGGAAAATATATATTCACACCTTAGAGACATGATGCAAACTACTCTTGTAATTAAGGATGGTTGAATCATGTGTCAAAATTTTATTATTGAAACAACTAGATGAGGAATGAAGGATATTTAGCAGAAGAAAGACAATCAAAAGTAGGAATATAATATATGGAATTAGTTATTACTTATTAGATATTAGTATTTGCATTGATAAAAGTATTCAATTTTTCATTGATTTTCTTATAACTTTATTTTATAACCAATTTATTCATAAAATATATATATATTTATCTCTCTTTACATTTTATAATTGATTGTCTGATTATATATGTATTCAAGTTGTTTATTAAATATATTTTTTTTTAAAATTTATCTCATTTTTTATACTGTCTGATTACAAGTGTATTCTAATTATGTACCAAATATTTTTTTTTTCTATGAGCTTATCTCATTTTTTATGCTAGAAAGGTTTCTAGTCTTTGTTATAGGACTCTAAGACCTAAAATGACTACAGTTATAAATTTTTTTTAACAAATTAGCTTTTGATTTCAGTAAACCTGTGGAACCTGATCGCCTCTTTGAGTGCCTACCAAATTCTCTAAGGCCATCAAATGCTGGGAAACATGGTGAAGGTGGTGGCAAAAGCCATCATGAAAGAAATAAGTCAGAACCTGTCACTTTCACTCTTCCCACTCTCATTCCACCCAGAGTTGTACCTTTGCTACATGATTTAGCAAACCAAATGGTTCAAGCTGGCCATCAACAACAACTCTTCCGAATGTACAGGTAGCAATGTTTCTTTTCTTTCAAGTAAATTATCAACTTGGTTCCTGATTTTACAAAGTGTTGTTAAATAGCAAATAAGTTATTCCCTTTCATTTTAGTCCCTGACTTTTATAATTTATCCATTTTCTTGTCATTTTAATATAGATAAACTCACATTCATTATAGTTCATAATTTTTACAATTTATTGTTATTTATAGTCATTGATAGTAGGATCAAAATTACTAAAAAGAGTTAGATACTTATTTGGTTGAGTGTTAAGAGATTAATGTGATTGAGTCTTACAAAGTCAGTGATTAAATTGCTAGTTTCATATTTTGTTTCTGTACAATTAGAAGACCAAGTGGTTGAATGTACTTTGTTTAAAGCTAGAAATATATTTGATCTTTTTATCAAATTGGTTTATAACAAATGTTGCAAATTTGTAGAGACACACGTGCTGCAATCTTGGAACAGAGTCTTAGGAAGTTAGGTGTAGAAAGGTTGAGTAAAGATGATGTTCAAAAAATGCAGTGGGAGGTTTTGGAGGCAAAGATTGGGAATTGGATTCATTACATGAGGATTGCTGTAAGATGAATCAGAAATTCATTTTTATATGTTCTATTTTTCCCTATGGATGGATGTTTCTAACTTTACTTGAACAGGTTAAACTATTGATATCAGGGGAGAAGAAAATTTGTGATCAAATATTTGATGGTGTGGACGCTTTGAAAACTCAATGTTTTGCTGAAGTCACTGCTAGTAGTGTGGCTATGCTTCTAAGTTTTGGAGAGGCTATTGCTAGAAGCAAGAGGTCACCTGAAAAATTATTTGTTCTTCTTGACATGTATGAGATAATGAGAGAACTTCAACCAGAGGTATTATAAAGTTTATATCTCAAGACTTGTTTTCCTATCATTATGCTTATTAATTAGTTCTAGTTTAAAATAACTCTTTACTATAAGGAAAATATTTGTTAGACAAAGGTAATACACAGACAATCGGACAACTAGTTATAAAATGTGAAGAGAGAGAAATATGTATATGTATATGTTTTATGAGTGGATTGGCTGGTTGGCTGCATATTGTAGTTGACTGCGAAGTAAAATTGTTATTGTTAAGAGTTTGATATAATATTTAGGCTCTCCAAAGTTCCTTTTTTCTAAGAAAAAAAATGGACACATTTTAGTTATTAGTTTGAATTTGTGATTTCTAAGTTCAACTTGAAGATTGGGGATCTGAAAGAATAGCATGTCATTCTAATTCACTAGTTAAAAATCTTACTTAACTAGTTTAGTGAACAAGAAAAGAGTGAGAGGAAAATCAAGTGGAAACACTACTAATCTATATATATTTTTTTTAACATTTGCATGAATTTCCATAGAATGTCTATTACACTTGTTTTGTTTATATGTTATTAATGTGTTATTTACTTTGCTTTTATCTTCTCATTGTATGATGTAGATTGAAACACTGTTTGAAAATAAAGCCTGCACTGAAATGCGAGATGCTGCAATGAATTTAACAAAGAGACTAGCTCAGACAGCTCAAGAAACCTTTATTGATTTTGAGGAAGCAGTTGAAAAAGATGCCACTAAAACTACTGTTATGGATGGAACTGTCCACCCTCTAACTAGCTATGTGATTAATTACGTCAAGTTCCTTTATGAGTGAGTGATACTAGTATGTTGGTTTATTAAAATGCATTTTCTGATTACCCAATTCATTGTTTTTGTTGATGTTCTTTATTACATTGTAATTTCATATTTGTTGCTGTGGATTTTTAACAGAAACATACATTCACATTTTCTTACTCTAGATTTTTGCTGCGTTAGATTTGGACCTTATTGTCTTTGGCAGATTTTACCATCTCATTGTGGATACTAAATGTGGGCAGTTACCAATCAACTCTGAAACTACTTTTTCATGAGTTTGATCCCAATGATCCAGATGGACAATTAGCAATTATCACAACACGGATTATGCAAGCTCTCCAAAGTAACTTAGATGGAAAATCAAAACAATATAAAGATCCAGCATTGACTCAATTGTTTCTTATGAACAATATCCACTACATAGTGAGATCTGTGAGAAGGTTGGTTGTTTATTTTTCCATTTCCCTTAAGTATAGTATTGCAACATTACCGAAGAAATCTAGCTCAATTAATATTTGTTTTTGATTCCTACGGATAAGAAAAAAAAGTAGGATTGTAAGGTTGTGATTTATGTGGTTTCAATTGGATTTTGCATATTCTACTCGTAGGTCAGAGGCAAAGGACATGCTAGGGGATGATTGGGTGCAAATACACAGAAGAATTGTGCAACAGCATGCAAATCAGTATAAAAGGATCTCTTGGGCAAAGGTTTAGCTCTTTAAATTTGTTAAACTCTAGAACAAGCACATTGAATTATGTACCCACTGTTAATAATAATCTAGTTTTTTAGTTTAATTTACTTACTCTACAAGGGCTATACATATCGAAAAAGTATTAAGTAGATAACTGCAATACACCGATAATTAGATATATAAAATTTATAAAAAGAAAAAGAAAGAAAATAAAATTAATATATATATATATATATACTTGAGTGAGTTAATTAATTGATTATTTATTAGAATTAGTTATTTGTTCTAAGCTATCTTTGACAATGAATCAACAATTTAAAATGCTTTTCTTGCGTATTCTTGATAAACTAGTGTTTATATATAGATTTAGGAAGTAAGAAGTCCCCTTAACATCTCTTCATCCGCAAAGAATTGTTGATGTGAAAACATAGAGACAAAAGACTGATCTTTGAATAGGAAAAATAGGAAAAAGAGTGGATCCGCAGGGTCCTAAGAATTGGCTTATTTGAAAAAAAACCTTGTTCTTTAGAAGATCTATCTCATGTGTCTGGTACTGTATGGTTTCAACCTGCTAAGTAAAATGATCAAGTACTTAAATTTGCAGCATTATCCTACTAGAAATGTAATTAAGTCAATTAAAAAAATCTTTTATGAGTTTAAAATATAAGTTTAAATGCTATGCATTGTGTAATTATAAAATTAATTATTTATAATTAATTTTAAAACTTTTATTATCAAAATCATCATATTTATATTTTGCAATATGATTTGATTGACTAGGTGAAAACCCTTATACTCTGTACATGGACATTTTTTCACTTTTTTTTTAAATAAAAGAGAATATTCATCTGAAATATTTTTTAAATAAATTTTTTATTTTTAAGTTTGTTTAAAAGGAAGTGTTGTAAATCTTACTTACCATTAAGCCAATCCTTAATGTTGTTTTTTCATATATTATGTCCTAACTAGATGACAATGATGTTAATCCAAATCATTTTTTTTATTTCACTGAGTTGAATGAGTATATATTTTTTTTTTATATTAAATAATGACATATGATCCTACAGATTTTGCAATGTCTCACGGTCCAAGGAGGGGAGAACAATAGTGGAGTGTCAAGAACAATGATTAAAGATAGATTCAAGACCTTTAATGATCAAATTGAAGAACTTCATCAGAGGCAATCTCAATGGACTGTTCCTGATAGTGAATTGCGTGAATCTCTTAGATTGGCTGTTGCTGAAGTCTTGTTGCCTGCATATAGATCTTTCCTTAAACGTTTTGGGTATGTTTCAACTAAACTATGTGTTAAAAAGTTTTCAATTAAAATAGATTGCCAAAATAAAACATTAATTCTAATTAGAAAATTACACCAAAAATTGATGTAAAAAAGAAAGAAAGAGAGAAAACCATTATTTTAATAATCCCTAGAGTATAAGGATTGAGTAATTTTACATTAAAAAAATAACAAAAATAATTCTTAAAAAAATGAAAATATTACTATTATTATTACACTAATGTTATTATACTGATATATTATATGGGATGTTACACTTTTCATTCGGTTTCTTAGTGTAAAAAAGACTCATAAATTTGTGTAAAAAGCAAAATCTCATAAATTTTATCCCTCATATTGTGATGAACATGTATTTAATATTTCAGGCCAATGATTGAGAATGGCAAAAATCCTTATAAGTACATGGTGTATTCTCCTGAACATCTTGAGCAAATGCTTGGTGAATTTTTCGAAAGCAAGATATGGGGTGAACCAAAGCGATAGATAGATAGTTGAACTTGATCACTTTCCTTTGTGATTTGGAAATCTAGGTGCTTTTAATCATTGCTCAATAATGTTTATGTGTTTTCTTTTTGTGTTGTACTTAGATTTCTTTCTTCCACTATCATTTTAGGTTTTCTTGAGTGAGTTCCTTTTTCAGTATTGATTTCCCAACACCTCTAAATACTTTGTTGAGTGAGTTCTCTGTATTTTTCTCTTTTTGTAATGTCACATCATCAATTATATTAATTATATATTCTATAGTTCTTGATCTGTATGCTAACATTATCAAAATTGGAATAGTAATTAAAATGATCTATCGGTTGAATACAATTAAATTCATATTTTTACCTTATGTAAAATTTTACGCATTAAATAAGGTAAAATTGGATAAAAAAAAGTCAAGATACTAAAATTTTAAATCAATATAAATGACCAAGTTATATACTTATAAGATAAAATATTTGGAAAAATAATATAATGATGAGATATATGTTTAATTTACCTTAAAATGTTTATAATTAAATTATATATATATATATATATATATATATTAAAAAAATACCAGTTCAATTAAATTTCTCTGTATCATTTATTTTCTTCTAATCTAATCGTTAAACATGAATTGTTTAATAAAATTATTAGATTAGATTTGAAGAATAACGTACTCTTTTCGGGTTATAGTTCATATTCTATTTTATTATATAAAATAATGTAAGCTTTCAATCATGAAAAGTGTAATGGAAATCAAAATTTGACAAAAACATGCTTACCAGTTTTAGTAAATTTAAACCTCGCCTATTTTTTTTCTTATTTATTATATATTTAAAATAAAACTTCAAATTCCAGTGAATATGAATTAGGAGAACTCAAGAAAGAATCCAATAAATAAACTTTTCTATATATAATTACGTCCAATAGCAACTGGTGTTAAGAAATTTACATAAGAAAGTTATTTTTTTTCTCATATACATATCTAACGTATAACTAGTTTTCATGGGCCACACATGAAAATTATGGCAATGTCTTAGGGTTTTTTTATATTATTATTAATATAAGATGGTGTGTAGTTTGAGAAATATTTTTATGTATTTAGTTTCATTTTTCATTTATTGACAATAATTTTCTGAAAGTTGTGGAAACGAAGTCACAATATTTTCTTATTTTCACCCAATTTAAAAAAAAAAAATCAATTAAACACATTTTCACTTTTATTTTCTATTTTAAGTGGAAATAAAAACAAAAAACCCTTATATCAAACGTCACCTAATATTTCCATGCTCAAAATGATTTTCTTTTTCATTTTGTCAAGAGGAAAAAAATTTACTGGAAAGGTTAAAATGCACTTTTTTGGGGCTTCACATATTTTTAGATAATGAGAATATAAATCACACGTGCAAAGTTAATCTCTGTATGAACTACAACTCCATACCCAGTTATATATCTCAATAGGTAATTCTTACAAGAGCCAAGAGGCAAAAAAAAAAATTCTAGTTAAGAATCATTGAGAAAAAGACATCAATTTGCATTACATGTCAAATACCCAAATCTAGCAACAACTTCAATCTTTTTCCCCAGAAGTTTTACTTCTTCCTCACTTGTACTTGCATTGAGAGTTCTTGTTGACTCATGGTTGGAATGACTCTTTAGTTTGCCTCACCCACTTGATGCTTCAATTCAACAACTATGCATATTCACAACTATTGGAGCATTCAACTGCTAATAGGAACCACCACCTAGCTCCAACTTTCAGTGCCCTGGTTGTTAGTTTTAGTCAGACAGTATATTGTTACAAAAAGCAAAAGAACATGAGCTAGAGGAAACTTAAATTTTACTATAAAATAATTATTTCTAAACGAGAAATACTTAGTAGACAACTGCAATATGCCGATAACCAGACAACTAATTATAATATGTGAAGAGAGAGAAATACATAATACATATATATATTCATATATATTCTACTAGAGAATTAACTGGATACTTATATATTCTAGTTAGCTGCAAAATAAAGTTGTTTTGAAAATGGTACATAAACATATGAAATTCTTTAAAAATAAAATCATGATTACGGAGACTTTATCATTTTATCAAATGTTAAAGATCAATTTTCTTTTATTTTTTTCTAATTAATTAGTATAGCATGAATTATAATAGAGTTATTTATTTTTCTATACAAATATTTGAAAACAAGAAAGAGAATGAAAAAATGTGACAATTTTATAAATTAAAAGTGAAAACAACAAATAAAAGCAAAAATAAACACACATACACATATATATCCTTGTAATCAAGATCAAAGAACATCTATAAAAAAAAAAAAAAAAGGAATGATTGTTGAACAAAGAAATCATATAACACATATTCCCAGAGAAAAACAGAAATGAATTTCATTTCATATTATGGCATGGTACAGTGAAATATCAATCTCAGTTGATTGAAATTTCAGTAAACATTATGTAACATGCAAAATAAAGATCTGTTCTAAGAAAAAGAACACTCACCTTTGAATGAAGAAGGAACCACAACTACATGCATGTCAGTGCTATTAGGAGGTAGTTGCAAACGAAGTGGATAAAGTTTTGCATTAAATGGATTGCGACAACACACAAGAATATCATCTAAACCTGTTTCTTCTTTTAGTCTTTCCTGTAACTCATACACAGAACTCCCTTTGAAGTTAAAAAATGCCTCTTTCCTTGTATCATCAACATCTCCTTTTTCATTACCTACATCATAAAATATAATCCGACCTTCTTTTACTGGTGACATACACTCTGGAACTTCATCAACCTGCATATGAAAAAGAATAAAAAAATGAATATTTTAATTAACCAATGTTTTAAATTGTATCTTCTAATTAGTTATTAGCATATTTTATTAACATGCTACACTTATTCATTAGAATAACGAGAAAGTTATAGGGACGAGGCATTCTATAATCATATTAATTTATTTGAAAATAATTATAGACTTGCTTTGATCCCATGAGAAACTCCAATACCTATATCAGTCCATGCACAATTGCAAGCTTCTCCCATTGTTAATTTCTAATTAAAGTTATAGTTTTACATTGGTAATATAAATAATCAAAATAAAGCTCTAATTTTTAATCAGAAAAGAACATTATCAAAATTGTATTTCAGTTTTATCCTCCCAAGATATTCATGTATTTAAGAGATTTTCATAAGAGCTATCATAATAAATTTAAAGGACTTTAATATTGTTTTTTATGATTAGCTTTGGACTTTTCCTGCATAGGTTATGTGAAGGAAAAAAAAACCTCCTTCCGAGAGGCCAGAGTCATTCAATAATATTTTTTTTTATAATTAAATTATTTTGTAAACTAAGCAATTGATCATGGCATGAACATCAAAAACCAACCATTTTAACATGAATCTTTCAAACACAAGTTATGTGATGATACAATTCCATCAATTTCTATATTTTTCAATCTCATAAGAAATTTTGAATGGTTTTTATTAAGGGTCATCACAATGCAAGAATTTTTTTAATAATTAAATTATTTTGCAAATTAAGCAATTGATCATGGCATGAACATCAAAAACCAACCTTTTTAACATGAATCTTTTAGACACAAGTTATAGATGATACAATTCAATCCATTTTTATATTTTTCAATCTCATAAGAAAATTTCGAATGGTTTTCATCCAAGATTTCAATTCAAAAGAAAAAAGAAATCTTATCCAAACAAAAAAAAAAAATGTGACAAACCTCAGAATGTGTGGGAGATCTAAGATCAATCTTGACAAGAGAATCCATATCATCATGAATTGAAGGAGATGTATTAGGTGAAAGATCTAATAGGATACGGTTCATAGAACGACTAGGTGTGGTAATAGGTTTAGGTTTTGGTCTTAGTTTTGAAGGACGTGGTTGTGGGCGAAGTTCCACTATATCCACATCCCACAAAATCCAATTAACCGTTGCTGATCGATGTGGAACATCATGGGTGATGGTGTTCCTCCAAGGTGGTAACCCTCCATTACCTCGTAAATATTGTCCATAACGTGTTCTTAACCTCACTTGAACACCTTCCCTAATAGGTTCCCATTCAATTGAAGAATTTAACCTACTAGGTGATGTTTGAACAACTTTTTTGCCTGTGCCTCTTAAGACAAAAGGCATGTTAGAGGCTGTTAAATATTTCCCATAACAACTAATCAACCTTATGCAATTAGAATTCTCCACAATTTCCACGGTCCATTTTGCATTATTGTACACCCCATTTCGGTCTTGGAAAACGTTTTCTTGATCATCATCAGCCAACATGTATTTATCATGGTGACTTATCAAACGCACCACTTTGGCCTTTTGGAAAAATTCCATTCAAAGGGTGGTGTTGATGATGATGATCAAGAAACAAAGGAGAATTCGATGCAAAGATCAATTAGATGGAAAGATCAATTAGATGCAATGAGGAATGAAAGAAGAAGGAAATATTAATTAAGATGGAAAAGGGTAAAGTTGTAATGTGTACATGTTTATGTGTATGATGGGTAAATTACGCCTAATTGAGAATGCATGTCTAATTAGAGTAAGGGTATGTAATTACATGTATACCAATGAGACATTATTAGTTGTTACAAGAAGTTTAATTACCACCTCTGATTAGTTCTAGATATAACATGAGATTATGTTTGGTTATGTGGTAAACCCTTAAAAAAAAAAAACACATATTTTACATGAAAAAATCTTAGACATACCAAGCTCCTTAACTTTTAATGTGAAAAGAGAATCGAGTTTTCCTTTAAATCATCGGAAAAACAAATACACTATGTTTTTATATGTTATGGTATAAGGGTTCAATTTTATGAATCATATGTTTTTTTTTTCTTGTCATGTTTGATAATTTTTTTTTCTTATCTATAAAACTTGAATATATATCAAATAATTTATAATAATTCACATGATCTATTCAATCAATTGAGTTAGAGACTTTTAATATAACGTTGGATAAAATATCACATATCTTTACATTTTATTTGTGTACTTACATGTTTCTTTTAATATATGTACATGAATAAATTAGTTCATATATTTCTTTTGTTGAACATGTGCGGTTAATTTCTTCTTCTAGGGTTGTAATGTAATTAGTAATGTGTGAATTTTAATTCATAAATTCAAATAGTTTCTTTAAGTTAATTAAATTATCACATGTTATTAATACCTATTTAGAAAATGGCTTTCTCTAAGCTTGATTCTAATTGGTTAATCATTCATGACCATTAAGAGAGTTTTAAACTATTAACCTTTACTTTTGTTTTTTTATCTAAAATTGTGTTGTGAATTTTACATAAATAAATAGGGATTATTTTAGGAAAAAAAATTTTTTGCCATTATTTAAGTAATTTTCTACTTTAAATTGAGTCAACAATTAACTAGAGCTATTAATGTAACTTAGAATTAGAATAATTAAATCACTAACCATTTACAACCAAATCATCTCCATTCAAATAAATTTACGAAAATCCTAATGTTCTATTTAGTTCAATTATCACTTTGTCTCTTTTTAGGCGCATTACTTGTGAAATTTATTTTTTTAAAAAAAAACTATCTAATTCTTAAATTTCTTTAATAAAAATCACATAAATAATCTTTTAAATACGGTATGTGAAATTAGGTCCATTATTATTATAGTATAGATACACTTATCCTTAGTATATTATTAAAAACATCAACTTTCTCTTACTTGTTTTCGCCAATATTTCAATTCATGTTTTAAATTGAAATTATTAAGTATGGACATATTTACATAGAAAAATTTCATATAATATTTCTACACTATTACTTGACAATTCTTAATTAATAACCATATAAGATTAAATTCCAAAAATTTAAAATAAATTAATTAAAAATTCACAAAAATTTCAGATTAATAAAGTCCAAAATAATTGAAGAAAAGAACTTATTTAATCTATATTTATATTTCCATATTAACTTATATGAATATATGATGGTATTGAATATTTATATTATATAGATGAACTTGATGCATGTGGAAGGGTTTTTCTTTCCGTGCACAAATGAGAATAAGTTTACCCTTGTAAAGAAAACTCAAATATTGGAAGATCACAATATTGAAAATTCACATTCCTAATTAAATAAATTAGAGAAAGGGTAACGTTGGATAATACTATAAAGTCAACAATTTCGTATTAGGTAGGCAACATCTAAAAGCCTATAGTTTCGTAATTCTCATTATTGATGTATATGAAAGCACTCAAAGTATAAAAATATACATTATTTACATAGTTTTAATTTCCTTTAAGGGATCACCCTATTGTTTTGCATAACCTTTTTTATTCTTGTTATTCTTAAAAGGAAAAGGTTGGTTATATTATACATATTTTGGAAACAATCTTCAAAAAGTTAATTACCATATTTTTTTATAAACCAAAAATGAAAAAAGTAGTTTTAAGAAAATTAACTAAAATAATTTTTAGAAATAAGCTTCGTTTCATAATCCCCTTCTTGCCTAATCAACTAATCTACGTGGTCCAACGAAATAGAGTCTCGTTTTAGATAGAAAAGAGTCTTTAGTTTTGAAGAAGCTTTTAAATTAAATAGAAATTGTCAAATAATTTCTGCTTTTACTTTTAAACATCTTATCTCACCAAAAAAAAAAAAAACAAAGTAGATTTTAATTGAATAACAATTGTGACTAATATAGCCTCAAACTATGTTTAACAATTAAAAAGTTAAATTTTAACTAAAATAATAAACTATTAAGCTAATTTGTTTAGGTATGAATGTTTAGTAAAATTAGTTATTGAATTAATTCATAATTTTGAAATAAAATTATTAAAAATATTTAGAAATTTTCTTATTTAATATTTATTATTTTATCACCAAAATTATTTTAAAAAAATATTATAAAAAATATAATATTTAAAATATATAATACTAAAAATTATAAATAAACATTTTATTCAAAATATTAAAAATTATAATAATTTATTATTTTACTCATTTAAACATTTTAAGAACTATTAAAATAAGTTTTAATCAATCACATTTCTAGGGTTTCTAATTTTAATTTCTATTAAATTTTTTATACTATTTTTTTAATTTTATATTTTATTTTCAACATTTTTAATCTTTAATTGTTGATGCATATAACCCTTGTAAAAAGGCTACATAACAGTTTTAAGTCAACTACCGTTAATTTGATGTTAAAAATTAAAAATATTAACAAAGAATTAAATAAGAACTAAAAATATAAAAAAATTATTAAAACCAAAATCCAAAACTTAAAAAATAAAAACTTAATTAACTTAAAATTAATACTAAATATTAGTACCATTTCTAATTGAGATACATTGAACCTCTTACACCAAATTTAATCCCATTAATTGTACTGATTTTGTTTACGTTGAAGTATATTTCGTGAAACACAGGCTGCGATCACTTTTAGTTGTTTAATTAATTGATTAATTAAGAAAGGTTGGAGGATCGTTTCTACAATGGGGTCCATGTTTTTATGCCATTAAAGTTTCTTTGTGCAAAGATTTGGAATTATTCATCAAAACTTTGCAAATAGAGGACACATCGATTTTATTGATCGATGTTGACCTATCTATCTACAAACGGTAGTGTCATCTCATATTTAAATTGTGATTCTACTTTATCTGATGGAATTGCCAAAAATATTCTACATATAAATTTAAACAAATATATCAGTTACTATAAATAAATTGTCAATATTTCAACATCTAATATGGACTCATTTTATTCAATTCATGAATCTTGTTTTATGATATTATATGAATTTTTGGGGGTGGAAAGGGCCATGGCACCCAAAAAATATATTTTAGAATATACATGTATGAGCATAATTTTATTAAATGGTCCCCATCATGTTATAATATGATGATGATAACTAGATAAATAATAGTTTACTGGTGAGGTTGTTCACATCAAATAAAATTGAGAAAGAGAAATGTTCCAATTTAATTAATGTTTGATTATCACCGATCTTGACAGTGTGTTTATACAAGTGTTTCGTTGAGATAAGGTGTAAAAACTAAATTCCTTTATTTTTATAATTAAATATTTAAAGGATAAATAATTAATTTCTAAATTATTATTATTTTAAATAATATATAAAATAATAAAGTTGTATAATAATTATTTAAATATTAAAATTATGTTGGAAGAACTTAAACTATTAGGTTTGAATAAATGAATAATAATTACAAAAAATACTTTTGTAAGTTCTACTTCATAATAACCAATTTTACTGTACTCCAGATAAAGAAGAAAAAACTATTATCTTAAAAATAAAAGTACTTTTAAATTCTTCTAACTAAAATTTAAATATGTACTTAAATTTTTAATTTTTAATTCTTATATTTTTTTTCTAAGGAAAAAAAAAATTAAAAAATTAGCGATAAAATAAAAATAAAAATTTTTAGAGACAAAAAATAAAAAAAAAATAATTATAGAAATCAAAATTTGTATTAAATTTTCTAAAAAATTTGAATATGAAATATCACTTTTATTTTAGTTCCTCAAAATATTGATTAACCAAAGCCACTGCATGTAATTAAATAAAAATTATGTATAAATAAATTAAATGATTATCAAATAAATATTTACAATGCCCCTTTAAAAGAAATGAAAAATCCTTTTTCATTAGGAACATATCAAATTAAATTAATATGATCCATGGCCAACCATATGTTCAACTAAATTAACAGTCACCCAAGAAAAATAAAATAAAACCACATGATCTCATAGTTCAAGGTTGGCATAACTAACATTAGTTTACCAAATTGAATGTCTGTGAACAAAATTAAAATGCATTGCATCTAGGTAAAATAGTAATTTGAATAATAAAAAGTGGGTAAGACGCATTTTATGAATCTAACACTTTAAATTGGATAGCAATTAAATAACATCATATATTAATTTCACTGTTAACATATTTACACTTACGTAGTGACAACGTTAACAAGAAAGAAGAAAACATTGATTCATTAAAAAAATTTGGTATGATCTTTTGACTATTGACATGAATTCATGTTAAAAGTTAGAAGAAATTGCCACCATAGAGTGCCATATTATTCGCCATATGTTAATATACCTGAAAGTCAAAGTAAACGGTTTGGTTTTAGTTTCCGCGTTACTGCAATATGAAGTTCTTTAAACGTAAAATACTCAAAAAATGCATGAATATTATTTTTTATAAATAATTGGAGAAAGCAGATAAGTAAGCCATCAATTATAAAATGTGAAGATAGAAAAATATATATATTTTGTGAGTGAGGTAACTAATTAATTCAGTATTATAATTAATGGTAAAATAAAGTTAAATAGTTAATTAATTTTGTATTATAATTAATTGTAAACTAAAAAGTAAAGTTAAATATTATTAGAGTGTGGTCGGAAAAATGCTAGTCGAAAATCCTCAAACCCAATTTATTTGCCATGCATGAGTTTGTATCCTCGTAAATATTCTAGTAAAAGATGAGTATTTTAGGTTCATAATTTAAAAAATTGGAATTCAGAAATTCAAATTTTATCTCATATTTATCAGGTTTTATAGCATTCAAGTAAAACCCATTATTGTTTTCTATAAAAAAAAAATATAATTAATTAATTGATTTTAAATAATTTATAAAACTTGGTAAAAAGGGCAGACTAGTTGTGGACCCACAGGTTTATATATTAATAATATATATATATGTGTGTGTGTGTGTGTGAGGAATTCAGTTTTTAAAAAATGAAAAATAATATAGTTCATATCATTTTGTCCATAAATTTAATATTTATTATAATTTTGTCTCCCAACTTAATTATTTATTCTCTTTTTATCCCTAAATCAAGAGTCAAAATGACAAAAATATGAAATTTAACGTCAAAGTTACAATAGATATTTTTCAATAACTAAATTTACAAATATATTATATTTTAAAAGAATATTATAGACTAAAACTAAAGTAATCTAGGTTTTGGAAATATTTCTTCTTGTCTGCTACTAATTTCTTATCCCAGAAGATGGATTCAATTAGTATATTAATTATGTAAATATTTTAGTAACTAATCACAAAATTTCTTTCTTTTTCAAAATAATTAACTCTTATCTTAATTATTTTAAAATCCATACATATTATGCTACGATGGTTAAAATACTTATAATAATTGATCACATGTCACCAGAATCATAATTATATAAATTAAACATATAATATTATAAAACTATACCAACGGGGTTTACTTAAATGATTAATCTAAACAGTTTAATAATTATCTCGTTCATTAATTATTCAACTTGCTCCTAAACTTGTGGAGAGGCTTTGTTAGTACTTTATTTTCAAACAATATGAATGCGTATATATGTTTCTTTGAATAAGAAAGGCTTAACTTAAATAGTTGTTAAAGTTTTGGTCTTACATGATAGTAATTTTTAAAGCTGACTTTTTTTTAATTGTTGTTATTAAAGCTTGCTTAAGGAGTTTAACTAACAGGATTGGTAATACATACATACATATATATATATATATATATATATATATATATATATATATATATATGGATGCGGATGAAATGATTTGATAACATAAGAATTATTAATTATAACTATTAGATTAAATTTAATGATAATAATTATAATTTGTATTAAAAAATACATATGATTTTAGATTATTATGTTTTTTTTTCTTCAAATCATATCACCACATTTACTATTTATATTTCTTTAATTATATCACTTTCTTATTTTATATTTTAAAACATTATGAAATATATTATTATTGTAATCATTGTTATTGCAATTACATTTTCACCCTCTCATCACTATTAATAAAATTGTGGACAATAAATCTTGACCTGATTGTATCAGAAGATGTTGTAACTCTAACCTGAGTGACCTTTTTCTTAAGCTAACGTAAGTTACTTAACCACATAATTAATTGGGGTTCAAACTGCCCAAGATAATAAATAAATAGGAGTATTTTACTTTTAATCTTTTAAATATTTAATTTTATTTTCATCTTTGTAAATAAATTTTGTTTTGAAATTGTCACTTTTTGTCAATTTACCTGTTAAATAGTCGTTAGATTTATTAAGAATTATGATATTAAACAAGATAAAGAAAATGATATAAAATAAATAATCAAGTTATATAACAAATTTTATCATGTTCAATGTTTTTTAAATAATGGACATCACAATATAAAATTTATTAAAATATCTTAATTATTATATTTTATAATATTAGATGAATTTAAAATTTAGAATATATATAAGTTAACTAATTGACAATAATTATTAAATATAAGTTATATGGCAAGGTTGTTGAAGAGGTAATAATTCATATCCAGAATATAGAAGACGGTTTCATCAATCAATACCTTTAAATAGAAATATGACAATTGTAATAGATGGACGATTCCTTATTATCCTTGGTTACGGCTAAAGTATGATTGTCATGTAAATGTTGAAGTATGTAGTAGTATTAAAAGTATAAAATATTTGTATGAACATGTCTACCAAGGCCTTGATCGAGTGGAAATAAAGGTACAGATGATCAAATGTAGACGAGGTTCCATAGTATATTGATGCAAGATGATTTATGCACCATAAGCTTTGTGGAAAATATTTAAATTCACCATTGTTAATTCAAAATTATTATATTTTATGAGTAATGATTACAGAATAGATGGTTTTATTTATATGAAAGATTAAATAGAATATGAAAGATTAAATAGAATAATATAAGATGAATTTTTTTCTTAAGAAGCATCACAAATACAAATGCACAAGTCTTAAAATAATAAGACGAAGAGAAGTTACGATACATCAAGTTTAGATGCACACAATCAGAAGAAGAGCTTTAAATGAAGATTTCAGTTCAAGTAACGAATCATAGACGAAAAACTCAAGCAATGAAGCTTAGACGGAAACTCTAGTAAAAGTAATGAAGAACAGATGTAAAAGTAATGAAGAATAGATGCAAGTTTAAGTTGAAGCAATGAAGAATAGATTCAAGTTCAAGCTAAAGATATAAAGAACAGACGATGTTATAAGAGAAGATAAGATTAAGTCACTTATCTCTATCATGTACTAAGATTAAAGGAAGTACTTTCAAACTACAAAGTAATTCGCACCAAAGTCAAAATAATGTTACTCAGAAGCTTTTAAAGGTGGAAATCTTTTCTGACTCAAGCCTCTACAACACGAAAGTAGAACTACTTTTTGGTGTCAAATCTGAATAAAGTCAGAAAATCTTTGATACGCGCTGACTTCCGTTGTGAAAACAATAAATGCTATGATTGCTTTACTCTGCCACCTCTGAGGTATCAAGAAAAAAGACAACGTTCAAATCCCTTCTGTCTAACGAATACTTCAAGAAGCTTAGTTATAAAAGAACTTCAACTTCAACTTCAACATTTCAAGATTGGCGAAACTTACGCTACAAAAACTATTCATTCAAGTTTTGCTCTGCAATCTTAAAGCTTCTATTCTTCATTGTATACCCCTCTATGCGAAAAGGATAATCTTCATCTTTTCAAAAACCTTTTTCAAATTCACTGTTGTGGTGCTTAGCTTGAGGAGGATGTGTTCAAAGAATACCGATTTGTTTAGTTTATGGAAACTATGTCCAAAGAATACCAGTTGTATTAGCTTGAGGAGGCTGGGTCTAAAAAATACCTCGTATAGCTAGAAGTAACTGGGTGCATAGAATACATGTAAGAATTGTTTCATTGAGATAGTAAAATCTTAGCAAGTTGCTAAGAAACTGGACATAGTCTTTAAGATGAATCAGTATAAAAATATTATGTCTTACTTGCTTTCGTTTTTCTAACTAACAAGGGAAATTATAATCATCTTAAGAAACCTTTTCTAAAATCAATCTTTCAATTGAAAACATTTTTGCGTCTAATTCTCTTTAAAACCTTAAGATGCAAATCTTATATCGTCTGATAAGTAAAAATTTTAATTAACACAATTCAACTTTCATTCTTGTATTTTCTCTTTTACAACCATTTACTAAATGCATTGAAAGATTACATATCTATTTATCAAATCATCATCAAGCATGAGTCCATGCGCATTAAAGAATTAGCGATATAATAAATGATGACAATGAATGTAGGATAATGTTGACTCAATTCTTTACCCTAAATTGTAGAGATCAACATTTTAGGAGTTATTTGTATAGAAAGATCTCATAGCATTACCATTGGCATGGATCACATAAGAAATAATATCCAAGAAGGTCAAACAAGAAAGTAGTTGGATGAATCTACGTAATTTCTCCTTTAGAATGAGAGAAATTCTACTTACGTGTTTTACTCTCTCATTTAAGAGGTCCAACTAGTTATAAACACTTTGTTCTCACTTAATGATATATGCTTACCTTCATTTAAGAAGGCAGTGAACAAGTGGGGTTTTATGAAAAGTGGCAATAGTATTCGTGAATGCTGAGTTAATGTATTAATTATGCATATGTCTTATGCTCTAAGAAAGTTGTTAATCTCTATATTAATTTTTTGTGACCCTGTTGATGTCTAGAGTCGTTAGAATGATTTTTACACTATCATGATAGAAGATTATCCTTTAACAAACAATGTCATGGGATCTAACTTGACTAATATATTATCGAGGGATTTGCATGACTTTCTAATGCAACATAAAAAATAGGTCATAAATTATGATTTCATACTATTAACATCGGAGGAAACTCAAAGTATTCAAATTCCAAGATTGACACAAGATGAATTATCTACTCAAATACTAAATAAAGATGTACATGCTATATAAAAGTTAAATTGTAACTAGTTAATTATTTTCAATATCATCATGAATATTATTCATTATTATTAATCATTTACAATAAGAAACATATAATTTGTTATCATTTAATAAGGTAGAAGAGGTACACATAACTTATATCAACATGAATATTTACACTCTATTCCTCCGGTGGTTTGCCTACAAGTAAAAAAATTGAATATTTAATGTTGTTGCGAAACATGGATCCTAAATCGGGCTTACGTAATGTAATGAGAATAGTTTATGAATGTTTGATGTTGAAATTTTAATGGGTCATCATACTGGAAGAAGAACATTCTTGTGTAAAATCAAACATAAGATAACAAATCATGCAGGACTTCATTATGTGCTTATTGAAAAGCAATTTCTTATAAAACTAAATTTTGCATTTTCTTATGAAACTAAGTTTTGCATTTATAATAAATAAGTCTATGGGACTGACCATACTCACTGGTAGAATTTATATTTCATAATATGTTTCTAATCATGGTCAACTATACATTATTTTATCAAGGTGTATTTTCCCAGCTTCAATAAAAATCCTCATTAAGGATGAAAAATTTAAAAGAGAAGATAAAAACTTAAAAAAAATGTAATTTTTAAAGAAATTTTGCTATTTCAAACTCTAATATTGCATAATTTGATTTATATATAAAAGAAGAAAAATATAACTTCTTACTTATTTGATTATTTTATTACAAAATAAGAAAATGTATTTTACTTACGAAAAACATAATTTAGCTTTTGTTTTTTATGTATAATCAAATTAAGATCCTAGAAGATATTTCAATTACGTGAAGAGTTAAAAACAAGCATTTCGATATATATTTTTGACAAATATTTAAGTGTTACGATATCTACTTATTGTTTATTATTTTAAGTTATTCAATAAATTAAAATTATCTTGATTTTATAGTAGGACAAATTTGAAAAATAATGGAACATTTGGAAGGATATTTACTCACTCACGACATTATACCCAACTGGTAAAAAGGTTACATCTAAATATTTACAGTAACATGATTATACTATGTCAATTTGATGTTCATTTAAATTTAAATTTTGTTTTATCTAAGTTCATCGTCTAAAAATTTATTTGATTGGATGGGATTCTATAGTAGTAGTCGATAAGAAAATGATTAGAAGAGAAATCTCAAAATAAAGAAAGATAATATTGTATAAATAATATGTTATATAAAAATTTAGTATTTATCATTAATTAATTTAATTCTAACGTAAATATTAGAAGTCTTGAAAATGTAATATGAAGTGATACTCATCATGTTACCAATTTTCATGTAAAACAAGATATTTGCATTCCTGAGGTCGTAATTATTTCTTCAATTAACTATAAATTATATAAATTCTAGTACATTTGATAAACTGTGAATTGTTGTGTAGTTTTTCAACAAAAACTATAATCACTTGATGATGTGCTCTGGAAAGAATTGAGACGAATTCTTGAAAATCTTATATAATTTTTTATTTTTGTATTTCATTTATATGTTTTAAAAAATGTTAAAAACAAAAAAATGGCTAATTCTTTTTAAATTTAAGGTAGCAAAGCACGTAGTCGCTATGAAATAAAATCATAGTTTAGTCTTCTAATTCAAGAAAGTTTGTAATTATAAATCAATTATTCATCCGTGGATATATAATATCTCATCTCACTTTTATTTAAGTCTACCAATTTCCATTCATTATTTATTAGTCAAGTTCTTGATGTATACTAGCAAATTCACGTAGATGGATATACTTTATATATATATATATATATAATTTTTTAATTTATTTGGAATATTTAATTATATACTTTATATATATATTATTCTTTAATTTATTCTTTAAATAGTCGAATCATAATGTAGATATTAATATTATATATGAAAAAAATCATCTTTTTTAAATTAAATATAATAAAAATATAAATATATTTATTGGTCTTTTACTTAATATATTTTAAGTAATATTTTAACATTTTTTTAGAAATTTAACCATATATTATATTCTTACATTTAGTCCGCAATACTTGTGTTTTCGCTAAAGTAATTTATAATATTATTATGTATTAGGTAAATTTAAAATTTAGAATACAAACTAGTTATTTGATAATGATTATTAAATATTGTAATTATAAATAATATTAATTTAAAATAATGAAATGTTAAAATTTTTAGATAGTTAATATTTAAATAAAATAACTTAAAATTTATAGGTAATTATATAAGGATATATGGCTTTTAATTAATTTTTGTACGTACACAATTCAATTTTTTTATTAATTTTTTCCTAGACAAAATTGATTACATAATAAAATCAAATTTAATTTTTAACTTTCCAACGTAGACACGGAGTATTTTTCAAATACATGGAATACACGAATATGATTTACTGTATAATCGAATCTAACTGAAAATTAAATAATTATTTTATTTTACCTTTTAAACCATATGTGATAATTATACATGTCCTAAATATTTAGCATCACATAATTTTTATTAATCGTTGACCATAATCTTGTAACTTACTTTATATATATATATATATATATATATATATTAATAATAAATATTGCAATAAATGTTTAGTCTAAATATAGAAAAGTTCATTTGAACACAGAAAATAAAGTCAATATTATAGAATGAAGTAATCTTTAACCTTCCGAAGAAAATGCGATCACACATAAAGTATTTTTCTAGTTGTTACTGTTTTCCAGGAGTTATGCATCACACTCTTTATTTAATAGCATTTATTATAAGTGTTGAATGGCATTAAATAATATTTTTTTCAATTTTTTTTTTTCAATTTTTCTCTCTTTGTTTCTCTCTTACCCTTCGCATCTTATCACCAGTTTCACATTTAAATTTCATGACTTGGTCAGAGCATATTTTTTAAAACTAATTTTTATCTATATATTTATCAATAATGAATTTTTCTTTTACCTAATACTTTATTTTAAAAAAATTAAAAAGTACCACTTTAAAAACCTCTTGTTCTATTTAAAACAATGTCTTAGAAATATAATAATTATTGATTTAATTCTCATAAAATATATTATTAAAGATATCATAAGTCAAGAATTAATTCTGTAACTGTTTCAAATGATCAAAACTTACAAAAATATCTTCAATTCTTATTAAGAAGTCAAAAGTATTAATTAATGTGGTTAGTAGATACGATGAATAATATTACTTCATGTATTAACAAGTACAAAATAAATTAATTTCATAACAAAAGATAAGATCATATTAATTTTCATAACAAACCCACTTCGCAATTAATACCCATTTAATATTACTAAACAGTTAAACAGAAAACTCTTTATTTTTATGTTTCGTACGAATTAAAAAGTGCTGTTTTTTGGACACACATTAACAACAACGTTAACTTGCCTAACTAGTGTTTTTGCCTTCAAAAAAAATAGATTACGTTTTTTAGACACAAACAAAGACAGCATATTTTAGCACAAAAAACATATCCAATTTGGTGAATTTACCAATTTCAAGAACCAAACGTTTGTCTGCGTTACCATCTTTAAATAGTGATCAATCAACATCATAGTTCGTTTCTCTCTCTATTCAGAAAAAAAAAAAAAAAAATCCGAAAAATTGAATCTATTGAGTGAATTCAAAGCCTTCTCACCAAATTGTCCCTTCAGTCACGGCTTAATATAATAATAATAATTTTTTTTACCATTATACTACAATGAATATAATAATAGTAATAGAAAAATATTAGTAAAAATTATTTTAGATAATAAAATCTTGAATGGAATTTATTAAATAAGAAATACTATCTACATGATTTTGTGCTTGATGTAAATTTTAAAGAACAATAGAAAATTGTGTTAGAAGGAATGTTTAAAAAGACATAAAATTTGCATGATGTTATATGTTCTTATGAATGTTTACCCTACCATGTAAAAAAGACATTTAATAAAAAAAATCATATTTAATATATTAAAATTATATAAAAAATTAATATTTATCAAACTAAAAAATTTAGAAAGTCAATTAAAAAAATGCAAAATTTAATATAACTTCTTAAATAAATTTATGAGTGTAATTATAATATATTGTTAGTATAAATTTTTTTATACTGACATTTAATCAGAATTCATAATTAATATGATTTTTAAAATATTTATAAAAAATTATAAAACATATAATACTCACTAAATTATGTATGTATAAAACTTTTCTAATACTGTAAATATATATATATATTAATTAAATCTTAAATTTATTATTTATTATTATTTGATGAAGATTAAAATTTTATTAAGTAATCTATCTATCAAAATATTTGGTTAACTATCAAAATAAGTTACAAATTTTTTATCAAGTAATCTTAATAAACCTAGTATTAAATAAACACTTTCTCCATGATAAAAAAAATAAATCATATTTTCTCAAAAGAAAGATCATAAAATAATTTTTATATACACAAAAGCTCTTGTATTGTACTCTAGTATTGTATTAAGGAATTAAAAAACATACAAAAAGCTCTTTTATTGTATTCTATTGTTCCCTAATTCTTACCTCAACTCTTTAAAGAAGAACTCAACAACTACACAATCACACAAAATCATCTTCTTCCCATTCTTGAATTGAAACACCCAAACACAAACACCTCTTCACCTCACTCACTCTCACACACACAAACCCACCCATCAAAAAATTTTCCCATCACCTCACCCCACTCCTCAAGGAGTGGGAGATCCCCAACAACATTAACATAACATCCTTAAAAAACATCAAACAAACAACTCTTTTACACATTCATTTCATATTTCTCATCTCTCCACATTTTTTCTTTTCCTTTTCCTCTCACACAAACAACAATGAAGAAATTGAAGAACTACTACATGCACTTGCGTCACCAACAACACCACCACAACCACACCCACGCGGAACGCAAGTGGGTGTTCCCACTCGCCATAGGTTCAATCCTCTCTCTCTTCCTTCTCTTCGTCGCCACGCTAACCTCACCCGAGGGTACACCAATTCTCCCATTCTACCGTTCCGTAACCGCCGCATCATACTCCGTTTTCGTCGAATCTAAACTCCACCCACTTCCCATCTCCGCCCTCCCTCCTCCGCCGCGCCTCGCCTACCTCATCTCCGGCTCCGCCGGCGACGGCGCCGCATTGAAGCGCGTCCTCTTGGCTCTCTACCACCCCAACAACCGCTACGTCGTTCACCTTGACCGTGAGTCCTCGCCGGAGGAGCGTTCGGATCTGATCAAGTTCGTGGAGAGTCACGCGCTGTTTAAGCGATTTGGGAATGTGAGAGTGATAAAAAAAGCTAATCTTGTTACCTATAGAGGACCCACCATGGTGGCGAACACCCTCCACGCCGCCGCGATTCTCTTGAGAGAACTTGGTGATTGGGATTGGTTCATCAATCTCAGTGCTTCTGATTACCCTCTTGTTACACAAGATGGTCAGTGTAGTTAGTTTTACATGATTTGTCTTTTACAGAGAAAATATGTGATCTTTGAAAAAAAAAATTGATTTTTTTGGCTTGATAACGTTTAACTTTTTATGGGTAGATCTGCTGCACACGTTTTCGTACTTGCCGAGGGATCTGAATTTCATTGATCATACTAGTGACATTGGATGGAAAGAGTGAGTACTTTTGTTTGAATTTTTTTATGGTGTTGTTATTTTGATTTTGTTTGTGTGTGTGTTGGGGGATTGTTTTTGTTTTGTTTTGGGGATTTATGTGATTAGGTTTTGTTGTTGTTGTTTGTGTTGTGGTGTTTAGTCATCAGCGTGCGAGGCCAATAATCGTTGATCCAGGGTTGTATATGAATAAGAAGCAAGATGTGTTTTGGGTTACACAGAGGAGGAGTAGGCCAACAGCTTTCAAGCTTTTCACAGGTGAAGATCCTTTTCTTGGCTGCTAATTTTGCTTTTCAGTTTCTTTATTTCTTGTCAAAATTTCTTGCTTTTTTTTTTTTTGCAAGAATTTTTTACTAGGAATGAGTCCTTGATTGCTTTGTTTGAATAGATTGTGAGGAAGTTAAGGTTTTTAAGCTTTTAAGAAAGGTTTTCTATTAGTTCAATTTTGGGGTTTGTATGCATGGAAGAAAGCATCAACATGTGATTATCAATTTGTAATGGTAGTGTCTTAGTTTGATGCATTTCGGTTCATTGAAAGATTAAAAGTAATTGATTGAGAGGTTTAATTTTATCTCATCTTTCCTTGACAATTTTGTTCTATTAGTGCATTTTCGAAATATGAGATAATTTTATTTGCTTATTTAGGTATCTTGGTAATGTTTGCAGACTTTTCCATGTTCAACCATTTGGTCTAGATCAAATAATTGTGATGTTTGTTTCAATTTTGGCGTGACAGTAATACAGCATGAATAGATTATTGGTAAATGCCATTTTAATATTTATATTTGCACCATGACTGATTCTGGGCATTTTGTGATTCCAGTAGTTTTTTTTATCTGAATTCTAGGGGTAAGGTAATTGTGTAAGTGAATCTCCTAATAAAACTGATTTTCTGAAAAGAAACAAACAATTGCATTCCTCTGTTTGGAATCTGTTCTTGGAACTGTGCAAATTTTGATGATATAGCATCTAATTTTACGTTGGGTGACTAAACATATAACACCTACAAGGTGTGAATATTGTTGATACTGGAATTTTGATCTTGGACAAGGATCCTCAAATATGAGCTTGTCTCTGAAGTGAGCAAGGGCACGACCACCCTTCACTATTTATTTTATTTTTTACAATGGTTTGTGATCTTCAGCCACTAAAAATTAATGGTGGGTACACCTGTAATTTAGGGAAAACTCATTTTTTATGTTTTTTCCTACTTTATTAAAAGAAAGCAACTTTATGGAAGATGATACCTTAAGTTTTCTCTTAATAGCAAGATGATGTTTTTATGCCAGTGATATGGGTCTAGCAGTTAAGGCTTCTTGCCATATGCTATTATACCACTTACGCTGGCCTTTGGTGGAGCTCATCATGTCTATCCCAAAATAAGGGAACTAGATGAGAGAGTATATCCTGAAGGATTAATGATATTTTGTAAGCATCAAATATTGATGGGGTTGACATCTTTCTGTTCTTCTGTGATTCATATAACTGTATTAGTACAACAATCTTCCTGATGTTGTAGATTGGATCAAATTCCCTGGCAACATCCAAATCCAACTAATCGATTTTGGTTGTACGTTGCACCATAGATCCAATTCCACAGTGGTGCTTTGAAGTTGAACTGATTTTGTATGATAATGTTGTGATTGATCATGTCTCATCTTCCCTGCATGAACTTGAGTGGGTGGATTGTATTTGAACTGATCTTGTCTGATAATGTTGTTATGCATCATGATTCAGCTTTCCTTCTTGAACTTAGCAAGTGGATTGTGTGCTGCTTGAATGTATAATTTCGTTATCATAATAATTGTTTATTTAGTCTTACTTGGAAATAAACTGCACTCAGTTTTGAAATGTGTAATCTGTAATGTTTAAGCTTAATTAATTTGTATTAGTAAGAAACACCAACCCTAGAATTTGAAATTTTGTTGAAGTTTGGATTATGTGCACCTAGGATGAGAGAATATTATCATGAAGGTTTATCTGAAACTTCTCTCTTGTTAGGTTCTGCTTGGATGGCACTGTCAAAATCTTTCATTGATTACTGTATATGGGGATGGGACAACCTACCTCGGACCGTACTCATGTACTATTCAAATTTCATATCTTCCCCTGAAGGATACTTCCACACAGTTATTTGCAATGCTCAAGAGTTCATGAACACAACTGTGAACAGTGATCTACATTTCATTGCTTGGGACAATCCTCCCAAGCAGCATCCTCACTACCTCACAGTTGACGACATGGGAAACATGGTTGGAAGCAATGCTCCCTTTGCAAGGAAGTTCCACAGAGACGATCCAGTGTTGAACAAAATCGATGCTGAACTATTATCCAGAGGTCCTGGAATGACCGTTCCCGGAGGCTGGTGCATAGGAAAAAGGGAGAATGGCACTGATCCATGCTCTGAAATCGGTGATACTTCAGTCCTAAGACCTGGCCAAGGTTCTAAGAGGCTTGAAACGTTAATCAGCTCATTGTTGTCAAATGAAAAGTTCCGGCCTAGACAGTGTGTGTGAGGCAAAGAAACATCCTAAGGTGATTCTAGAAGATTATTTTCCACTGGCTTTAGTTTATATGTGCGCGTTTAGTTAGCATGATCAGTAAATTAGTGTTTCTTTCCAGTAGGAAAAGAAATAGTGAAAGTATACACAGTCTTGATATTGAGAAGAAAAAAAAGTGAGACAATTCTGGTTACATGATTGACTACAGAGTTGGATCACACACTGTAATAGTAAGGTATATATGACACTTGACTCTGTTGTCCCTGGTCACTTCTTTTCCCCCCTTTGTCACAAATCAAGCCAAATCAGTGACTAACATTGAAGGTTCCCTAGATTTTATGTGGAACAAGTAACAAAAGGCATTAAGAAGATGACATGGTAGGTGGGGGAAAACAAAAGAACAAAAAATGTGTGAAATGGAATGAAAAATACTTCTTTATGTATCTTTTTTTCTTTCTAAATTTGCTTTTCTAATTGATGTTGTTACACAACTAACTTTTCCTATCTTTTTTTTTTTTTTTGGTCAATGCATGCTTTGGTGCCAAACACGTTGGTGTCATTTTCAAACTCTCTATTTTGCTTTCAAATTGGTTTCAATTATTGTAAAACATGTTGAATTAGTATCTTAGATTAGTCTATTAAGCTACCAATAATCTAGGCCATGATGGTCATATTTGGAATTTGAGTTTTGACTATGTCAATGTAGAAGGGTATGTTACACTTCAATATTTTTCCATTCATTTGTAGTGGTGTGTAAGGTCTTATTTAGCCCTCTATTTCTTTAGTCAATTAACATATTGAGTCTAATAAGAATATTTAGCCTAAAATAATGAGAAAACCCCATCCTAAATGCAACTTGAACAAGTTGCATATTTTTTTATTCATTGATGATTGATCAATGAATCACACATTCCCTTACTTCTATTGCAACAAAGACGAAATCTAAATGGTGTGCATAAGTATCTTTAGGAAAAAATTGATAGTAGCAAGTACTAGTTAAATTGATTCCTCCTTTACCTTTCACATGTAAATCCATTAAGTATTTTTGACACTGTATCACCTCAAAAGTCTATTCAAGTTGTAGCGTTTATAAGGTATAGTTTTATTTTTGGTGATATGTTTCTTATATGGTTGCGTTTTGCAAGGTATTTGAGCTAGATTTTAGCTCTTTTTTTTTTTTGTTTGTTTGTTTTGATTAGGTGAAAAACTTGTTTGACTGTCTAAATAAGTTTAGAACAAGATTTTTCTTAGAAGTTTCTGATTTTTTTTTGAGACACTATTTGTAGTATCATTTTCTAAAATGTTAGTTTTTAGTTTCTAACTTATTATACTTTATTCCCATTTTGTCCTTTGAATAAAATAAAATTGGATACAAAAGTAAGATTCAATTGAAAAATTATATTTTTTTAACTATATAATATAAGATCAATTATAAAATATGATAATTATAACTAGATAATGTAATTAAAATAATTGATTTATAAATAAAATTACAAGAATACAATATAAAAGTTTGAAAAAGTTAAAATTAACAATACTATAAAATATATCTTTATGATCAAAACAAAATTAAAACTTATATAAAAGTATTATGTAAAATTATCTATTTCGTTTTATATTTATCACCTACTTTATCAGACATTTTTTCAAATACTTTTAATCTAATAAGCTAATTTTTCATTTTCAAGCTACAAATTTTTAGTTTTTAACTGCCAGCTAACTTTTTCAATTTCTAGTTAATTTGATCCAAAACAGCCTTAATGTTCTTGAAAACAAGGTTTTCTTTGGTGACTTTTCTTTCATGCACCTTATTTTGATATGAAATTTTCATTTTAGGGTCTAGGGCTCGTGGATTTTTCATTTTAACTTTAATTCATTAAATCTTCTCATTCATTCTTCCTACCCACTCATGCATCTTATGCTCTCTCTCATCCCTTCACTTGAAATTTATAATAAATTTTATATTAAAGATTATTAAATTTCAAAATTAATAATCCATAGTGTAAAAAAATGACAAAGTTAAAAATCTACAATTTAAAATTTCATTACAAATATTCAAATTCAAATTCAAATTCAAAGTGAGTTGGGCAAGAAACCATAGAGTGTAATGAGTCAAGTGGGTTAAAAGAAAAATAATAGGTTGGAAGAAGAAAAACTCTTCATTCCATAGAGGACCAAATCACACCCCTTATGGGCTGGATGATCAGATCTTCCATTTTCTAATCCTATTAGTCATCACAACCATCCAAAATTTACAACTATTCCCTAACTCTATACTGAATTTAACCTTTCACAGATTCATTTTTTTTTTGTTTGTTTGTTTCTTTGGATGCTTATTTGTGTTTTTGGAGCATATTCTGAGTGTTATTTCACATACTAGTGTTGTTTTCAATTTTTGGGTTTTTAAACGGACCAATATATAGATTTTTCTTTTGTACTCTTCTATTTTCTCCATACACCCTCCTATTTTCCACAATGCCAGAATTACCCCAGATTATGATCATGATTAATTATTTTGTAAATTCCATTTCTAGGTTTTAGAAATTCATACAAATCCGGATTCTCGAAAGACCGTGGGCAAAATCAATTGATTTTTTAACTAAGTAATTCCTTAAGTTAAGTTTTAAGAGAATTTAATTGATAGATTTTATAAATATGTAAGTTAATTTTTTTAAAAAAGTTTTAACTTACAGATTTCTTAAATTTATAAATCCTTAGTTTTTTGAAATTTGTAAGGTTATGAAATCTAGAAACTCATAAGATAGATTTAATTATAAATCCTTAGTTTTTTGCCTGCGAGTTTCCGAATTCCATGATCTTACACTCTTTTCGTATGCATTAAGAAATGTTCCATTGAGCCACCAAATTAGATCTTGAAATTTCAATTATGACGGTGAAATATCTATTTCGAATTAAATTTACAATTTCAAAATTCAAACGCAAATACATGGTTTAATGGTTGAGAGAGGGATTCAATGATTGAATAGAGAATGGGAAGGGAGAGGTCATGAGTATAAAATCTCTCTCACTAAGGAAAATTAACAAATTAGTAACTAATATTGATTGATAAAAGAATAATTCTAAAGCTCAATTTTATCAATCATAAATTTATTGGACTATCAAATCAATTATTCCAAGTTGTTAGTAACTTTCATAATCAAATAAATCATGTTATCAAAATTTTGATTATAAATCTGCCCTAGATTCACATAATTAAACCCATTTATCAAAATCTATATTTTGTTGTAGAGTATAGAGACTCTTTCAACCTTTACCTCCACCTACCACTATATATATATATATATATATATATATATATATATATATATATATATATATATATATATATATATATATATATATATATATATATATATATATATATATGTCAATTTCAAAACCTGCTGGCAACTCATACTATTCATGATGGCAACCTTATTAATTAGAAGCTAAATGAAAAAGAAAAGCACCCATCTGCGATACGAATCTTTGCAAATTGATCATCATCCATTAGTATTGGATTCACGTGAGACATAAGCATTTCATTCATATATTTGGAGAGATTAATTAATCATTAACTTCATAACATATATATGATTGAACAAATATAATATAAGAACTAACCCTAATGATCATTAATGTTGCTCCAGCTCATCTCATGAAAGACTCTTAGTTCAATCTATATATAAAATGAATACATGTACGGAAGAAACAAAATTTCCCACTTTTTTGTGTTTAAAATCAACATGTACTAGTATAAGAGATTAATTTCCACCTTCCATTGGCTCTAAAAGATTAACCACAATATTTATAGCTTGTGCCATGGGGAAAAGCTAGTTCCATTACACTGCAGATTATACCTTATTTTGGGAGAGAACAGTGAAAGAAAAAGAGAGAGAAGATTAACATGAATTAGGGAATTATTAGCCCCATGAATATATTAATTAACATCCCAAGTGGAGTTCTTAACATTCATAATGAAGAAGGTCTCATTGTTATTCTTAATCATATACATGTCATGGGTTAATTAATATATAGCTTGATTTATCGAATATAATTCCAAATTCAATTTATAAACTATCATCAAAATTAACCTAAGTAGAATCTTCTTCAAATTAATTGCTCATTCTTCTCAATTATGCTAAACCCTTTCCCCCATTTCGCTTCATTATGTTTATATACATCGATGATATTAGGTCACCAGAAAAGAAATAAAGCAAGAAATTAAAACCTCAATGATGTGTGTGCTGGTAAAATTAAATCAGGAAAAAAAAAAAAAAAAACACCATGTGTTATTTCTCCAGTCTCTCATGAGTACCTCTATTTAATCTTGCTTGCTCATTTTATTGATAAATATTAGTCATTAATAATGAATAACAGAAGGGTTTAAATATGTAATCTTCTTCTTTTTTTCTTAAATTTTCTTCTCATATTACTAGATCAATCTTATAATTCTTAAAAATAAATACAAATTTTACTAGAAATCTTAAAAAATTATAGTATAAATATTTTTCTCAGGAGATAATTATCTCACACTGAAATTACCAAACTGATTAAGATGTGATCTTGATTCGTGACAGCAATTTTGATGCCAACATCAAAGTTCTTAAATGTTAGTGATACATATAGAACCAGCCTGCTTGTTAAACTTTGAAGAAAAGAAAAAGAAAAACACAAGAAAAATGCAAGAGATTCATACCTTAGTGTGTGTTGAAATTGTGATGAATATATAAGAAAAGTGTGGAGGGGCTTCAGTCGAGGAAAGATAACAACTACTGCTAATGATTATTGTTTGTGTTTATAACAGAAGGCGTCATCTCCCCTACGACAGAAGTCCCCAAAACGTTTCTTCTCTGAACATTTTTTTCTTTTTCTCTGATCCTTTCATTCATCTCATGCAGTTATGCCTTCTCTTGTTCAAGACAAAGGTCATATTTATAAGGGATGATAAAGGGTTTCTTGAGTCTTTTGCTGATACAATGCAATTTCTATACTATTTCGTTCTTCAATAGAAAGTGACATTTTGTTGTAAAAAAATGATCTATAACATCATATTGATAAGTAATATTGTTAATTTGATAAGTTATATTTTTGGACAAGAAAAAATTACTATAGATATAATAAAATACTTGACATAATCTATGATATATGGAGTTGTAGATCGAAATATAATACCCATTTTTCGTTATCTAATTTTTTATTAAATGATTTTTATAAGGTTATATCATATTTAAATAACTCATACAATATTTATTCATGTGTTATTTTAATAATAAAAAATGTTAAAGAACTTTGAAGATACTATACTTTGATACTTTTTATTCATAAACAAGATATATAACTTATTTTTAAGAAAATTCAAATGTCTAATTGACGCATTTGCCTTCAGTTTTTCTTTCCTTTCATGAAATTTATTTTAATAACTAATAAAATTTTTACCTTCAATTATAGATTTTCATCTTTTTTATTTATTTTTTTTTCTCTTTTATTTAAAAAGAATGTAAAGAGGTGTCTTTTTCTTGGTATAGATCAAAACAATTATTGAGATAAAATATTAATTGACTTAGTTAATTAAGGTGCTACTTGGTGAAGGTATTAATAACAAATATTGTATCCAGCTGTTTTTATCACAAAAAAAAAAAATTCTAAAATATTTTATATAATTAATTTATCACAATCTATTATAAATGGTGAGTTTATTAATTCAACAATAAATTTTTTATAAATTATATGAAATTTAATTTTTTTTAATTAGATAGCTGAAATACTTTAAACACGAGAGGACAAGGACTAATCAATTGACTCGGGTATGGTGCTACTTGGTGAAGGTATTAATTTATAATATTAATGAAGACTAGGATTTCGAATATATTTAAGGATTTAAGAATGATAGTATGATTTGATTATGAAATTGTCAAAAGGGCTAAAACAGCTAGAACTTATGAGACAGAGGAGAAGTCTAAAAATTAATATAATATGCCATTCTTAATTAGTTTCATTATATTTATATCATTTTATCTCGTAGATTGACGTCATTTACATCATTGGCGAGACATAATCGATATTAAAAATGAAACATGTTCTAATCACAAACACATAAGTCCAATCATATTAATGTTAGCTTGCAACATATATATATATATATATGAGTATTCGAGAAATATATATTTTCTTCATAAATTAGAGAGAATCATATAAAAGTAAAAGTCCTAAAAAACGACTAAGCAGAAACAGACATGCGAAAAAGTCTAATATTGGTAAGACACATAGGAAACTATATGAGAATATTAGAAAACATGTCAAGAAAAAAAAAAAAAAAAAAAAAGAAAAGACATTGAAAGTGAGAGTATATTAAATATGAAAAAGTTACCTTCTTTGTCTTAGACCGGGGAACTTAGAGTTAATAAAAAAAATTAAGGATCTTGCTAATTAATAATATTAGTTAAAAAATTAAAGAGAGAAAAATAAAAAATATTAAATAATATAATTTTATAGATTTTAATAAAAAATTCTTCTTTTTAACTAATATTCTTAAAACATAAATTACTATTATCCCTTAAGATAAGTGGGTTTTCCCAAAATTTAATCATCACAAGTCATGATTGGCTACCACATACTTAATAACAAATGAAAAATACAGTTTCTATAATATTTTATATATTAATAACTTTTAAGCCATTTATAAATAAGAAAATTATATAACAACAAATTTATATGCATATCTGATTGTGAAACAATTAATAATGTATTTGCATGTAATATATGATTGCATTGGCCAAATTGTCAAAGTCTAATTAATTATTGAACAAAAAGCAGGTGTGAAAATTCAGACGCCGCAACCTGTACATGTAAAAGTATAGTCTTAAAAGAAAAAGAAGAAGAAAAAGAAAGTTTTAAAAGTTGAGAGTTTAAAGCTTATAGTGGAAAATTTGGAACTAGTTTTATAAGCCACAAATAAGGATAGAGAAAGACAAAATATTTTTCTTCATTCCTTTTTCTTTAGATGATTTGTGATGGGTCAAATCAATTTTTCTCTTAGTACATGTCATGTGACTATATTGATTAGTTTTTAATTTTGATTTTTTATATATATCTCAAAGTTCTCAAAAGAATGATAAAAAATGTTTATTTTAATACTCTGAAATAAAAAAATACCTATCAATGAGTTTAAATAAATTTTAATTCACTATAAAATATATATTTTCAATATTATATTAAAATATTTTTTTGCATATTGATTGGGAAAAAACTAAAATAATATGATAAACTGGTTTTACATAAAATATTTTTTTCTTTTTTAACTCTCATACAAAATATTTTTAATCATTTCAAACATTATATTAACATCTCTTATGATTATACTAATCTTTTTAATTATTTCAAAAATATTATACTTTATGATATCCTAGAAAAGAGACTACCATAAACATTATAAAGTAAGAAAATTTATGTAATTTTACTGAATCTTAAAAAATGTTAATATAATTTTCTCTATAATTAAATTACGTACATATTTGTTTTTCAATATCTGCAAGTTCAACTGTTAATTTGGGAACTGAAATTGGATTGAGCAAATGTACATAATTTAATAAAGCACACTAAAACTTTGGAGATTTTTCCCATCTTTTTTTTTTAAAAAAAAAATTGTAATATTGATACTCTTTAGCATGATAGTTAATATTTAATCTTATTTATCAACATGATTTTTAGTTTAAGTAAAACTATTTTCAATTTTTTTAAAATAAATTCTTAATAGATTCAAATTTTGGGAATGAAAAAAATTTGTTGTGAATAAAAAAATGACTAATAATGATATTTTTTAGAGAAATTAATTAATTATCTTAATGTAGATAGATATTTTGTACCTATAAATGGTGTGAGAAAATCTTAATCTCCTTTCAAATATTTAAATTAATAAGCTAGATGATTTATTCATATCTTTTACTAAGGTATTATAGTATTAAATTTATATAATAACATTATAAAAGTTTTTTACATTATTATCTAATTATATATTTACACATCATAAAGTTATTGACTTTAACAATAACAGTATCTTAAAAGTTATTGAAAAATATTTTCAATTGATATGGGGGAAAACCTTTATATAGTTGTTAAATTCATAAAAGAAAAATCTCCTAATTAATTAATGGAAATTATTTCACACACTGTGATGCCACCTTCCTTGTGACTTCATGGAGGGCTTGAGTCATGTCCAGTTGCTTGAGTCACTGTCCAGTTCCCACTCTTTCTTTCCAAATTGTTTCACAACATTCTCAGAAAATTCCCACTCTTTCTTTCCAAGTAATGATAACACTTCTGTGTCAATAATTGATTGAATTTAAATTTTGTAGTCATAAAATTCCAAGATATAAGACTAATAAAAATGAAATCCCTGTGATTATTTAATTTCAAACATGAAACTTACAAGAAATTTACATTGATTAAAGCACTAATCTTATAGAGGATCATTACTTGTAATAAAAAGTGGCCTCATCATCAGTATTATTTATTTATATTTATATATAAAATTAATCTCTTCTGTAAAATATATATTTTGACGATTATAAAATAGAAATTCTAAAGTATAAAATAAATTTTGAAATATCTTCAATATATTTAAAAAAAAGGTGTGAAATTAATTTTATAAAGTAATCTGTTGAAGGTTCTAAGTAGTTTTATACTTGGTACAATTTGTTTTCTTAGCTATCATGATCAGTGTTTGGCTTTATGCCCCAACGAAAACCAATAAATCTCCCTACTGTCCAAGTAAAAGAAAATGTTGGAATATGGTGCATCATCCTATTTGAGATTATTGACCTTGACCTAAATTTAGTTAATTTTTTTTTTATGTGGATTAAGGTTTGAGGTTCCTAGTATGTGGAATAAATGTTTACACATCATTATCATACTTGTTGTATTTATAGTAGTTTGAAATGAGTTAGATTCCCTAATAAGGGACCCAGGAATGAGTTAATTAAATTTGTAATAATAATTTATAACGATAATTGATTTACATAATTAATTTTATCTTTTATTATTTAAACATAGTGCATAAAGGTTATAAAAAAAACAGTGACAAACATAAATAAAATCTCAAAACTATATGTAAATGATAATCACATAGTTAAATTGAATTGAGAAAATACTATGAAATTATTCGAATACGTGATTTATTGTAAAAATGTTTTTTTTTTTTTTGTTGGTGACCGGTGACTAGAATGATAGAAGAGATACATCTATTGATTGAACGAAGAGATATGAACTTTAAGATGAGATAATAAGAAATTTTTAAAAATATATATAAATAATATTTAAGCAATGTGAGTTGAAAAAATAAATATATATAATATTTATCCGTACACCGATAATCTCTTTTAAAATAATTTTATAAATGTGAACAAATCTATTCATATCTGATTTTTTCTCTAACTATACGAGAAATTTAGTCCTTTCAAATAATATTTTAATATTATAATATATGGGTGAGACAGGCATAATATTTTTAAATATTTTAGTGATATCAATTTTAATTTTAATTACTCTGATGTATGACATGATTCACCGTTTTTGAGTGCATTTGTTAACTTTGATTAGTTCTATGATTTGGACTAATGTAACATTGTGGACCAAGATATCTCGTATATGAATTGACATAAAATACAAGGAATTTAGACTAAAGAAAAAGAAATGAGGCAACTTCTATGTAATTTGTTCCATCTCATTCTAAGAGACTTGTTTCACATTTGGTAACCCACTCACATCTTACTTTAAGAAATTTATTTCATATTTTATAATGTGACTTAACTTATTGTAAACGTAATTATTATTGAGAAATATTTGGTATAAAATTGGAATACACAATTAATTATAAAATATATAAAAAAATATATATATATATATTTTATGAGGAAGTGATTAATTGATAGTGTATTATAATTGACTGCATGTAAAATTGATTATTATTATATTTTGTTATAGATAGTTTAAGATGAATGAGTTAGTTTAGAGGAAAAAAATATAAAAAATTATTTAGAATGGTGAAATTGTATTAATTTGAGGTATAAATTTAATTAAACATGTTAAATGATGAATTTTTGTTTCATACGTGCTCTTTAATTATATCCCATACACGTAACTAGTATTAATTAATGCACATCATATATGAATAATTTTTATATGTTATTAAACCTAAAGAATTGATCAACGGAAAGGAGTTGTGAAAATTTCATACCTCAATTGTTCAACAAAATTGACTTATATTTTGTCGATGAAATTCATGAATCTAGAGGTCAATGTAGAAGAAAAGTGATTGTACACTACGTTGTCATGTGAAAAGTTCTATATTTGCTTTCTTCTATTTACATATATATATATATATATATATATATATATATATATATCACTTTTTGATATTTATTTGGAGACAGCTTTTAACGACGAAAATGATATCCACCACAAAATTAGCTAGACTAGACTATACTGACAAATAAGGAATGTTCGTCGCAAAATCCAAAAGTCAATGGGGTTCTTATTTAAGATTGGAAAGAAATTGAGGATAGTACCAAATTTGAATTTAACAGAAAATGATATAAAAATTTATATCTAGAATTTGTTCCTATTTTTTGTTTCTGTTCATCTTTTAATCTTTAACGATCAAAAATTACTCAATTTTTAAAACAAAATAACTTTTCACAAAACAACAACAAACAAACCCTAAAAGTTAAAATAACAAAGATTAATGATACCATATTTGATTGATGCTCCCCGTTGTGAAGCGAGGGAGAGAAAACTTTGGGCTGTTTACAATTTCAAAATAATTACTCCTTTCTTTAATTATTGATTATTATTTTGTGTTTTTATTTTGTTCCAAGCTATTTGTCACTTTACAAACTACAAAGGTACTATCTATTTTTTAACGTTATTTTTACCATTTAATTTTTCTATTACTAAAATAGTGGAACATTAATTGAGTAAGGAAATTATTTAAATAAATTTATGACTTTTTTAAGATAAAAAAAATTGAAAAGCATATGTTTATTCGTCACGTGTCAATGTAATAAAATAACTTATCAGTATTTCACACTTATCAGATTTATAATAATTGATTTGATCGGTATTTTAGTTGAGAATGATTAAATTTAATTATAAACCATAAAGAGTTAGGTTTGATTCATGTTCATATTCACGTGCATGATAGGTGAGATGAGTAAGGGGTATATCTAATTTGGTCTATTTAATCTTAGTGAGATGTCTTTATTAGAGTGAGGATATACCTGCAGAGATATTCTGGTGCTTAAGTTAATATTTGACTACGGTATTTAAGATAGAGAACACAGAAAAATGTAAGCGTAAAGGAAATGAGAGACAAAAGTCGTTAAGAGGTACTCCATAAAAATATTTATAGGTTAATAGGGACTCTTAAGAAGACATGTCGTCATTAATGATGATTTTTTTGAGTCAGACATTTAATGTAACATTAATTGTTATGAATTATCTTGTTATAAGATATTAAATACAACATTAAATGCTACATTAATTGTACTTTGTACGATACACAAGTTCCAAAGCTCGGAACTGTATGACCGAACTTATGTACTATACCTAATACCTAAAATGGAAATAGACATATGTTGGTCCGGGTTGATATTGTCAGGTCTCGAATCCGTGATATGCATAGCCGACCTCTTTAGTGACGAGATGAACTTGATGTTTAAAACGTTTCTTGAACCGTCATGTTGTTAGGAAAGAAGTGTAATATAAAGATGTTTAATATACTCTTGAACATTATTCAACAATCAATTTTTCTTTCAAATTTGATATTTGTTTTCAAAAACAAGTATTTTAAAATCTGAAAAATAAATTTTACTTAAGGAAAACTTTCAAATGCACTCAAGAAACAAACAAATTAAAAAAAACAAAAAACATTTTTTGAAAAAAACAAACAAACAAACCGTTAATTATAATTTTCTTGTCTAACTTGCATGTCGTCGACGTTGGTATAATTTTTACATTATATGATCATTGGAAACTACAGATTAATGGGAGTACTTTTCAATTCTGCCTAATCAAACAATAAATTGAAAATTCAATAGAAGAACCTTACTTGTTTGATTCTCCAATCTTTTCTTGAAGACAACCTTCCACAGCCACGCCCAGTGTTTCCCTATTCTATGAATTCAAGCAGAAACATACTAAACTAAAAGACATAAGTGAGATGATGCAAAGAAACAACAACACTAAAAAATCATGAGATTTTGAAATGATCAACTATATTCAAGTTATAGTGCAAAAGTATTACAACCGAAAATGATAATAAATAATGATAGAGATAATAAGAATCTTGTCGCAGGATACAGACACTAATTAATTAATTAATATGTATTATTCAGTGTCATCTATCCTGCGACAAGATTCTCTCAATCTCTTATTACCTTATTTTTATATTTATCTTGTGTTTTAATTGTATTTTCTTTCTCCTAGATTTTCTTGATTGTCGCATGTTATATATAGAACCCAGGACATATGGTTTATGTGCTAAAGAAATAAAAAAAGTTTGAAAAATGGAATGAGGTATAATTAGTGCCGCAAAGTTGCAAACACGTATTCAAACAGCTTCTAGATTAAGGGAGAGTAGTTTAAGATTCAATGTTTGAAAGGTACTTGAATTGAAATTTTCTATTTTAATTAATAACCCAACACTTTCTAGGAATTTTGCTTTGAGGTTAACATGCATGTATGGGAAACTTCAAGGGAATTACGTTGATCAATTTGTTTGTTACAGTAGTGATGATTGATAATTTAGTACTTGCCAAGAAACTTGTTATCGCCATTTGAAAGTGACATTTAGTCATTTCTTTGTGACTAAAGTATTTTTCATGGAAAATCGAAGACGCAATTGTGGCTTTTGTGGAAAATTATTTGTTTTATTGTAGGAGGCAAAGGTTAGTTGTTGCCGGCTGTCACAATTTTCCAAAGCAATAATATAAATGGATACAGTTGAGAAGAGGATTATCATTTATATGGAAATTCTATCTCACTTAGTTTATCGATTAATAGCCAACCATTTTGGATCATATTTATAGTTGAGTTAATTTTAAAATATGAAAAGTAATAAAATAACTTATAAATTAATATATATATATATATATATTATTTTAATTGATATCTATTGTTATTTTATTCTTGAATTGTATTATTTGTTGTCAATCTTATTCCCTAATTTAGAAGATTATAATGATGATAAAAATTTAACATTAGAAATTAAAATGATAATAAATAGTTAAATTTAGAAATTAAAATAATAATAAAATTTTTAAAGTCTATTAATCCTATATTTAAAAAAAAAATGATTTATGGTACCATCCAAGAAATTTACGAATTTTAAAACGATGAGTGTATTGATTTTATTATTATATCAATTTATAAGAATTTTAAAAATAATAATCAAATTAAACCCAAAATCAATTCCAAACAATACATGTAATTTTTTTTAAGTCAATGAAATAATTTTATTGCATAAAAGGAAACCACAACTACATATAATTAATCAAATCAAATCAATTCGTAAAAGACGTAATAATAACAAATTATTAGGTAGTCTAATATCATTATCTGAATTTTTCGAAGGGATTTTTTTTTTTTTGGGTTTAATGAGAGAGAATTATAATATTGAATTTATGATTGATTGAAAAATAAAATGAAAACAATTAGACGATTATATAAATTGAATTTGACCTACATAACTAAAATTAAAATTAACCTAATTAGAATTGAATTTAATATAATATAACTATTATAAATATAAAATTTAATTTAATTAAATAACATAATTTAATTATAAATATAGGTTTTGAACTAAAATTTGACACACTTTAACTTTTAAAAATAAAATTTTCGACATTAGTTAAAGTTAAAAAATCAATTTCATATAATTTAATTTAAATTTAAATAATTGATATAATTTAATTTAAATTATAATTTATTTGCTAAAATTTAACATGATTTAAATTTTATAAACAGAATTTAATCATACACAAATTTAAGTAAATACATAAATAAAATGGAATAAAATTTAACATAATTTCACTGTAGTTAAAATTTACAAAAATGTAACTTAAAAAAATTATATATTATTTTAAATAAAAAATAAATTTATTATGACCATAATTTATATCTTATTCTATAATCAGTGGATTGATACAGATCATCTACTTTATTATTTATTTTGTATTAAGTATTAGACAAGATACTTTAATCCGATTATTTGAATCTAGTATTTTTTTATCAATTTATCAGGTATCAATTGGAACCTAGTGTTAAGTAATAACTTATTAGAATATATTTATTAAGTTAGTTAAATTCATAATTAATATAAAAGCCTTCATTTTCATATTTTTTTTCTCATTTGATTAATACAACTTTTTTTTTGAAAAAAAAAGAGGTGTATACTTTTCTCAAATTATTTTCTCCTTTTATAAGCTCTGTCCTGTTTCATAACATGATATTAAAGTGATACTCATTCACTTTCAAAGAGAAATCGGTGAGTTCTTTTTCTTTACTATTTTTTTTATTAGAAAAATTCTCATTGAAGCTTGTTCTTCTCATTTGATTTCACATTTTCCCCTTCTCTCCGTGAAAGGGATATTTGGATTCTTCAAATATTCTTGAAGAAATCTCGAGGTCATGAACAAAACAAAGAATATTTATGTACTTTGTAAGTCCTAAGTGGCATATTTGTAAAGCCAATTTGTTGAGACAATGGTGTGGCTGGTGACTCCAGCATGGGGATCAACTTTAATGCACTTATGTTTTAGGCTTTTCTTAAGCTATCTTCATATTGTAGTGCTGGGTAGAAGGGTGCAAACTACAAAGTGTTTGGGCTTAATACTTTGTAGCTGCAGGAGAGTTTCCCCTGTTATAGTAGAATACAGTAATTCTTTCCTCTGTTTCATGATCCACTTCTTCTTTTCTATAGATATTATTTTAATATTACTCGTACTTAAATAATCTTTTTATGACCCACTTTTTCTCTTTTATATATATTATTTTAGTTTTATCTGTGCTTAAATTATCTTTATATTATAGGAAAAATTAACATAATTTATGGAATTTACGTCTATTAGACGTTGATTCCATTAATCACGTCAATTTTTTTATAATAATTTTAAAAAATCAATTAAGTTTTGATATTTTTTTTATTATTGTGAACACGATTTCTTTTTATTTAAGTATTTTATTTTCTCTTTTGCTCTTATTAAGTGTTCTATCTTCTCTTATTTTTTGGCACTAAGTGTTTTATCTTCTTTCATATTCTTATTAAATTTCTATCTTCTCTTATTTTTCATCTTATTTTTCCTTAATTTGTGTCTTTCCTTGATTGTCCACCGCACTATTCTTGAAGTTTAGAGTTTAGTGCATTATTTTCTCATAGAAAACATAATAATAATAATAATAATAATAATAATAATAATAATAATAATAATAATAATAATAATAATACTTTTATTAAAAATTAGTCCTTTGAATTTATAATTTTTATGCTCCTTTCTTTAACAAGCTTTTAGGTCCCCTTTAACAAAACGAGGTTGTACATGCACTTGAAAATAAAAAGAAAGAGACGTTCTTCATTGTCTCTCTATGTGCATATATAGCAATGTAACTAATTCAATTTGCGAGAGATCAACTAATGAAAGATTATAGTACCCCTTATTATTAATTCTGTAATTGGTGTTACATTGAGCACCATTTATACACATGAAATGATATATAATACAATGATAAAACAAATTAATCACACTTTGAACAAGTTATTTGGTCTACTTCATCCACACAAGGTATCTTCGATAGACGCTTAGCAATAATCAAGAAAGATTCATAAGACTGCTATACAATTAGTTAATTATTTCTTTGGGATAAGAAATTAGTTAATCAATTAATTCTAATAATAATAATAATCAAAATAAGAAAACTTTGAAATCTCAACCTAGATTTCGTTGCAATACTCAATAAGCATGCATGGTCTCGTTGGCCTTTTTTCCTTTTTAATTTCTTTGCTCTTTTTTTTTTTGTCATTTATATTTTATTTCTTTTTAAAGGTAATAACTTTAGGGCATTATTATACAAACCAGTCGGGTAATATATTTTATAAATTACTTTAGTTTACTACAAAAAACAGTCAGGTACAGATCCACGGGTTAGCAGTATCTAATGAAAATTAAAATAATTAACATATCTAAAACAAGTGTTTAATATATATTTTCTTCTTAACCACTTCTCTTTAGTTGGAAAAAAGATTAATTCTATTGAAAATAGTCAATACTCTTATTGCACAAAATTAATCATCAACAAAATCTCTAGATCATCAACTTTTTCATTGAAAAATAGGATTTAGTGTTTATACATAGATTATTTTCCATTGAAAAATATATATGAATTGAAACACTTACGTAAAGTGGATTTAAAACCATACCTCAGCTATAAAGAAACCCTTGAGTTCATCGAATCCTCTTAATATACATATATAGTATCACTACTTTTTTCTTTTTGAGTAAATTTAAACATAGAATATCAAAACTAAACAACATAATTAGAGATTTAAAGTGCATCTTGTCGAAAGAGGATGGCGTTAATTATAGACATAATCATATTCATATACATATACATGTAAATATGAATAATTGGTGCCATCTCTCCAGCGACAAGACAACCTCAACCTCTGTTGTTGTTTCTCTTCTTTGCTTTCACAACTTATTTGTGTGTGTTTTGCATATAAGCTATTCAACACATGCGTGCATATATAGAGAAACTTTAGGGCTACTGTGAAATAATTCAAAGCTGCGTTTCAAATTTTTTTTTTTTTTCATGTGAACAATAACTTAAACCACGTGCATGTGAATTGCTACGAAGTTGCCAGCAATAATTTGGAAGAAGGGTTTATGAGAGATAAAAAGAGAATGGTGCAAAGATTTCCAACGTTGGATTAAGGATGATGTGTAATTCAACCCCAGTGCTGTTTCCTGTTTCCTTCCAGAACCTTGGGAACAGTATTCACACTGAATAATTAAAATGAAATTCTAGAAGTTCACGAAGTTCGAGGAAGCTTCGCTTTGTTTTTGTTAAAGAAAAATAATGGATGAATATTATATTGGTCAATGGTCATCATCTAGCTATAGATTTGGAGAAAAAGAATAGAGAAAAATGCCAATAATATCAATATGATAAATGATAGAAGCCATAATACAAAGAGATTCAGAGGAATTATTAACTTTAGAGTTTAGAAGATGTGCATTGACCAAGTTTTACACATAGTCAATTAATTTATTATAAATTAGAATTTATATGATAGGTAAAGTTTTTGTTATGGAAGTTAACAAAAAAAATTATTATATATATATATATATATATATATATTGATCGGTTGAATATGTAAAGTATTTTAAATGGTTATTAATTTCTTTTTTACTTTTTATTATGAAAAATAATTAGTGAGAAATATACAGTTACTTGAAAGGATATTCAGATAAAAATAAGAAAAGGATAAAATATATTTTTAAAAAAGTTAAAATTAATTTTTTCTAACTATTTTGTAGAAACTTTATGATCAAAGAGAAGTCCTTTCAACTGAAGAAACAAGATTAAATTTAATATCATGTTTAATTTTTTAATTTAACGCAATTTTCTAAATTTATAATACTAATTTCTCAATAATAAAAATTTTAAATAAAGAAAATAATATTTTACTATGAAAATAATTTGATAGATAACTTTTTAATTTTTTAGGCTTAAATAGGGTCAATTAGTAGTATAAATATTTTTTATCTCTTCATCATGTTTTTACATTGAAAATCTGTGAAATTTATAATAAAAATTATTATTACTTTTAAATAGTCATCACACGTAAGAAGAGAATATCCATAACATGGTAGCAAAATATCATTATTACACAAAATTTAATACTATGAACAAAATTACTATTTTTTTTATCTCTTATCATGTTTACATCTTAATAGTTAATATAATTTTTTTGACTCGCATTAATAAGTGTACGTCTATATATATATATAATATGAATTTTATGCATTATATACATAATATAAAATTTAATATTGTCACACATAGTACTACATATGACATTGGTTTAGTGCTTTGAGTAGTTCCCTGGCCAAGAAATAAAATACAAGGTCGAGATAAGTTAAGGATAAACTGAAAATTTCATATCAAAATAAAATTATAGAGAAAACTATGATGGTGCAAGAATGAAGAACCCCTAATAAAATATATCCTGGGTTGCTTCCTGCACCCCATAAATTTCTACATACACTACATTTTATATTCATAAACGCCTAATCCATGGTACGTCATTGCTTGGGCCATGGAAAAAATATTGGAAAGAGCTGTTCGGCCCACAATGGATTCGTGAGAAATAATATGGACTTTTCGGGCAAATTAATTACACAATTGCTGCGTAATTTTTAATTTGTTAACCAGTGAAGTAGATTTGACTTTATGACTTAATTTCTATACTAACTATTCAAAACTTTGATCATCGTATTGGTGTGACTTTATGCTAGGCATTCAGATTTTGGAACAATTTTTGTCGTTATTAATGAAGAAAAAAGTGAATATAGGAGTGTAAGAATACATTATATATGCATTTTATATTGTCACTATTTATAAATAAGTTAATAACAGTGTAATAATATATATTGTGGAAATAATTTCATATTATTTGAATGTACCAGATAAAGGGGACATTTGATCATACACTTTTATTCTTTGTTGACGACACTTTTTGAAAAATTTTCTTTTCATAAGTTAAGTCTTTTTATTTTTCTTAAAAGTTTAAGTCATGGATTTGCAAATTTGTAAAGAAAAAATGCAACATCTATATTCCATGTTTATTAGATGGGTTATGAGATTTGAAAGATAAAATGAAAATAAAAGGAAAATAGAGTGCGGGAAGAAATTACACAATGTAGGAAGAAAAGCTCCTAATAGAAGAAATGTTCTAATGCTGCAAGGAGTTTTTCTTCCTTTTCATATTGTGCATAATATTGTTTAGGCATATTTATATTGGTGAATGTAATTTCAATTCACATTATTAGAGATACAATTTGCTAGGGTATTTCTAGAATTTGAAATTCTGAAAGTTATTAATTTTATAATTTTTATGGTTTTGGATTTTGTCTTTCCAAGAAGAAAAATTCGTCAGCATATTTTTATTTTTTTTTCAAATAGCTTATGACTTTAGTATTTTTAGGAAGAGAAATCTACAAAAGTTAATATTTCTTTGTAAACAATGCCTTAAAGGATTTCAAGAATTCATAAATTACTAGATTTTAGTATCTAACAATCACAATTTAAGGAAAAAAAAATGCCTAAACCAATCTATATATCCACAATTACTCTCAGACAGTCATTAGAGCTAATATTTAGGTTAGGTGTGATGAAATGTGTAATCATCACTGGTCCATCTAATTTGATATCAGTGGTAGTACCTTGCAACATGTTGGATGCCGATGAATAGTCATAGCCAAATTGAGGTAAAACATGTTTAAACATATGTTTGTGCATCAAATTACCCCATTAATAAAACTATTAAATAGAGAAATTTGGTCTGGATGCATCGTGATACATCAGGTGCTTTTATTTTTATTTTTTCATTTTAATTTATTATTATTTTATTCTTTGTTTAATTTCTTTAAAATATATAATGCGCCATTAAAAAATAAGTTAAAGTTATTTTAATTTATTTAATTATAATTTTTAGATAAAGTAATAAAAAAATTTATCAATTAAAAATTGTTGTTTTGATAAAGAATTTCTTAAATAAATATATAATGTGACAGTAAAATGTTAAAATTAAAGATGAATATTAAAAATTTTAATTATAATTTTTGAGTAAAATAATAAAAATTATATTATTAATGGTTAAAAATTATTGTTCTAATTAAGAATCTCTTAAATAAATATATAATGTAATAGTAAAATTTTAAAACTAAAGATAAATATAATAAATTTTAATTAAAATTTTTGGGTAAAGTAATAAAACATCATCAATGATTAAAAAATTTTATAATCAAGAATTTCTTAAATAAATATATGATATGGAAGTAAAATTTTAAAATTTTTAATATTAAAATTTTAAAACTAAAACTTATTTAGATGAGATTTTAAAATTAAAGATGAATATTAAAAATTTTAAAATTAAAAATAATTTAAAGTATTTTTTTCAAAATTAGATATAAAATTATAAATAAAAAACAAAAAATTGTCAAAAATTAAAATTTATTATTATTATTATTATCATCATTATTATTATATATAATATATATTATTTATTGTTATAAATTATTATTTATATACTCATTATTTTAAATAATTATTTTAGGAATATTATAATTATTTATTTAAAATTATAAAACTGAAATTATAATTTATTTGAATTATAAAATCAAAATTATAATTATTTATTTAAAATAATTATATATATATATATATATATATATATATATATATATATGAAAAATGAAAAATAGAAATTTTTGGGAGGGCGATAATCCCTTTTAGTTGCTGTATGTTTCGGATTTATTTACTTGTTTTTAAGGATATTTAAATGTTTATTTTCTAAAATAGAACTCATTATTACAAAAGTTAAAAATAATGACATAAACTAACATAAATAAAATAAAAAGTAAAAAATAAACAATTTTTCGTATTTCTAACAAGTATATGTAAAAGGTTTGACATTTGAGATTTAACGCATCAATGGAAAAAAATTAATTTTTTGTAAAATATACAAAAAAAAAAATTACTACGGATTTCTTATCTATCTCAACGAAACGAAAAATTAAAAGAAATGAGGGTGCAAAACCTTAAAATCTTACCTCAAACTGTGATACAATATGAAGCAAGGTGCAAGCAAACAAACTTATAATGGAGAAAAGATAATAGACGTAGAGAGATGAGATGGGTGTACAAGAATTGAAGGAGAAGGATTCATAGAAGAAGCAATTCAATGGAGAAAGGGTGCACAGAACGAATGAAACAAGGAAGATAAATGGGAAGGATAGATTTGATATTTTAGTTTGATGAATGGCAAAGAGCCATTCACATGTAAATAAGTTGCTGGAAAAAACAAAAACACATGCAAGTTTCAGGACCAAAAATTCTGCTTCAAGACCGCACAAAACTTGTTAGATCCAACAATAAGCAGCCCAACTTTTCTTGGGCTAAATTATGTTATCGTTCTGCCCATATTAATTTAACTTCTACTATTACACTCTTTTCATTCATTTCCACACCTAACCGTACCTCCTTACTCATGTTGAAGATGTTGAGTCTTTTCTTGATTTAAAATCTAAGCAGCCCAACTTTTCTTGGGCTAAATTATGCTATTGTTCTACCCATATTAATTCAACTTTTACTATTACACTTTTCTCATTCATTTCCACACCTAACCGTACCTATTTTTTCTTGCAACGGATCCTTAAAGATAGTAAATGAATATATTAGGTAGTGTGTCAAACAATATGTAAAAATTTGTAATTTTTGCTAGAAAAATTTGTATATGTAAGGTTTGTAATTTTTACCAGATTATATGTTGAAGGGTTTGTAATTTTTGCTAGAAAATTTACATGTAGAAGAATTTATAATTTTTCCGTTTAAGAATTATAAATAATGAATTTTGTTCCAGTGAATCTTAAACTAAGTGTTGAGGCACCGAACCACATTAATATATTTGTGTGTTTTTTCTTTCTTTCTCCTTTATACTTATTTCAGGAGGTGTAATTTCTAATCGAAGGAAGACACAAACTAAGAAAATGACATCACATAAGAAGGCTATTGGAAGGGAGAATTTTTTAACCAACTTATATCTATATTATTTAAAATATTATCGATATAAAATAGACCATTTTTTTAATGTTAAAATGTCAATCAATTTAAAATGGATATAAGATCGTCTAGTTCAATGATCAGCATTGAACATACAACTTTACTTAGTTATCAACTGCAATACTTAGTCAACCAGTCAACTCATACACAAAAAATATACGTATTTCTCTCTCTTCACATTTTATACACATACGTATTTCTCTCTTTACATTTTATAACTAGTTGTCTGCATATTAGAGTTGTCTACCAAATATTTTTCTTGAATATAATACACAGCTTTTAAAATGTCAAACAAATTAAGAAACAGTAGAATAACAATTACAAGGCAAGGTAGGAAGTGTCCTCTACTTGAAAAATTCCATAATCCAAAAAGAACGAACATAGCATTGATATCTGATGCCACTAAATCCAGCGGCAGTTGCCAATTCCATGAATTGTTCCTCTGTTCGCTCTCTCCCTCCCTGAGTTTGAATCATCATCACAACATCTATTTGTGAAACGGCTTTCCAAGCAGCATTAGTCTCTGGTATAATTGGAAGAACTGCCTCCATGACTATCACCTTTCCATCATTAGGAATAGCTTCATAGCAATTCTTCAACAGCTTTATACACCACTCCTCACTCCAATCATGAAGTATCCACCGCACAATTTAATCACCACTCACTACATATATCAGTCTTTGTGTGACAATAAATCCAAATAATTTAAAACTATTTTTTATGAGTGGTTCTACCACCCAAGCCTCCAACATATTGGCTTTAGTTATCAATTTTATTTCATAGCTAACTTTAATAAGTAGCTAACTAATCAACTCACTAATCAACTCATGACATATACATATTTTTTTTTCTTCACATTTTATAATTAGTTAGTTCTATATTATCGTTATTTATCAAATATTTTTCTTTAGTTATCATGACAAACATGCATTATTTCTCGTGCCTTAATAAAAATTATCTTTTTCTTATAAAAAAATACACATTTAAATTTTATAAAACTTATGTAAAACATGATTAGTGAAGAGAAAGAGGATGGATTGACATTTACTTAAATACGTCAATTGAATTACAAACTGACACTCACCTTCATAAAGATGGCATCTCCTTTTGGCACACTTTCAAACATATCTCCGGCAACGTGTTCCACTCCTATAATATTTGGTAGCTTTTTGATTTTTAAATTCAACGTACTTAATTAAATAAAGTATATATTAGTATTACCTAACAGAGAAAGTGGACAAAATTGAAGTTTTTTTTTTTCAATTTTATACGAGCATAGGATAAAAATGTGAGAAGATCAAACCAGGATAGGAAGGAGCATGTTGTATGACATGAGACAAGTCGAAATTGATAGCCTGAATGTGAGGGTATTTAGAAGTGATCAAACCAATGTTGATCCCAAGACCACCTCCAACATCCACTAGTCTTTTTATGTCTTGAAAACCTTTGTAGCATTCCAGAACTTTCTTCATCACTAATGTGGTGTGATTGATCATTGCAGTATTAAACACTTGATTGAATCTTGAGTCCAAGCTTGGATACTCAAAAGCGTGAGTGCCATAAACCCTGTTGAACGGAATACCTCCTTCCCGAATTGCGTCTTTTAGCTCCAAGCTAAGAACGAATACACAGTTATTTTTACTCCATTAAATTAAAGAGGAAATGTGGATTGAAGAAGTCTATAAAATAAGCATTAATGTAATGTGTACTTTCAATACATAAATAAGCTATTGAATACACTCAAAGGCTGATCTAGTTAGCCTTGTTTTGAAGCAATAATGGGGGCAGCTTACAGTCTTATTGAACTCTGAAACAGTTATCATGTAACCTGTACAAGTATTATACTTTACCATATCATGATTTTAAAAAAGTGATTAACTTTAGTTATGAGTCTATCTTAACTCTATAAAATAAATTTATAAAATAAAAATTACTTTATATATATATATATATATATATATATATAACATGTCATTGATATAAAATTTTTCGTGTAACGAAACAGCTAATTCTTAAAACAATAAATTTGAGTATTTGACATAAGATGAGGGAGAAAGGTTTGAGGTAGAAGGAGATTAACCAGCTTTGTAGGACGATGTAATCTTGTAACAAGGCCATAAATGGTCCCAATGAAACTCCATCAGAATTTGGAGCAAAGAATTTGGCAACAGGAGTGATGCTATAGTGCCTCTGAAAGGGTCCAAGGTTTTGGTTGTCAGGAATGAGTGAACAGTTAAGAATGTTGTGAGAGGCAAGAAGAGCGAGGACACGATCTAGCATTGAGGGGGCTTCTGGATTGTTGCACGAAAGTTGTAATGCTATCTCATTGGCAGAGAGCTTTGAAGCTTCACCAGCTTTTTGCAACACATCAAAAACCCCCAGCTCTGTGGCTGATTTAACTGTCATGGAAAGGGTAATGGAACTACAGAGCTGCATGGCATAAGAGAAGTTCTCTTCATCTTGTAATTTTTGTGTTTCCTTGATTGACTTTGGAAGGCTAGCCATTTCCACTCTAGAAGGACAGAATGTGTTGCTTTAGTTGATTCCAGAAGATAACAATTGTACGAAGTATATCCTGCAATGTTAACTACTTTCCTTATTAAAAAAATATTTAATAGATAATTAAAATATATTTATAATTAGATATTTAATTATAAAATTATTAAGAATAAAATACGTATATTATAGAATATATATATATATATATTATAAATTAATTGATTGACTGAGTATTGTAATTAATTGTTAAGGAAAGTTATTAAAATAAGAATTGTGTTAAAAGAAAATCTATAAATAATTTGATATCTCTACTATAACAATTTTTTATATTTATTTTTGGTGATAGTAAATTATTTTTAGTCATGGAATTCTTACACTATCGACAAAGGCCCTTCACATCTAGCACCACAAATTTGGGATGAGGAGATAGGGGAGTGCATATAGCAAAAGCCTGCTTATTAATCTTACTCGCTTTTCTTTTATAACAATATATATCATATTTATGATTCATCCACGCAGTATTTAACGTAATTATGTACTTAACTAAAAACTACTAGTAAAATTAGAATAATTTCAGTGATATCTATATATTAGATGGTATAATGATATTTATCTACAAGTATATAAATATTAGACTTTATACTCTGAAGTGTAACATTTTCACTTAGAAGTGTAAAATTCAGCAAAGTATTTTGCATTCGGGAGTAATTGTAAATACACATCAAATAAAATTTGTAATTTCATTAAACATTAAAAAAAAAGCATAAAACATGCATCATAGAAGAGAATGAGCAAAACATATAAGTACATGAGCAAAATAAAAGAAGAAAATATACTTGTTTGGGTTAAACTTCTCCACAGGGTATCAAGAGAGAAAAAAAATAAAAATGGAAAATGATATAAACTTCTACATGTACTTAATTTAACTTATGCTAAATTAATTTCTACAAACTCTCTCGTATTATCTTCTTTAAATATTAACATTTTAGTTTATATATATAAACTCATTTTAACTCACGGAAAAGAACTCACTCAAACAAGTATAATTATATTGTTTTCAAGAAAAATGAACCCAACAATGAGTTTTTATCAAATCTACAATCCCTTAACTTCAACTTTACACTATTCTTATCTCAATTCTTGATTTATAGATGAAGTGCGTGCTTGCGTATGATGCAATATAACATAAGCTTGCCAAATTACATATTTCTAACATATTCTATAAATTCCATCTTTTCAGCATATCTCTGTTGGAACTAATTTTAGTTAGGTCATCAATTGGGTACTATTTAGGTAGGATCATAGAACAATGTTTAGGTCACCAAGGACAGGTGTGAATGTATAATTTTATAAATTTCAGATAGTGAATGACCTAATGACTTTAAAGGGTACTATTTAATATACTTTATGAGATATTTTTAATTATTCAAGAAAAAGTATCCACTAATTGACTCTGTTTTATTACAATAATATTTCTGTTTACTCAACCAATAGTATTTGCTAGCTAACCTATTTTCTTAGGTTATGAACAATAAAATGAGTATATGTCTTAGTGACTCTACTTTGCATCAAGTTGATGTGTAGTTTGCTGACTCTTTGTTGCTTTGTCTGATGAATCATTTTCAGTCCAATGAGAATCATGCTGTGTGGATGGTTCAGCACTCTTTCTATCATCTTCATCAGCCTTAACCTTTGCTTCTTCTTTTGCCAATTCAAGTGCTTGAATGAGACTTTTCAAGTAAAACTCAGCATTCCAAGAAGCATTCTTAGGCATCAAATGCTCTGCCACCTCAGCTGGGGTGATTTTAATTTCCTTAAGCAATTCACATATTGTGCCAAACAAATGGTGTGAATCAATGTTAAGATAATTCTTAGCCAACAACTTGAATGCCTCATTTTCACAATATGACAACTCTATATGCTTATCCATTCTCCCTTTCCTAATCAATGCAGGGTCCAATTTCTCAACATAGTTTGTTGTGAAAACTATTAGTCTCTCACCTCCACAAGCAGACCATAATCCATCAATGAAATTCAAAAGACCAGAAAGTGTTACCTGACTTGTTTTCCCATCTCTTTCTTGCACCATTCCTTGTTGTTTTTGATCCTTGTTCTCCTTCTCTTCCTCTTCCTTTTCCTTCTTCTTTCTCCTTCGACTAGTCAAATCAAGTGAACAATCTATATCCTCAATCACAATTATAGACTTACTAGATGTCTCAATCAATAGCTTCCTCAATTCAGTGTTGTCCTTAACTGCAGTTAACTCAAGATCATACAAATCATAGCCTAACAAATTTGCCATTGCAGCAATCATTGTTGATTTTCCAGTTCCTGGTGGTCCATAAAGTAAGTACCCTCTCTTCCATGCCCTTCCAATTCTACCATAAAACTCCCCTGCCTTGCTAAATGTAACAAGATCATCAATGATCATTTCTTTCTCTTTTGGATCCATAGCTAGTGTTTGAAATGTTGCAGGATGCTCAAACACCACATGGCTCCAATATGACCCACTATTAGTATAAAGCTTCCTTTGCCTATTTTTCACCTTAATAGCCTTACCCTCTTTCAAAACATAATTAAGGTATGTCCCTAATATCAAGTCCCTATTGCTTCTATGAAAAGTTAACTTGTAGTACCTCTTTTCATCTGACATAGGGTGCAAGGAAATTGTTGATTGTGGCTTAGAAATGTTCTTTCCACTTGCCCACCAAAGTTTGACACCATTGAACTCATCAGCTACTTCTTCATGATCATCCATGCTCAGAACAAGAGAAGTGTTGTTCTTCACTATCTCTGCTTTGAGTCTCTTTGCTTGTGTTGATGCCTTGGAACTGAGATAGTTCTCTATGGCAGAATAGGCCTCACTACGCATGAGTCTCTCCCCAGTGAATTCATGGAATGTTATTTGGATGTAAGGGTACACAAATCTCACCAATCTTTGGGAGTATTTCTCAATTTGGTTGCTAAGTTGGTAGGGAAAAAATTGCTTAAACATAGCCCAAACAAACATTAAGGAAGCAATTATGGATCCTATGTGACCAAACATGTCTCCTGGCTTCATCCTTTTTCAGCTCCTATTCTCTCTTGCCCACAATTTTGGTTTCAGATATTGTCTTATATAGAACTAGAAGATTTAAGATATGTTTGATAAAATATCCATAATACCCAATATCATGATAGTTTAAGAGAAATGTATTAAGAATAAAATTTTTCCTCAATTTTGAAAACGTGTCATTTTAACTATTAATTTTTAAAAATAATAAATAAGTTTTTATTTTCATATTTATTAGATCGATTCTTAAAATGTAGACATTGTTTATTAAAACTTAATAAATACTATTTAAATTAGTTTAAAGATCAAACTAAATGATAAATATTTAAATAAAAAATTTATTTGTTCATTTGTAAAAGCTAAAAATTAAAACCACTGAAATATTAATTATTTTAATCAATAATTTCATTACATCTTATCATAAATATTTTATTAGTAATACTTCTAATATATGTAAACTAGCTTAGTATATTATATAGCTTCTACTTTTTTCTTTTTCTTATTTTTTCAGTTTATCTCTATATTTAATTAGATTTAAAATATAATATTTTAAATCTAATTAAGCCACTTAAGTATATTAGACATATATTTTTTATTTCAGAGTCTATAAGTATCATATATTAGAATTAATGTTGTTCATATTATACAAAATTTTTGTGAACAATAATTAATTACTATGTATATATCTATGAGTAAGGATATACTTCATGTAAAAGTAAATTTAAGAGATATATTTTTTATTTTTTATCTTTATTTTCTATTAATTTAATGGTAAAGAATAAGTCATTCATTAAAATAAAAAAATAATTTCTTAAACCTATTTTTTAATATATTTTATATATCATTTGTGAACATTATATAAGAAAGATTGGCATGTTTGTCAACATCCTGAAACGTCGGCAACAAAAACAGAAGCCAACATTATGTGTTTGACGCGTACTAATTCTGAGAACAACACCGACTACAAGTTTCCTTAATCAATTGGATAAGAAGCAATGAAAGAAGAAAACAAATGGTTAGGTATCTAATTTTTGACTTTCCCATGCTACAAATCTTCCATTTTGGTTGGCCCTTATAAAAAGTTGAAAGTTGAAAGGTCACGGGATAAAGAAGAATCAAATTTGTCTCTTACAAAAAAACAAAATTCAGTAACTCATCAAAACTGTGAGTCTGTGAATATGTAAAAATAAATCATTTTTGATCAATTTCAAAAAATGATGGGTGTAAGAAGAATTTATAAGGATATAATAAGAAAAACCTGAAGTTTATACATGTAAAACCTGAAGTTCTCTCTTGTTTTTTTTTTCTTTTTATCTATAATATTAATTCTCTTTCACACTGTCTTTGTTGTTATCGGTATTTATTTATCGTAATTGTTCCATCTATCCAAAGTCATTGGTTTAATAATGTTAGGAAAACAGAGGTAGAAAGCCCAAAACCTAAGTAGGAAATGAAGGATTTAAATTAAAGGGAACATTCCTAACATACAAGTTTTTAATGACAAATAAGACTAAGTGAAATAAGTATAAAAAAGTAAGGGTATTCAAAACTTATAAAAACAGATACACTCAAACTAAGAAATAATAAAAAAGAACAAAAAAGTTTAGAGGATTAAGTTGGCTTCAAATTGGCTTTTTTTTGGGCCTTGTCTAACATTTGGGCCCAAACTAGATTGGCCTAACATATTACTTCCTCTGCTACCATGTGAGGAGGGTCCCCACACTGCCACAGAGCAAGCTTCTTCAAAAACAAAATCCTAACCAACTTTTATTCCACTCATTCCCCTCACCTATATGTCGTTACCCTATTCTATTTTCCCCCTCTTGCCACCTCGGCCTTTTTCTTCGTTCCCTTATTTCTCTTCTCATACACTCTCCAAATCTTGGGCCTGATGATAGAAACATGTTAATTTAATTTAAAATAAGCACTAGTTTTCCATATAGTCTTTATGACTATAAAGTAAAAAATGATGCATATGATAATACTCTTGATAAGGTCAGATTAGTGGCTAAAATATTCATTCAAAATAGAGGAGATTGATTATTTTGATATATTTTTTTTCAGTTGTAAAGTTAACTATTGTTAATGTTCTTTTAGCCATAGCTTAAAATTGGTACATAGAACATCTTGATGTTAATAATATTTTATTATATGGTGATTTAAATGAAGAAGTGTACATGAAATTATTTTCGGACATATCTTCTTTTAAATCCAATTAGATTTGCAAGCTTGAAAAATCAATCTATGGTTTGCAACAAGCTGCCAGACAATGATATTCAAAGTTGTCTAGTGCTCTATTTTCCCTCAATTATATTCAATCTATAACTGATCATTCTTTGTTCATTAAGTAAGATGACACTTCCTTTACAGTTGTTTTAGTTTATGAGGATGATTTAGTTTTGACTGGGAATGATCTTCAACATATCCATGTTGTGAAACACTTTTTGGATGATCAGTTTAAATTAAGGACCTTGGTCTGCTTCACTTTTTATTAACTTTGAAGTTTTAAGATCTAAATATGGTATCATTATTAACCAACACAAATATACATTAAAGTGAGTTACTTTCTGATAGCGGTTTTTTGGCCTCTAAACCTACAATAACCCCATGAATCTATCCACCAAGTGTTAATTAGATGCAGTAGGCTCCTTTACCTCACTAATACCAGACCAGACACCAGTACAACAACTTAGCCCATGGACTACCATTATCAAGATGTAACAAGGGTCCTTTGAAACCTCAAATCATCCCTTGCCAAAGATGTTTTCTTCCTTGCTAAATCTAATATCAAACTCAGTGCCTTTGCTAACTCCTCCTATTGGGACTCTTGCTCACAAGCTAGAAAATCTATTACAAGATTTTGCGTCATCTCTTATTACTTGGAAGTCTAAGAAGCAGACCACTGTTTCCAAGTCTTCTTACAGATCTTCAAGCTTCTCTTACATCTCTTATTTCTCTTAATTGTGACAATCAGTTTGCCATTCACCTGTTTATAATCCAACCTTTCATGAAAGAACAAAACACATAGAAATTGACTGTTATATCATCCGCGAAAAGATTAACACTAATCTGGTTTGTTTGCTCCCAATTTCTTATACTAATCAACTTATAGATGTGTTTCACCAAACCATTGTTTCCTTCTATGTGTCATATGTGTATTTCCAAGTTGGAACTCATGGATATCCATAGTCCAACTTGAGGGAGGGTGTTGCCATGTATTGTTATATGATTTATTTCTTTTAATTGGTTTGTTATTTTTGTTTCTCTTCATTCAGTTAATTAGAGATTTATTTATTAGGGTACTTATCATATTTGCCCATCCCCAAGCTTGATTCTCATAGGTTTGGTTTCATGTTAGTTTCATTCAAAATAAGCACTAGTTTTCCATATAGTCATAAAATTTTTCAACTAAATTTTCTCAAGTCATTAGCTATGAATCCTTTTTCACACATAGTTGTGCCATAAACCTAAGTATACTGTGCTATACACCAAAATGACACAGGCTGAAATTAAATGAAATGAGTATATCAGTGCAATATGTTACTAGAAGAAAACTTATAAATATCAAAGACAATGAAAACAGAAATTGAACAAGGTTTAATTATTTTATTTAGAACCTGTACTGAACATTGTTACATATTTCAAATCATAGTTGATGCAATAACTATCAACTAATATCAAATCAAATTTGCTTGCTCAATAACAGGATACCATTTCCCTTGTTCTTCAATGGAAACCATTTTCCTTCCCATCCTTTTCTTTGGTTCTTGCCTCCACAAGAGTAGATTCTTCTTCAGCCTTTTTCCTTGATTTTTCCTCCTTAGCAGCCTCCAGAGCCTTAATCAACTTCATCAAACAAGTCTCTACATCTTCTTCATCAAAGTTTGTCATCAAATTCTCAGCAACATCAGCAGGAGACATATCTATTTCTTTCAACAATTTCCCAATTCTACCAAACAAATTATGTGACTCAATTTCCAAGTAGTTCTTAGCTAACACTTTAAAAGCTTCATAGCCACAATAAGCCATTTCAATGTGCTTATCCATCCTTCCTCTCCTAATGAGAGCAGGATCAAGCTTCTCCACATAATTTGTAGTGAAAATGATGATCCTCTCACCACCACAAGCAGACCAAATCCCATCAATAAAATTCAACAACCCAGAAAGAGTCACCTTACCACTCATGTTACTCTCGTCCTCATCTCTCCTAGGACCCATTGTCTCTTCATCATCACTCTCTTCTTTTCTCTGTTTCCTCTGCCCAGTAAGATCAAGTGAACAATCAATGTCTTCAATCACTATAATAGACTTACTTGGAGTCTCAATTAGCAACCGCCTTAGCTCGGTATTGTCTTTGACTGCAGTCAACTCCAGATCATACAAATCATAGTTCATGAAATTAGCAATGGCAGCAATCATGGTAGATTTTCCTGTCCCGGGAGGACCATATAAAAGATACCCTCGTTTCCAAGCCTTACCTATTTTTGCATAATAACTTTTCCCTTTTCTGAACTTAGCAAGGTCTTTCATGATGTCTTGTTTCTTCTCTTGATCCATTGCTAGTGTTTCAAATGTAGCAGGGTGCTCAAACACTATGTGATTCCACTTTGATTGCTTGTAACCATACCAACCATGACTAGGATTGTTGGTGTGAAGCTTCAATTGCCTATTTCTCATTTTAATTTCCTTTCCCTCTTCCAATACATGTTTTAGGTAAGACTCAGAAATAATGTCACGGTAACGTTTATGGAAAGTGAGTAAATAGTACTTTTTATCACCACCAGTACCATAATATGAAAAGGGGTTGTACCTTTGAGGATCAGTGCTTATTTTTCTAGCACTCCACCACACTTTGACACCTTGAAACACTTCTGTGATCTCTTCATTGTCATCCATGCTAAAAACCAAAGGGGTTTGGCTATCTACCATCTCTTCAGCTTTGAGTCTTCTCGCTCTCTTAGATGACTTTGCACTGAGGTAGGTTCGGATGGCAGTGTAAGATTCACTTCTCTTGAGATGTTCCCCTGAAAACTCAGGGAAGGTTATTTGGACATAAGGGTTGAAGTGATTGGTGAATTTGTGAGCATAGGCTAGAAAAGTGTCACGAAGGACAGGAGGGAAGAAACGCTCAAAAATTGTGTACAGAAACATTACAGTGGCCATCAGTGACCCCATTTGTGACCATAGCTCCCCTGTCATCATCATCTCTTTGATCTAGTGTGCTACTCTTGCTTGCCTGTGATGTTATAGAAAAGTTTAGTTGTATATATATCCCTTTTATAGCCTTTATAGCCAGGTTCCTTGAAGAAAGTGTCAAGGTTCATAAATGTTGATATTTATTGAAAAGTTCCTTGAAGAAGAAGAAAAAAAAGAAAAAATAGTATTCAAATGCATAAGAACAATTTATTTCTTTTATTTATTACTCACTTAATAAAAGTTAAATAAATAATTTAATGTGATAGTTTGTTTATTTAATATGGTTAGTTGTAAAAGAAAAAAGAAAAATTAATTGAAGTCAAAACATTGATAGAATCTAAATTATTTAAAATTTTACTATTTATTATTGTATTTATTGTTCGACAACTGATAAAAGTCATTCATTCATGGACCAGAGTATTTAATATTGTATTTATTGCTCTACGACCGATTTGAATCACGGTATATCAGTCATTCATTCATTGACCGGACGATATCGGACGATATGGGGATGATACGTGTTAAAGTTGTGTTTAAACTTATACGTCAACATTCAAATTCTATCATTATACATAGATCGACCTCACTCGTCTAAAAGATTTTTGGTCTGACCTTAACACACGTAAACCCACATTAACAATAGCTCGTGATCTTATGAACTCTTTGATACTGTTCTCAGTCTATATATATAGTCAGAAAATATATCTTTAACTCTCTAATAATACTTTCAATTCATTAAATTTGAATTGTCTTACTCTTAAAAAAAAAAAATTCTTACTTAAATATTAAAATATCTTTTTTAGGTACAATCACTCTCCCGACAATTTTACCGGCTTAACTCAATTAATGTGTCTACTTTCTTATAAAATAAAAATATTTATATTGTACATTTAAAATTTGAATTTAAAATTACTATTTAAATTAAAACAATTTGATACCGATTAATCTATATACATATTGTGATTACAAATACATTTATACGTAAATAATTAAGTTTTTATCTTTTAACTTTTTAAGATTTAGTACTCAGAAAATTTTCTGTTTAAGTTTTTTGGTTAACTTTTGTCATTAAATAATTAATGAGCACCAATATAATGGATTAGCAGAAAAACTATTTTATTTGATACGAAATAATGATTATATATTCACTTAAAAGTTAACATTTCTGACTAAAAATAGTAATAAACTAGTTTTCAAATACTAAAACCCAAGAAATAATTTTCAAAGAATTGAAAACAAAAGTTGAAATAATTTCAAAAAGAACAACTTAATTCATTAACCCTAAACCGTGTATACATTTCGTTGTTTGATAGTAATTAATTGAACATTATCTTCATTTCACATTCATATTTTCTTCATATATATATATATATATATATATCCAAAAGTTGCATGTGTTGAAAGAAGTTGAATGAGACGGTGCAAAATGTCATAGCCGATTTCGTATCACTATTGATAGCTTCCCCGTTTTGTCAACATGCTATTACAAGCTGGCCTTTTGATTGTTATATATGACAAACTCAAACACAAACATGTGTCTTCGTGTTGACTCTGTCCTCATTCGTTAAAAAAGATGTACGAGAAATCAAATCAAATATATGTGGTTTGTTCTAAAAATATTGGATTCGAATATTTAATAAAAAAATTGTAATGGAGAGAGAAAATTTTATTAAAGATGATTAATTTTCTTTCAGAATTGACTTTATTTAAGAATATTTTTGTCTATCAATAAAAAAATAAAAATAACTTACTATACAAATTAGTCATAAAAAATAGTAATAAATACTTACCTATGACATGGTTATTTAAAAAGTGTCGACTAAAAAATAAGAAAAAAATATCAGTAAATAAAAATTTATAATTCGGCCTAGTGTTTATATTTCAAGCTGAATCAGGTTGAATTGAATTTTGAAGGTGGTAGTAGTAGTATTTAGCTTATATTGAATTTCATATTGTATTTTTTGAAATAACCTCTAATATTTTATTAATTATATTTTGAGTGTTTCACTTGTTGATGTGCAAGACTTGAAAATACATAACATGCAGAGCCAAAAGATGAAGATGAAATGTTGTTAATGGCCCATATAGAAATGCATGAAGCAAAAAGGAGTGATGCTTGTTCTTAGATTCTGGTTGCTCAAAGTGTGTGCAAATGAAGGTCTATTTTCAAGCTTAGACATAACCTTTTCTCACACTGTTAAGCTTGGAAAATAATACAAGAATAAAAGTTACTGGAAAGGGTGCAATGAAATTAATTTTATAGGGAGTTTGCTGCACCATTAATCTGTATGGTCCAATTACACCAGCTTCAAGCAGGCAGAAAAGGTATTTATTGTGTTTCATAGATGATTTTTCTAGGAAAGCATTGATTTATTTTCTCTTGGAAAAATTAGAAACATTTTATCACTTCAAATGTTTTAAAATATTGGTGGAGAAAGAAGTAGGAATGCCTCAATTATTCGATTTATTAGATCTTGAATTTTGATGAACTCTTTTTTAAGCGATTCATATAAGAATGAATTGAGGAAAAATCGATGAATATCTTAATTACAAGAAAGGACTTCATGATAGTTAATATGGGCCCTCACCATCCATCAATGCATGGTGTTCTTCGACTTATTGTTACTCTAGAAGGTGAAGATGTTATTGATTGTGAACCAATATTAGGTTATTTACACAGAGGAATGGAAAAAATAGCGGAAAATCAAACAATTATACAATATCTGCCTTATGTAACACGTTGGAATTAAGTTTAAGAATAGATGGAAGGGGAGAATTCAACTCTGCGGAGTTCAGTGATTTTCACAAACAACATGGAATGAAGAGATAACTAACCATAGCTTATATCTCAAAGCAAAATCGAGTGGCCGAACGCAAAAATTACACTGTGATGAACTTGGTATGAGCTATGCTGACAGAGAAGAAAGTGCTTGAATGTTTCTGGCCTGAAGTAGTCAAGTGGACGATTCACGTTTTTCTCATAGCCTTTCGGTTGTTCTAAGGAAAAAAATCTCATATAACTTGAGTAAGTCAAATCAAGCTCTTTCTTTATAGAACATTTAAATTCCTCCAGCAATTTTTCATTATCCCCAGTAAATAAAAGATCATCAGCGTAAATGCTTATAATCCTTCCTCCTGATAAGAAGTATGTACTCACTGGAACTACTTTTGAATCCCTCTTTAATGAAATGGAATACTATTTGACTAAACCAAGCCCTGAGGTGGATGTTTTAATCCACAAAGTGCCTTTTAAAGTTTGTGTACTATCTAAGGAAAAATTATTTTGTTATGCACAGTTATGCACTGTTATTATATTGTAAACAAAATTATAATAACAGTGCATAACTGTGCATAACAAAATAAATCTTTTTTCCTTCTTTTAATATTATCACATCCTTGTCTAACATTTCCTAATCTTCGATATCATCATGAGATATCAAAGCATCGTGAGATGACTTCTTGTGATAACTCAATGAAAAATTGGGTTATGAGTTTAGGGTGTATGTATCACAAGTGTTTGGTGAAAGATTACTTCGAGATCCTGTAATTGAAAAAGTGTAGAATAGTGCTTCTTGGGAATAACAAGGTTTGCAAGGTACAAGATACTATGTCTGTTAAACTAAGTATGTTTGACAATAGGGAAGTGTTATTGCAAGATATAGGTATGTTCTAAAGCTAAAAGAGAACCTTATATCCATTAGCTTGTTTGATGTGATGGGGTATTCTGCCGAGGTGAAGGGTGGAATGATGAAGGTGTCCAATGAAGCATTTATAATTTCTAGGGGTAGACAAAGTAATAGACTGTACAATTTGGAAGGTCTACTGTCTTTGCACATGCATCTATGACAAGTTAGACAATAATAGACAATGTTAAGTTTTAGTAGTTGAGGTTAGGCCGAGTTAGCGAGCAAGACTTGGTGGAGTTGAAGAAGCAACAATTGCCGATGAGGGATAAACTACAAAAATTGGATTTGTGTGACCAATTTGTTTTAGAGAAGTTTCATAAAGTGCATTTTAGGACAGATAAGCACATATCCAGCAAATCCTTTGAATATGTTCAGGCTGATTTATGAGTTCCTTCTAGGACTTAGATGTAAGGTGGAATGTCTTATTTTTTTAGCATTATCAACGACTTCTCAAGGAGTCTATGGATCTATATATTAAGGAACAAGGGAGAGATGTTTCAAAGGTTCAATGAATGACATACTCAAGAGAAAAATCAACAAGGGAACAAGCTAGAGTGCTAAGAACAGACAATGGATTGAAGTTTGTTTCAGAGGAATTTAAAAACTTTTGCAAAAGACGGGGGATTAAAAGGCATAAAACTATAGCAGGGACGCCTCAACAAAATGGGTTTGCTGAAATGGTGAGTAGAACCATTTTGGAAAGGGTTAGATGCATACTCTTAGGTGTAGAGAGTTGCTTAAGTCTTTTTAGGGTAAACCTGTAAGTACTGTTGTGTATTTCATAAATAAATGTCTTTTGTCTGCTCTAGGTACAAGACATCAATGGAAGCTTGGAAACTGCTATAATCTAAAGGTTTTTAGAGTCTTGGCATATGAACATGTCAAGTAGGATAAGCTAAATGCACAGACTAAAAAGTGTATCTTACTCGAATACATTGAAGGAGTCAAAGGATATAGGTTATGAAGGTTAGAACTCAAACCCTTTAAATTTATTATTAGTAGAAATGTAATGTTTAATGAGACAAGGATGAAAATAGTTAGTGAGAACTTTGAAGATGGGGGAGAAAACTCACATTGAGGTGGAGGTATCTACTAGCAAACTTAGGGAAGATCGTCTAATGAGACCAGACGATGCATCAATGATACATTAAACAATGATAAGTAGACAACTTCATACTCAAGAAGATTAAAACATGTTGTGAGTAACTATTAGCTCAAACCTAATAGAGAGAGGAGGGTTCCAAAACCAACTCAAATGTTTACATATGCTAACCTCATTTTCTATACTTTAAGTTTGGGTGAAAAGATAGAGGATTCAAACAAACCAAGAAACTTCAGGGAATCATAGGAGAGTAAGGAAAGACAATAATGATAGTGTGCCTCGGAGGAAAAGCTTGAATGGCTAAAGAAGAATAGCACCTGGAGGCTTGTGGACTTGCCCAAGGTACATAGGATATTCAAATGCAAGTGAGTCTTTGAGAAAAAAAGATGAAATTCTTGGGATTGAAAAGGCAAGATTCAAGGCGAGACTTGTGGCTAAAGGATTTACACAAGTTGAAGGTGTAGATTATAATAAGATATACTAATGATAAATCATTGCTCTATTAGGATTATGATGTAATTTGTGAACCAATTTGACTTACACCTAGAACAATTGGATGTCAAGATAACTTTTTTGTATGGAGACCTAGATGAAACCATCTACATGGAGCAACCAAAAGGGATTGCGGTGGATTAGAAAGGATGTCTTCTTCAGAAATAACTTATTAGTCTAAAGTAGAGTCTAAGGCATTGGTATAAGAAGTTTGATGATTTTCTGATGAAGATGAACTTTAGGAGGAGTAATCATGGCAATTGTGTCTACATTTTGAGTGAAAGTAAAGATCATCTATACCTGTTCTTATATGTAGATGATATCTTGGTAGCTAGTCGAGATTAGTGAATGATGGACGATATTAAGGCAAAATTAAGTTTAGAATTTAAGATGAAAGATCTTAGGGTGGCTAAACACATACTTAGTTTAGGTATAGTATGGGACAAGACAAAGGGTGTGTCTCACTTGACTCAGCCAGTCCATGTGAAGAAAGTTGTGAAGAGATTTAGAATACACTTTTGGGGCACCATACAAATCCCAAAGGGCCAAATTCCTATCTTAGAGGAAGAAAGGAAAATGATGGAAAAGATTCCCTATGCAAGTGAAGTTGGGAGCATCATGTATAAAATGATTTGTACGAGACCAGACTTAACAAATGACGTGAGTATTGTTAATAGGTAAATAGAAAATTCAAGGCAAACACATTGGGAGAGATTGAACTAGATGTTGAGGTACCTGAATGAAACTCTAGATTTAGGATTACTACATAGGAAGAGACACCAAGGTGGAGTTGTTACTAAATACAGACTATGCAAGTTGTGTGCACATAAGCAAGTCCTTATTAGAGTATGTGTTTACTCTATTTGGAACTACATATGTTGGAAGACAAATCTTTAGTTAGTGGTAGCATTGCCCACAATAAAAGCTAAATATAATGCATTGACGAAAGGAGTGAAAGAAACGTTGTGGTTGAAGGGTATGATAAGTGAATTGGGAATTGAAAAAGAGTGTGTTCATATTCATTGTAATAATCCAAATGCTATTCACTTGGCCAATCATTAGATATATCATGAAAGAACCAAACACTTTGATGTCAAGCTTCACTTTATAAGATAGGTACTTAAATAAGAGGCAATGAGGATTGTGATGATTGAGTTTGAAAACAACCCCGTTATATGCTAATCAAATCTCTCCTAAGATGCAAATTTAAAAGGGATTTAAACTTAGTTAACTTTATTTGAAGGAATTGTATAAAATTAATCAGTGAAAAGAGATAAGCGAATAAAAATGATTGAAGTCTCGATAATAAATATACAGAAGGTAAAAATTATTAAAGTAAGACTCAATATATTGTTTGGAGGTTGTTATCTAGTAATAATAGGTGAAATGTGTGTCTAATGATTCAGTGTAGGTGTAATCTCCTTCTACTGTTACATAAGTAAATATTATATATATATAAACCTTTTTATCAATTTTTAGTGTGTAAATATTATATCTCTCTCTAGACGTATCATTAGAAGTTTTTTTTTTTTGACCTTTACGTTTTCTGTTCTTCTCTTTCTAGGTTTTTCTTTCATTCTGAGTTCGTTTCTAGTTGTCTTGTCTTTATTCCCGATCATTCACCAAACAGAACCTAAATGATGTGAAGTTGAACCTCAGCTATCGATCAAGAAGCAAAATCTAATTGAATCTTATAACATCACAATTTTTAACTATTCTCCCGTAAAATATTCAAACAATGGAACAATTACATACATTCGAATTCTACATAGAATGTACAAGTCAAAGTTCATTAGTTTTCTTTCGTTCCTTCAACATGTTTTTCACTAGTTTTACTCTCATCCTTCCTCTCTATCTCTGCCTTCTTTTTCTCTGCATCTTCCTTGGACATCTCTAAAGTTTGAACCAAATTATACAATCTAGTTTCCACCTCTTCATCTAATGATTTTGGCATAAGATTTTCAGCAACATCAGCAAGGGTCATATTGGTCTCAATCAACAATTTCTCAATAATTGAAAACAAACTATGAGACTCAATATCCAAGTAGTTTTTGGCAATCACCAAGAATGCCTCAAAGCAACAATGAGACAATTCTACGTGTTTATCCATTCTTCCCTCTCCTTTTCAAAGCAGGATCAAGTTTCTTCACAAAATTAGTTGTGAAACCCACGATCCTTTCTCCTCCACAAGCTGACCAAATACCATCCATAATATTTGATAGTCCAGAAAGAGTTACACATACTATTTTTATCATCTTCGTCACTTCCAACAGAACCATTTCCCATCTTTAGTCGCAACTTTCTCTTTTTTCTTCGTCCTTTGGCCTTTAAGATCAAGTGAACAATCAAAGTCTTCAATCACCGCAATGGACTTACTAGAAGTGTTAATCAACAACTTCTCAACTCAGAATTGTCCTTCACTGCCGTCAATTCAAAATCATGCACATCATAGTTCATGAAATTAGCCATAGCAGCTATCATAGCTTACCCCATACCTGGAGGACCATATAATAAGTACCCTCTTTTCCAAGCCTAACCAATTTTCTCATAGTAATTTCTTCCTCTCTTGAACTTCAGAGTTATTGATGATGCCCTCCAATTCACCTTTGCTTTCATTGTGAGTGTCTCAAAACTCGCAGGGTGCTCGAAAATCACCTAAATCCACCTTGTCTTGGTGTTAGTATTATTGATACCTCACATGTAAAGTTTCGTAGGATTGAGTAAGGCTCATAATCCACCTTTTTAACATGGTATCAAAGTTTATCTTAAAATTGTTTGTTGTTGGATTTGTCGTGCTACCCATTATTGAGTTTATCATGTCATCCATTGTTGGGCCAATGTAGGACCATCCATTTGTTTAGTATTCGCACCCGAGATGTCGAATCCTTGGTGGTGTGAGATGAGTGTGTTAGAGATTTTCCATTACCTAAAAGTATAGTTTGTTATTTATACATAAGTGGATAACAATTCTTACCTTATTAGTCAGTTTTGTATAATTGAGTTAGGTCTAATAAGTATAAAGCTTAAATTTACTATTTTTCATTTCAATGGCCTTTGCATCTTCCAACACATGTTTGAGGTAAGACTCACTGGTGAGACTTCTAAGGCTGTTGTAAAAAGTTTGTAGTACCTTTTTTCATCAAGAGGAGGGTTCAAAGAAAAACACTACGTTTTTGGTGTGGTTTTGTATGAACCCCACCAAACTTTCACTCCTTGAAACTCATCTATGGTTTCTTCATTGTCATCCATGCTAAGGATTAATGGGGTGCTTGTTTCTTTGACTTTGATCACTTCAGCTTTGAGCCTTGTGGCTCTTTGTGAAGATTGTTCACCGAGGCACGTTTTTATGATAGTTTAAGCTTCACTTTTTCATGAGACGTTTACCTGTGAGTTCGTGGAAGGTAATTATGATGTAAGGGTACACTAAGCTTGTGAATTTGTTAGTGTATTTTTAGTCACGAGCTTGAAGTGGTGGAGAGAATAGGCGTGTGAACATGGCGTATATAACATAGTTGTGGCCATGAGTGATCATGAACATTTGATAAATGCTACTTCACTTGATTTCACTCTTGTGTTTGTTTTGTGTACGCTAGAGGTTGTGATTAGATTCAGTCTGCGATGTTATGAAAAAAGTGTTATATTTGTAGAGCTATACAAAAAAGTACATAGAATTATTATTTTTTAAAAAAAACAAAGTTTAAATGTGGTAATGGCAGAGATGCAATTCAATTGACTAAATGTGGTAAATGAATTGATTGAAGTGAATATGCGGATTATTATAAATTTTGGCACTCAATATTTATTTGATTCTTCCAAATAAAATGGAAATTAAGTTAAAGCACATCATCTTTTAAAAAGAGATATGTTAACACTTAATTGAAAAAGAAAAATGCTTAGATATGTGGGTTCGTGGTCCCAAAGTGCATTGTAGTGATGTTTATTACTTTTTGTCCACTAGTACAGTCGTGTTGAACAGTCACCTGAAAGAGACTTGTAATGGGCCTGCTCATTTCTTGGAATCTTCTGATAAATTTCCCCTGAATTCAGTTAGTTGGTGGAGAAGAGAAGAAGACCTAATTTAAATAGTGATTTTAGTTTTGAGTTTTGAATATTCAATTGTATAAAATATTGGTATGAAGAATTTTGTTATTCATAGTAATTTAATAATCATATGTATATTTTGAATAAAATTATCTTCATTATCATTTCTTTTTCTGGTAAATGATCAACACTAACATCTATATCCATTACATTAATATTTTATTTATTTATTTTAAAAAATAATACTGTGATTCTTTAAAAGGAAATTCTTATAAATGTTAAAAAATAAAAACATTTTACAAGATTTTTATATTATTTTTTTTCCACCTTAATTGTTATTTTTTTTCTTTGCACGTTTTATATGGAGAACCAAACAAAAACGAAACATAAAGAGTATTGTTCAACGCGTGTTGGGACACTTAAGAGTCAATGTAGAGTCTATATACTTTATGCAAAAGATCAACGTGTATGTTACAGTGCCGTATCACTTTGTTTGGTATTGATGTGACCTTAGACTATAAGTTTTTTCATCATTGATGTAACCTGGTGATGACGTCATCGGTACCAAAGAAGAAAGAGAAAAAGAATCTGACACTACTTATGTAACTTGGCTTGAATAATGAACACAGTGAATTTCCATGGATGCAGTGTAAAGAAATTCATAAACATGTATATTAACAAAGAGCACAATTACATCAATTCAGTTTATTACATCATATAATACAAGGTAAAGATAATAAAACTACATGATTTGAACAAGGATAATTCATAAGTACACCTGTTATTTCACAAACTAGTTTTTAATGAACTTAATTACTCTATTTTGCCATTCTCTTTCACTCCATTCTCATATATTCCATTAGCTTTAACCTCTTTTTCATTCACTAAATCTTCCTTTTCATTCTCCTCTTTCACTTTTGCATCCTCATCCTCCTTAGCTTTTTTCTTGGCTTCTTCTTCTTCTGCTTTTTTCTTGGCTTCTTCTTCTGCTTTTTGCTTGGCTTCTTCAAGAGACTCAATCAAACACTTGAAGCAGGTCTCAGGATCTTCATCAATTGACTTAGGCATCAAATTTTCAGCAACATCAGCAGGTGACATGTTTATCTCTCCCAGCATTTTCTCAATAGTCGGAAACAATTCATGATCCTCAACATCCAAATAATTCTTAGCCAACACCTTAAAAGCCTCAAAGCCACAGAAAGACATTTCAATGTGCTTATCCATTCTCCCTCTCCTGATAAGAGCAGGATCAAGCTTCTCCACAAAATTTGTTGTGAAAATTATGATCCTCTCACCACCACAAGCTGACCAAATACCATCAATAAAATTCAACAAACCCGAAAGTGTAACTTTACTTGCCTTCTTATCTTCCTCCTCTTCCTCTTCCTTTTTCTTAGCAGGATTCTTTTTATCTTCATCCTCATCTTTTTCTTTCTCCTTTTTCTTCTTTTTTCTCTGACCAGTAAGATCAATAGAACAATCAATATCCTCAATCACAATAATAGACTTGCTTGATGTGTCAATCAACAACTTCCTCAACTCAGTATTTTCCTTCACAGCAGTGAGTTCAAGATCATACACATCATAGTTCATAAAATTCGCCATAGCAGCAATCATGCTAGACTTTCCAGTTCCTGGAGGACCATACAACAAGTACCCTCTTTTCCAAGCCTTCCCAACTTTAGCATAATACTCTTTCCCCATCTTAAACTTAGTAAGATCATTTATAATCTCTTCCTTCTTCTTTGGGTCCATAGCAAGAGTCTCAAACCTTGAAGGATGCTCAAAATTCACATGACTCCACTTGGTACGTTTGTAACCATACCAATCATTGCTAGGATTGTTAGTATACAACTTCAAAGTCCTGTTCTTCACAGAAATAGCTTTGCCTTCATCCAACACATGTTGAATGTATGATTTTGTGATAATGTCTCGGTAACTTTTGTGAAACGTTAGAGTGAAGAACCTCTTCTCTTCAGAAGTAGGGTACCATGAAATTGATTGTGTTTTTGGGACTGTGAAGTTTGCTGCCCACCAAACTTTGACACCTTGGAACTCCTCAGTGATTTCTTCATTGTCAGCCATGCTGAGGACTAGTGGGGTTTGGCTATCTTTCACAACTTCGGCTTTGAGTCTTTTGGCTGATTGTGATGAGTTTGCACTAAGGTAGGTTTGAATGGCAGTGTATGCTTCACTTTTCTTGAGACGTTCCCCTGAGAATTCAGGAAAGGTTATTTGGATATAAGGGTAGAAGAAGTTAGAGAGCTTTTGTGTGTATTTTTTGACATAGATTCTAAGATGGTATGGGAAGAATTGCTCATACATGGCATACACAAACATTATGCTAGCCATGAGTGAACCTAGTTGAGCCCATGTTTCACCAGTTCCCATTTTTTCTTAGAAGAATTTGTGTTTGGGTATTTCTTGCTTTCAATGAGTTGTGCTATTTATAGGGTGGAAAAGGTATTGGTAGCAGAAAATTGAATATAAAAAATGAAATATGATTATGTCATACACCTCTTCTTTTGTTTCCAAATTTGTTTTTAACCCATAAAAAATTGAAGTATTTTAAGGTGGAAATAGACTAATATCAGGGTGCTTTAATTTTGAGAATATTTTCTTGCGCACCACTCTACTAGTTGAAAATGGAAATGTTCACGTTGTATAATTATTTTTAAGGATTAAAAAAATAATATATAATTATTTTTAAGGATTAAAATAAAAAAAATATATTTTTATTTTTTAAAGATTAAATTATTCAATCTTTATATTTTTAGAATTAAAAATATATTTAAAAAAAATTAAAAATGAGACCTTTAAAAGTATAACTTACTATTTCCACGAAAGTTCCACGAGAGATTTACTTGCTGAGATATTCTAAAAGTCGATTTGGAAGGTTGTGTGTCCAGCTGCCACTTTTGACCTAAATGTTTAAAGACTAGTTTTGTTTTCATTTGGCTAGCGTGCAGGACTTTTCTACTTGTATTAAAACTAGAATGTTATATTTTTCCCTAACATTAAGTATACATTTATTTCTTTTCTCCATCCAATAAATTATTTAACTATTGCATACTCTCATTTACTTCGAAATTTCCATGTATTTTGAAAAAAATATATGATGTTGACTGAGAAGATTAACAACTTATACATAAAGTTTATAAATACACCTAAAGTTGACTAAAAGACTAAGAAAAAAAATGAGGTCTATTGGTTATAATATAATAATAGAAGAAACTATCATTTTATTATATGTAGGTTCAACAATTTAATTTCTTAAAAATAAAAATAATTCTTAAAATATTATATATGTATAATATTGTAATTATTAATATATAATTATATTTTTATTTGAATTATATAATTTATTATTATCTGAGATCAAAATAAAATAAATAACTAAATTAAAAGACAAAAATAATAACATATGATATGATTTGGAAATCTCGTAGAGACTAAAATAATAGATTTATTACTCTTTTAAAATATATTTTATTATTTTCATAAAAGGCTAAAATAATATACATAATATATTTTGATATTTTTAAGAGAAACTAAACTGTGTAACTCAGACTTAAATAGAATCACAATTTACTCTATCTCTCATTAATGAAGACAACTTATCAATATAAATTAAACTAAAATATAATTGATTTTAAAATGAAATAATTTATGTTTGGATATTTTTAATATAAAATTAAGTTTGTAATGAAATTATGTGTCAAAGTTCTATTTAATACAATAATTTTCAGAAAGTACTTTAATTTTTCAATGTAGAATTAAATATATAATAACTTATATAAATTATGCTTATAATTAATTCTCCAAACCTAAACACAAATAAGACTAAAATAACTTATTTTCAGCTCCGTAAGTTGCTTTCGTACGTTGTTGATATGGTTTTATACCAGAACAGATACAATGTATTGAAGTGCAAATTACTATTATTATATGTATAGGGTTGCATTGTGAAATGAAAACAAAAGAAAATGACAAATATTTTAACGCACGCATTAAGGGAATCTATTTTATATTTAAATTATATTTTATGGAAAAAAAATAAGAATTTAAATTATTTGTACTAGAACATCAGTTCTTCGAATATTAAAATTCTTCAGTTAGAGAAAGAATACGTATTCCACTGTTAGAAAAAAATTAATAATAAAATTTATATTTTCATGAGGATTAATATCATCCACATAGTGAATATTAAAAATTAAAAAATAAGGCAATTAGTAACAATTAGTTAAACACACAAAGTGATTTTAAGTATAAAAATAGTAAGAATAATTTGGATTGAAACACATAGGACGCTATCTTTAGAAAGAAAATGTCTTCATTACTTTAATGATTGAATTTATAACGTGCTTCTTTCTCAAGATACAGTTCAAGTACAGTTAAGTATCTCTAAGTCGAAGAACACCACTCTAAATATTTTAGGAGTAGAAAGATTTTTGAAAGAGAGACGAGTGAATTCTTTTTTTATTTTTTTTCTTCAATACCAATATTTATATAAAAAAATATGATTTTATGCAAAACATTTTTTTTTCGAAAAGGAAAGTTGCATGGCATGAAATGTTAACAACTTCCATTAATAGAATATATATATATATATATAATGAGTGATTTGATAGAATTAATTAAGTTTTAGTATGATGATCAATTGTCGTCACTTTTACGTGTAGGTTGTTTTGAATGCTTCTGAGAAGAGAGAAGCCAAAGAGAAAGAATGATATGATTATGTTATTAATATTTATAATTAAAAAGTACTTAATTTATTAATTAGTATCACGTAGACCAAGTAAACTCTGAGTCTATTCTATCAATTTTCTTTACTTGAAACATTTTACGGCAAAATGACATTTTTGTTGTTCGTGTCACTCTTTAGTGAAAATAGATAATTAAAGTCCCAATTTTTTTTTTTCGAAAATTTACTCTTTACTTTTTTAACATTTACCTTACGTCCTTACCTACCTTAGATGTACAGTAATTAAGAGGTGTTAATATAATAATCTTATAATTAATTTAATAGAATTACTGTATTGGAAGTAAAAAGGACCGAATTTTTTTAGAAAAATGAAAAAAAAATACCGAATTAAATTCGGGGAAATTTTAAATAAATATTTATAAAATTTACTGTATAATTTATTAATACCTATTGTTCCATTTCGCTCTTGGTGAAAAAAATAAAAATGAATAAAAAAGTATTAAATATGTTTTTATTTTAGTATTAAATATGAAACTATTTAATAAATTAAAAGAAATAAATATTCAAAAATATTTAAAAAAAATAAAAAAAAAGATAAAATTTTGAATAAAATCACGTGTGTTTAGGTACAATTAATTACCTGGCACATGTCCAATATCATGTAAGGCTACGGATTCAACGTTAACATCAGGATCCTCTGTTCTATCTGTTACGTCACCTTATGACACCCATTATTTAGCATCATTTGGAGTGAATTTGTACGTGAGTTGTTTGGTTTCTCTTGGCCATCGAGATCCAGCAAGTTTGTAATGGAAGACAGTGTGAATTGAGTGTGTATGTTATCATCATGAACTCCATATCCAGGTGTCATCAATTGTTCAACAGTACTGTGCTCCAGCGTGACAGTACCTTTTAGGTTGTAATTTTTTTCATATGTTTTGATGGCAGATACCACGTCCACGTCAAATTTGTAGTCAAAGTTGGAAGCTCGTGTGTGTTTTTGTACATTATATATGTTGTAAGGTCATGTCCCCACTTTCATATATACGTTGTATTTTATGTCCCCACTTATGTTATATTTTTAGCTAGGTAATATATAATTTCCAATGCTACTTACATGAAATTAACAATAGGTAAGAATTGATTAAATACATGTAATGATTTGATGTAAAACAATACAAAAATTGCATCAATAGTGATTAGTGATTCAACACGTAGAAGGAAAAGAAAGGATACTGATTCATGTTAATTTCCGACCTAACATATGATTAATTGGATATATTTATATGTACAATACAAAGTTATAATCATAATAATGAATTTATTTTAATTTTTATTTGAATTAATATTTTTCTCAAAATATCATTTATCTCATGTATTTTGAATATTATTTATATTATATAATTAAAATAAATAAATATTATGTATTAAAAAATTGTTGTGATAAATGAAAAAATTCATAAAATTTTATACTTTTATTTATATATGCCACTCCATTATATATCATGAAAAAATTGTTGCGGTAAATTTGCGTTAATAATTATTTTGTTCAGCCAATGTTCAAAATTTAACCACTCCTCATTTTATCTTTTCTCTTACAGTCTTCCGTTCTCATAAAAACATGTCACTAACTTGCTGTTGCAATTCTATATCTCTGCTTAGCCTCATTCACCTTAGTTTCAGCAACATCCGTTTCTGAGTGTGACTTCCATGCATGAACAAAACTTATGGAATGCCTAACACCACAATTTCTACCGATATACGTCCTAATTCTAATTTTTCTATAACTGGCGGGAAAATAAATATACCACTAAATATTAGAAACTAAATTTTATTTATAATACAAATTGTGAAATTTTTCTTCAATTGTTCAAATTCAAAAAAATATATTCGTAATATCTCTGCTAGCAGTGTGAACTAACATGACATACCAAATTCACAATTTACAACATTAATGATATCAAAATCAAACACCAAGAAAGAAAAACACAAGTCAAGTTTCTAGCACAACAAGGTTTTTGTCTGAACACTTCCTAACCTAAGGTTGTTCCGCCTCTCACCTACTTTCTATCTGCTCGCCCATTCAAAGGGTATCACAAGTGTCAAGTAACAGACACAACAATATAAAGAGATACAAGGGACATGTCATTCACAATACATTAAAACTAACCATATTATGCAACCCAACATGATGCATGCAACTCAAATCTCACTCTCATGTCATATGATATCATCAAAACATTGAGTGATGTCTAGGAGTACATGTCACCCCTGACACTCTCAATAGAAATATTAGACAGTTACAGTTAGGGTAACCAATGTTCCAACAGGAGTCATTTCCACTTATGATGATCAGTCGTAGTAAAAACTTTCCCCACTGCAAATACCCTCCAAGTCCTAGGTCATTACATCAACCTGTCAGAAGAGTTGTTTTGCCAAAATCTCAAAATGGGAGTGTCCGAATAATATAATAATAATAATATCAACTATGAGAAAATAGAGTTTGATACACTTCAGATCCAAAAACAAACACAATTGACATAAAACTTACTAAATAAATGGCTTCTTTTGAGAAGAATTTCCATAACGTGTTTTGAACTCCAAATTCTATAATAGACTACACATTAGTTAAATTCAAATGAAATAACAGAGAATCAAGAAAGTATGATGGTTTTGGAATCAAATTTAAAATTTAAAATTCAAATTTTAAGTGCTAAGACTAGACAACAAATTATAGATTTTTACCAACTTGGATCTTCCTCTACTAACCCCTGAACAATATAAAACAATAAAAGTAGAGAAAAAACAGATAATTGATTGACAAATAAAGAAGTGAGACTCTTTATCAAATTTTTGACAAACTATTTCTACAAAATTAATCTCCTAACTTAAGCAAAAAACTTCCTTTACATAGACAATTGCATTTCTCAATGAGATACACATTCATTTCAACAAGTCCTTTCTCAACTCTCTCACTCACCTTTGGTTGGTTAAATAGTTAAGCTCCCATTTATACTTCTAACGCATTTACTCACTCATAAAAAGTAATCTACCACTAACACAATTCTTGATGTCTTTGTTGGAAATTCATAGTAGTTTAGGAATTTTTCAAGAATGCTAGCCTTGAAAAGACAATAACATCTCATTTTTATATTTTCAATTTAGCCATCTTCTTTCCTTAACTAATGTTCCTTATATATTATCAAAGGGATATTTTAGTCGTTAGAACCATTTAAATTATATCAATCAACACGAACATTTCTAACATAGGCACATACAAGTTAATTGCATGAATGTGTGCAATTTCCAAAGCATGATGCATCAGTAGGTAAGAAAACATAACATTAGATTGACAAGGAAGAAAAAGTAGATCCTAACAAAAGTGACACATACCACATACTTAAAACAATGCATACAACACGAATCTCTAGATGTAGTATACTTAATTATCACTTTTGCTTGCCATAGGGTCTTACTTGCTTCATTAGAGGTATCGAGGTGGCCAATCTTAATATCTCGAATCAGGCAATTAAAACTTATCGTATAACAATTTACCAAATCACTCAAACATAGTACTTATGTCAAATCAAAATCACACTAAATATCTCATGACACATCAAGGCACACATAAAAAGCATGACACACATAACTTACCTGTTGAGGAAGTTAAACCCAAGCTCTTATACCACAATTGTAACACCTCAATTTCTACCAATATACATCCTAATTTCTCTTTAACTCGCGGGAAAATAAATACACCATTAAACACTAAGAACCGAATTTTATTCATAATGCAAATTGTGAAATTTTTCTTCAACTGTTCAAACTCAAAAATATAAATTCGTAATATCTTTGCTAGTAGTGTGAACTAACATGACATGCCAAATTCACAATTTACAACAGTAATGGTAACAAAATCAAACACCAAGAAAGAAAAAACACAAGTCATGTTTCTAACACAACAAGGTCTTTATCTGAAGACTTCATAACCTAAGGTTCTCCCGCCTCCCGCCTCCCACCTACTGTCCATCTGCTCGCTCATTCAAGGGGTCATCACAGGTGTCAAGCCACAGATACAACAATAATGGTTAGTTTACATATTAGAGATAATAAAGAGAACTACAAAGATAGTACAATACATCAAAATATAAAGGGATACGAGGGACATGTCATTCTCAATACATTAAAACTAACCATAACCTAACATGATGCATGCAACTCACATCTCACTCTCATGCCATTTGGTACCATCAAAACCTTGAGTGATATCTAGGAGTACATGTCACCTCTGACACTCTCACTAGAAATACTAGACAGTTACAGTCAGGGTAACTTATGTTCCAACAAGTGTCACTTCCACTCATGGTGATTGGCCATAGTAAAAGCTTTTCCCACCGCGAATACCCTCCAAGTCTTAGGTCATTACATCGACCTGTCAGGGACCAACCTTCCTAGTTTCATTCATCCACACTTTTCAAAAATCCTTTTTAATCACCTAACATTCATGATAATCCTCATATCTTTTTCCAAAATCCCATGAACAAAAGCATGTCCACTAGGGATAACCTCACTACTCCCTCATAGTAGCATACATCCATCCCTTTCATCACAAATATAATACAACTACAATTGATTATCATGAACCTAGTGACTTATCAATGCAATATGCCCTATCAAATCACCTCTCAATCCACACACATTATTTCACCATAACAAAATTCTTCATCTCACCACATCAACCAAATCACAATATATAAACAACACGCATTAAATGATATAAGTGGAGCAACAAAATGAATAAGATGGAAAAGAATTACAACAACATAATAATTGGTGGAATTCTACAACTAAACACATAAACAATTAATTAATAGAAATCTCATTCAACCAATAACAATAACAATATACCTATCCAGGAAATAATAACATAATTAATCATATCAAACAAGGCTAACAAGGATTCCTAATCAATTTCCACTCAAAATCACTCAAATGTGAATACAACCACAACAACTCTCACTGATATACAATCACCACTAGACGTTCCCATTATTATCAACAATAGTAGAACTACCCTTACCCGAAATGAGGAATTGCGCAGGATAATGAGAAAATTTGATGGAAAAAGGGAGTCTCTGTCAGGCTAAATATCTTCTTCTCTAGTCGTTAGTTCAAGAAACCCACCATTGGATGTGAAGTACCATGTGTTATAAAGATATTGTCCAAAAATTGTGATCATCCAACGATGAACAAATTAGAAAGAGACATTTTAATAATTTTTTTCATGGTATACAAGGATGAAGATAATTTTACAAAAAAGAGAGTGGGAGAAAAGTGGAGAGAAGAAGAAGGGGAATATTTAAGTGCAAATCTTATCATTTTTTGAAATGTTAAGAAAAAATATTTTATTTGATTTTTAAATTTCACGTCTAATAACTTAATTCAAACCGGTAATAGGAGTATCTTTATAAGATCTTGGATATCTCTATCTTATGTAAAATTTTATTTGGAATTCAAAAAGATTCACCATTTATTTAAAAAATAATTTTATCAAAATCAACTCGTACAATTTATCATAAATATTGATTAATTTAATTAAATTTAATTAATAAATTTTCTAAAATCAAAAATATTCTTGAAATAGTGGAGAAATTTCACGGTGTTGGTAAGGATTCACACATGTTCAAGACATACATACCTTACGAGCCTGGTAAAAACTACAAAGGTTTATCCAATTTTAAAAGGTATTTCCTTGAAAGTTGTAGTGGGAGACTGTGTGAAGGCTGCCTCCAGGTGTCATGAATTGTTTAAGAGTGTTGTGGTCGAGCTTGCCAGTAGGGTTAAGGTTGTAGTTCTTTTGATATATTTTGATGACAGATTCCAGGTCGTTGTCAAATTTGTCGTCAAAGTTTGAAGGTGGTGTGCTTCCAATATTATAGCCAAGTTCATGGAAATACCTTTTGACATTTGATAAGCCTTTGTAGTTTTTCCCAAGCTGGTATGTGGTCAATTTGAATGGATCCTTCGATATATCTTGTTCATGGTTGGTGGTGACACTCGGAGACGGAATTGATCTAGCTAAAACTACAGGGAATAAGGTGAAGGAAAGATATAGAATTGTAAGAGCAAGTAAAAGACATCGGTTGCAAAGAGTCATGATGTTTGTATGAAAGTGAACTCTTAAAATGAATGCTGTGCTGAACTAGCAAAACAGGAAGAAATATATATAGGAAGAAACCAAAAGTAAATACACTTGAGGAGGTTAGAACTTCGGATGAATAAAATAATTATAACATCAATTTGACGATATTACAATTAATTACATAGTTTAGTTACTTTTATGTAATGGAATTCTTAAAATAAGAAATAAAAATTTTAATTATGGATTAATAAATTTAATCATATATGATGATTTGTGATTAGTTAAAATAATTTAATTTTTAAAATTAAAAAATAAATTTAATATTAGTTACATATTTTTAATCATAATTTAGTTGCTATAATTTAAAGTTTTTATTTTTTTTAAGTAATTTTTTTATTTGAAACTATATATATATATAATGAAATTATGAAATAAATTTTTTTAATGATAGTCATCATATTATAATAAATTGTTAAGATTAACTTATCATCTGTTTTAATTTTTCTTTTTTAAAAAAACTATCTCTTTTCATTATTTTTAATTATATTTATTTATTTTCATTTTTTAACTCATATTTATCACCATTATTATTATAACCATCGTCTCTTCCATCATATTTAACTGTAGTCACATATATATATATATTTCATCTTACCTCGTCTCTAAAATAATTTAAAATTTATTAGTTTAGTTATTCAAAGATTAACTTGATAAACTTTTAAAACGTAAAAAAAACTATGTAACATGACTGTATTAGGAATTATAGAGAACCTAATAATTTTCGGAACAAATGAATCGTTCGGTCACTTTTTTATAAATGAATTCTTCGCTTTCTTCACGTTTATATAAAGATACTCTTTTACGAAGATATAAAGATAAACATAAGAGTACGTATCAAAAATAAAGGTTAATTACTTTTATATTGAAAATTGAAATACTTTTATATTATTCATAAATTTCCTATCAACAAGTAAATTACCCTTATATATTTAAGATGATTTAAATCTACACAAGTTGAAAAGGACATTTAACTAACAACCTTTAAATTATTCCGTAGATACATATAGGTATTGCACTATAAAAAGAAATAACTCTTAATGTTCATTAAAAATTACTTTTAATGTCGATTATAAACCGACGTTAAAAGAAGCTGACGTGAAAAGAATCTGTTATTCTTCATAAATTTATTTTGATAAATAGCACACTAGTAAACTAGTAAATGTAATTAATTATACACCAACTCAACAAATAATATATTCATTTATACAAGTTAACTTTCCAATATGGCAAATTATTATTATTTTTATTTATCATTAATCTCAATTATTTTTTTAGAAAATTAAGTAAAGCTAGAATGTAATAAACTTTAATTGGGAAAATAGATAAAAAGTACAGTTTTGTAGCAGAGAATGATTAGACACGAATTAACATATAATATATTTAACACGAGATATTTTTTTTTAAAAAAATGAAGTCAAATAAAAATTAACATAAATTGGTTATTGATGATTATCACTCTGTTGCGTATGTAAATATGCCTCATCAATATAATGATAGATTAGGAAATAACGTGAATAAGTATCATTTATCTTTTTTGTATACGTTGAATCCCTGAACATTCTAATAGCATGCAATTTTTGAAATTTTTAATATCAAGATTCCCACTTTTGTAATTGTACGTACGTATATTTATATGTGTAACTTAAATGTGGATAGCTATACGAACTTTGCATTTTGTGTATATTTAAATTGTCTTAATTGAATACGGGTATAATAAATAGTTTCTTTGTTAATCGGAAATTAATAATTTATATTTTAATAAATTGATAATTTGTTACTTAATGATTATGCATATATAATTAAATCATTGTTGACATATCCGTATAAGTTTATTTATATCCTTTTATATAATTTTTAGAAATTTGGTTAACATAATAAATTATAATTTATTTACGGTATAATAATCTTTACAATGTCAATGTGTATATTCTTTCCCTATCCTTATTAGTCAGCTATCCTTTTGCAACGAATGAATTATAACTACATTATATTCATATATATATATATATATATATATATATGATTAAAAATTATTATATCTAATAAATCATGTGATAGATTAGAAAATAACGTGAATGAATGTCTTTTCTGTTAAAATCACTAAATATTATTATAGTATTCAAAATCAATTTCTAGTCTTCCATCCACGTGTTTGCAATGCAATGTAAAATTATAACTATATTATAATCAGATAGATTATGAAATAACATGAATGAATACCGTTTCTGTTAAATCACTAAATATTATTAGAGTATTCAATTATTTTTTGAAATTTTTAATATCAAGTTAATCAATTTGTAGTGTTCCCCTGCGCTTACGCTTATTCATTAATAACTTAATCGTGTTAGTTATTATTCATTTTTGTATATTTAAACTGTCTTAAATAAGTAAGGATATAATAAATAGTTTCCTTGTTAATAGGAAATATAAATTAATATTTTAGCAAATTGATAATTTATTACTTAAGTAACTATGTGGGCACGTGACAAAAACCCTTATTGGTGGTGGGGGTCATGTGATAGATTAGGAAATAACGTGAATGAATGTCCTTTCTGTTAAAATCACTAAATCCTATTGTAGTATTCAATTACTTTTGAAATTTTTAATATCAAGTTAATCAATTTCTAGTCTTCCCACCTACGCTTAAGCATATTTATAACTTAAACGTGGTTAGTTATACATCTGTGTAGATTTAAACCGTCTTAAATGGGGAAGGATATAATAAATAGTTTCCTAGTTAATAGGAAATATTAATTATTATTTTAGCATACATCTTATTATCTTTATTATCGTCCAATTCTTTCTCTCACTAACTCTATTTTGCTGAGGGGTTTAAAGAGTTGTTAATTGATTTTCAATGTCTGCTTCCTCACAATACAAGTTAAACTATTCTAAAGTTTATTTCTTATCATTATCAGACATTAGAGTTTGAATCATGCAACCACTTTGCTTTTCAATCCATTGTTTAAATTTTCAAAATACACATGTAACTTCTGACTTAGATTTGAGAAAGTAAATCTAACACATTCTAAAAAAATCATATATGAAGATGATGTAATATTTACTCTATTTGAGTGAAGTAGTCCTTTGAGGTCCAGCCAGGTCAGTGTGAATTAATCGTAACTTCTTAGTTACTCTCCAATTTGTTTGGTTAAAGGGTAATCTTGTTTGCTTCCCATATTGATATGCTTCACAACTTTGTAATTCAGAATCTAAAGGAGGTAAGCCATGAACCAACTCCTTTTGTTGCATATTTAGCACAACTGCATGATGAAAATGACCCAACCTTTTGTGCCAAATCTTTGTACTATTTTCAAAGGGTGGATATGCAGCTTGCTCCTCTTCCATTGGATCAAGTGTGAAACTTCTTCCTCTCATTTTGATGTTGAAAATGTCCTTGTTATTGACATCTTTAATAAAACAGAACTTATTTTCAAAGTTAAGTTTAAATCCCTTCTCAAGTAATTGTCCCATACTTAGCAAGTTGTGATCAATCTCAGACACATACAATACATCAGAAATTAATTTTGTAACTCTGCAACTTTCAATGGCTACGGTTCCCTTTCCTTCAGCAGTTTTATTACTATTACCAATTCTGACTTTGGATACCTTTGATCTATCTAACTCGCTGAAAAGTTCTTGATCATGGGTCATGTGATTGGTACAACCACTATCTATTAATCAACATTCAGTTGAGTTACGACGTAAAACATGTTGTTACAAACAATTGCTCTTCCTCCTGCTGGTTAGTAACTTGAGCCTCATTTCTTTGTTGGAAATTGTTTTTGCAGATTCTTGCATGATGCCCTAGCTTGTTACACTTTTCACACTTGACATCAGGTCTTCTCCAACATTTGAAAGGAGGGTAACCCATTTTCCCACAATGCTTGCAAGGGGGAAACTCTTTATTTCCTCTGTCATCTCTTTTGTTGGTGTTTGCAGCTGCTTCTTGAGTGTTGAAGTTCTTCTTTTAATCCTTCCTTTTGTTCTTTTCTGTTTGGCTTATTTGCAATTTAGTTTGCAATGCTCCTTCCACATAAACTTCATTCCTCTTCTTGCTCCTTTGCTCTAAGGCTTGCATAGCAGTTACATGTTCTGCCACGGTGATCCTTGAGAGATCTTCCATATTTTCCAATAAGTAATCGATGCCTCAAATTTTTTAAGGATGGTTACTAGTATTTTCTGAACTATTCTTGAATCAGAAAACTCAGTACCCAACAATCTCACTTAGCATACTCCTTGATTGTTTCAGACTCCTTCATTTTCTGCATCTCAAATTCTCTAACCAGATTTAGTGCTTGCATTCCCCTGATCCTTTCATCTCCTTCATATTCATCCTTGAGAAACTTCTAGATTTCAAATGCTGATTTGATTGACATGATTCTGGTAAAAATATCTTGTGAGACAACAATAAACAAAGTAGCTTTTGCCTTTGATTTTCTTGCTTTCCTCACCTTGTGATTTTTAATCTGAGCCACGTTTGAATTGGTTGGTAAGGGAAGAACTTCGTAGTCCTCCTCAACTACTTCCCAAAGATCATTTGGTTCAAGGTGTGCTTCCATTCTTGCAACCCAGATATGATAATTATCACCATCAAACACAAGTGGTGCTAGAGTTGTGTAGGGAGTTTCAGAATTCATCTGCTTGATGAATTGAAGCAAGGTGTCTAGGCTTTTATGGTGAGTTTTTTTTTTCTGGTTACTCACACAGGTCCCTTTAAAAAGAAAGCTCTGATACCAATTTGTTCGTGATAAAACGTAAAAACACTCAGATTGAAGGAATTGGATAATTAATAATATGATTTTTAAATACAAATTTTTGTAATTGAAAAATAATAATTGTCTTCCTAAACTTAAGCCACTAACAAAACAAATACCCATGATTACAACAATTACTAAAGACTTAATCAAGGATAAACTAACAGGAAAAATCAGTGATACACGTTCAACAATGTTGTTGCATACTTTCTTGTTTATGTTGATGATCTACTTCTCACGAGCAACAACAACCCATTTCTGAATGCTTTCAAGACCAAGGTTGTCAAACTCGTAAGTCTATGTAGACTCGTAACAAGGGTAGAAATTTGACTCGTAGAGTCAACCCGTAGACTCGTAAAAGTCTTCTTTTGCTTAAAAAGAAAATTATTTATAAATAACGTACAAATTCATCTGTAACATGAGACTCATATTTGTCAATACTAAACATAGGAAACTCATTAATTCTCCTATATAACAATACTAGGTAATAAGTTCACATAAATTCATCATTTCAAGTTCTTATAAATTCACTTGTACCAATAGAACATGTATCAAATTCATTAAGTTCACCTGAAGAACAAGAGACAGTTAAGCAGAACGGAGAATAACAAAACAAAATGGACAAAAGAATTTGCAGAGCTCAACAACCATGGATAAAGAGGAAATGGAAGTTGATCATTCTCGACTCAACAACAATCTCTCTACCCTCAATCGCCTGATCGGTAGCATTAATCGCCGCTTAGGCAAAGGAAACATGGGCCAAAATATTTGCTCAACTCCACCGCTTAAAATGCATAAGATATTTTCTGGTTTTTTCCTTAGTGCCTAAACTCGCAGTAGAATCGTAGACTCGAAAGTTTACTGCAGGTTTAAGCTTTTACTCCGAGTTTGCTAGAGTTTACTCAAAAAAGTGTTTACTCCCGAGTTAACTCGTTGAGGTATAATAAACTCTCAAACTCGTATGATTCTATGAGTTGATTTTAGAATTTGATAACCATATTCAAGACTGTTCTTGCATCGAAGTTCTCTCTCAAGGATCTCAACTCCCCTCATCATTTCTTTGACATGGAAATCCTCCTTACCTCTCGCGGTTTGTTCCTTTCACAGCAGTCCTATGTACGTGAGTTATTGATTTCTAATAACATGCAAGATGCAAAGTCTGTCTCCACCCCGCTTTCTACTTCATGTGATTTGACTCCAACATTTGATGCTCCCTCGTGTGATACCCGAGACTATATATGATGTGTTCTTCTATACTATAATTATATTTGTGTGGTAACTAATTGTTGTATTATCATTAAAATTATGATTTTATCTTTGTGTTAGTTTTGAACTCCCTGTTCATGCTTTTATCTTGAATAGACATATTTTACCACTGAACACACGCAAACCAGCAGCAAAAATGTGAGTGAAAAGTAAACCTTGTGAAAATGGAACAATGAAGTTTAAAGTAGAAAGAAGAGGAAAGTGAATGTTGATTTGGTGAGGGTTGACAAATCAATTTGTTTATTCGTTGTCTATCTATTTCATTTCTAAGGAAATTTCTTGGATCTATCCATTATTAAGAAATAATGGAATAGTGCTAATGGATGGATTGGATAAACAAATATAAGAAATGTTTGGTAGATAAGTAGAAAATTAAATAATTACTTATAAAATGTGAAGAAAATGAAAGAAAAAAAAATTAATAAAAAAAATATGTAATGTATATATTTTATGAATTAATTAGTTGGTTAGTTGTATATTAGAATTAGCTGCGTAACATTACTCAACAAATATGTAGTTGGTCAACTTCAATATTTAACTACCTAGCCAACTACGTATTTGTATGTCCTTTATATATGTCAATATATGAAAATATAGAACAATCTTCAAAAAAATATATAGAAATCATTAAAAAAATATACAACTGTTTTGAAATAATATATTACTATTTTTAAAAAATATATAACTACATATATATTTTACTACAATCATTACCTTATAAATTAATTTTATATAATTGAGTTAGACACGTAATTTACATTTTTAATTAAGTTTTTATTTTTCATCTCAATGGTCTTTGCATCTTCAAATCATGTTTGAGGCAAGACGTAATGATAAGACTTTTAAGACAGTTGGAAAAAGTTTGTTGTACCTTTTCTCGTCAAGAGGAGGGTTCAAAGAGAAACACTATGTTTTTTTGTGTGGTTTTGTATGAACCCCACTAAACTGTTTTGTGTTAATTTAAAGTTTCACATCGGAGAGTATTAAAAAGAGAGATGAATGAAAAATTTGTATAAGTGAGAGTATACATTTTATTTACCTGCACCACATCCTTAAATCTAGTAAAGGAGTGTATTAAATTTAAGTAGTGTGTGTCAAACCATGGAGCGAGAGTTTGTAGTTTTTCCGTCCAAAAACTATATGTGGCCAGAGTGTGTAGTTTTTCCGTTCAAAAACTATATGATGCAAGGGTTTGTGATTTTTTTGTTCAAAAATACACTGCTACGAGAGTTTGTGATTTTTCTGTTCAAAAATTACATATAGTGAATTTTATCCAAAGGAATCGTGAACTAGATTTTGATACACCGAACTACATTAAATCTTTTTGTGTACTTTTTTCTTTCTCCCTTATATTATATTTTGAAGTAAGCTGAATTCTCAACAAATAAACTTATTAAAATGAAAAATTAAATTAAATTAAAGTAAAATCAAACATATATATATATATATATATATATATATATATTTATAATATTGAGCTTTATCAGCTTGAAAAGACAAGTCTCACACTAAGAGCAGCATATAATAGTAATAATTTGTAAGTTTTTATTATTTACTCGAGATTTTAAACTTGTTAAATTATGAAATTATAATAGTATTATAAATTGCGAATCAAACTATATTATTCATGGAATAACATTTTACAAGATTTTTATATTATTTTTTTCACCTTAATTGTTATTTTTTCTTTGCACGTTTAACACGGAGAACCAACCGAACGAAACATAAAGAGTTGGTACACTTAAGAGTTAATGCAGAGTGTTTATGCAAAACATCAACAACGTGTGAACGATGTTACATAGTGTCGAATAACTCTGTTTGGTATTGATGTGACCTTAGGCTATAAGTTTGTTCATTATTTATGTGACCCTGGTGATGATGTCATCGATACAAAAAAAACCTGACACTACTTATGGAACTTGGCTTCAATAATGAACACTGTGAATTTCGATGGATGAAGTGTACAGAAATTCATAAACATGTATGTTAACAAAGAGCACTCAATAACATCAATTCAGTTTATTACATCATAATACAAGGAAAAGCTACTAAAAATCATTTGAACAAAGATAACAACTAAGTACACCTATTATTTCACAAACTAGTTTTTATTGAACTTAAATACTCTAGTTTGCCATTCTCTTTTACTCCATTCTCATATTTTCCATTAGCTTTAACCTCTTTTTCTTTCACTAAATCTTCCTTTTCATTCTCCTCTTTCACTTTTGCATCCTCATCCTCCTTAGCTTTTTTCTTGGCTTCTTCTTGTGCTTTTTGCTTGGCTTCTTCAAGAGACTTAATCAAACACTTGAAGCAGGTCTCAGGATCTTCATCAATTGACTTAGGCATCAAATTTTCAGCAACATCAGCAGGTGACATATTAATCTCTCCCAGCATTTTCTCAATAGTGGGAAACAAATCATGATCCTCAACATCCAAATAATTCTTAGCCAACACCTTAAAAGCCTCAAAGCCACAATAAGACATTTCAATGTGCTTATCCATTCTCCCTCTCCTGATAAGAGCAGGATCAAGCTTCTCCATAAAATTTGTTGTGAAAATTATGATCCTCTCACCACCACAAGCTGACCAAATCACATCAATAAAATTCAACAAACCTGAAAGTGTAACTTTACTTTCCTTCTTCTCTTCTTCCTCTTCCTCTTCCTCTTCCTTTTTCTTAGCAGCATTCTTTTTACCTTCATCCTCATCTTTTTCTTTCTCCTTTTTCTTCTTTTTTCTCTGGCCGGTAAGATCAATAGAACAATCAATATCCTCAATCACAATAATAGACTTGCTTGATGTGTCAATCAACAACTTCCTCAACTCAGTATTTTCCTTCACAGCAGTGAGTTCAAGATCATACACATCATAGTTCATAAAATTCGCCATAGCAGCAATCATGCTAGACTTTCCAGTTCCTGGAGGACCATACAACAAGTACCCTCTTTTCCAAGCCTTCCCAACTTTAGCATAATACTCTTTCCCCATCTTAAACTTAGTAAGATCATTTATAATCTCTTCCTTCTTCTTTGGGTCCATAGCAAGAGTGTCAAACCTGGAAGGATGCTCAAAATTCACATGACTCCACTTGCTGCCTTTGTAACCATACCAATCATTGCTAGGATTGTTAGTATACAATTTCAAAGTCCTGTTCCTAACAGCAATACCTTTGCCTTCGACCAACACATGTTGAATGTATGATCTTGTGATAATGTCTCGGTAACGTTTGTGAAACGTTAGAGTGAAGAACCTCTTCTCTTCAGAAGTAGGGTACCACGAAATTGATTGTGTTTTTGGGACTGTGAAGTTTGCTGCCCACCAAACTTTGACACCTTGGAACTTCTCAGTGATTTCTTCATTGTCAGCCATGCTGAGGACTAGTGGGGTTTGGCTATTTTTCACAACTTCGGCTTTGAGTCTTTTGGCTCTTTGTGATGAGTTTGCACTAAGGTAGGTTTGAATGGCAGTATATGCTTCACTTTTCTTGAGACGTTCCCCTGAGAATTCGGGAAAGGTTATTTGGATGTATGGGTAGAAGAAGGTAGAGAGCTTTTGTGTGTATTTTTTGACATAGATTCTAAGACGGTATGGGAAGAATTGCTCATACATGGCATACACAAACATTATGCTAGCCATGAGCGAACCTAGTTGAGACCATGTTTCACTAGTTCCCATCTTTCTTAGAAGAATTTGTGTTTGGTTTTTTCTTGCTTTCAATGAGTTGTGGTATTTATAGGGTGGAAAAGGTATTGGTCGGAGAAATTTGAATATAAAAAATGAAGATAAAATTTTGAATAAAATCACGTGTGTTTAGGTACAATTAATTACTTGGCATATGTCCAACCTCATGTAAGTCTACGGATTCAACGTTGACAGCAGGATCCTCTGTGTGAGGTCACCTTATGACACCCATTAATTAGCATCATCTGGAGGGAATTTGCATGTGAGTTGTTTGGCTTATCTGGGCCATCAAGATCCAGCAAGTTTGGAATGGGAGACAGTGTGAATTGAGGGGACATGATTGAAAAATATTTAGAAGATCCATCGTACACAAATAATTAATCAATTAATTATAAAATATAAAATATATATATAATATATATATATAAAATATAAAAAAAATACACAAATATTTTATAAATAAATTAACTAATTAACTACATATTATAATTATTAACATAATAAAATTAAAATATTTATCGTCATGAACACTATAGCTCAGATGTCATCAATTGTTCAACAGTACTGTGCTCTAGCGTGACAGTCTTTTAGGTTGTAATTCTTTTCATATGTTTTGGTGGCAGATATCACGTCCACGTCAACTTTGTAGTCAAAGTTGGAAGGTTCGTGTGATTATGTATGTTGAAACTATTCATATGTTACAAATGTAGGTTGTGTCCCCACTTTTATATATATATATATATTTAACATGTGGTTATATTTTATGTCCCCCACTTATGTTATAATTTTAGCTAGGTAATATGTAATTTCCAACGCTACTTACATGAAATTAACAATAGGTAAGAATTGACTAAATACATGTAATGATTTGATATAAAACAATTCAAAAATTGCATGCAGTAGTATTTAGTGATTCAACACATAGAAGGAAAAGAAAGGATACTGATTCACGTTAATTTCTAACCTAACATATGATTCATTAGATATATTTATATGTACAAATACAAAGTTATAATCAATAATAATGAATTTATTTTAATTTTTATTTGAATTAATATTTTTCTCAAAATATCATTTACTGATATCAAAATATCATATTTCTCTACATGTTACTTAGTAACTTGCTAAGTTTTCATTAAGAATATTCTCTGAACTCATCCAGTCCTGGCTAACAATATAGATATTCTTCGAACCCAGCCTTCTCAGGTTAAACCGATATTCGATCATTCGGACCTTTCAATTCATAGATGTGGATCTCGGACCTCCTACCCTGCTCACTGCCCCTCAGGCTTAAAAAAACACCTTTTCGTTGTCACCACTAGATTGGGACCCAACCTCTGCAGGCTAAACACAATATTCTTTGAACGCAACATTTTCAGGCTAAACCAGGTATTCTTTCAACACTTAGCCTCCTCAGGCTAAAACATGTATTCTTTGGACCTCAGCCTCCTCAGGCTAAAATACAAGGTATTCTTTAAATACTTAGTCTCATCATGTTACAACTACCACAACAGTGGTTTACAATTAAGAGCAAGAAGAATTATCCTCTACGCAAAGAGGGATTTTACAATGATAGCTATTTTAAGTTCAGGGCAAGTGAACTTTCTTTGAGCGAAGCTTTGAGAGCGAATAAGATATTGATTACTTGTAATATAGTTTGTCAACTTCAACTCATTGTAATGAAGTCCTTTTATAGGCAGTTTCTTAAAGTATCCGTTAGATTGAATATTTGAACGTTTGTCATTTGTCTTGGGTACTTCCACATCTAGCAGAGTGAATAATCAAAATATTTAATGCAAAATCAGCAGATGACAGCGTGAGATCTGACTTTGACTTATTTGCTTAAAGATTTCACCGAGAAGTACCATTTACTTTTCGTGTTGCAGAGGTTAAGACCAAATCTCTTTCCAGCTTTAGAAACTTCGAGTAACAGGCTTGATTTGAACGAACATACGTGTTACTTAACGTCTGAACTTCATTAACTTTCATAGATGAATGAATTTAAGACTGAGCATTATAATTCAATCATTCATTTGTCTTCTTTCTACTTCTTCGTCTTCAAATTTAGTCTTCTTATCTTCACACTTGAACGCTTGACTTGAAGTTGAGATGAGCTCTTCATCTTGTGCCTTGAAGGTTCTTTATCTGATATAGTTGCTTCGTAGCTTCATGACTTGAACACTTCGTCTTATATTTATATATGTGTGTGTATGCTTGAGGGTGCACCTTTCGTCTGTGCTCATTAATGATCCGTCTGATCATGTTTCCATCCGTGTCTGATCATGTTTCCATCCGTGTCTGATATTTCATCCGTTTGTCTTATAATTATCAAAATTATGATGCTAAGTCATTTTGACTTAACAAGACAATGAGCAGTTTCAACCAAATGATAGTGTTTTCATTTAGAGAGCCCATTGTGTTTAAGGGTGTAAGGAGGAGTTGTTAAATGTGTTATTCCATGAGTTTGAAAGAAGGTCCTCAATTTAATATATTCACCACCATTGTCGAGTAAAATGTTTCAATTTTTGCATTTAATTGATTTTGAACAAGTAATTTAAAGATTGGAAAAATGAAAGAAACAACAAATTTATGTTTGAGTGGATAAAGACACACATATTTTTAAAAGTGATCAATAAAAATGACCATAAATTGAAGATGAAGGGCAGGACCCCAGACATCCGGATAAATCAATTATCATGGTTGACTCTATCTTAAAGATAAATCATTCTTTTTAATTTTTAATTTAATTGTTGGACTTGAATTTGTGGTTAAATGTTGATTGAATTTGTGTTTCCTGTCAAGTATTTAATTGCTTTTTTATTGATTGAATTTGTTCAATTTCTTGTTGTTCCATGCAATTTCTTGCTATTGTGTTCTGTTTAATTAATTCTTGACTTATTATTGTTTTATCAAACATTTAATTTTTTTCTTGATGATCAAAATTGTTCAATTTCTTTGTTGTTCTATTGAATTTGTTATTGTTCAATTTCTTTGTTGTTCTATTGAATTTGTTATTGTTCAATTCTGTTTAATTAATTCTTAACTTCTTGTTTTATGTTTTGTTCAATTAATTCTTGCTCTACAAATTCTTTTGTCTATTTTATTTTGTTGTTCTCTAACTGTCTCGTTCTAATTATAATAATAACAGAGTATTTCTCTTTATCCCTCTCTAACTGCTTTAATATTTGTCTTTCTGGTGGCTGAAACTGGCACCCCAAATTGCGTTTGCAATTATTGAATACTTTATCTTTGTTCCTTTTGCTTCTGTTATTGTTCCCTGCCTTGATGGGTGCCGCCGCTGTGGTGGCTCTGGGCGCCGTCTTGGGTGCACTGTGTGCCCGTGTGTAGAAATGGGTCGGATTCAATCCGTTGGAACTAACCCAGCAGACTTCTGTTTTTGTTTTAAAAATAATAATAAATAAAAAAGAGAGGAATTGAGCCTAGCCCACCAACTTCATTGTTTGTTTAAAAGAAAAAAAAGAAGGAAAGTATACCGTGGGCCTAGCCAACCAGCATTTTTTTTTTTAAGAAACAAAAATAAACGATGGCTCTCACCCATTAGGTTCTGTTTTTTTTTTTTTTTTTTTTTCTTAAAAAGAAAGAAGAGAGAATGGCCTTAGAGAAAATAAAATATAATAGAATAAATAATAATAATAATAATAATAATAATAATAATAATAATTATTACTTTTTAGGCCTAAAAGGTCAAGATTAATTAGTCAGATATATATTTGGCTGTTTAGTGATAGTTGTGTATGTGTTATTTTATTTAAATCATGGGGTGTTAAATTTTAGTTAGTTATTTTTATTTCTAAAATTTTAAACTAAATTTTATGTTATGTGATAACTATGTTATGTCCTGACTAATTCATGTTGTGATACTCTGTCATAGCACATAATTAGGATTGCGTTGAGAGATTAATATTGTGGGACATATTATATCAATAAATTTTTTAGGTTTATGATAATCAAATGTAACTGTTGGAAAGTTAAAGAGATAGATGTCTCTCCTCCTTTAAACGTTGTTAAGAGGTCCAAAAAACATTGTGTATGAACTTGTTCTCTAACAAATCCCAATAACGATTCAACGTGGGATTTGATCAAGGATGTCAAGTTTCTTGAACGTTGAGCAATACAATATATCTATCGAGCTCCCTTAGTCAAGTAGGATTTTCTTTAACCTCCAGTTTGTTATGGTGGTCGTTATAACCATTTGGTCATCGTGGTTTGGGCATTGGTAGTGAAGTCTTCGTTAGTAAAAAGGATATTGTTAGAAGTGTTCTAGCTGGCAAATGGTTGACCGAGTTAACACTCTTGAGGTGTCTTTTTCTTGCTGACTTCGTGCTTCCTCCTCCACTAAATCCTCCAAAAATTGTGTTGATTGTTTCCTTAACATGGTCTGAGTTTTGTTGGTGTTGTTCACATCTATGGCTAGGGTGAATGTGAAATGTCTGAGGATCTACTTAGGGACCTTGGCTTCTCCCTCCGATGCATGCTAGCCTCGTTTGGCGTCATCGCCCTAAACAAAGTGTGCCAAGGACCCGAAGTAGACCAGTTCCTCTATCAAGTCCTTAACCTTGTGACACTCCTTGGTAGTATAACCTTGGTTCTGATGATAGTTGTGTCATTTTGTTGGATCCACGTTAGGAGGTGATGGGGTAGACAAAGGTACCTGGAGGAGTTTGAGGTTGAATGCTTCTCTTAACACTACTTCATGGTTAACATTCAAAGAGGTGTACGCATCGAATCTTCCCAGCCTTTTCTTCTTTGAACTTGGCATCTCAGACACCGAGGCCTTTAAGATTTCCTTAAACTTCTTTCGGGCTGCTACGTTTTCCTCTATACTTATGTAATGTGCTGCTTGAGCTTTTAGGTCATCTATATTCTGGGGCGGCTTGGCATATAGGGAGTCAGAGAAGGGACTAGGCTTGAGTCCGCTGGATGAAGGTCGAGGATGTTCATGGTGCCTTTCACGAATCTCGTCTTGTATTGGTGCAATGTCTCGTGGTCGCCTTACACCACATGTTGTAATGAGAAGGAGTCTGTCGTCATGGGTTTACAATCAAAGAATCTAGCTACAAACCTTGAGCACAAGGTGTTAAAAGAGTCTACTAATAGTGAGGGAAGCACATAGTACCACTCAAGGACAACCCCTTTGAAGGTAGGTAGGAAAAACCAACAATGTGTGTGAAGGTCCTCATATATCATTCTGGCCTGTGTGAGGTAGGCTTTCACCTGAGCCATGGGTTGGTGGTTCCCTTATACTTGTCCAAACTCGACCATCTTCAAATTTCAAGCAAACGAGTTTGCATGATGTTTGAGGTGAATGGGTGGAACATATGGCATTGTTATGGGGAATAGGTAAAGTGTTAAATGACATCTTCTAGGGTAAGGTTGGCTTAGATGGGTTGGGTGGAATGGGTGGTTTTTGTTGGTGGGTTTTTGATTTTGACCGGAGATGTGGTCTTGGGTGGCGGGTTTGTGTTCTTCACGGGGTAGGACTCGACATCATGCTCTATGTGTGGTGGGGTGTGTGGTTCAGTTGGTTGAGCTTCTTTCTCATGCTAGAAGGAAGATACATGTTGTCTTAGAGCAGTTATCTCCTCTTTATATTAGTCCCTTAAGTTCCGCATTTCATCTTGGTGTTGCGTGTTAGGAATATGTAGTTTGATTTTAGTCACTACATAATTTAGTCCCACATCGTATAAATGATAAAAGGGCTTGCTCTTATGTCTCTATATAAACAACTCCTTGTAAAGTTTCTAAGTGCACAATGTATAAGAAAGGTAATGCATATCGTGTGCCCGTAGGCAATTTGTCGAACCACGTTAAATTGTTGAGTATGTTTTTCTCTCTTCCATATACTTTTCCTTTGTTATTGTTTTGTTCTTAACAATTGGTATCAGAGCCAATATCTTAGTATGCTCTCTAGTTGCAGCTTTGTCTGATCTTCCACATCAGAAAAGATTTGGTTTATCGTCAGGGTAGAGAAGCAGTGGGAGCGCTTTCCGTAGTTGTTTTCCTAATAAAGTAACAAGAACTATGACGCATTGGAATAAGTGAAGTCTTCCCTGGGTTACCCAACATTTCTTCTTAGCTTTTCCATATCTTCGCCCAATTGATGCAATGCTGAGTCTTTGTTGGCTTTCAGGACTTTTAAAAAGTAGGAATCCATATCAAACTGAGATGCAGAGGTTGTTATCTGACTCTGGGTGTGTACCATAAACTTAGTGTAGTCTTGGGAGAGTTTTTACCAGGGCCCCACAAAGGACGCCAAATGTTCCTTCTAGGGTCCGAGCTAGGTTGGATGTCATGGCAGAGACCGAGGTAGGGTCCGTACTCGGTCCTCAAAGGAAATTTGTCTTCATGGTCTTCTAATGGAGAGGTGATACTTGCAAAACACCTTCTAATGCTTATGTCAATTATGAGTATTAGTGAATATGAAGAGTTTACGTGAAAGTGTGAGAGTCTAGATGTACTTCCTGAATGGGCATAAGGTATTTATACATTAGTAGGTTGATTAAGTGCGATGTGTGAGCTGGTGTCCTTAGTTATGGATGAGGGCATGTGATCACTAGTGCAAAAATAATTTTTAATGTCACGGATATCACAACGGTCAAGGAAAGGAATAATGTAATAAGATATATAGTCATCAGTTCTTTCAAGAACCGAATTGAAAAATATATTTTACGACAGATAAATTTTTACCCGATGTTGTATATCATTTTTAGGTGCCCCTTCCACAACCTTTTTTCGCGTCTTTGTTATTTTTATCTCTGTATTTCTCCTCCTGCTGCACAACTCTTCCTCTCGCGACTCTCCCTCTCTCGTTCCATTTTCTCTCTCTTGTGCATTTAGCTCTCTGCCATAGTGGATGGCGGTTGTTGTCTCTAGCTCTCATGAAGCTTCTGTTTGTATTGTTGATGGTTTCTCCCTTGTGGTTTATGTTTGCCGCCGCCACTGTTACTGCTCTCCTTCGCTCTTGCCATCACCATTGTTGGTCCCTAAAGGCGAATCTAGAGAGGGGTGAATAAATTCTAATTCCTAATATTCCCAATTCAAACTTTGTTTCTACTTTCTTTTATTTCAAAACAGATTTCTATTCTTGTTTAACCTATCCACAAATATAGATGGTATCAAGATAACCAATCAAAGATGTGAATCATACAACGAAAACATAAGAAAGAGAAGCGAAACAAGATAGTAATCAATATTCCTTTGTTACCAAAACGTGTAGTAATCAAGTGCTCCATATTCGAATTAATTACGCAGTCAATTACCAATCAAATACTAGTTGATTTTAATGTTACCAGAAAACGATTTTGCATAAGGTAAAAGTATAAAGGTAGAGAAGATTGCACGAATGATTTTATACTGGTTTGACGTTTGGCTTACATCCAGTTCCAACTCAGCAACTGCTGCAATTGGTTTCCACTATCAACCTTTTTATGTTCTTTACATTCACTTTGCACAAGGAACACAAAAAAGAAAACAAATCACCAACACAACCTATTCTTTAACACAAAGAACACTTCTCTTGCTCTTGGCAACTCCAAGAACACCAAAAGATTCTGAAACCCTTCTAGAAATCTTTCACCCTTGGAGAAAACCTTTCCCAAAGCACCTTTACTCTTAGAGAGATCTCTCTCTTAGAGTAATCAACCAAACGGAAATATTCAATATAGATCAGTTTAGAGAATACTTGATGTGTAGATTCTGATCTCTATGAAAGCATAAAGACAAATCACACATCAACTCTGACTCAGATTACTCTTTGAAAAACTCTTTCTTTGAAACACCTTTAAAGTTCTTTGATGAAGGAATTTCTTTTTCTTTTCTTGGAGAAAAACTCAGTTTAAGAATGTATTTGAAAGTGTAAGAATATTCATTTTCGTGTTTCTAATGTATGTCTTAAGTTTTAGTGGTCAAGCTTGCCGGTAGGGTTTAGGTTGTAATACTTTTGATATATTTTGATGGAAGATACGAGGTCGTTGTCAAATTTGTCATCAAAGTTTGAAGGTGCTGTGTTATCAATATTGTACCCAATTTCATGGAAATACCTTTTCACATTTGATAAGCCTTTGTAGTTTCTCCCAGGCTGGTATGTCGTCAATTTGAATGGATCCTTCCATACGTCTTGTTCATGGTTGGTGGTGACACTCGGAGACGGAATTGATCTAGCTAAAACTGCAGGGAACGAGGCGAAGGAAAGATATAGAATTGAAACAGCAACTAAAAGACATCGGTTGCAAAGAGCCATGATGTTTGTATGAAAGTGGAACTCTTAAAATGAATACTGTGCTGAACTAGCAAAACAGGAGGAAATATATATAGGAAGAAACCAGGAGTAAATACACTTTGGGTGAATACATAGTTTGGCTGCTTTTTCAATAAGAGAGTTCTTAAAAAATTTAATCATTAATTAATAAATTTATAATATATAATGAATTGTGACTAATTGAAATAATTTATTTTTTAAAATTAAAAAATGATAAATTTAATATTAATTAAATTTTTTTTATGTATAACCTAATAGTTATGATAAAAGAATTATTTTAATTTTTTTCTTATTTAAAATGATATATATATATATAATATGAAATTAAAAAATAAATTTTTTTAGTACTAGTCATTAGATTATGATAAATAATATAGTTCGCTAAGATTAATTTATCATCTGTTTTAATATTTTTTTATTTTTAATTATATCTATTTATATTTTTTCTTTTATTTTTAACTCATATATATTTACCACTGTTATAATTACCACTGCAATCCACCGTTATCTTGATTGAGTTATTGTTAGATTTATATTCATGATTATTGTTTACCATAACAATGATAACAATGAAAAGTGTAATAAAATTAACAGTGGCAATGATAATAATAAATTTGATGATAATTATGAATATAATACATAAAAGTATCAATGATAACAATTACCGTATTAATGATAATAATTATGGTAAATTCATCACAGTAGTAAAATTTATAATTGTTAAAATAAAATATAACATAATTAAATTATAATAGAAATGAAAATATAATTTGATTTTTCCAAATTAAAAAATATTTAACTCAGTCACACAATTTATATATATAATTTCACCCTACCTAGTCTCTAAAAGAATTAAAATTTTGTTAATTTAATTAGTTATTGAAATATTAACTTGGTAAACTTTTAATACTCGAAAAGACTATATAAGATAAGTGTATTAGGAATTATTTTTTAACTTCGTTACTTTAAAAATTATATAAAAGAGAAACTAATAGTTTGCGGAACAAATGAATGGTTCAGTCACTTTCCCAGCGAAAATTATAGATGAATTCGCTTTCTTCACGTTCATATAAAGATACTTTTTACAAAGATATATATATATATATATATATATATATATATATATATATATATATATATATATATATAGATAAACACAAGAAAACATATAAAAAATAAAGGTTAAATACTTTTATATATAACTACTTATATATTATTTATTAATTTCTTATCAACAAGTAAATTACCGTTACTTACCTAAGATGATTTAAATCTACACAAATTGAAAAGGACATGTACCTAACAACGTTTAAGTTACTCATAGGTATATGTAGGTATATAAGAATAAGAGTTGATTAATTTGATTCAGATTTCAAAAATTTCATGATATGATAATGTTTGCATTCAATTTATACGAGAAAAAGGAAAAAGGTACAGAAACCGGGTCACTTCCTATCTAACATGTGATTGATATAGGATATATTTACGTGTACAATATGCAAAGTGATAACAATAATAAAGAATTTATGTTAAATTTTATTCGACTCAAAATTTTGTTTAAAGTATCGTTAATCAATATTATATAATTAAATTTTGTTTAATGAATTTGTTATTGTTCAATTCTGTTTAATTGGTTCTTGACTTCTTGTTGTTATGTCTTGTTCTATTGGTTCTTGATTTCTTGTTGTTATATTTTGTTCAATAGGTTCTTGCTCTACAAATTCTTTTGTCCATTTTGTTTTGTTGTTCTTTGTTCTACTCTCTCTTGTTCTTTTGGTGAACTTAATAAATTTGGTGCATGTTCTATTAGTACAAGTGAACTTATAAGAACTTGAAATGATGAATTTATATGAACTTATTATCTAGTAATGCTATATAGGAGAATTGGTGAGTTACCTATCTTTAATATTGATTAATGATGAGTCTTATATATAGGTGAATCTGTATATTATTTATAAATAATTTTCTTTTTAAAAGAAAATAGACTCTTATGAAATTATGGATCCAAGAAGGTAAGGCCTTAAGGTGAATGTGTGCTTCTTTGACCATACTCTTAGGCCGAAGGGTCCAAGGCACATTTTCCTTCCACTCATCATCTTAGGTAGTATTCTCTCATTGTTTCTCCATCTATAAAAGGACCTCTCTCCCTTCATTTGTACTAACTTTGATTTGATGAAATAAAATGAAGCATTGTGCTTTCGCCTAAAGAGAAAAGTCTCTTGTCTAAGTCTTTGAGTCTTATCAAAGTTCCTACTTTATTAGGATTCTACATTCAAGACTTATTGGTGTTCACTATAGTGTCTTCCCATTCCTAATCCTTTTCCACCTTTTGTATTTTTCTCTTGTTTTGTATGATTTGTACTAACCTTGTTCTTGTTCTTGTTCTTTAGTGATGTTCATCATGGGGATTGCTTAAGAAATCGTAGACATCTCTCTTGAAAGATTGAAGATCGAAAAATTCCTTAAGTATGGAAGTGTGCTTGTATCAAGTGCTATAGGTTGACTCTATGAGTCAAGTTTCTACACCTATCATAAGTCTATAGTAGACGACTACCCTATGTAAAAAGTATATGTGATGCAATATAACCTATAAATTAATTAACGTAAGAATTATAACTCTTGTGCGATTTATATTTTTAAATAATTAATGTAAGAACTGTATGATGTGTTCTTCTATACTATATTAATATTTGTGTGGTAACTAATAGTTGTACTATCATTAAAATTATGATTTTTTCTCTATATTAATTATTATTATTAAAAATTATACAACTGTTTTTGAAATAATATACAACTACTTTTAAAAAATATACAACTACATACGTACTTCGGTGGCTAGAGGTTATTAGCCACCTAGCAATTTCCAATAAATTAATAGACTAATTTGATCCATCCATTTATTTACTTTTGTAGGTGTATATAATCTATCCATCATATTGCCAAAATCTAATGAATTATCTATAAAGTATTTACCAAATCAAAATTAATCATATATATTTATATTTAAAATTATCTTAAATTCATTAAATTGAAAATTTAATGGGTAACTATTAGATTTAGACATAAATTGAACTATTTATGACAGACTTAGAGTCTGTTTTGCCTCCACTTATTTATTTAAAGACCTTTATACATAATAATAATAATAATAATAATAATAATATTAATGAAATATGTTTTTAATAATCATAATAATAAGGAGATAAAATATTTTTAAACAAAAAAAATAGATAATTTAATATATATATATATATATATATATATATATATATATATATATATATATAGATAGATAGATAGATAGATGGACGGATGAATATTCATCCAAAAAATAGTTGATGGATGGATTGAATCTCAAAATCAGATTATATAACCATTTTTCTATATTATATAAACTAAAACTAATATGTTTTTTATTTTGTTTATAGGAATTTATAAAATTTTTAATTTATTTTGAAACATGCGGATGGCTTGTTAGATTATATAACCATTTTTCTATTTTACAATGTCGCTGATTTTTTTGAAAAAATTACAAAATTCTCTCCATGTGATATTCAACAACGGTGTCCTTATAACCGTTGTTAAACTGACGATATTGGTAATTTATTGGAGATATAATCTTATCCATGCAATATTATGTTTGTTGTATTTATACTCGATTTATTATATGTGACGTTGGAGTCCATATATTTTAAGATGTTTGTTAATCTATTTTGTAATTGCGTTGTTTATTTAATGACAACCATGTGAATAAAAAATAATTTTCAATACCGGATTTTATCTGTAACAGTGATATGCAATAGATATTACCGATGAATCATATATATCTATCTGTCAGTAAATTTTACAGATGACCATGATATCAACAGGTTTTTGTTCATTGGAAAATTTAGATTTACCGTACGATGAACTTCTCGATGATAATGATATTTCTTGTAACGATAAAGTATCGTCTTTAAAAAATAAGAGATCAAAATTCCATTTGACTCTTTTAATGATGAAAATATTTACGCTTAAATTAGTCTATCATATTTTATCATATTTCTCCTTGTAAGTCCATTTCATCAATAAAACAAACTAGAAAAAAAAATTAATTAACTGTACAGCAAATAATATATTCATTTATTTTAAAAAGTTTAACTAATATAACAAATTATTATTATTTTCATTTACTATTAATGTCTAGAATATTTTAAAAAGAAATTAAGTAAAGGGTAGAATGTAATAAACTTTAAATTGGGTAAATAGCTAGATAAAATGTATCTCTATTTATCATAAGACCCAGATAGTTAATTGTTTTAAGAAAAATATTTTTTAGATAAATAAAACAAGTAACATGTAGATATTTAGATAATTAATTATAAAATATAAAGAAATATATATATATATATATATTTATTTATTTTGTAAGAGAATTGATTGATTCGCCGTAAAGAAAGGCCGTTGTCGTAAAATATAGATTGCATAACCTTAGAAAATTCTTACATCAATTTATTCATTATAATGCATGATCACACATGCTTGATATATAGGGTAGGGTTATATATTGTTACATCTGTAAGTTTCTTAATATTGATGATCTTAAGTTTCATGATATATTTAAGGTTTGATGTTGTAGGCTGCTTTAACCGCATCTATATCATCCTCCGATAAGTCTACGTGTCCGTTTGTGACAATCGGATACATAACGGCTGACCTGTTTTTTGAATGAGCTAACCCTAGCAAGTGGCCAATCTCATGTAGCGCCATGGATTCAACCTCAGCTCGACGAGGCTCTGATCTGTGTGTGATATCACCAGACGACACCCAAGTCACTTTAGTGTTGAAGAGAAGTAGCCCAGACGGGGGATAATACGCATATGCATCATATTGGGGATATTGATAGAATATTCCCCCGGTCTGAAACGCAATCCCAATGTTGGCATTCGAAAATGATTCAACGAAATTGATTTTCACCACGTTCTTCCATGTATTGAAGGCATTCGAAACTGCGTTTTTGAAAGTCCCATTAAATAGCGGATTTGAGTAGTATATGTATTTGAGTTGTGTGGTTCCCACAGGCCATCGGTTGCCAGAAAGCTCGAAGTGGGAGACTGTGTGAACAGGTTTGTTTTCACTATGGAACCGCGGTTTGATTATATCAAAGCCGCACTTCATGGTCATGGGTTTGTAGGAATTCTTCCATTTCTCTTGTTCAAGGTTAGTGGTGACACTCGGAGTCGGAATTGATCTAGCTAAAACTACACGGAACGAGGCCAAGGAAAGATATAGAATTGAAACAGCAACTAAAAGACATCGGTTGTAAAGAGTCATGATGTTTGTATGAAAGTGGAACTCTTTGAATAAGTACTGTGCTGAACTAGCAAAACAGGAGGACATATATATAGGAAGAAACTAGCAGTAAATACACTTGAGGAGGTTAGAACTTTGGGTGAATAAAATAATTATAACATCTATTTAACGATATTACAACTAATTACATAGTTTGGTTACTTTTATGTGAGGGAATTTTTAAAATAACAAATAAATATTTTAATTATAGATTAGTAAATTTAATAATATGTGATGAGGTGTGATTGTCAAAATAATTTATTTTTAAATTAAAAATAATAAATTTAATATTAATTACAAATTTTTAATTATAATTTAGTAGTTATAATTTAAATATTTTATTTTTTATTTTAAGTGTTTTTTTTATTTAAAACTATATACATATATATATATATATATATATATATAATGAAATTAACAAATTAAAATTTGTAATAATAGACATTAGATATAATTAAAAAGAGTTAATTAAGATTAATTTATTATCTATTTTAATATGTTTTAAAAAAATTATCTCTTTTCATTGTTTTTTAATTATATTTATTTTTTAAAACTTTTTAAATCATCATTATTATAATCACTTATTCTGCTATCACTATCATCATAATTATCTTTATCATTAATTATTATTAATAATTATTTTATAATTATCATCGATATATTTACCTCTATTATATATTATTATTATTATTAGTAATAATAATAACAATAATATTAATAAAACAATAAATACAATGATAAAGATGATAATAAAATAAATGATAATTACGAAAATAATATATAATACACTGAAGTCAATTGTAAACACGGGACAATCATACTAAATGCAACAATAATAATATGATTGTAAAATAATGTAATATGTAAGAATATAACATAGTTAAAGTATAATAGATAATAAAAATATTATTTAACTTTTTAAAATTAAAAAATATTTAACTATAATCACAAAATTAATATATATATATATATATATATATATATATATATATATTAAAAAAAACTTACTTTTAGTGTCTTCGTTAACTCGTTCACTAAGCACGGGGTTGGCGTATTATGTGACATCGTATTGTCACATACTCACATTACATTGAATACTGAGCTTATTAGAGCAAGCAGAGATCGGGGCGAAGTCACGTTGAATAAAAGGGACGGTACCCCAAATTTTTTAAATTTTCTTTTTTTCACGCATATATATATATATATAATAAATAATAATTTATATATAAATAATAATTATTTTAGAGAAATAATTATAATCATATATATAAATAATAATTTATAGTAATAAATAATATTTATCATATATAATAATAATAATAATAAATTTTAATTTTTAATGGTTTTATGTTTTTATTTATAATTTTATATCTAATTTTAAAAAATATATATTTAAGGTTCTTGTTTAAATAATTTTTAATATCATCTTTAATTTTAAACTCTCATTTAAATAATTTTTAATTTTAAAATTTTACTGTTATATTATATATTTATTTAAAAATTTCTTAATATACCAACAATTTTTAACCATTAATGCTATATTTTTATTATCTTACACAGAAATTATAACTAAATAAACTAAAATAACTTTAACTTACTTTTTAAAAATACACTATCTCATTTTAAAGGAATTAAATAAAAATATAAAAAAATTAAAAAATTAAAATAAAAAAAGAAATGAAAAAATAAATAAAATTTGAATTAAGATGAAATAAAATTAAATTAATATGAAGAAAAATGTTAGTTCATCCCACTCCTAAATTCTAGCTCTACCTGTGTGAAAAAGTTCATTCTCTCGTTAATTATATCTTTAGAGTTACTGAGTTAGTCAGGTCCCATCATCTGAACCTGCTCAACCTTAATAAAAAAGACACAATTCTACTTTTTTTTATATATATATATATATATATATTTATTTTCTTGTACTTATATATCTATTTAATCACCGGGAATAAAGGACTGAATTGAATCTTATATTTATCTCTCTTGTACTATATCTTTCATATAAAATATATCAATTATATACTAACTTAATCATCAGAACGTATTTATAGATATATCCCCGTACAGCGAGGTTAGCTCCTTTCTTAAAGATTCTTTAATTCTCACGACACAGTAAATCACCTCACTCGTCTTGAACCCAAATCCTAGTAAAAATGCTTTTATATCATTTATTAATTTCCTATCAACAAGTTAATTACTCTTAATTATTTAAATCTACACAAGTTGAAAAGGACATTTAACTAACAACCTTTAAGTTAATCTTAGATACATGTAGGTACAACTAAATCAGGTATTACTTTCCTTTCTTCTTCTTAATCCATTTTGATAAATACCACACTACTAAATGTAATTAATTGTACACCAACTCACCAAATAATATATTCATTTATATGAGTTAACTTTTCAATATGGCAAATTATTAGTATTTTATATATTATTAATCACAATATTACTTTTTTAGAAAATTAAGTAAAGCTAGAATGTAATAAACTTTAATTCGGAAAATAGATAAAAGGTACATTTTTTAGCAGAGAGTGATTATACATGAATTAACTTTAGACCTAAATTATTAATATTTTTTATATTAGTTGCATTATCTAATTAAATTTTTATTTTATAAAATTTTTTTTTACAAATAATATTATTTTATAAATAAAAATATAATATATTAATAACTAATATTAATTTATGTATTTTTTTAATTTATTATAATATCTTAATAAATAATATTAATTTATTTTAATTATCTAATATAATTATAATATATTTAATACACGAGATAAATCTTATTTTTTTAAAAAATAAGGTCAAATAAAAATTAACATAAATTCGATATTGATGATGATCACTTTGTTACGTACGTAAATATGCCTGATCAATAAAATAAAATGATAGATTAGGAAATAACGTGAATAAGTATCCATTATCTTTCTCGTATACGTTGAATACCTAAACATTATTATAACATGCAATTTTTCAAATTTTTAATATCAAGTAAGTCTCAATTCCCCCGTTTGTACGTACTTACATTTATATGTACATGTATATGCGTAAACTTAAATGTACATTTATAAGTAAGTCTTTTGCATTTTGTGTATTTTTAAATTGTGTTAAATGGATATGGGTATAATAAATAGTTTCTTCGGTGATCGGAAATTAATAATTTATATTTTAATAAATTGATAATCTGTTACTGAATGATGCATATGTAATTAAATCATTGTTGACATATCCGTATAAGTTTAATGATAACATTTTATATAATTTTTAGAAATTTTATTAACATTATAAATTATAACTTATTTACAGTATAAAAATATTTACAATGTCGATGTGTATATTCTTTCCCTATGCTTATTAGTCAGCTATCTTTTGCATGCAATATATTATTTTCAGAAAAATCATATGATAGATTAGGAAATAACGTGAATGAATGTCCTTTCCGTTAAAATCACTAAATATTATTGTAGCATGTAATTTCTTTTGAAATTTTTAATATCCAATTAATCAATTTCTATTCTTCCACCTACACCTATACCTACTTATATTTATTCACAACTTAAACGTGATTAATTATTCATTTGTGTAGATTTGAACTGTTTTAAATAGGTAAAAATATAATAACAACTTTACTGCAATAAATATCCAACCAATCAATTTATTCACAAATAATACATATACATGTATCTTTTTTTTTCTTCTTCACATTATATATATATATATATAAATATATTTTCTCATTTTACATTTTATAACTAATTATTTAGTTATCTGAGTATTCTGTATTTTAATTGTCTATTAAATATTTTTTTATATAATAAGTAGTTTCCTTGTTACTAGGAAATCATAATTAATATTTTAGCAAATTGATAATTTTTTACTTAAGGAACTATGTGGGTATTTAATAAAGCCCTTCGTCATCGTTGTGGTAAAAAAAGAGTTGAAAATTCATTGGGAGATGTCATTTTCTATAACAACAACATTGAGAGTTGTTGGGAAAGTTACAAAGCTAAAAACATTATTTTTTTTTTTATCAAAGTGTGTATGTAATGTCACAGAAATCTATACAATATAGAATAATTATTTTATAATATATAAAGTTAGTAGAAAATATTTTTTTTTACCATTTACCAAATTATTATAATTAAATAGACATGTAATTTTTTAAAGAAATAAATCAAGTGACCAAAAATCCTATGATTTAATTCTTACTCCATTTATTAATAAGTTACAGTTATAAAAATGAGTTTTCACATCGCTTTTAATGGCAGTTATGGATTGTCGTTAAAAGTTTGAATTTTTAATTGACATTAAAATTTGATTTTGCGTCAGTTGTTCTAAATAATTGATGTAGAAAAATCTTATTTTTTAAGTCTAATTTTTCAACGTAGAAAGTGGTGTAGAATTTTTTTTTAGAAAAATGGATTTTCTACATCAATTATTTTTACAACAAATACGGAAAGTTCATTATTTTTAACTCAATAATTTAAACACTCACGAGTGAGAGATTGTTTTCTTCTTCATTTACTTGCTTTACTTCATTGATCGCCTTATGAATTCCAATCATTTTTAATTTTCAGTATAAATTTTTGTAGAAACCTATATGAATTCTATTTAACCACTGGTTAAAATTATATCATAATATGATAGAAATATATAATATAATATTCGGATGAATTCTTGCGAAGAGTTATCTATGTGTTATGAAAAAAAAATCTTGTTTATAATAAGAATGAATATATTTGTTGGCATGTGAATTATTTGTTTATGGTTTATGAATTATTGTGATAACTTGGAAGTCATGTTTGAGATGTTGAGGGATAATAAATATTTGGAAATATAATCTCCCATTTTTTTAAATAATAAGAAATAAACAAAATCAAATAAAATAAAAATTATCTTGAATAGTTTAATATTAAGTGAGTGTGTTTACTTCTCCTTATAATCTAAGACACGAAATTTATTTAAAAATCTTCTCATTTGGGTTGGCAATTTCTCCCGATAGGAAATTTGACTAGAAGAGAATTTCAAGGAGAATTTTAATTTTCTCTGCATATGTTGTTACCACAATTTCATATTAGAATAATTTAAATTTTAATAACAAGGATGCATTATTTTTTTCACTTTTCTTAATTGCTCTGGTTAAGTTATCTCAATTTTAATAATAATATATTATTTTCTTTTCCTTTTTGGTAATTGACAAGGTGATTTTAATTTTAATAGTAAAATATATTATTTCCTTCTTCAGTTTGGTTAATTAATCTAATTCTCATTCTAATTATAATAATAACAGTATTTCTCTTTATCCCTCTCTAACTGCTTTAATTTTTTTGTTTCAGGTGGCTGCAACTGGCACCCCAAATTGCGTTTGCAATTATTGAATACTTTATCTTTGTTCCTTTTGCTTATGTTATTGTACCCTGCCTTCATGGGTGCCGCCGCTGTGGTGGCTCCGGGCACCGTCTTGGGTACACTGTGTGCCCGTGTGTAGAAACGGGTCGGATCCAACCCGTTGGAACTAACCCAGCAGACTTCTGTTTTTGTTTTAAAAGAATAATAAATAAAAAAGAGAGGAATTGAGCCTAGCCCACCAGCTTCATTGTTTGTTTAAAGAAAGAAAAAAAAGAAAAGGAAAGTATACCGTGGGCCTAGCCAACCAGCATTTTGTTTTCTTAAGAAACAAAAATAAATGATGACTCTGACCCTCAGGTTCTGTTTTTTTTTTTTTTAAAAAAAAAAGAGAATGGGCTTAGAGAAAATAATATATAATAGAATAAATGAATAAATAAATAAATAATAATAATAGGAAGTATTTTTCTCGGCCTAAAAGTCAAGATTAATTAGTTGATATATATTTGGCTGTTTGGTGATAGTTGTGTGTGTGTTATTTTTTTTTAAATCATGGGGTGTTAAATTTTATATGGTTTGATATTGTTATCGTATTAGTTAGTTATTTCTATTTTTAGATTTTTGAATTAAATTTTATGTTGTGGTTGATTCATATTATTTCTTCTTAGTTATTTGATAATTATGTTAGCCATGTTGTCCCGATTAATTCATGTTGTAATATTAAATATTTTACCATAGCAGATCATTGGGGTGGGTTGAGAGATTAATATTGCGGGACATGTTGCATCGGTAAATTACTTAAGTTTACGATAATCAGATGTAATTGTTTGAAAATTAAAGTGATAAATGTCTCTCCTCCTCTGAATGTTGTTAAGAGGTCCAAATAACCTTGTGTATGAACTCGTTCTCCTGCAAATCTCAACAACAGTTCAATGTGGAATTTGATCATGGATTGAAAGATACCAAGCTTCTTGATCGTTAACCAAAACAGGATATCTATTGAGTTCCCTTAGTCTACTAGGACTTTCTTTAACCTCCAATTTGCTATGGTGGTTGTTATCACCACTTGGTCATTTTGGCTTGAGTCATTGGTACTGAAGTCTTTATTAGTAAAGGATATTGTTGGGAGTGTTTTGGATGGAAAATAGTTGACCGAGTTAACGTTTCGAAGGTGTCTTTTCTTGCTTGGCTTCGTGCTTCCACCTCCACCAAATCCTCCAACAATTGTGTTGATTGTTCTCTTAACATCGTCTGGGTTTTGTCGCTGTTATTCTTATCTATGGTTTGGGTAAACATGATCATGTTTGAGGATCTACTTGGGGACCTTGGCCTCTCCCTCCCCATGCATGACAGGCTCGTTTGGCTTCATTATGTGCGCCACTGAACGAAGTGTGCCAAGGCTTTGGAGTGGACAAATTCCTCTATCTTGTCCTTAACCTTGTCACACTCCTTGGTAGTATGACCTCGGTTCTGATGATAATTGCATCGTTTTGTTGGATTTGCGCTAGGAAGTGATGGGTAGGAAAAGGTACCTAGAGGAGTTTGAGGTTGAATGCTTCTCTCAACACCAAAGAGGTGTGCGCATCAAATCTCCCTAGCCTTTGAGATTTCCTTAGAATTCCTTTGGGCTGCTGCATTTTCCTCTATACTTATGTAATGTGCTGCCCGAGCTTTGAGGTCATCCATATTCTAGGGCGGCTTGACATATAGGGAGTCAAAGAAGGGACTAGGCTTGAGTCCGACCTTAATAGATTGCATTGCCACCACTAGATGAAGGTCGAGGATGTTCATGGTGCCTTTCGCGAATCTCGTCTTGTATTGACGAAATGTCCCGTGGTCACCTTACACCACATGTTGAATTGTGGAGGATTCTTTCGTCATGGGTTTACAATCGACGAATCTAGCCACAAACCTTGCGCACAAGGTGTCAAAAGAGTCTACTGATAGCGGGGAAGCGAATAGTACCACTTAAGGACCACCCCTTTGAAGGTAATCAGGAAAAATTGACAATGTATGCGGAGGTCCTTAGATACCATTTCGGCCTGTGTGAGGTAGACTTTCACATGAGCTGTGGGGTTGGTGGTTCCCTTGTATTTGTCCAAATTCGTCCATCTCCAATTTTCAAGCAGACGAGTTTGCATGTTGTTTTAGGTGAATGTGTGGAAGGATGATAGGGCTTGGATGACATTGTCATTGGGGAATGGATAAAGAATTAAATGACATCTGTTGAGGGCAAGGTTGGCTCAGATGGGTCAATGGGTTGGGTGGAATGGGTGGTTCTTTGTTGGCGGGTTTCTGATTTTGACAAGACATGTGGTTTTGGTGGTGGGTTTGGGTTCTTCTCGGTCATATCTTATCGGACAGGACTCAGCTTCATGTTCTATGTGTGATGGGGCGTGTAGTGCGGTTGGTAGAGCTTCTTTCTCATGCTAAAAGGAAGATACTTGTTGTCTTAGAGCAATTATCTCCTTATATTGGTCCTTCAAGTTTCGCATTTCATCTTGGTGCTGCGTCCTCAACTTTTCCATATTTTCACCCAATTGATGGCAAACTCCAGCCATTGTTGAGTCTATGTGGGCTCTTAGGGCTTCTAAAAAGTAGGATTCCATATCAAACTGAGATGTAGAGGTGGTTGTTTGACTCTGAGTATGTACCATAACCTTAGTGTGGTCCTGGGAGAGTTTTTATCAGGGCCCACAGAGGACGCCAAATGTTCCTTCTAGGGTTCGAGCTATGGTTGAATGTCGTGCTAGAGACCAAGGTAGGGTCCTCAAACAGGTGATGGTACTTAGTCTTCAAAGGAAAATTGTCTTTGTGATCTTCCAATGGAGGAGATGGTACTTGGAAGACACCTTCCAATGCTTAAGTCAATCATGGTAGTGAATATGAAGAGTTTATGTGAAAGTGTGAGAGTCTAAATGTATTTTTTAAATAGACATAAGGTATTTATACATTAATAGGTTGACTAAGTGAGATGTGTAAGTCACACGCTGAGTTGGTGTGCTTAGATATGAATGAGAACATAGGATGATTAGAACATGTAATTTTACATACCTACTAAGCCGCTATTAAAACAACCATTAAAGACAATAATGACATAGGATGGTTACTGTCTCACGTGAATTAGTCCCTAAAAATTACGTAGGCATACATACTTCAACTTATCACTTACTTAAAATTTTAAATGATCACATCACCTCACACAATTCCTTTAGAATTAATATAATTTCATAATCATGACTACACCGGTGGAAAAAATAGCACTTAGCTGCTGTAGCGCAACCGTCGTTATTTTGTGTACTTTTTATAGTTTAAGGATGGTTATGAATTTGTCCCTTTATTGTTTATGTATAATTCCAAAATTGAGAACAGGTTCAAAGATACTCGTGGACATGCTTGCCCATTCGCACTACCCGCTGTCAACCAGCCACAATCATGACTATTTGATCTATTATTCTATTAGTCTACATTAATTTTTGTGCGGTAACTAATAATTCTTCTTTAATTGAAATTATGAGTTTCTCTTTGTATTAGTTTTGAACATACCACTGAACACAAGGTTGTAATTTTCGGTACAAATTGATAATAATGTCAACTGATTCATTAATTTTTAAATATGCTAATGTAAAATAAATTTTCAAATAGACTACAAGGTCAGATCAAACTTAAAAAAAAAGTCTGATTAATTAATAGGTCAAGTTGGCCTAATTTCATAAAATGCTCCAATAGAAAACTCATGTCTTAAATTTTTTTTTAGTAAGAAAATATAGAAAATAAATGAAAAGGTAAAAATTTGAAGAGCTAAAGTAACATTTATGACACAACTGCACTGTTTGAAATTTATTAAAAAAATAATATAAAACTCTTTCTTAATAAAATAATATAAAACTTAAAACAATATAACTAACTAAATATTTGAACTATATATGAAGTATGAACATAAATTCTCTCCTATATATAAAATATGTAATTAATATTAAATTTATTAATTTTTAAATTAAAAAATAAATTATTTTGACCTCATCATATATTATTAAATTTATTAATATATAATTTAATTTTTATTTCTTATTTTAAGAATTCCATTACATAAAAGTAACCAAACTATGTAATTAATTGTAATATTATTAATTTGATGTTTATAATTATTTTATTCACCCGAAGTTCTAACCTCCTCAAGTGTGTTTACAGCTGGTGTCTTCCTATATATATTTCGTCCTGTTTTGCTAGTTCAGCACATTATTCATTCTAAGAGTCCCACTTTCATACAAACCTGTTTCAAACTTCTTCTTGTAAGGAGCTGTTTTGGTCTCACTCAACAATTGAAAACAAACTATGAGACTCAATATCCAAGTAGTTTTGGGCTAGCACCAAGAATGCCTCAAAGCAAAAATAAGACAATTCTATAGGTTTATCCATTCTCCCTCTCCTAGTCAAAGCAGAATCAAATTTCTCCACAGAATTAGTTGTGAAAACCATAATCCCAAAGAGCTGACCAAATACTTTACTTTTAACAAAGCCGTCTTATTTTTATTTTCGCATTTCTTTAGAATGACGACGGTTCTACTGCAACCATGGTGTATCTTCTAAATAGACAATGGGTACTTTTTAATCTTCTAAAATTAGCCTTATGTTGAGGACGCTCCTTAACCAATTTCATGGAAATATCTTTTCACATTTGACAAGCCTTTGTAGTTTTGGCCAGGCTGGTATGTGGTGAATTTGTGTGAATCCTTCCAAAAATCTTGTTCATGGATGGAAGTCACACTCGGAAACGGAATGGAGGCCAAGCAAAGATATAGAATTGCAAAAGCAACTAAGGGACATCGGTTGCAAAGAGACATGTTTTTGTGAAAATGGAAGACTCTTAAAGAAAAGATGAAATGAGGAGTGTGTGGAACAAGCAAAATAGACGGAAATATATATATAGGAAGAAACCATCAGTAAACCATCATTTATTATGATAAATATGTTCTCATTTTCGTTTGAAATAATTTTTATTTTAAAATATTTTCATAACTAATTTTAATATCGTTAGTAAAATAAAGGAATAAATATTACAGGGTGTTAAAATAAGAAAAACTACATATTCAAAATAAAAAATAATTTTTAAGATAAGAGTAAGAGAATTCTAACAAAAAAAAGATAGTGTAATTCAAGAATTATATGAAATATTTGTTCCATTTTACAATTATCTAAGCACTGGAAAAGAATTTTTAATTCATTTATCTAGTTCCTTATGTTTTCATTTATTTCGTTTCATTCTGTTTCATTAATCGAAACATATTATAAACTTAATGAAAGTGAATGTGAGAAAGAGGGGAAATTCAGAAGTAATATGAACAGTTAGATTTTTTAATTTCTAATTTACATATATGGAGTGATTATTCCATTTTTCAGGTTATTTTTCAAAAGAAATTATTTTTCTTACTTTAATTATATTATTTTATTAATTTTTTTCTCATAAAAATAAATTTCCATAAATGAGTTCTATTCAATAAATAAAAAAATAAAATTTTTATATTTTTATGAAGCAACGTGATATATTTATTTATTACAAAATAGAATTGAACTTAAATTTATCATGTATTCTTTTTATTTAACTCATTAGAACTTATTCCATGGTTGATTTGAAAAGCAATTTTAAATCCTTCAAACATTACTCATTCGTCACTTTCAATTAATTTATGGCAGAAGTGTTTTTCAATTGATTAAATGAGGTAAATGAATTAGATAATTAAATATAAATAAAGATTAAGTTAAAACACTTAAAAAAAAAGACTTTTAATAACTAGAATGGGAATAGGTCAAGTCAAGTTCAATACTTAATATGTCAGACATTTTTTCTATTTTGTAAGTATGTGTCATGTATTAGATTGTTTTTTTTCAATTTTTCTTAGCCTTTTTAAAAGGCCTAATCCAGCATGTGGCCTGATAGGCTGGTATGTTTTTCTAAACTTATTTATAAAGGTGTATTTTCAAAGCCTCTTAATAAGATCCACTTTTAAGATCTATTTACTAAACCTGTTTATAAACCTACTTAAGTTATTTTCATCGTGATTCATAATAAAATAACATTATGGTACAGTGATCAGTAATTTTTTATTTAAACCTTAGTATATAAATTTAAATCTTACCTTTATCATATTTTTAATGTCAAGTTTAACAGGTCAATTGGACAGATTAAAAAATATTAGTTTGGACTTGAAAAGTGACTGAAGATAGGTCAAACTAGACCATAGCCTAATAATTTGTAAGCTAGTTTTTAAACATTTTACATTATTAAATTAAAATAATTATTATAAATTTCGAATCAAATTATATTATTCATGGAATAACTTTTTACAAGATTTTTATATTATTATTTTACTTTATTATTATTTTCTTTACACATTTGATATGGAGAACCAGCCGAAGGAAACATGAAGAAAACTACTCAACGCGTGTTGGTAGACTTAAGAGTCAATGCAGAGAGTCTATATGCAGAAGATCAGCGTGTGAAGGTGTTATGCAGATTCGTATATATTTGTATAGTATTGATGTGACCTTAGGCTGTAGTTTTAAAAATTACTTTATTATTTTGAGAATTAAAATAACAGTTCCGCTATGTTAACAACTGGGGATACGGGGCCAACTGGCCACCATATCCGAAAGCGTATTTTTATTAAAAAAATAAGAAAAAATACTTTGTGAAACGACGTCATTTTGCATTTTTGTAAAAATGTGTTACTGAAGAAAGGAGTCATTTCACCAAGTTAGCAGTCTCTCCCACCTACCTACGAAACCTAAAATTTTCATCTTTTGCTCCACTTTCGTTGTTCTTCTGCATCATATTGCGAATCTACCCAACAAAAACCCATCTTCTACCTTTTGAAAAGGAAACCCACAACCCCTTCTTCTTCCTCAATCTGACAGAGCAAAAAGTTGAACACCCAGAAGACGAAACCCACAAAGACTATCATTTTTGTTTGCCGTGAAACATCCATAAGCAAGGAAAACGATCTTCACATGCAACAGTCATCTTCAACGAAAATCTCAAAAACCGTTCACATAGTAAGTTTCCTTCTTGTACCCCTTAACTTTTTTTTTTTTTTGCAATAGAACAGTGTTGTTGTGAAGCTTGAGTTTTGGGTTTTATTGTGAAGCATGTGTGATTAAACAAGGTATGAGAAAATGCTTTATGAAAAAGGGGGTTTGTTTAGATGTATGCGATTATTGCAGAGTTTCTATAGAGGAATTACTTTTGGTCCTGTTTATATTTTTGATGGACATGTAGTGTTCTTTTATAAGGAATGTTGTATACTTGTCAATGACATGTTGTGTTATTGTCAATGACATGTTGTGTACTTTATAATGGCATGTATATTTCTTGGAAACATGTTGTAAACTTTTATGATGAAGTTTAAATTTAGTTATATATTTTGTAGATGGAAAATGATATAGTGTGCAGTTCAAGTAATAATGCTAATGATGCAAGTGATTCAACTATTAAAGTTGATGAGACTCCAACCGTAGGAATGACTTTTGATAGTTTGGAACAAGTCAAAGTTTTCTATACTGTGTATGCAAAGCGTGTTGGCTTTATATACAAGATAAGAACATAGAAGAAGAACAACGATGGAGAAATATGGTATCAGATTCTTTCATGTACTTGTGAAGGAGAACATGTGTCAAACCTTGAACCATCAAAAAAGACGAACCCATCCCACAGAGTAAAATGCCAAGCAAAACTGACAGTAGCAAGAGAAGCAAGTGGAGTCTGGTGTATAAGAACAGTATTGAATGAACATTCTCATGACATGTCTCCAAGCAAAGGCAGATTGCTAAAGAAAAATAGATTCTTGAGCTTACATGCTAAAAGGATTATTGAAAGAAATGATGAAACTGAGGTGAGAATTAATAAGACGATACGAGCTCTTGCAGTTGAAAGTGATGGATATGAAAACCTACCATTCAATGAAAAAGATGTCAGAAACTTTGTGAACAAAGAATTGCGGGTGGTTGGTGAGGATGGTGATGCTAAAGCTTTAATCCAATACTTTTTTAGAATGAAGGATCAAAACCGTAATTTTTTTTATGAAATTGATGTGGATGAACATCAAAGAATAAAAAATGTTTTCTGGTGTGATGCTAGAAGTGGAACTGCGGCTGAGTACTTTGGGGATGTGGTTTCATTTGACAGTACATATAAAACAAATAAGTATGAGATGCCATTTGCTGCATTTGTTGGGATTAATCACCACAAACATTCAATTTTGCTTGGTTGTGGTTTATTGTCAAGTGAAGATAGCTACATATTTGAATGGTTATTTAATAGCTGGGTCAAATGCATGGGTGGCAAGGCACCCAAAGGAATTATAACTGATCAATGTGGAGCAATGGAAAAGGCAATTGCAAATAGTCTTCCCATAACCAAGCATAGGTTGTGTCTATGGCACATAATGGACAAGATACCAACCAAACTAAATGGTTATTCTGCCGCAACATCAATCAAAGATACAATGAAGAAGGTTGTATATAGTTCTTTGTCAATTGAAGAGTTTGAGGAGAAATGGATGTGTTTTATAAAAAAATTTGAATTGGAGGATAATGAATGGTTGAAAGCAATTTATGAAGAAAGGCAAAGGTAGGTACAATTGTTGAATAACTTTTTCAAACTATTTTTTAGTCAAGTATTTGTTCATTACAAATGTCGATGTAATTTTCTTTTTCAATTTATGACATAAGTGGGTAGCAATTTACAACAAGGACAATTTTTGGGCAGGCATGTCCAGCACACAAAGGAGTGAAAGCATTCATGCGTTTTTTGATGGATATTTGTCTTCGAAGACGAACCTATTACAATTTGTAACACAATATGACAATTCTCTTCAGAACAAAGTCCAAAAGGAAATAGAGGCCGATTGTCATTCATTTAATACTAAAATTCCTCTTGCTTCCCCCTCACCTTTGGAAAAGGTTTTTCAAAGTGAGTACACACATGCTAAGTATGCCGAAATCCAGAGTAAGTTCAGAGAGCGCATGAATTGCTGCGTAATAATTTCTTCTGTTAGTGATTCTGCTTGTACATATTCTGTTGTTGAGGAAGCAGAGTTATTTGGCAAGGAAATAGAGTTGACGTATAAAGTGGTTTTTGATAGAGCCAATGAGGATGTCACTTGTCAATGCCACTTATTTGAATTTAAAGGAATTATTTGTCGACATTAGCTAGCTGTGTTGGGAACGGAGAAAGTGAAAAAAGTACCTGCCAAATACATTTTCAGTCGGTGGAGTAAAAATGTCAAGCGAAGGTATACACTGATCAAGAGCAGCCATGATAATGGGTGTGGGAAGGAAACCAGTGATCGGTATGATGGTTTTTGCTGACATTTTTATGATGTTGTTGAACGTGCAGTGGTGTCTGAAGTACATACTTCCAAGCTTCATGATGCACTCAATGCTTTTGAGAGTAATTGTCTTCCAGTTTTAGAGGGTGGGATGGACAAAGCAAATACCATTAATAATGAAAATTTGACATCAATTGGTTATAGTAATAATGAAGTTATTATCCGAAATCCTGTCCATAAAACAATGAAGGGTCGTCCATCACTTAAGAGAAAAGTTTCTACAGCAGAGCGAATGATTAAAAAATGTAAGAGGAAAAAATCTAATACGGCTACAAGCAATGTAAGTTTAAAGTGTGGTTCATGTCTTACATTAACATCGCATTTTATAGATTAAGTGTCATAGTTAGTTACATGCTAATTATTTGTGCCATTATGCAGGCGGATAGTGTTGGTGATCTGCAGATTTCTGCAAGTACAGAGACTCCTTTAATGACTGAATTCATAGAGGTTACTATTAGTTCTGATAGTTGTTAATAATCTTCATTTGTAATGGCATTGCATTGCTTTTAAATTGGTTATTGTTACATGTTATTTTATTAATTGTTAGCTTAATCATGCTTTCATTATATGTATAAGCGTGATTTGTATGTGCAAGGTCAATTGTTTAGAATTTGGGTTGATGTGAGTTTAATTAAACATAAAGAATTACTTTTTTAACTTTGTTGGCAATAGTGTTAATATCATTATTAACTACTGCTGTTGAATGCATATTTGGGCTAATTGTTTCCATAACAGTCAATGGAAGTCTGCATCGACAATGAACTTGCATCTCCCATGGACACACAACAGTCAGTATATCAACATGAAGGGTCAAGTGGTTTTATGAGTTTATTGCTACAGACAATGGAACACCAAGGTGTTTCAAGTTTGCATGGAAGTTCTGGTGACATATCATGTAGAGACATCTTGAAGTAGTTCACAAGATCCTGCATAAATGAATACATAGCTTGTTAACTGAGATTTAGTTAACTATACTAAATTAACATATTGAATGATAAGGATGATTTGTGAATGTATAGTACGAACTATTTAACCATTGAGAGGTGGTTATTTGCTTTACTAACCTTACAAAAAAGTGATGGAGCCGTATTCCCATTGACATGATGTTAAGGGTTCAATATATTAGGTATGGACTACGCACACAGTGCACAAATTTTATTTAAAAATTAAACATTTCATACTTACATTTATTTTCTTAACTTATAATTTTGTGTTATTTTTTTCAGTCATCCATTCGCACACTACAAGTCTTTTTGAAGCAGACCTTGTGGTGGACAATTACTCTATTTTTGATGTTCAACTAATGATGTTCGAAGGGTGTTAATGTAACTAATTAATACTTCTATGTATGGTGGTTTTGTGTACAGAAATCAATGTTGAAGTGTATCTAGTTCTGATTTTGGACAGGAATCAATTATAAATTGTATATAAGAATGCAATACATGTACAACTGTAACTAATTAATACTTCTATGTATGGTGGTTTTGTAAAGAAATCAATGTTGAAGTGTATCTAGTTCTGATTTTGGACAGGAATCAATTGTAAATTGTATATAAGACTACAATACATGTACAACATTCATAAGGATTTAATAATAGGTTTACCATTTTGTACATTTGTAAATAATGTTATGTACTTTTATGTTGAATGTTGTGTACTTTTATGTTGAATATTGTGTATATTAAATTAATATTTTTTCTAATCTTAATATCCTCTAATCTGAATCCCTATAAAAATTATCCAGAATGATGAATATAAAATACTTGTATTTTAAGTCTTTGTTAAACTTAAATATAATGTTTGATGTTGTGAATTTTTAAACAAACGATCTGTGTATATTTTTAGGAGGTGTTGTGTACTTTTGTTATAGGTGTTGTGTATTTTTTATGCGTATGTAATTTAGTTGTAATTTACTATTTTAATGTAGTGGCGTTTTTAACTATAAATAAAGAAATAAGTTGTAATGTTTGTATTATTCATGTGATTAGTTATACGTTAATTTAAAATGTATGGTTAGGTACATGATTCTTAATAGACTTTACAATTGTGTTATATAGTCAATAATCTTTTGTTAATACTCTTTGATATGTAGTTAACTACAATGAAGAATCTTATGTTAGTTACTGATAAATTAATATTAAACTACTAATAAATATATACTTGACTAATAAATAAAATAAATAAAAATTTATTTAGAATAAACTTAATGTGATTTACTTAATCACTATTATCAGGATTTATTGATCTTGTGTATATTATAACTTCATGATGTGCGCATAAATTTTCACATTTCTAAAAAGTACTTTATGGAAATATTTACATATTTGCATAAAAAAATTGGTCAAAATTTTGAAAATAAATGTTTGCATAAAAAAATTGGTGAAATTTTTGAAAATAAATATTTGTGTCAATGCTTACAACCAATGCAGTGTATCAATTTTGGAAACATATAAATTGACATTGAATCCCAAAACTTGATTTCAATACACATGTACTGAGCAATATTTACAATGTCAAATAAGACAATAACAATTACATCCAATTCAGTGTATCAGTTTTAGAAACATATAAATTGACATTGAATCCCAAAATCTGCATGTTTCATCCAACAATCCTCGTTCATCATCCCTGCAAAATGTACATCAAGTTATAAGCATTACAACTAAACCAAAACCGAGTCAAAATATCAATTGTGAAATTTGTAATTAAAAATATCACCAATAACATGCAAGACAAATATACGCACCTCTTCGGTTTCCTTCTCTTAGGTGGGGATTTTAGCTGAGATCCTTTTCTCTTTTTTCTCCCATATTGCTTGAGACGGGTCCCCACATTTGACTGTTGCATTAGTTCTGTTGCAACCATTTCTGAATTTGCTAATTTTTTTATGGTATCGCGGAGTTCATTCGTATTATGCAATAAACAACCAACAACAATTTCTTAACGCATTCTAGCAAGTGTATCCTAGCCAATATTAAATTAATTGCCACAAATGAATATTATATGTATGAAACAGGACATGTTAAAAATAAAGATAAACAGTTATTGAAAAAAGGAAATAGATGATTTACTTGACTCCAGTTTCCCATTACATTGTCCTTTTCCCAAACCTCTATCCACTTAATAACATATACGCCACAATCATGCCTAACGAAAAAATATTAAATAAATAAAAATATTAAAGGAACATAAGTGAAGGGTGATAACAAATAGTACACAAATGTGTTACCCATTTGGCTGTTGCGGCATATTCAAATAAGTGGGCTTTAAGGTCCCACGTTGATGAGGTTTGGTTGATGTCAGTAACTCCAACACTAGCTCAACACTCAAAGACTAAAATTCAAGTACAAATTTATTATTTCACTACCAATTTGTTAATATCAAAACAAATTTGTCAAAACTAAATAAATCTTACCATGCAGCCATCAAATTTGCCTCTTATAGAGTGCCGATGAGGGGTTCTAGTACGCAAAGAGTCCAAGACAAATAGTTCCATATTCACTCGATCCAGGGCATATAACCACCAGTGATCGCTTTCAACAACCAGCATTAAAATCTGTTAAAAATATGGGAAAAAAATTCATCAATCAGTATATTAATTCCACCGTTTTCAATTGTATGTCATAGTTACTTACCCATCTTCTTGTTTCCAATTCCTCCAACTTCATGTGATTACTATCCCAAAGAAATTGGAATGGTGGCATACTTTCATTCTCAGGCACATGAATAAATCCAATATGCATTGCAACCTACAAATACACAAACATGAATTGCTTATATTTGAAACAAGGTTACATAATCTCAATATGTCTGAAATTAAGAAATTCAACCAACTAGCCGTAACAAATGGGCTAACACAGAAGTAGTCTTTTGACCTCTTAGAACCGGAATGATTCAACATTGTGCATATATAGTGAACCATCTAATCACATATGTGAAACATACCAAATAAGTACAAACCTTCCAAACCAAACGTTAAAGTTTATATGAATTAACAAATTGTTTCAGAGTACTTACGAAATTCAACACAAATTGCCTAGGAAATAATGTCCGCACTTCATTCCTATTCAGGTAGCATTTAGTTCCAATAACTTTGCCCACATTCTCATACTTCTCATCTTCTGTAACAAAATGCTTTGTTGCCCATCTGTATACCTTCTGATCGATTTCAGACAAACTGCATAGGTGACTCAAAGGGAATTCATCATATTCGTCACATGTTTCTTCCACAATCGGGGGCGAATTCTGGACTTCGTCATCTTCAAGAAATGGAGAATGGTGTTCTTCTGGGATGGCTTCACGTGAGGAACCGACTGGTGTAGAGGGAGACAGTTTAGGGGAAGTTGATTGTTCAAATGGAGGTGTTGGAACTAGCAATATTTGAAGACCCATCTCTCTTTCTTCTTCAAGTACTTGTTCGTCTTCAGTTTCATGTTCCTCTGGTGCATGTTCATTTTCCTCTTCAGGAGCTTATTTGTCTTCAGTTTCATGTTCCTCTGGTGCATGTTCATTTTCCTCTTCAGGTGCTTGTTCATCTTCAGTTTCATGTTCCTCTTCAGGTGCATGTTCCACTTCAGGTCCATGTTCTTGTGTACTTTTGTTATCAACTTTAGCAAACCCCTTTACTGTCCTTGACCTTGTTGCAGAAGGCCGTTGAAAAGAAAACCAACATTTTAAAACAAATTATACTTATACTGTGAATCTCTCTGAATAAACAAATATGAATTAAGTGAAACAAAAAATAACACACCGTTACAGATTTCGACTCTTTATGGAGATAGGCCATAATTTTCTTTTTACACCAATATATTAACAATGGTTGCTGGACACGATCATCCAATGCCAGTCCAAAAACTTTGAAGTTAAAATATAAAATCTGCATAAGAATGATTCATGTATTGGTTAAATGACTATAATCAGTAATTGAATTGAATAATAAAAACAATGTACCAAAAAAAATGAAAGAAGAATTACCATTAACGCAAATGTACATCCACCAACACAATCAGAAGAATTCCTCTTGTACGATTTTATCTCACTTACCAATGTCTGATGTATTAGGTCACACCAATTATATCTTGTCGGGTTCAGAACATCGACAGCAGCTCCGAAATATTTACAGCTAATGTACGAGCTGGATGTTGGGCACAAAAAACTGTAAACTATATACAACAGAAAGGCTCGTCGAAAGTCCTCATCGACTACACCTTTTTTTACCTTTGACTCAATGAATGTATGCATCCACCCAAAAGATTTTCTTGCAAACTTCTCAAATCTAGGGTCCTTTTCAGCTACAGTAGGAAATTCCTCACCTATTCATACAGAATTATCAATTTCTTATTAGAATTCAAGTAAAGTCAATCACCAAATATAGTCATAATGTAAAGAACAAAACACAGTACCGTAGTCCGGGAACCCAAACAAGGCAGCAAAATGGCTTGTTCTTACTTTAATCATTGCATAAGGAGTATTTAAGCAATGATTTTCCACATCATAAGCCAAGACCAATGACTGAATAAACTTTCTTGGAAGTTGTTGAACTTGGATATGGAAAAAAGCACCAAACCCCATTGCCAAAAGTGCTTCTTTGTGTTTATTGCTATTTTCAATAATCATGCAGATTTTTGCTATTCGCGCTGGCGAACAGCAAGATACAAATGCTATCTGCATTGAAAAAAATGACCACACATAAATTGTTGCAGAAAAACACAATTAAATAATTGGGTTCTAAATACACTTACCTTTCTTCGTGGTGGCTTGATTTTATTTGACTTTCCCTTTTGGTCTGTCTGCTTCGGTGTCATTTCTACATGATTGACAATATTAACAACATCACTCTTAAAAATTGATACAAAATAAATATAAAACATGGTCAATAAAACTATACACCCACACTATATAACCAATAAAACTATATACCCACAAATATAAAGCATGGTCAATAGAACTATACAACCACGTTAAAAGTTCCCAACCTTCAATCTATAACTACACAAGATGCCCAGTAAATGGACCCAAAATTTATTTTAAATGTACATAACACCCACACTAAAATTACACAACAGTAGACATTTACATGCAACAAACTACAGTCATTGACAATATTCACAATATGACTTTCATAACTTGAAACAAAGAATTATACAGCAAACACAAGCAAAACTATACAATATGGACAATAAAAGTACACAACATGCCTACTAAATGAACACAATTTTCAGGTAAAAGTACACAACATTTAACATTTATGAGTTATTTCTACAGTGATCCAACATTTTAAGCAAACAATATGCTAATTAAAAAATCTAATCACAGAAGTATACAACATGAACTACATAAGTATACTACCTCTTTGTAGCCTCAACATTTCGAAGGAGAAAATTTGATTTTAGTGGTATCACAGCGGAACCAAACATGAGTTACACCAACATTTTGAAATGCACTAACCAAAGGTTAATATACAGGAATATACTTCACTTCAAAACAATAGTGGAGGACAAACAATTGACCAAAGTGACGTGTCCTTTGTTTAACTTTTTGCATCATTGTTAAATTTGAAACTAACCCAGACCCAAAAAACTGAATGATGTTATGAAACTATGAATTATATCACCAAATTCATTAAATCTGAAAATGGGATTACTTAGAATGTAGATACAATAGGATAAGAAATAAGCCTTGTTCTTGAGAGAGGAAACACTAACTCAAGTTGTCATAGATCATAATGCTGAAAAGGAACAAATAAAAAATAAAAAATATTTGAATGGCTTTCTGAGGTTCGAGAAGGCCATATTTGTAAACTAATACTAATAAGTAGTAACTCATATTCTTTTCCAAAGAGTGTTTCTAACTAATCCTATGTTAGCTACAACAGATTTGTCAAAAAAGTGCTTTGTTGCAATAATTTAAGGTCAGTAAAGAAATCACCAAAGTTTAACCAGGTTATCAGATACTTCTTACAGCCCTGAAAGAAAAACCGAGTTAGACACTGGATAATCTTCTACTGAGGCTTCTAATCATACATTTAAAACTAGTTTAATCCATAAATCATATGTTGAACTAACATTATTTGTTTGCAACTGAAATCAAGCACGGCCAAATGGAAAAGGATGAAACTTTGAAGCATTGACATCTGAGATGTATAATTAAACTGAAGCCTATTCGTAGAATATTATGATTATAAGTTGCAATGATTTCAACTTTTAACCCTTTGTATCATCAATAGTAGCATTCTTAAAACATATCCACAACCAACAACTAGACACAAAATAAAACAGTTTTGTAAACAATATCATGTGATGCAAAAAACAATGGTGCCAGCGAAAATATATCATATTGAGCACAAAAGAGGTAAGAACAATAACAGAACATTTAAAGGAAAAATAATAAAAAAAAAACCTAAAACCGTGATTTTGAATATGAACGGGTCAGAAAAAGTGGGCACTAGGTTTCATTCTTCAACAAAAAAAAATCTCATCAAAAAGCGAACCAAATAAAATCCGGATTATGCCCTCATACAGACCATGATAATAGAAACTGTGAAGAAATCCCAAAGCAGAGGATCGAGTAAAAAAAGCAAAGGTTTCCCTAAAAATTTCTAATACCCAAATGAAGCCAGTATCTTAATCCAACATAAAAATAAGAACAGAACTGAATTGCAAGCAAAGACAGAGACAAAGAAACAGAGAAAAAAAAAGAGAAGGGTATATGAATACTTACTGATAAAAAAATTGAGAACGAGAAGAAGTGTTTGGAAATGTAGCGGAACTATTTCTGATCTTGGGTTGGAGAATGAGGGTTTAGGTTTCTGATTTTGGGTTGGAGAAGAACGAAGGCTTAGTTTTCTGATTTTGAGTTGGAGAAAAGGTTTGGGTTTCTATTTCACTTTCGCGGGAATGGAAATTTTTAGGAGAATGAGGAAAGATTTCCTCTTTATGAGGGTTTAGGTTTCTGATTTTGGATTGGAGAAGAACGGAGGCTTAGTTTTCTGATTTTGGGTTGGAGAAAAGGTTTGGGTTTCTATTTCATTTTAGCGGGAATAAAAATTTTCAGAAGAATGAGGAAGGATTTCCTTTTTAGATTTTTAATTTTTAAAAATTTCTGTAATATCAAAACAACGCCGTTTTGTTTTTTTTAATAAAAACAATGTCATTTTATATATATATATATATATATATATATATATATATATATATATATATATATTTTAATGAAAATATGTTTTGGGGATACGGTGGGGTAGCAATTTTCTTAAAATAATTGTTTAGAATGTTTCACTCCTTCCACTCACTTATGTTGGACTTTGTAAAAGATAAACCACAAGAAGGGGGGTTGAATTGTGATTTCTAAAAAATAATTTTCTTTCGTCTGTACCTATCGTCTGGGGTTTCGTCTGTGAGTTCAAAGTTTGATCAGACGAAACAATGTTTATCTTGAAAGATTGATTTTAGTATATAATTGTTCAAGTATACTTATCCCCGTTAGTTGAACAACAAATAAAATAAATGCACAGATGATTTTTATACTGGTTCGTCTATTCAAGACTACGTCCAGTTACCCAGCAGCTACTGAGTTTTCACTACAAACCGTGAAATGGTTACAAGTATTCTTTGAACCCAGCCACTTCTGGCTATTACAGATATTCTTTGATCCCAGCCTTCTCAGGCTAAACAACAAGGTATTCTTTGAACACACAGCCTCCTTAGGCTAAACAACCAGGTATTCTTTGAACACACAACCTTCTCAGGCTAAACCAGGTATTCTTTGAACACAGCCTCCTCAGGCTAAACCAGGTATTCTTTGAACACACAGTCTCCTCAGGCTAAACCAGGTATTCTTTGAACACACAGCCTCCTCAGGCTAAAATGCCACACAAGTGGACTTGAAAGATGTTTCAAAAAAAAATTTTCCTCTATGCAGAGAAGTGTTTATAATACAGTACAGAGCTTATCTGATTTGAATGAATAATCAGAGTAGATGAAGGATAAGTGTATTCGCCAATTTGCTCTTGGTGCAGTGAAGTCCTTTTATAATTCTCTATTCCAAATAGCCGTTAGACTCATTTGAAATTTTGTTGAGAGCCGTTGAGAGTACTTTTGAGAACCTTCCAAAACATAGTGCTAGTTGCAGTGGAAATTATGGGCCAGAGTGTAGTGCGCTGTGTTCTTGTCTGCCACTGATAATAAAAAAAATGAAATACTTTGCGCAGCGGAGATTATAGGCCAATATGTAGTGCGCTGTATTCTTGTCTGCCACTTAGCTTCAGATCTTGGATAGACGATATGTATGTTTAGTTTCGTCTCATCTTTAGTTCTCTTTCGTTTGTGAACTTCACTCTTGTTCAGACGAAGGACTTTGCACTTGAGTAGTCCTCTTTCGTCTGTGCCAGTATCGTCTGATGGTTTGGCTCTTGGACAGACGAAAGTCTTCATGTTGAGAACTTCTTCTTTCGTCTGTGCCAGTATCGTCTGATGGTTTGGCTCTTGGACAGACGAAGGTCTTCATGTTGAGAACTTCTTCTTTCGTCTGTGCCAGTATCGTCTGATGGTTTAGCTCTTGGACAGACGCAACACTTCACACTTTGAAGGGCCATCTTCCGTCTGTGCTGGTTTCGTTTGTGCTGTAATAAATCAAAACTTAGGGACATTCTTGATCTTGATCTAACATTCTCCCCCTTTTTGATGATTACAGACCATACCAAGAAAATCTACATAAGACATGGTTAGACAGAAACAACAGTACATTGAGCCAGATTTACATTAAGACGATGTTTTCTGAATAATACCTCTTTATGATTTGTTGTTACATCAATGTGATGTATTCAGAGTTGAATATTACATTGGTATTACAAATCAGAAAACAATAAAGAATTACAATGTGTATCAGAGCAAAATTAATAAAAAAAATTGTATCAGGGCACAAAAAGAATTTTACAATAAAAGTGTAACTCCCTAGGACGATACTCCTTATTGTTGTCTCTCCCCCTCAGACGAAGCTTTTCTTTTCTTTGCTCTTCTCCCCCTCAGACGAAGCTTTCTCTTCTTCTTTTCTCCTTTAGACTCTCCCTCTTGGCTTATGCTTTCTTCTTCTCTTCCCTCTTGGCTTATGCTTTCTTCTTCTCTTTCTTCTTCTCTCTCCCCCTTGGGCTGTGATCATCAAAATCCTGATCAAGAAGAAGGTTTTGATCTCTTGTTCAGCAGAGTCATGACAACGTCTGTAAGTTGTTGCACTTGAGATGATAGAGAAGCATGATTTTCTTCAAGTTCTCTGTTCTTTACTTTCAAGTGCTCACAATCTTCTTCCAAAGCCTCATATTTACGCTTCAGAGTCTTATACTCCTCAGCTTCTTCAATATCAGCTGCCTTGGGTATCTCCTCATCAGTCTCAGCAACCTCCACCTCATCACCAAGTTGTACCATTGGTGTTTGAGGTAGCTCCACAAAAGGTTCACTGTCATCAATGATAAGCACTGGCTTCTTATTCTTTAGATGCAAAGTGAACAGTGGAAGGACAAGGTAGGCAAAGAAGGTCTGGTCCCATTGATGAGTATACCACTTGGTTGGTATAGACACTTCAAGTAGTGGCTGTTCCTGAGAATATATAAATGCATTACCAGGGAACACTCTGCCACAGACGGAAGAGTCTTCATCAAAGATGGTTCCAGAGCAGTGATCAGCTACAGACGAAACTTTCTTTTCCTTTCCCTTAGCCAGATATTTGACAAAGCATGGTCTTTTTCTGTCTAAGACGATGAAGTATTTTGTTTCATTTGTCACCAGAGAAGAAAACTGAGAACCTATCAAGAAGGGACAGTGTCTTCTATCTTTAGTAGCTAGACGATCAATGTGGGAGAAAGATATGATTCTTCCCTTTGTTTCCCTTCGATATGCACTAGCCATCATCCTGAAGGGTAGACTGTAGTCTTCTGGGAGGGAGTGAGCAAGTTCTTCAGGGTCTTCATACTCATTTAAAAGGAGAGAGTATCGTGGGTTGATCCCAGAGCAATGAGGTCTCGTCCACGGGAGCACAATTCCTAGAGAGTAGCCTAAACCAACATACTCTGTTTTATTGAGAGGAATTGTGAATGGCATTGGATCATGGCGATCTATGGAGTTAAGATGCCAGTGTTTGCAGTCCTTCGGCTCATAGCGGAGAGAGTCAATATCACCATTTCTACAGTGATGAAAAACTGGTGCATTGATCTTGTATCGCAACCTCCACTTTGGATTGTTTCTATGAGGAATGTAGGGTTCATATCCAAGTGCTGGTCCTTCAATCTCTGACGCAGCAAGATGATCCTTATATGCCTTTATGTTTTCTAGTCCCTTGATATTAAGATTAGCCGAGTGTCCCAGGGGCAGACGCTTCAACCAGTTGCGTTGCTCCTCTGGAGAATAAACAGCTTTTTCATCAAAATCAGCTGGCTTCAAGGACTTATTGTATATAATAGGGTTGACAAATCTCCCCAGCTGGAATCCCTTCTTTCCTCTGTACTGATAAGGGTTCTTCAACTCTATGTATGGTGTATTCTTTATATACAAGTCTTTATCGTCTGCTAATGGAGCAGGCTCAGACGATTCAGCTTCATTGGAGGCTTCATCAGACTTTGCTCCAATGATCCAATCTGGCTTGATTGGTCTCTCTGCACAGGTGCTTTTAGCATATCTTCTCATGACTAATTCATTTAGAAATGAATAGTCCACCTTGTGCTTTGGGGGTAAATCTTCTGGATTTATCACTTCAGCATGTGACCCTTCCCAGTATGCAAAGTCTTCATCAAAAATTTCTTCAACGTCTTCATCAGACGAAGAACTTGCATCTTCAATCAATACAAAATCTTCAGACGGAATTTGTATCGTCTGACTGTGGGGAATTTTTTCTTCTTCAGACGCATCAGGTAACGTCTGTGCTTGGCAAGCATTTAGCGGAGACGCAACAAGTGGCTCAGAAGAGGTTGCCATTTGTTCGTCTGGGAGTGTTGTAGATGGAAGAATCTCCATTGTAGAGGCTTCTTCCCGTAACATAGTTTCCAACTCCTCCGCAAGTTGGGCATTGTCTTTATGGATCTGGGCAGTTTCTTCACTGTTCATGCCCTCTGAGGTTTCTTGAGCAGTTGCTCCCTCAGACGATCCAATGCCTTGAGTGCTTTCGAGAAAAATTCTCTCTCTCTCAGCTTGAAGCAAAATAGAAGCTTTCTTGGCTTCTTTCAGCATTCTTGCTTCGTCTGTTTCACCAACTATCACAGACGCAAGTTTTTGCTTCATTTTCTCCTTGCCTTTAGCAGCTTGCTGAAGAGCAATTTTTTCTTGCTTCAGCTTTCTCTTCAGCGGCTTTTCTCTGCTTCTCTTCTTCTGAGAGAATCTTCACAGACGGAACTGCTGTGGTTACCCCTTCTTCTTCAATAGGGGATAACACTTTTGCATGCGTCTTGGCAGCAACAGTCTTTATTCTAATAGTCCTTTTCTTCTTCTTGAGAGGTTCCTCAGGAACATCCTCAAGGAAAGTTTCAGAGACTATTACAAATGGTGGAGGTGATTGTGTTTGTTTTTGTGGTTTGGCGCGTTTGATGCGGGCTCTGTGTGGTTCTTTGGTGATGGGTGAAAGAGGGGTTTCCTCATTTGGTGAACGAAGTAGAAACTTTGGTATGAGTCCCATCTTTGCAAAGGTGCTGGCTTTCACCTCTTTACCTTCAGGGTGCCACGTAACTCCGGTGACATCGAAACCCTGGTTGATGATGATGGTGGAGAAGAGAGTGGCGTAGGGAATACTACTCTTCCTACGAATGTTTCTATTTTTCAAAGCACTCACCCAGTGGTCGAGAATGATGTGAGGGAGGCTCATTCTGCCCTTCCTTAAACAGTAGAAGATATAAAATTTGTCTCTGAGACTCACATTATCACGAGACCTTGTTCTAGGAGTGAAAAAGTTGAATAGCAAGTTATGGATGATTCTGGGTGTGGGAAAAAGAAGTCCCGCTCTGAAAGACTTGGGATCTTCAGAGTTTGGAATCTTTGAGTAGAGCATTTTGTTAATATGCTCTTCTGACTCGTTCTTCATCCAGTCAGGGGAGTAGAAGCGACCTTTGGCCTTGCAGTTCCCGGCCTCAGCAATAGAGTCCACCGTAATGATGTACTCTGTGTTGTCAATAGTGCCAATAATGCCATCATCAAATTCTCTGGCATCGCTCCAAAACTCAGCGTATGCCTCCATCAGCCATGGGCCTTTGGTCTCAGCAAAGCCCATCTAACCTGTGCGGTCAAACATCTTCACTACTCTTTCAGAAACTCTTTCAAGGGTCTCCCTTGAAATCCATTTGCTTGGCAAGAACAGATCTTGAGCGAAGAAGGTGGTTTCAGCACCTTTGGGGGTTTTGGTGTTCTTGGCGGCCATTGTTGATTTTTGAAAGACAGAGAGAATAAGGGTTTTTAGATTAGGGGTTTTTCGACGTGCTCAGACGATAGCAATAGCAAGTTTAGTAAAAAGTGAAGGAATGAGCTTTCAAAAGGAATTTATATTTGAATGTTAAAAGAGATTCAAATTCTTCAGACGAAAGGGGTTTTGAAAACTGCCATTTTTATGACGTGTCTATTAAAGACAGTTCCTGATTTTTCGTGCCACTATCATTGCCTTTTTTAATGATTGATTTGACCTTTGTTATTCACGGCGTGTGCTCATCATTATCCTAGAATAGTGCAATAAATGACTGATGTATTTAATGCTCTAGTCAACTTGTCCCTGCACACTTGAGATAAACTTATTAAAAAGTAACAGTTGCGTCTGTTGAACCTTACCACAGTAACTATTCAACTTGATCAGACGCAATGTTTCGTCTTAACACGAAGTAATGTACAGACGGAACAAAATGTACAGAATGAACAAAATGTACAGACGGAACAAATTCAATGACTCAGACGGAACAGTTTTCAATCTTCTAAGGGTATAATTCCAAGATTTTCCTTAATGAAATTGAAACGTGTTTCGTCTAAAGCCTTTGTAAAGATATCTGCCCATTGAAAATCAGTTTGTACAAACTGCATATCAAAAACACCTTTTTGGACATAATCTCTTATGAAATGAAAACGGATTTCAATATGTTTGGCTTTTGAATGTTGAATAGGATTTTTTCTGAGATTGATTGCACTTGTGTTATCACAAAATACTGGTATATTATTTTCAAACCTGGAATAATCCTCAAGTTGATGTTTAATCCAGAGTAGTTGTGAGCAACATCCTGCCGCAGCGACATACTCTGCTTCAGTTGTTGAAAGTACAATGGAGTTTTGTTTCTTGCTTGACCAAGATATTAGTGATGATCCAAGAAATTGGCATCCACCACTTGTACTTTTTCTCTCCACTTTATCTCCAGCATAATCAGCATCACAAAAACCTCTTAAACTGAAATCACTATTTCTCTTATAAAACAAAGAGAGATTAGTTGTTCCAACAAGATATCTAAGAATTCTCTTTACAGCTTGTAAATGAGATTCTTTTGGATCAGATTGAAATCTAGCACATAGACAGACGCTAAACATGATGTTAGGTCTGCTTGCAGTTAAATAAAAGGGTGAGCCAATCATACCTCTGTATATCGTCTGATTAACAGACTTACCTGACTCATCCTTGTTGAGATTTGCTCCAGACGAATGCATTGGGGTCTTCATAGGCTTGGAGTTTTCCATCTTGAACTTTTTGATAAGTTCCTTTGTGTACTTTTGTTGATGGATGTAGATTCCTTCTTTCGTCTGTTTGATTTGAAGTCCAAGAAAGAACTTCAATTCTCCCATCATACTCATCTCAAATTCATCCTGCATTAGCTTTGAAAAATCCTTGCAAAGAGAGTTGTTTGTAGCTCCGAAGACTATATCGTCTACATAAATCTGGACTATAATAAAGTCCTTTGAAATGCTTTTCTTGAAGAGAGTTGTATCAACCTTTCCTCTTGAAAAACCATTTTTGAGAAGAAAGGAACTGAGTCTGTCATACCAAGCTCGAGGAGCTTGTTTAAGACCATACAGTGCTTTCTTGAGTTTGAAAACATGATCTGGCTGAGACAGACTTTCAAAGCCAGGTGGTTGTTTTACATAAACCTCTTCTTCAATAAAACCATTTAAAAAGACACTTTTTACATCCATTTGATATAGAACGATATTCTTGTGAGCAGCAAAAACAAGTAATATTCTAATAGCTTCTAATCTAGCTACAGGTGCAAAGGTTTCAGTGAAATCAATACCTCTTGCTGATTGTATCCTTGTGCTACTAATCTTGCTTTGTTTCTTACTACTTTTCCAGCTTCATCAAGCTTGTTTCTGAACACCCATCTGGTTCCAATGATGCTTTTGTTCTTTGGTCTTTCAACAAGGGTCCATACATTATTCCTTGTGAACTGATTAAGTTCTTCTTCCATAGCCAAAATCCAATCATTGTCTTGAAGAGCATCTTCAATATTCTTTGGCTCCAGATCTGATACAAGAGCATAGCTTGAAATATACTTCACTTTTGATCTTGTTTGAACACCTTGAGATCTATCTCCAATGATGAGATCTTCTGTATGATTAGATGCAAACTTCCATGTTTTTGTAATGGATTGATCTCCATGTTGATGAGTATCAGATGAAGAGGGTTCGTCTGTGCATCTATCATCTACTCTTGTATCGTCTGACCTTGTATCGTCTGTCCCTTATTTATCATCTTGTCTTGAATTCTGACCAGAAGGATTAATCTTTAAGTTATCAAACAAATTTTCTAGGTCTGATATTTTCTTATCAGCCTTTGAGTTATTTTAAAACTTTACATGAATTGATTCCTCTACAACTTGCGTCTTAGAGTTAAATACTCTATAAGCTTTAGATGTATTGGAATATCCAAGAAAGATTCCTTTAGCCACCTTTGAATCAAACTTGATCTTTGGTGTTAAGAATAAAGCATTCACATCCAAAAGGATGGAAATAAGAAATGTTGGGTCTTCTTCCTTTCCATAGTTCATATGGAGTCTTATTCAAAATTGGTCTTATCAATATTCTGTTTTGAATATAACAGGAAGTATTGACTGCTTCTGCCCAATAATATTTCGGGAGAGAGCTTTCATGCAACATAGTTCTAGCCATTTCTTGTAAAGTACGATTTTTTCTTTCCACAACTCCATTTTGTTGAGGAGTTCTTGGAGACAAAAAATTGTGAAATATACCATTTTCAAAACAAAAGGCTTTGAACTCAGAATTTTCAAATTCTGTTCCATGATCACTCCTTACAGACGCAATACAAAATCCTTTTTCATTTTGAACACGTTTGCAAAATATTTCAAAGACCTTGAACGACTCATGTTTATGGGCTAGGAAATATACCCATGTAAATCTAGTATAGTCATCTACAATGACAAATCCATATCTTTTCCCTCTAAGACTTTCAGTCTGAGTGGGTCCAAAGAGATCAATGTGTAACAGTTCTAATGGTCTTGTCGTGGAAACAACATTTTTAGATTTTAAAGAAGCTTTGAGTTGTTTCCCATGCTGACAAGATTCACACAAACGATTGGTTTTCCAAGATATATTTGGCAAACCTTTTACGAGATCTTTCTTAAATATTTTTGAAATATACTTGAGACTTAAATGTCCAAGCTTTTTATGCCAAATATCTCGTTCATCGTCTGCTGAGATCAAACATGTTACATTTTGATTGCTCAAGTCAGAAAGACAAACCTCATAAAGATTATTCTTCCTTTTTCCAATAAAGAGAATAAATTTATCTTTGTTTTTGACTATACATTCATCAGCATTAAAGGCTACTTCATATCCACTATCACAAAATTGACTTATGCTAAGCAGATTGAAATTAAGACCTTTAACATAAGATACGTTCTGGATAAGAGTATTGGGTGTCTTACCAACAGTCCCAATGCCAAGTATTTTACCTTTTCCAGAACCGTATGAGACAGACCCTTTACTTGGTCTGAGGTCTTGGAACATAGACAAGTCTCCCGTCATGTGTCGTGAGCATCCACTGTCCAGGAACCAACTTGAAGTCTTGTCTCTTCCTATTAAAGATATCTGTAATAGGAATAATAAGTGACTTTTGTTGGTCCCTATGTGTGAATCTAGAGGGGGGGTGAATAGATTCTTGTTAAACTTTACCCCAAATTCGCGTGTTTCTAATTCCTTTTAATTCAACCGAAAGCTAATCTTGATTACCTATCAATTACCTTTCAATTACAGATTCAATTACAAGTTCAATTACTGATTCTATTCCTAAACCAATTAATGAGTTGATTATCAATGCAGTTTCCAAATACAAAGCAGAATATGATCAATAACAATATAGTGAAAACTGTAAAGAGAGTAAGGAAGAAGATGAGTGCACAGCGATGTATACTGGTTCGGCCAACTGCCTACGTCCAGTCCCAACCCAACAACTGTTGCGATTGGCTTTCCACTATCAAATGATTCCTTTTGTATCCTTTTACATTCACTCTGCAACAAGCAATACAAACAGAAATCAAAACACCCAAAACTGTTCTTCAACCTGAAGAACAGAACTTCCAAGACCTTGGCACCTCCAAGATCAAACTTTGAGAATCACTTCTTAAATACAATGCTCTATCTAGAGAGACCTCTCTCCTAGAGCAACAACTCAGAAAAGGAAATACAAAAGATCAGTAAAGAATACACCTCAAGTGCAGAATCTGATCACAAATAAGCTCTATGAAATCCACCCAACACAGATATGAAACAAGTTTCTCCTTGGACTTTGAAAACCTTGATGAACTCTTATTTTAGAGCATATGAAAGTGTAGAAGTAGTTGCAAATGGTTTGGTTTTCAGCCACTTCATATGTTTCATCAAGGATATACTTATAGAATCAATTTGGAGGGAGAAAACGTGTAAATCTGAGCTATAACGGTCCATGTAATTGATACCCAAATGAGTGTAATCGATTACACTAGCCGTTAGAACCCTCCAATTTGATTTTTCCAGGTATGTAATCGATTACCACGAGCATGTAATCGATTACATCAAAGAGGGAAACCCAGAAATAGTGAATTTCAAACCATGTAATCGATTACATTGTAGATGTAATCGATTACATCAGTGAGGCAAGCCATGTAATCGATTATATTGGAGATGTAATCGATTACACCAGAGGGCCAAAAACATGTAATCGATTACATTACCCATGTAATCGATTACACCAGAGAGGAAGATCAATGTAATCGATTACATCAAGCCTGTAATCGATTACATCAGTGAAAAATGGATTTCCAGAATTTTCAAAGCTGTTTTTCACAATTGGAAATCAAACATTAGTCACTTGATCAACCATACACAAGTTTAAAACATCTCTGGGGCCTCAACACAAAGAACTCAACACATATATGCCTAAAATCAACAATCAATACATAGAAAACTCCTAGATACATTCCAACTAAGAAAACCAAAATTACATTAACATCAAAATCAAAAACACCAAGAGAGATACCAAAGCATCATCAAGCTCTAGGTCCAACAATCTCCCCCTTTTTGGTTTTGATGTACCAAATATCACCAAGGTTTTCTTACGAGTTTAGGATGTGTGTTGATCTTCTAAGAATCCTGCAATTGTTAGTGATATCCAAAAATACAATATATGCATTGCAGATTCACAAATTTCTATTACTCCTCCTATCAGCAATATTTTTTACTCCCCCTATCAACAATATTCTATCAACTTAAATTTCTCCCCCTATTTGGTATATCAAAAGCAAAAACAGAGAGAATTAAAAACAAATATATAGAATAGAGATAAGAATGAATAATCAAAGATAGAGGTATAAAATTTTCCCTTATGTTATCTCCATAAACTGCAGATTCAAATTCTATTGATTGAAAGGAGATAAGTTTAATCTCTTCATTAATCACATGTCTTGAGCAGCCATTGTTCAGAATACCAATCGTTCCATGAATCCAATTGTTAGTTGTTTGGCTATCAAGCATACCTACATAAGAAAGTTTACTTTGCTTTTGGTACCCAACTTCTCTTGGGTCCAGCCATGTTAGCATCATCAAGTTTAACTTTCTTAACCCATTTAAACAAACCATTAGAAATTCCTATCTTTCTAATCATGCAACTATAAGATGTGTGTCCAGATTTCATACAATAACTGCATGGGAAAGCTCTGTTATTATTAGTTTGTTTAAATGCAAAGAACTTCTTATTATTGTTTTTCAAAGAGGCATCTAAAGACTTACACTTTGAACAGGGTAGTTTTAATGCAGCATTTTCTTTTTCCAGGTTTTGAACATCAGTTTTTAAAACAGAAATTTCATTTCCTAAATCAGAGTTTTTGTTTTTCAAAACCTTGTTCTTCTTGTCTAATTTTTCGGCTTCTTTGAAAAGTTCACAAAAAGCATTATATAGCTCATCATAATCATGTGTGGATGAATCGGAATCACTTACCTCATCATCCGAAATTGGATTTGCCATGAGACATATATTTGCTACTTCATTGTTACTTTCACTAGAGGATGAGCAGTCATTGTCTTCCCAAGCAATGTAGGCCTTTTTCTTTCTAAATTTCTCCTTCTTGGGTCGTTCCTCATGTTCTACTCTTATAGGCTCACTGCTGTTACTTCTCTTTATGTTAGGACACTTCGATTTGTAGTGACCTATCTTTCCACACTCGTAACACGTGACCTTTGAAGATGAACCCTCACTTCTTTTGAAGCCTTTCTTAGAATTGTTGAACCTTTTCTCGTAATTTTTCTTTCTCATGAACTTCTTGAAATTTCTTACCATATGGTTCATGTTTTCTTCTTCAGACTCACTTCCACAGCTTGATGTGTCACTCTCACTAGCTGTGTCTTCCATCTTGAGTGCTAGACTTTTGGCTTTCTTATCTTTTTGTTCTTCATCAGCAATTCGGGACATATCCATTTCATATTCCCTTAACTTACCAAATAACTCTGCACTGGTCATCAATGCTAAGTTCTTTGATTCGGTGATTGTTGTGACAGTTGGTTGCCATTTTCTGCTCAAAGATTTCAGCACCTTTACGTTGACTTCTTCTTCAACGAAGATCTTTCCTGGTCCTTTGAGATGGTTCACAATGTGTGTGAAACGTTTCTGCATATCCATCACGGACTCTCCTTGTTCCATTCTAAAAGTTTCGTACTCTTGGATCAAGGTATTCTTCCTTGCCCTTCGTACTTCAGCGGTTCCTTCGTGTGTGACCCTTATTAATTCCCACGCTTCTTTGGCTGTATTGCAAGCTGAAATTCTAAAGAACTCATCAGAATTTAAAGCAGAGTGTATAATGTTTAAGGCTTTAGCATCATATTCAGCTCTCCTAATTTCCTCTTGTTCCCACTTCTCAAATGGTTTTTCTACCTCTTTTCCATCTACTATGTGTGTGGGGATTTTGAAATCAGTTACAACAGCTTGCCAAATGTTTCTATATACAGACTCCATAAAGATTTTCATTCTCACTTTCCAAAAAGGATAGTTATCTCCACAAAACAGAGGAGGTCTGTAAATAGATGCACCTTCGGCGAATGGTAATTGATTTCCAGCCATTCTAAGGAACTATGGATCAAACTCTAGAGTAATTTACTAGGTGAAGCTCTGGTACCAATTGTTGGTCCCTATGTGTGAATCTAGAAGGGGGGGTGAATAGATTCTTGTTAAACTTTACCCCAAATTTGCGTGTTTCTAATTCCTTTTAATTCAACCGAAAGCTAATCTTGATTACCTATCAATTACCTTTCAATTACAGATTCAATTACAAGTTCAATTACTGATTCTATTCCTAAACCAATTAATGAGTTGATTATCAATGCAGTTTCCAAATACAAAGCAGAATATGATCAATAACAATATAGTGAAAACTGTAAAGAGAGTAAGGAAGAAGATGAGTGCACAGCGATGTATACTGGTTCGGCCAACTGCCTACGTCCAGTACCAACCCAACAACTGTTGCGATTGGCTTTCCACTATCAAATGATTCCTTTTGTATCCTTTTACATTCACTCTGCAACAAGCAATACAAACAGAAATCAAAACACCCAAAACTGTTCTTCAACCTGAAGAACAGAACTTCCAAGACCTTGGCACCTCCAAGATCAAACTTTGAGAATCACTTCTCAAATACAATGCTCTATCTAGAGAGACCTCTCTCCTAGAGCAACAACTCAGAAAAGGAAATATAAAAGATCAGTAAAGAATACACCTCAAGTGCAGAATCTGATCACAAATAAGCTCTATGAAATCCACCCAACACAGATATGAAACAAGTTTCTCCTTGGACTTTGAAAACCTTGATGAACTCTTAGTTTAGAGCATATGAAAGTGTAGAAGTAGTTGCAAATGGTTTGGTTTTCAGCCACTTCATATGTTTCATCAAGGATATACTTATAGAATCAATTTGGAGGGAGAAAACGTGTAAATCTGAGCTATAACGGTCCATGTAATTGATACCCAAATGAGTGTAATCGATTACACTAGCCGTTAGAACCCTCCAATTTGATTTTTCCAGGTATGTAATCGATTACCACGAGCATGTAATCGATTACATCAAAGAGGGAAACCCAGAAATAGTGAATTTCAAACCATGTAATCGATTACATTGTAAATGTAATCGATTACATCAGTGAGGCAAGCCATGTAATCGATTACATTGGAGATGTAATCGATTACACCAGAGGGCCAAAAACATGTAATCGATTACATTACCCATGTAATCGATTACACCAGAGAGGAAGATCAATGTAATCGATTACATCAAGCCTGTAATCGATTACATCAGTGAAAAATGGATTTCCAGAATTTTCAAAGCTGTTTTTCACAATTGGAAATCAAACATTAGTCACTTGATCAACCATACACAAGTTTAAAACATCTCTGGGGCCTCAACACAAAGAACTCAACACATATATGCCTAAACTCAACAATCAATACATAGAAAACTCCTAGATACATTCCAACTAAGAAAACCAAAATTACATTAACATCAAAATCAAAAACACCAAGAGAGATACCAAAGCATCATCAAGCTCTAGGTCCAACAACTTTGGTACCCAAATCTGTTTGGGTCCTTTTTTGTTAGTTACAAAAGGCTTCTTTTTGTTTTGAGCCTTTTTGTGGATCTTAGGAACCTTGTTTTGATTCCTCTGCTTTTTGATCGACGAAACATATTTGTTTTTCCTTTCGTCTGTCTGCTCAATATAACCAAGTCCACTTTTATCATTTGGTGATCTCTCATATTTTAAAATATTTTTAAGAATGGAGGATCCCTTTGTAAACTTGGTTAAGTCATTGAGTAAGGACTCATTTTCTTTCTTTAATCCTTCGATTTCAAGAATGAAAATGTCCTTTTCAGACTCAGACGAAACATCATTTGATATTTTCTTTTCTAGAAACTCGATTTCAGATTTCAAACTTGCATTCTCTTCCAAAGCTTGTCTTAGCTTGGTTTTGCAAGTTTTGTATTGCTTAGCAATAAAATGAGAGTTTACTAGAAGAGTATCATATGATATTTCTTCTGATTCTGACTCAGACTCAGAAGAAGAGGATGAAGAAGTTTTAGTGTAATTTACCTCTGTTGAGACATGATCTCCAGCCATGAGGCATATGTTTGTTGTTTCTTCTTCTTCAGAGGACTCCCTTGAGCTTTCACTGTCAAGGTCTTCCCAAGTCAGTAAACTCTTCTTTCCTTTGTTTCTTTTAGAGCTCCACCTCTTTTTCATTCTGGGACATTCCGATCTTATATGTCCCGGCTTTTTGCATTCATAGCACACAATTTCTGTGCTATCTTCTTTGTTTGATGATTTCTCAGGGAACTTTTTCTCCTTCTTCTTGAAGAAGCGTTGGCCTTTGCCTTTCTTTATCATCATTCTTTTGAATCATCTGGCCATGAGGGATATTTCGTCTTCAGACGAATCATCAGACAATTCTGATTCAGTTGAATCAGCCTTCAGAATCTTCATCTTCCTTTTACTGTCCTTCTTGATAGATTCTTCTTTAGGTGTGTTGTTGACAGAAGGAAGTGCTATAGGTTCTTGGACTTTGATCTTTTCTCTTTTGCACAAGAGTACCTCATGTACTCTTAAAGCTCCTATTAACTCATCAAGAGTTAATGTCTTCATGTCACGCCCAACTGAGATTGCAGTGGACATAGCTTCCCATGGAGGAGGAAGACTGTCCAATATCTTCATGTTGTTTTGGGCCTTTGTGAATGTGATGCCAAGAGCAGTGAGTCCATTCAATATTGTTTGGAATCTTCCAAACATCATATCAATGGATTCTTCTTTCTTCATAGAGAACATTTCATATTCTCTCTGAAGTGTAGCAGCTTTCCTCATTCTGACATCTTCTGTGCCTTCATATGAGATCTTTAGAGCATCCCATAGTTCTTTGGCAGTTTTGTAGGCACAAAACCTGTTGTACTCAGTTATGGAGAGAGCACATATAAGAGCATATCTAGCTTTGTTGTTCAGCTCCATCATTGAGTATTCTTCATTTCCCCATTCTCCTTCAGGTTTGACAATAGTGATATCTCCTTTGGTAATGATATTCCACAGCCTGTACTGTGTGGATTTGATGTACATCTCCATGCGATCTGCCCAGTAGGGATAATCATCTCCAGAGAACGCTGGAGGTTTGTTCATGGAGGCTCCTCCGGATAAGAAAGATGGTCCTTGTGAGTCCATCCTGGATCTTTTCCTCTAGCAGCTGTTAAGCGCTCAACCCTTAGAGGCTGAGCTCTGATACCAAACTGTAAAAGATAAACCACAAGAAGGGGGGTTGAATTGTGATTTCTAAAAAATAATTTTCTTTCGTCTGTACCTATTGTCTGTACCTATCGTCTGGGGTTTCGTCTGTGAGTTCAAAGTTTGATCAGACGAAACAATGTTTATCTTGAAAGATTGATTTTAGTATATAATTGTTCAAGTATACTTATCCCCGTTAGTTGAACAACAGATAAAATAAATGCACAGATGATTTTTATACTGGTTCATTTATTCAAGACTACGTCCAGTTACCCAGCAGCTACTGAGTTTTCACTACAAACCGTGAAATGGTTACAAGTATTCTTTGAACCCAGCCACTTCTGGCTATTACAGATATTCTTTGATCCCAGCCTTCTCAGGCTAAACAACAAGGTATTCTTTGAACACACAAATTCGCTCCTCAAAGCTAAACAACCAGGTATTCTTTGAACACACACCTCCTCGAGGCTAAACTAGGTATTCTTTGAACACAAATTTCTCCTCAGGCTAAACCAGGTATTCTTTGAACACAGCCTCCTCAGGCTAAACCAGGTATTCTTTGAACACACAGCCTCCTCAGGCTAAACTAGGTATTCTTTGAACACACAGCCTCCTCAGGCTAAAATGCCACACAAGTGGACTTGAAAGATGTTTCAAAAAAAATTTTCCTCTACGCAGAGAAGTGTTTACAATACAGTACAGAGCTTATCAGATTTGGACGAATAATCAGAGTAGATGAAGGATAAGCGTATTCGCCAATTTGCTCTTGGTGCAGTGAAGTCCTTTTATAATTCTCTATTCCAAATAGCCGTTAGACTCATTTGAAATTTTGTTGAGAGCCGTTGAGAGTACTTTTGAGAACCTTCCAAAACATAGTGCTAGTTGCAGTGGAAATTATTGGCCAGAGTGTAGTGCGCTGTGTTCTTGTCTGCCACTGATAATAAAAAAAATGAAATACTTTGCGCAGCGGAGATTATGGGCCAATATGTAGTGCGTTGTATTCTTGTCTGCCACTTAGCTTCAGATCTTGGATAGACGATATGTATGTTTAGTTTCGTCTCATCTTTAGTTCTCTTTCGTTTGTGAACTTCACTCTTGTTCAGACGAAGGACTTTGCACTTGAGTAGTCCTCTTTCGTCTGTGCCAGTATCATCTGATGGTTTGGCTCTTGGACAGACAAAGGTCTTCATGTTGAGAACTTCTTCTTTCGTCTGTGCCAGTATCGTCTGATGGTTTGGCTCTTGGACAGACGAAGGTCTTCATGTTGAGAACTTCTTCTTTCGTCTGTGCCAGTATCGTCTGATGGTTTAGCTCTTGGACAGACGCAACACTTCACACTTTGAAGGGCCATCTTTCGTCTGTGCTGGTTTCGTCTGTGCTGTAATATATCAAAACTTAGGGACATTCTTGATCTTGATCTAACAGACTTAAAGCATGAAGATGCTTTGGAGTCTCTCTTGGTGTTTTGCTTTTGATGATATGTAATTTTGGTTTTCTTAGATGAAATGTAACTAGGAGTTTCCTATGTATTGATTGTTTAGTTTAGGCATGTATGTGGTTATTCTTTGCTAGAATGTCCTGGAGAGCTTGACAATCTTATGTGATTTTTCATGTGTCAAATGTTTGATTTCCCTCTCTAAAATATTTTGAAAATGTCTTTGGTAACCAACTGAGGTAATAGATTACCAACAGTAGGTAGTCAACTACCAACAGTAGGTAATCAACTACCAACAGTAGGTAACAGAGTGTGAGAATTCATTTGTCACTGGAGTAATCGATTACCCCCTCGGGTTAATCGATTACCATGACCAAAAATCACCATGTAAACCTTTGCTCACTAGTTTAATCGATTACCAGCTTCTCGCAGTCGATTACCCCTATCAGAAAATCATTAAGTTGCCCAAATTGTGTTTTTAGTTGAACCTATAAATACTCTTTTCTCAAAAAATTAACATAAGATCTTGGAACATAATTGTTTAGAAAGATATATTATACACTTTCATATTCTCAAAAACTGAGTTCATCATCTTTTCCAAGAAACCCATAAAGAACTTCAAGAGTTCATCAAGTTTTCAAAAATAAAGGGCAAAACTTGATCTTTTCTCTGACTGGGTGGCATTCATAGTGTTTTCTTTTGTGATCAGATCTACACTCCAGGTGTTTTCTAAACTGATCTTTTGTTTACCTTTTGATTTCTGGGTTGTTACTCTAGGAGAGAGGTCTCTCTGGATAGAGCAAAGGACATTGAGAAGTGTGTTCTCAAAGGTTTGATCTTGGGTGTTCCAAGGTTAGGGAACTGTTCTTTGGGTTAAAGGACAGGCTTTTGGGTGTTTTGATTTTGTTTTTGTGTTGCTTGTTGCAGAGTGAATGTAAAAGAACACAAAAGGGATCATTTGATAGTGGAAAATCGATCGCAACAGTTGTTGGGTGGGGACTGGATGTAGGCAGTGGGCCGAACCAGTATAAATCACTGTGCACTCTTCTTCTCTCTTATTCTCTTTACCGTTTACCTTACATTGCTGTTATCATGGTTTATCTTCTGCAATTTGTTCGGTAATTGACTCGGTAATTGACTCAGTAATCAACTAAAACTGGAACGGTTAGATACTGATATTGATTACGTTGTATATTGATTACTAACGTGTTTCTGAGTATTCCTTTTGGTATTTCCGTTGTGTATCTTTGATATTTCATGTTTATCTGTCTCAACTATTGATAGGTAATCAAGAATAGTTTTGTTTGAATTAAAAGGAATTAGAAACTCGCAAAATTGGGCTATAGTGGAACTAGAATCTATTCACCCCCCTCTAGATTCACACATAGGGACCAACAATTGGTATCAGAGCTTTATCTAGTAGGTTGCTCTAGATTTTGATCCATAGTTCCTTAGAATGGCCGGTAATCAATTACCATTCGTTGAAGGTGCCTCTATTAACATACCTCCTCTGTTTTGTGGTGACAACTATCCATTTTGGAAAGTGAGAATGAAAATCTTTATGGAGTCTGTACATAGAAGCATTTGGCAAGCGGTTGTGACTGATTTCAAGGTCCCCACATACATAGAAAATGGGAATGAGATTGAAAAACCATTTGAGAGATGGGAACAAGAAGAAATTAGGAGAGCTGAAAATGATACAAAAGCTTTAAATATTATACATTCTGTTTTGAATTCAGATGAATTTTTCAGAATTTCAGCTTACAACACAGCCAAAAAAGCTTGGGATATAATAAGGGTCACACACGAAGGAACCGCTGAAGTACGAAGGGTAAGGAAGAATACCTTGATCCAAGAATACGAAACCTTTAGAATGGCACAAGGTGAGTCCGTGATGGATATGCAGAAACGTTTCACACACATCGTAAACCATCTCAAAGGACTTGGTAAGATCTTCGTTGAGGAAGAAGTCAATGTGAAAGTGTTGAAATCATTCAGCAAAAAATGGCAACCAACTGTCACAGCAATCACTGAATCAAAGAACCTAGCCTTGATGACAAGTGCAGAGTTATTTGTTGAATTCAGATGAATTTTTCAGAATTTCAGCTTACAACACAGCCAAAAAAGCTTGGGATATAATAAGGGTCACACACGAAGGAACCGCTGAAGTACGAAGGGCAAGGAAGAATACCTTGATCCAAGAATACGAAACCTTTAGAATGGCACAAGGTGAGTCCGTGATGGATATGCAGAAACGTTTCACACACATCGTAAACCATCTCAAAGGACTTGGTAAGATCTTCGTTGAGGAAGAAGTCAATGTGAAAGTGTTGAAATCATTCAGCAAAAAATGGCAACCAACTGTCACAGCAATCACTAAATCAAAGAACCTAGCCTTGATGACAAGTGCAGAGTTATTTGGTAAGTTGAGGGAATATGAAATGGATATGTCCCGTATTGCTGATGAAGAACAAAAAGATAAGAAAGCCAAAGGTCTAGCACTCAAGATGGAAGACACAGCTAGTGAGAGCGATGCATCAAGCTGTGGTAGTGAATCTGAACAGGAAAATATGAATCTCATGGTAAGGAAATTCAAAAAGTTCATGAAGAGGAACAATGATAAAAGAAGATTCAACAATTCCAGAAAAGGCTTCAAGAGGTATGAGAGTTCATCTTCAAAGGTCACTTGTTATGAGTGTGGAAAGGTGGGTCACTACAAATTGGAGTGCCCCAACATGAAGAAAAGCAACAGCAGTGAGCCTAGAAGTGTAGAACTTGAGGAACGGCCCAAGAAGGATAGATTTTGCAAGAAAAAGGCATACATAGCTTGGGAAGAGAATGATTCCTCAACCTCTAGTGGAAGTGATAATGAAGAAGCAAGTTTGTGTCTCATGGCCAATCCAACATCCGATGAAGTGGTAAGTGATTCCGATTCATCTACTTTTGACTATGATGAGCTGCAAACTGCTTTTTGTGAACTTTACAAGGAAGCCGAAAAACTTGACAAGTTGAACAAGGTTTTGAAAAACAAAATTACTGATTTAGAAAATGATATTTCTGTTTTAAAAACTGATATTCAAAGTTTGAAAAAGGAAAATGATACCTTGAAACTACCATGTTCAAAGTGTAAGTCTTTTGATGCCTCCTTGAAAAAGAATAACATGAAGTTCTTTGCATTTAGACAAACCAGCAAAAACAGAACTTTCTCTTGCAGTTATTATATGAAACCTAGACATAACTTTTATAATTGCATGATTAGAAAGGAAGGAATAACTAGTGGATTGTTTAAATGGATTAGGAAAGATAGTCACAGCTCTAACACTAATGGACCCAACAAGACTTGGGTACCAAAAACAAAGTGATATCTTTTTCTATGTAGGTATGCTTGAGAGCCAAACACTCAACTGGTATTTGGACAAATTTTTCAAGACATATGACAGGCGACAAGAGCAGTTTTATCTCCTTCAAATCAAAAGAATCTGGTTCAGTAGTGTATGGAGATAACAACAAATGGAACAAAATGGGTGTTTAAAAATAAGCTAGATGAAAATGGAATAGTGGTTAGGAATAAGGCAAGATTAGTAGCTAAGGGATATAATCAACAAGAAGGAATATGTTGGACTAAAGCTTGATGAAGCATTGATGCCTCTCTTGGTGTTTTTGATTTTGATGTTAATGTAATTTTGGTTTTCTTAGTTGAATGTATTTAGGAGATTATTATGTATTGATTGTTTTAGATTAGGCATGTGTGTGTTGTTCTTGGTCTGAATGCCCTGGAGAAGTTAGCAATTTTGTGTAAATTCTCAAAGTGACATTTTCTGATTACTCTCGGAAGTAATCAATTACCATCCTAGGGTAATCGATTACCTCGCGCTTCAGAGTGTAAGTATGAACATGTTTCGTCTGATGAACATGTTTCGTCTGATGAAGTTGTTTCGTCTGATGAACATGTTTCGTCTGATGAAGTTGTTTCGTCTGATGAACATGTTTCGTCTGATGAACATGTTTCATCTGATGAAGATGTTTCGTCTGATGAACATGTTTCGTCTGATGAACATGTTTCGTCTGATGAAGATGTTTCGTCTGATGAACATGTTTCGTCTGATGAAGTTGTTTCGTTTGATGAATAGTTTTCGTCTGATGAATAGTTTCGTCTGATGAACAGTTTCATCTGATGAACAGTTTCGTCTGATATGTCAGTCTCGTCTTAGTCTTCGGTCCGATGCTTTCATCTGTAGACATGGACAGACGTTACCATGGACAGACGTTACCATGGACAGACGTTACCATGGACAGACGATACCTTGGACAGACGATACCTTGGACAGACGACACTTTGGACAGACGATGCAATGAACAGACGATACAACAGACGAAAGGTAAATTTCTTCTTACATTTCTTTGTCACTTAATCATCTTTGAGAAATAACTCAGAAATGTTTTCTTCTCTGGAGTAATCGATTACCTTAAAGCTGTAATCGATTAGCATGTGAATAAAGTCACCCATAAATGTTTTCTTCTCTGGAGTAATCGATTACCTTGAAATAGTAATTGATTACCTCTGTCAGTAAATGCTAAAGTTGCCTAAAATGAATTTTCTAACAAAGTCAATTATTGAGGCTCCAACGGTTCAATTTGAGGGTCCTCCAACGGTCAGAAAATTTGAGGCTCCAACGTTCCAAAAGTGAGGCTCCATCTGCATCTATAAATGGATGCTATTTTGAAAATCATTTTAACAATTAAAAAGACACAGATTTGAAACTTGGAAAAACCATTTTTCAGAAAAGCTTTTATACTTTCAAATCCTCTCTAAAGAGAGTTTATCATTTCCTCCAAGAGAAATCATATAGAACTTCAAGAGTTCTTAAAGAAAGGCAACTTGATTCAAATTACTGATTGGGTGGTATTCATTGTGCTAATATTTGTGATCAGAATCTACACCCCAGGTGTTTTCTAAACTGATCTTTTGTCTGTCAATTTAATTGTTGAGTTATTACTCTAGGAGAGAGGTCTCTCTGGATAGAGTAAGAGTTTGAGAAGTGTTTTCTCAAAGGTTTGATCTTGGGTGTGCCAAGGTCAGTGAAGAACAGTTCTTTGGGTTAAAGAACTGGTTTGGGTGTTTTGATTTCGTTTTTGTGTTGCTTGTTGCAGAGTGAATGTAAGAGAACACAAAAGGGATCATTTGATAGTGGAAAACCAATTGCAACAGTTGTTGGATTGGGACTGGATGTAGGCAGTTGGCTGAACCAGTATAAATAACTGTGCACTCTTCTTCTTCCTTATACTCATTACCATTTACCTTACACCGCTATTATCTCTGTTCAAATTCTGCAATTTGTTTGGTAATTGACTTGGTAATTAACTCAATAATTAACTTGGTAATTAACTAAAACTGGAAAGGGTAGATACTAATATTGAATAAACTGTAAATTGATTACAAACGTGTTTCTGATTACTCCTTTGATATCTCCGCTATATAAACTTGGATATACTCTATTTATCTATCTCTGATATTGATAAGTAATCAAGGATATTCTTGGTTGAATTAAAAGGAATTAGAAACTCACCAAAAATAGGCCAAAGTGAACTAGAATCTATTCACCGCCCCTCTAGATTCATATACATAGGGACCATCAATTGGTACCAGAGCTTTATCTAGTAAGCTACTCTAGATTTTGATCCATAGTTCCTTATAATGGCCAGTAATCAATTACCATTTGCTGAAGGGGCTTCTATTAACAGACCTCCTCTGTTTTGTGGAGATAACTATCCTTTTTGGAAAGTAAGAATGAAAATTTTTATGGAGTATGTACATAGAAACATTTGGCAAGCTGTTGTAACTGATTTCAAAATCCCCACACACATAGTAGATGGAAAAGAGGTAGAAAAACCATTTGAGAAGTGGGAACAAGAAGGAATTAGAAGAGCTGAAAATGATTCTAAAGCTTTAAACATTATACATTCTGCTCTTAACTCTTATGAATTCTTTAGAATTTCTGCTTGTACAACAGCAAAAGAAGCTTGGGAACTCATCATGGTAACTCATGAAGGCACGACTGAAGTACGAAGGGCAAGGAAGAATACCTTGATCCAAGAATACGAAACCTTCAGGATGATGCAAGGAGAGTCCATAATGGAGATGCAGAAATGGTTCATACACATCATCAACCATCTCAAAGGACGTGGCAAAAGCTTCGTAGAAGAAGAAGTGAATGTCAAGATTCTGAAGTCTCTAAATAGGAAGTGGCAATCCACTGTGACTGCCATAACTGAGTCAAAGAATCTTGCTACAATCACAAGTGCAGAGCTGTTTGGCAAACTAAGAGAATATGAGATGGATATGTCTCGTATTGCTGATGAGGAACAAAAGGACAAGAAAGCCAAAGGCATAGCACTCAAGATGGAAGACACAGCTAGTGATAGTGATACATCAAGCTGTGAAAGTGAATCTGAACAAGAAAACATGAATCTCATGGTAAGAAAGTTTAAAAGATTCATGAGAAAGAACAATGATAAAATGAGATTCAACAACTCAAGAAAAGGCTTCAAGAGGAATGAAGGTTCATCTTCAAAGGTCACATGTTACGAATGTGGAGAGATGGGACACTACAAGTCAGAGTGCCCCAACATAAAGAAAAGTAACAGCAGTGAACCAAGAAGAGTAGAACATGAGGAAAGGCCCAAGAAGGATAAATTCAGAAAGAAAAAGGCCTACATTGCTTGGGAAGACAATGATTCCTCATCCTCTAGTGAGAGTGACAATGAGTTATATAATGTTTTTTATGAGCTCTTTAAGGAAGCTGAAAGAATAGAAAAATTGAACAAAGTTTTGAAAAACAAAAACACTGATTTTGAAAATGAAATTTCTGTTTTAAAAACTGATGTTCAAAATTTGAAAAAGGAAAATGATGCCTTGAAACTACCCTGTTCAAAGTGTAAGTCTTTTGATGCCTCTTTGAAAAATAAAAACATGAAGTTCTCTACATTTAGGCAAACCAGTAAAAACAGAACTTTTCCATGCAGTTATTGTATGAAATCTGGACACACATCTTATAATTGCATGATTAGAAAGAAAGGAATATCTAGTGGTTTGTTTAGATGGATTAGGAAAGATTATCACAGTTCTAACATGCATGGACCCAAAAAGATTTGGGTACCAAAATCAAAGTGATATTTTTTTCTGTGTAGGTGTGCTTGAGAGCCAAAAACTCAACTTGGTATTTGGATAGTGGCTGCTCAAGACATATGACTGGTGACAAGAGCAATTTTATCTCCTTCAAATCCAAAGAATCTGGTTCGGTAGTATATGGAGATAATAACAAAGGGAAAATTCTAGGTATTGGTGCTGTTGGAGACAAATCCAATCATGTCATTGAAGATGTACTACTTGTGGAAGGATTGAGATACAATCTTCTGAGTATTAGCCAACTCTGTGACAAAGGTTATCATGTGTCATTTGACCAAGGAAGGTGCAAAATTAGTAGCAATGAATCAAATGAGGTACTAATGGTTGGTAAGAGACATGATAACATCTATATCCTTGAACTGAATCATTCATCATCATATCATGCATGCTTTACATCAAATGATGATCTATCTTGGCTTTGGCATAGACGCATAGCGCATATTGATGTTCATCAACTGAATAAACTATCATCTAAGAACTTAGTGCAAGGGTTACCTGACTTAAAGTTCAATAGAGAAGGTCTATGTGATGCATGTCAAAAGCGCAAGCAGTCTAGAAATTCTTTTAAATCTAAAAATATTGTTTCAACTTCTAGACCACTTGAGTTATTGCACATGGATTTATTTGGACCCTCTAGAACTGCTAGTTTGGGTGGAAACCTATATGGATTAGTCTTAGTAGATGACTACTCTCGTTTTACTTGGGTTGCATTTATACCAAGTAAAGACAATGCCTTCAAAGTTTTCAAAATCATTGCCAAAAGGATACAAAACGAAAAAGATTTGAAAATCAAGTCCATTAGGAGTGATCATGGAGATGAATTTGAAAATGAATATTTTGAAAAAATTTGTGAAAAATATGGAATTAATCACAACTTTTCTGCTCCAAGAACTCCACAACAAAATGGAGTTGTTGAGAGGAAAAATAGATCTTTAATAGAACTAGCTAGAACTATGTTGAATGAAAATGATTTGCCTAAGCATTTTTGGGCAGATGCAGTTTCCACTGCTTGCTATGTTCTAAATAGAATTGTGATTCGTCCTATTTTAAAGAAAACACCCTATGAACTCTATAAGGACAAAAAGCCTAATATCTCTCATTTTAAAGTATTTGGCTGCAAATGTTTTGTTCTGAATAATGGCAAAGAAACCCTTGGTAAGTTTGATGCCAAGGCGGATGAAGCTGTTTTTATTGGGTATTCATCAACTAGTAAAGCATATAGAGTGTTTAATAAAAGAAGAATGTGCATTGAGGAATCTGTGCATGTTAAGTTTGATGAAACTAACAATTCCCAAAAGGGAAGCGTTCTTGATGATGATGAGGATATAGTTGAAGATAGCAGTAGCAAACCTCAAGAACAGCAAGATCAACCAACCATCTCTCATGATCAGCCAAGAGAGTGGAGAAAACCAATAAACCTCTCTCTTGACAATATCATTGGTGACATCCATAAGGGAGTATCTACTAGATCTTCCTATAATATGTTCTGTGATGATTACGCTTTCGTATCTCAATTTGAACCCTCTTGTGTTGATGATGCTATTAATGATGAATTTTGGATGAATGCTATGCATGAGGAGTTGAATCAATTTAAAAGAAATGATGTTTGGGAATTAGTTCCTTTTAATAGAGATATGAATATAATTGGAACAAAATGGGTGTTTAAGAATAAACTAGATGAGAATGGTATTGTGGTTAGGAATAAAGCTAGACTAGTAGCAAAGGGTTATAACCAACAAGAAGGAATAGATTTTGGTGAAACCTATGCCCCTGTTGCTAGATTAGAAGCTGTGAGAGTATTACTTGCTTTTGCCTGCATTCATGATTTTAAACTATATCAAATGGATGTTAAAAGTGCATTTCTGAATGGCTATATAAATGAGGAAGTTTTTGTTTCACAACCTTCTGGATTTACTGACTTCAATAACCCTGAGCATGTATATAAACTTAAAAAGGCCCTCTATGGTCTTAAGCAAGCCCCTAGACAATGGTATAAAAGATTAAGTACTTTTCTTTTGTCAAATGGGTATCACAGAGGAAATGTTGATAAGACTCTCTTTATTAAAAAGAAGTCTAAAAGTATTTTATTGGTCTAAGTATATGTTGATGATATCATTTTTGGATCAACTAATCAATCTCTGTGTGAAGAATTTGTGGCTAGCATGTAGGGTGAGTTTGACATGTCTATGATGGGAGAACTCAAGTTCTTTCTAGGACTGCAAGTCAAGCAACTGAAGGAAAGAATTTTCATTCATCAAGCAAAGTACACTAAGGAATTACTGAAGAAATTTGACATGGAGAGTTGTAAAATCTCTAATATCCCTATGTCAACTAATCTCTATTTAGATAATGATGCTGCAGGACTAGGAGTAGACCAAACCAAATATAGAGGGATCATTGGATCTCTTTTATATCTTACAGCAAGCAGACCTGACATAATGTTCAGTGTTTGCGTGTGTGCAAGATTTCAATCTGCACCTAAACAATCACATATGAATGCTGTTAAGAGAATTCTGAAATATCTCAAAGGAACTACAAACTGTGGTTTGTCGTATCCTAAGGGAACATCCCCTAATCTGGTTGGGTTTAGTGATGCAGATTTTGCAGGGTGCAAAACTGATAGAAAAAGCACAAGTGGAGTATGTCACTTGTTTGGAGAATGCTTAGTCTCATGGTATAGCAAGAAACAAGCATGTGTTGCTTTGTCAACAGCAGAAGCAGAATATGTAGCTGCTGGTAGCTGTTGTGCTCAAACCATTTGGTTAAAGCAACAACTTGAGGATTTTGGACTAAAGCTTGATCATATTCCCATCAAGTGTGACAATACAAGTGCAATTAGTATCACAAAGAACCCAGTCTTACACTCCAGAACAAAGCATATTGAGGTGCGACATCATTTCAAAAGAGATCACGTTGAGAAAGGAGATTGCGACGTAGAGTTTATTGATACAGAGAATCAACTCGCGGATATCTTCACAAAACCTCTGCCAAAGGAGAGATTCTTCAAACTTAGAACCAATCTTGGTATACTAAGTGAAGAACATCTCAATTGAACTCCCTAAATATGGTTAGATTTATCATTCATAATGTTTTAAATTCATTGCCTTAAATAGATATGACCAACACAATTGCAGAATATGAAAATTGAAGTGTTTTTATGATTACTCTCGGTAGTAATCGATTACCACACACTGGTAATCGATTACCATGCCTCTAGTATTAGGAATTTTAAGATTACTCTCGCAAGTAATCGATTACCACGAGTCAGAGAAGAGCCCTTTTTTTGATTACTCTCGGCAGTAATCGATTACCATACCATGGTACTCGATTACCTCTGCAACTGAGAGCATATTTCACATGCAAATGGGCTTTGTTCTGCTAATCCAATCCAAAGTTCAACGAATCTAGTCTTGATTCAAGAACTTCTTATAGAAAACTTTTAGATCTGGGTTTCACTCTTATTCTTCACCATTCAAGAAACCCTCATTCTCTCTCTCTAAAAACTCTCATTCTCTCTCTAAGAAATCCCCTTCTTCTTCATCTTCTTCAATCTCTTCAACAATGGCTGATCAAGGAAAAGGGAAAAGAATTAAAGTGAGAGCCCCAAAGCATGTTCATGAAGAAATGTATGCTTCTAAAAGGGGAGAATCATTCTCTAAACGAAAGAATCCCACTCAACCGGAAGCAACCATGGAACCACCCATTCATCCATGGTTCACCTTAAAGGCTCAAGAAAAACGCTTCTATGGCAAGTATGCAAGCAAAGAACTAGTTCCGGCAAAGATTTTAGATCTTCAATGGCTAGAGGTGGAAGGATTCACCTTTCCCTCCTTGCTCCGACAACAAAATCTTGAAAAATTCGTTGGTCTGAAGGGTTACATATACCCTGATCTAGTGCGAGTATTCTACTCCAACCTTCGATCAGACGATGACACCGAAATGCTTGTGTCTGAGGTAAAAGGCAAACTTATTTTTTTCAATCGTGATTTATTCTTTCAAACTGTTGGATTCAAAAATGAGGGTATTAGACCCACATTTGAAGTATTGAAAGAGGAAGGAATCCATCTTCATAAAGATTCCTTTTATATGAGTTTACTGAGAAATCCCCAAATATGGGAAGCAGAAAAGACTGCTAGGAAAGAGCATAGGAAGAAAATTACATATAACATTGGTGGGCTGAACACTGATGATAGACTTCTTCATTACACTATATGTTGGATTTTGGCTGCAAGAGGAGCCAATCATGCTCAACTTACTGAAGAAGATATGGCGATAATTTCTGCTCTGAAAAATGGGATTCAGATTGATTGGGCATATGTTGTAATGGACAACATGCTCAAGGCAAAGAAATTCATGGATAATAAGTGCCCCTACTCTTTGTTCATTTCACGTCTTCTTGAACACTTTCAAGTTGATGTCACAAATGAGTACAGAGAGCTTGTAAAAGACATCCACATCATAGGAGAAAGAGCATTAAAAATGATGAGATTGGTACAGACTGATGCTGGATGGATACCTAGGGAAGAAGCACAACCACAACAACAACAACAACAAGAAGCTGCATCTCATCCACCCTCTGATGATGATAATGATTCGGCTGTGGGGGACTATATCCCTAAGTCTCACTTCGAATCCATCATGATTGATAGATTGGATGAATTGGAAGCCAATACAAATAAAAGGATGGATGAAATTCAAGCTGCCATCAACACCAGAATGGACGACATGGAGGAAGCCAACAATGATCGCTTCTTGGAACTCAAGGAGATGATGGAATCTCTTCATGCTCATTTTGATACTATGTAGTATTCCCTTTTTGCTTATTGATATACCAAATAGGGGGAGAAAACATAGGTTATCCTAGATAGGGGGAGTAAATAGAAATTCTGGTGAAAGAATAGCTCTGTTTTGATTAGTAATTATGAACAATGTTTTAATTATTAATCTATTCAATTCTCTGTTTTTGATTCTGCAACTGCAATGTTTTTACTCTGGTCATTGATCTATGATTATGAACTGAATCATATCTTATACTTCCTAAATGATTGATTCTATTTTATATAAGATATTGCTCTGATATGAATAAAATACAATGTATGGAGAATCTGCAATATATACTGCATACTTGGACATTTCTAACAATTGCAGGATTCTTAGAAGATCAACACACATTCAAAACTCCTAAGGAAAACCTTGGTGATATTTGGTACATCAAAACCAAAAAGGGGGAGATTGTTGGGCTAAAGCTTGATGAAGCATTGATGCCTCTCTTGGTGTTTTTGATTTTGATGTTAATGTAATTTTGGTTTTCTTAGTTGAATGTATTTAGGAGATTATTATGTATTGATTGTTTTAGATTAGGCATGTGTGTGTTGTTCTTGGTCTGAATGCCCTGGAGAAGTTAGCAATTTTGTGTAAATTCTCAAAGTGACATTTTCTGATTTACTCTCGAAGTAATCGATTACCATCCTAGGGTAATCGATTACCTCGCGCTTCAGAGTGTAAGTATGAACATGTTTCGTCTGATGAACATGTTTCGTCTGATGAAGTTGTTTCGTCTGATGAACATGTTTCGTCTGATGAAGTTGTTTCGTCTGATGAACATGTTTCGTCTGATGAACATGTTTCGTCTGATGAAGATGTTTCGTCTGATGAACATGTTTCGTCTGATGAAGTTGTTTTGTCTGATGAATAGTTTTAGATCGATGAATAGTTTAAATCGATGAACAGTTTAAATCGATATGTCAGTCTCGTCTTAGTCTTCGGTCCGATGCTTTCATCTATAGACATGGACAGACGTTACCATGGACAGACGTTACCATGGACAGACGTTACCATGGACAGACGATACCTTAGACAGACGATACCTTGGACAGACGACACTTTGGACAGACGATGCAATGAACATACGATACAACAGATGAAAGGTAAATTTCTTCTTACATTTCTTTGTCACTTAATCATCTTTGAGAAATCACTTAGAAATGTTTTCTTCTCTTGAGTAATCGATTACCATAAAGCTGTAATCGATTACCATGTGAAGAAAGTCACCCAGAAATGTTTTCTTCTCTGGAGTAATCGATTACCTTGAAATAGTAATCGATTACCTCTGTCAGTAAATGCTAAAGTTGCCTAAAATGAATTTTCTAACAAAGTCAATTATTGAGGCTCCAACGGTTCAATTTGAGGGTCCTCCAACGGTCAGAAAATTTGAGGCTCCAACGTTCCAAAAGTGAGGCTCCATCTGCATCTATAAATGGATGCTATTTTGAAAATCATTTTAACAATTAAAAAGACACAGATTTGAAACTTGGAAAAACCATTTTTCAGAAAAGCTCTTATACTTTCAAATCCTCTCTAAAGAGAGTTTATCATTTCCTCCAAGAGAAATCATATAGAACTTCAAGAGTTCTTAAAGAAAGGCAACTTGATTCAAATTACTGATTGGGTGGTATTCATTGTGCTAATATTTGTGATCAGAATATACACCCCAGGTGTTTTCTAAACTGATCTTTTGTCTGTCAATTTAATTGTTGAGTTATTACTCTAGGAGAGAGGTCTCTCTGGATAGAGTAAGAGTTTGAGAAGTGTTTTCTCAAAGGTTTGATCTTGGGTGTGCCAAGGTCAGTGAAGAACAGTTTTTTGGGTTAAAGAACTGGTTTGGGTGTTTTGATTTCGATTTTGTGTTGCTTGTTGCAGAGTGAATGTAAGAGAACACAAAAGGGATCATTTGATAGTGGAAAACCAATTGCAACAGTTGTTGGATTGGGACTGGATGTAAGCAGTTGGCTGAACCAGTATAAATCACTGTGCACTCTTCTTCTTCCTTATACTCATTATCATTTACCTTACACTGCTATTATCTCTGTTCAAATTCTGCAATTTGTTTGGTAATTGACTTGGTAATTAACTCAATAATTAACTTGGTAATTAACTAAAACTGGAAAGGGTAGATACTAATATTGAATAAACTGTAAATTGATTACAAACGTGTTTCTTATTACTCCTTTGATATCTCCGCTGTATAAACTTGGATATACTCTATTTATCTATCTCTGATATTGATAAGTAATTAAGGATATTCTTGTTTGAATTAAAAGGAATTAGAAACTCACCAAAAATAGGCCAAAGTGAACTAGAATCTATTCACCCCCCTCTAGATTCATATACATGGGGACCATCAGAATAGACTTTGATGAAACATATGCCCCAGTTGCTAGATTAGAAGCTGTAAGAGTCTTACTTGCTTTTGCCTGCATTCATGATTTTAAGCTGTTTCAGATAGATGTTAAAAGTGCGTTCTTAAATGGCTACATCATTGAGGAAGTCTTTGTTTCACAACCTCCTGGTTTCACTGACTTCAGTTACCCTGAGCATGTGTGCAAGCTAAAGAAGGCCCTCTACGGTCTGATGCAAGCCCCTAGACAATGGTATGAAAGGTTAAGTAAGTTTCTCTTGTCAAAAGGATTCAACAGAGGTAATGTTGACAAAACTCTTTTCATTAGGAGGAAGTCTAACAGTATTTTATTGGTCCAAGTGTATGTTGATGATATCATTTTTGGATCAACTAATCAATCTCTGTGTGAAGAATTTGTGGCAAACATGCAGGGAGAGTTTGACATGTCTATGATGGGAGAACTCAAATTCTTCCTAGGACTGCAAGTCAAGCAACTGAAAGAAGGAACCTTTATACATCAAGCAAAGTACACTAAATAGTTGTTGAAGAAATTTGACATGGAAAGTTGTAAGATATCTAATATACCTATGTCAACTAATCTCTTTTTAGATAATGATGTTACAGGACTAGAAGTAGACCAAACAAAGTACAGAGGGATCATTGGATCACTCTTGTATCTCACAGTGAGCAGACCGGATGTAATGTTCAGTGTTTGTGTTTGTGCGCGATTTCAATCTGCACCAAAACAATCATACATGACTGCTGTGAAGAAAATTCTAAAGTATCTTAAAGGAACTACGAACTGCGGTTTATAGTATCCCAAAGGTACGTCCCCTACTCTAGTCGATTTTAGTGATTCAGATTTTGCAGGTTGCAAAATAGATAGAAAGAGCACGAGTGGTATTTGTCACTTGTTTGGAGAGAGCTTAGTCTCATGGTACAACAAGAAACAAGCATGTGTTGCTCTATCAATAGCAGAAGCAGAGTATGTTGCTGCGGGTAGCTGTTGTGCTTAAACCATTTGGTTGAAGCAACAACTTGAGGATTTTGGACTAAACTTGATCACATTCCTATCAAGTGTGACAATACAAGTGCAATCAGTATCACGAAGAACCCGGTTTTGCACTCAAGAACAAAGCATATTGAGGTGCGCCATCATTTCATATGGGATCATGTTGAGAAAGGTGATTGTGAAGTGGAGTTCATTGAAACGGATAACCAACTCGCGGATATCTTCACAAAGCCCCTACCGAAGGAGAGATTCTTCAAACTTAGAACCAATCTTGGTATACTAAGTGAGGAACACCTCTCATAAATTCTTCAAATATAGTAAGTTGGATCATTCATGGTGCTCCAACAAGGTATGAGTTCATTACATTACATAGTCATGACCAATTCTATTTCAAAACATGTAAAATCAAGTGTTTTCAATGTTTCTGATATAGATAATCGATTACCATTGCATTTCAATCGATTACCTTGCTTGATTTCAAAGTTTTTGGTGAATTACTCTCTGGAGTAATCGATTACCCCACCTGGTAATCGATTACCACAATTTCAAAAATGGGTTTTCCAGTTTGTGAGCCACTGGAGTAATCGATTACCTTGGCTGGTTAGTCGATTACCATGTCCCCTGTTTTCAAAGCTATTTTGGTTACTCACTGGAGTAATCGATTACCACCACGTAAGGGTAATCGATTACCTTCGCTGCTGAAAGGGTTTTTCAAGTGTTTTTCATGGTTTTGGGCCTAATCGATTACAATTTCTTAGAGTCCAATACTTTGTTCATTGAATCTAACCTCAATTGTGGAGTTTTTATAAGTGATTTTCAGGTTTTGGGTTTCATTCTACACATCTCACAAACCTTAAAAATCTTTTTCTCTCTCTAACCCTAAAACCCCCTTTCATCTTCTTCATCTTCTCCACCACCACCATCAATGGAAGAACAAGGACGAGGCAAGCGGATCAAGCACGTAGGTCACAAGCCTAAGCCAAGAGTTTCGCCCCGATCGAAGAAGGGTGAATCCTCCCCCAAGAGGAAAGAACCCACATCTCCTGGAGAAACCGTGGCACGCCCAATCAATCCGTGGTTCACCTCTACTGCACAAGAATCACGTTTCTATGGAGATTTCGCAAACAAGGAACTCGTTCCGGCGAAGATTTTGGACCTCCGATGGCTGGATACACAAGGGTTCACATTTCACTCTTTGCTCCGAGATCAGAACCTTGAGAAGTTTGTTGGTCTGAAGGGTCACATATACCTCGATCTAGTGAGAGTTTTCTACTCCAACCTCCGACCACACCAAGCCATCGGAATGGTAATCTCCGAGGTAAAGGGCAAACCTATGATTTTGACTCATGATATATTTTTCTGTTTTGCTGGATTTAAAGATGAAAGTATACGTCCTACGGTTGAGCACTTGCAAGCACAAGGAATCTAGCTTCACAAAGATTCTTTCTTTATGAGCCTACTCAAAAATCCTGAGGCATGGGAAGCGGAAAAGGCTGCAAGAAAGGAGCGTGGGAAGAAGATAACCTACAACACCGGCGGGCTGAACGCCGACGATCGTCTTCTTCACTATACAATCTGCTGGATTCTAGCTGTAAGAGGAGCCAATCATGCTCAGATCAATGAGGAGGATATGGTAATAATGGCAGCATTGAAAAATGGCATTCAAATCGACTGGGCACATGTTGTGATGGACAACATGCTCAAGACGAGAAGGCTATTTGATAACAAATGCCTCTATTCTCTGTTTATTTCACGTTTGCTTGAGCATTTTCAGGTTGATACCTCATGAGAACCGAGATTTGGTGAAGGACATTCACATCATTGGAGACAAAGTGTTGAAAATGATGCGATTGATAAAAACTAATGCTGGATGGGTGCCAAGGGAAGAAGCACCACAACAACAACAACAAACAGAAGCTGCAACCGATCCACCTTCTAATGATGATGATTCGGCGGCTGGGGAGTACATCCCTAAATCCCGTTTTGAGTCAATTGTCATTGATCGGATGGATGAGCTAGAAGCTACCACTGCCAAAAGATTGGATTAGATGGAGGCTGCAAACAATGCTCACTTCTTGGATCTCAAGGAGCTGGCTGAGTCTCTTCATACTCGCTTTGATGCACTCTAGTATTCCCTTCTTATCACTTCTCTCTCTTTTGCTTCTTGATATACCAAATAGGGGGAGAATGAATGAATGAATGGATAGGTTATCCTAGATAGGGGGAGTAGAGTAGAGTAGCTAATATTGAGTAGTATTGAGTAGCTTTTGGTAGCATTTTTGCGCTTTATGGTTGAACTATTGTTTCTGTTATTTTCATTTGCTCTGAACAATTTATTGTTTTGGATATTTGAACTTGAAAAATTCGATATGGATGTAATATTTTCACGTTATGGTTTATATTCCGATTTTGTTTTTAATTCTTCTGGTCTTGATCTATGATTGTGAATTGAATTATGTCCTATATTTTTGAATGGATGATTTTAACTTGATAATTGATAGTATAATGCTCTGTTTAAGATAGATTGTACTGTGAATCTGCAATGCATATACTGCATATTTGGATATCTCTAATAGTTGCAGGATTCTTAGAAGATCAACACACATCTTAAACCTCTAGGAAAACCTTGGTTGAGATTTGGTACATCAAAACCAAAAAGGGGGAGATTGTTGGACTTAAAGCTTTAAGATGCTTTGGAATCTCTCTTGGTGTTTTGCTTTTGATGCTATGTAATTTTGGTTTTCTTAGATGAAATGTAACTAGGAGTTTCCTATGTATTGATTGTTTAGTTTAGGCATGTATGTGGTTGTTCTTTGCTAGAATGCCCTGGAGAGCTTGGCAATCTTGTGTGATTTCTCATGTGTCAAATGTTTGATTTCCCTCTCTAAAATATTTTGAAAATGTCTTTGGTAACCAACTGAGGTAATAGATTACCAACAGTAGGTAGTCAACTACCAACAATAGGTAATCAACTACCAACAGTAGGTAACAGAGTGTGGGAATTCATTTGTCACTGGAGTAATCGATTACCCCCTCGGGTTAATCGATTACCATGACTAAAAATCACCCTGAAAACCTTTGCTCACTGGTTTAATCGACACGCTTTCCGCGATCGATTACCCCTATCAGAAAATCACTAAAGTTGCCCAAATTGTGTTTTTAATTGAACCTATAAATACTCTTTTCTCAAAAAATTAACATAAGATCTTGGAACATAATTGTTTAGAAAGATATATACACTTTCATATTCTCAAAAACTGAGTTCATCATCTTTTCCAAGAAACCCATAAAGAACTTCAAGAGTTCATCAAGTTTTCAAAAAGAAAGGGCAAAACTTGATCTTTTCTCTGACTGGGTGGCATTCATAGTGTTTTCTTTTGTGATCAGATCTACACTCCAGGTGTTTTCAAAACTGATCTTTTGTTTACCTTTTGATTTCTGGGTTGTTACTCTAGGAGAGAGGTCTCTCTGGATAGAGTAAAGGACTTTGAGAAGTGTGTTCTCAAAGGTTTGATCTTGGGTGTTCCAAGGTCAGGGAAGAACTGATCTTTGGGTTAAAGGATAGGCTTTTGGGTGTTTTGATTTCGTTTTTGTGTTGCTTGTTGCAGAGTGAATGTAAAAGAACACAAAAGGGATCATTTGATAGTGGAAAATCGATCGCAACAGTTGTTGGGTTGGGACTGGATGTAGGCAGTGGGCCGAACCAGTATAAATCACTGTGCACTCTTTTTCTCTCTTATTCTTTTTACCGTTTACCTTACATTGCTGTTATCATGGTTTGTCTTCTACAATTTGTTCGGTAATTGACTCAGTAATCAACTAAAACTGGAACGGTTAGATACTGATATTGATTACGCTGTATATTGATTACTAACGTGTTTCTGAGTATTCCTTTTGGTATTTCCGCTGTGTATCTTTGATATTTCATGTTTATCTGTCTCAACTATTGATAGGTAATCAAGAATAGTTTTGTTTGAATTAAAAGGAATTAGAAACTCGCAAAATTGGGCTATAGTGGAACTAGAATCTATTCACCCCCTCTAGATTCACATATAGAGACCAACAACTTATATATTTATTCTTATTTAAATATTTTTTTTCAAATAAAATGTTTAATTACGTTTATTTTTACACTTTTATTATGGCTGAAACTCTCATTTTCTTGTTTTAAAAGTTGTTTCAATCTTAGATAATTCTTTTCTTTTCTTAATTTTGTTCAATTTTATTTGATATTTATCTCTTTTATTTTACTCAACTAATTTCTTTAAAATTAATAATAAATTCATCCTTAAGTTTTCAAACTAAAATTTTTAAAAAGTGTTTTCTTACTTTATTTGTATTATTTAATTATTTTTATCTCAAAAAGACAATTTTCCAAGAAAAAAAAATATATGTAATGATTTTCACATGTCGCAATATCTTTTTAATGCGTTATATTCATTTGTTATGTGTATACATAATAGTTATAACTCATGCATTGCAAGATATGGTAGACAAACAAGAATAGGGTAATATAGTGTAAAAAAGCTATTTAACGACGCACATTTGACAACAGTTTTAAATTAATATCATTATTAAAAATAATTTGGAACTAATTTAGTAATTATTTGTAAAAAATTAACAAAGATTATTAAATAATTATTATAATTTACAAAATTAATAACTATTAAAAAAACCCGTCATTATTTTTATTGTCACATTTCTTTAGAATGACGACGGTTCTACTGCAACCATGGTCTATCTTCTAATAAGACAATGGGTACTTTTTAATCATCTAAAATTAGCCTAATGCTGAGGACGCTCCTTATTCTCTCTTCCTTCTTCGTTCTCTCATTCTCTCTACATTCTCGTTTTCTCGTCACAGCGCCTAAATTTTTTAATTCATGTAAATAAAATTTACTAATTTCATTTCATTTAATTTTTTATTTAAAAGTATTATTGAATTAATTCCACTGTCTCCAACAAAATATAATTAAGAAAATGTAATTTGATTTTTACTTAAAATTGAAAAAAATATTTACCTATTATCCTTATTCCTGATAAAATTAAATAATAAATTTATTGATATATATATAATTTCGTCGGAACGAATATGTGACGATGAAAGATTGAGAGGGAGACAGTATGTGACGAACAATTATTAGTTACCACACAAATATTAATATAGTATATATAGAAGAACACATCATATTATTCTTACATTAGTTATTTGAAAATATAGATTGCATAAAGTTATAATTCATACGTTAATTTATTTATTATAATGCATCACAGATGCTTTTTATATAGGGTAGGGTTATATATTGATGATCTTAAATCATGATCTGTCAAGGAGTGATGTTGTAGACGTGTTTCATCCCATCTATATCATCTTCTGTTAAGTTCGCCTTAATAGTCCGGGCCTTTAAAGAAGCATACATGACGGCCGAAGGGTACTGTGAATGGTGTAACCCTAGCAAATGTCCAATCTCATGTAGCGACACGGATTCAACGTCAAAAGCACGATTCTCTGTTCTCTTTGTGATGTCACCTGATGACACCCAAATAAAGTTAGTGTTCCAGCGAAACACCCCAGACGTGGGTTGTGTCGCAGAGGCCAACCATCCGGATCGATGTTTGGTGAATAGAGAGGCACTTATATTAATTTGGGCCTGATTTAATGATGGTACTTCCTGGAAGTTGATGTTCACCACGTTCGTCCACTTGTTGAAGGCGCTTTGGACTGCGTTTTTGAAAGTCCCGTTAAATAACGGATGTGGATTGTAATAGTATTTGAGTTTTGTGGTTCCTTTGGGCCATCGGGTGCCAATGACTTTGTAACGAGAGACAGTGTGAAGAGAGTGTATGTTATCAGGAAAATCAGGAACACCGCATCGAGGTGTCATAAGTTGTTTAAGAGTATTGTGGTCGAGCTTGCCGGTAGGGTTTAGGTTGTAATACTTTTGATATATTTTGATGGAAGATATGAGGTCGTTGTCAAATTTGTCATCAAAGTTTGAAGGTGCTGTGTTACCAATATTGTACCCAATTTCGTGGAAATATCTTTTCACATTTGACAAGCCTTTGTAGTTTTGGCCAGGCTGGTATGTGGTGAATTTGTGTGAATCCTTCCAAAAATCTTGTTCATGGATGGAAGTCACACTCGGAAACGGAATGGAGGCCAAGCAAAGATATAGAATTGCAAAAGCAACTAAGGGACATCGGTTGCAAAGAGACATGTTTTTGTGAAAATGGAAGACTCTTAAAGAAAAGATGAAATGAGGAGTGTGTGGAACAAGCAAAATAGACGGAAATATATATATAGGAAGAAACCATCAGTAAACCATCATTTATTATGATAAATATGTTCTCATTTTCGTTTGAAATAATTTTTATTTTAAAATATTTTCATAACTAATTTTAATATCGTTAGTAAAATAAAGGAATAAATATTACAGGGTGTTAAAATAAGAAAAGCTACATATTCAAAATAAAAAATAATTTTTAAGATAAGAGTAAGAGAATTCTAACAAAAAAAAGATAGTGTAATTCAAGAATTATATGAAATATTTGTTCCATTTTACAATTATCTAAGCACTGGAAAAGAATTTTTAATTCATTTATCTAGTTCCTTATGTTTTTATTTATTTCGTTTCATTCTGCTTCATTAATCTAAACATATTATAAACTTAATGAAAGTGAATGTGAGAAAGAGGGGAAATTCAGAAGTAATATGAACAGTTAGATTTTTTAATTTCTAATTTACATATATGGAGTGATTATTCCATTTTTCAGGTTATTTTTCAAAAGAAAATATTTTTCTTACTTTAATTATATTATTTCATTAATTTTTTGTCTTATAAAAATAAATTTCCATAAACGAGTTCTATTCAATAAATAAAAATATAAATTTTTTATATTTTCTATATCTTGTCACAATATATTTTAAATAATGATATTTATTTATTTTAACTATATAATATAACTTGTACAAAATACAGGATAAATCTTATTTTTAATAAAAATTTAAGTCAAGAAAAATTAACATAATATCATTAACTATTATGATTATCACTTTGTGTTATACAGTAAATATATCCCATCAATCAATTCATATATCTAATAGGAAAAGTAACCTGAATCACTGGATTTTCTTTTCCTTAAATTTTATTATAGCATGCGATATTTTGAAATTTGTATTAAATTAGTCCATTTTTATTCTTACCTCTATGTATTAAAGTGATAATTATAATAATAATGATAATAAATATATAAACTGAAAAATGAAAAAAATTAGATAAAATTAAAGAAAATAATAAGAAATTTTTAAAAAAAATTTGTAATCATTAGAGATGTCCTTTTCTATAATTTTTTTTAATCTCCATTTCTTTTCAATAATTTTATCCTTTTAAAATTTTCAATATTTTATCCTTTTAAACTTATAAAGTTATTTGTCATATTTTTATATTTTAAATATTTTTTCTACGTTTCTCTAAATAAAATTTAAAAATTAATTTAGTTACAATCATTTCATTATCAGTTGATTATATTTTTTAAATCAATTTAAATCACTAACACTATCAACTCTTATCTCTATCCACTTTATTTCAAATTGAACAAGTACCTGTTACTTACTTACCTCACACCATTTTCTTTTTCTCATTCCTTTCTCTCATAATCTTTTTTTCTCATCATTTTCTTTGTTTTTCAAATAAAATTTAATAACATAAAAATTGCAAACAGATAGACGTGGCCCTGTTAATATTTTGCTAGTTATATATTGAGTGAAGACCCAATTGATTTTGGTACTTCTTTTTTCCATATAAGAAAAAAATCATAAACGGATTCAAAATTCATAATATATATATATAAATAAAGGAAATAAGGAATTATTGATAATTAAATATAAATAATACAATAAATTTATTATAACTAATAAATATTATTAATTAAAAAAAATCATATGATAAGATTTTTACCGCTACCAAATAATTAATATTAAAATAGAGTGATTTAATATACAATGAGAAAAGATAATATATGTCTCGTTCAAATACTTTATATGTGATATAATTTTTTATTTAATAATTTTCTTACTAAAAGAAATTAAGTTTTTATCTTTTATTCATTTATTTAATTTATATTATTACGTAATCTTATACACTATCTTAATTTCTATCTATCTATCTAATGTTAGATGGGAAAATATATCCGATCAATCATGTGTTAAATAGGAAAATAGCTAGGAAAAAAATGTGAATAGCTATCCTTTCTTTTTCTTGTATGAGTTGAATTGCTCAACATTATTATAGCTTGCCATTTTTCAATTTTGTATCAAATTAATCAATACCTATTCTTGTACCTATGTATCTATACGTACAAAGTTACACTTACTTTTCATCTAGGGTTGATTTCAATTATCTTAAAGTAAGGGTAAAATAAACAATTGACATGTTAATAGGAAAATAATATTAGTATAAAAGTATCTTTATATAAAAAAACTTAAACTTTCATTTTTAATAATAACTTATGTTTAATTTTTTATTTCTGATGAAAGTATCTTTATATAAACTTTAAAACCATCTATAACTTTCGCGTAAAATCATTTATTCATTTATTTAATTTATATTATTACATAATCTTATACACTATCTTAATTTCTATCTATCTATCTAATGTTAGATGGGAAAATATATCCGATCAATCATGTGTTAAATAGGAAAATAGCTAGGAAAAAAATGTGAATAGCTATCCTTTCTTTTTCTTGTAAGAGTTGAATTGCTCAACATTATTATAGCTTGCCATTTTTCAATTTTGTATCAAATTAATCAATACCTATTCTTGTACCTATGTATCTATACGTACAAAGTTACACTTACTTTTCATCTAGGGTTGATTTCAATTATCTTAAAGTAAGGGTAAAATAAACAATTGACATGTTAATGGGAAAATAATATTAGTATAAAAGTATCTTTATATAAAAAAACTTAAACTTTCATTTTTAATAATAACTTATGTTTAATTTTTTATTTTGTGTTATTTGTCAAAATGGATTAATAACAAGGAAGGAAGTAGGGTTTTACTAGGACATTTTTTATCCGCGTGTTTCTTGGGGTTATAATTTTATTATCGAATTCTTCTTACTAGACTACGTTAACATTTGTGCCATAACCTATAATTGTTCTCTAATTAAAATTATGATTCTATCTTTTGTGTTAGTTTTGAATTAATATACCACCAAAACAATTTAAATCTACACAAATGAATAACTAACCACCATTAAGTTATGAATAAATATGAGTTATACACAAATGAATAACTAACCACGTTTAAGTTATGAATAAATATGAGTAGATATAGGTGTAGGTGGAAGAATAGAAATTGATTAACTTGATATTAAAAGTTTCAAAGGGAATTACGTACTATAATAATATTTAGTGATTTTAACGGAAAGTACATTCATTCACGTTATTTCCTAATCTATCATATGATTTATTATAATATTTTTAATTATATATATATATATATATATATATATATATATAAAATCTGAATATAATATAGTTATAATTCATGCATTGCATGCAAAAGATAGCTGACTAATAAGCATAGGGAAAGAATATACACATTAACATTGTATATATTTTTTTACTGTAAATAAATTATAATTTATATTGTTAATACAATTTTTAAAAATTATATAAAATGTTATCATTAAACTTATACGGATATGTCAACAATGATTTAATTACAGACGCATAATCATTCAGTAATAAATTATCAATTTATTAAAATATAAATTATTAATTTCCAATCAACGAAGAAAATATTTTATTATACCCATATCCATTTAACACAATTTAAAAATACACAAAATGCAAAGTTCGTATAGCTATCCACATTTAAGTTACGCATATAAATGTAAGTACGTACAAACGGGGGAATTGAGACTTACTTGATATTAAAAATTTGAGAAAATGCATGCTATAATAATGTTTAGGGATTCAACGTATACGAGAAAGATAATGGATACTTATTCACGTTATTTCCTAATCTATCATTTTATTTATTGATCAGGCATATTTACGTACGTAACAAGGTGATAATCATTAATAACGAATTTATGTTAATTTTTATTTGACTTTATTTTAAAAAAAATAAGATTCATCTCGTGTATTAAATATATTATAATTATATTAGATAACGAAAATAAATTAATATTATTTATTAAGGTATTATAATAAATTAAAAAAATTACAAAAATTAATATTATTTATTAATATATTATATTTTTATTTATAAAAACTGTTTTTATAAAATAAAAATTTAATTAGATAATACAACTAATATAAAATATATATTAATCATTTAGGTCTAAAGTTAATTCATGTCTAATCGCTCTCTGCTACAAAAATGTACTTTTTATCTATTTTCCCAATTAAAGTTTGTTACATTCTAGCTTTACTTAATTTTCTAAAAAAGTAATTTTGAGATTAATAATAAATAAAAATACTAATAATTTTCCATATTGGAAAGTTAACTCATATAAATGAATATAATATTTGGTGAGTTGGTGTACAATTAATTACATTTACTAGTGTGTTATTTATCAAAATGGATTAACAAGAAGAAAGGAAAGTAATACCAGTTTTAGTAGTATAGCTATGTGTATCTAAGAATAACGTAAAGTTAGTTAAATGTCCTTTAAATTTAAATAATTAAGTGTAATTTACTTCTTGATACAAAATTAATAAATAATATAAAAGTATTCTTATTAGATATAGATTAATATAGATTTGGGGATTCTTTGTGTCATCACGATATAAAAAAATGAAAGTGAAAGTCAAAGATTCTTAAGAACGCCATTTTTTAAGGGTCAGTCTCTTTACCAGTTAAATGTACCTGTAAAGATATTTTACCAGTTAAATTAGTATATAATCAAAATATTCATAGGAGTTAGTAAATATAAAATTCTTTGTATGTCTTGCTCCGATTGACTTACTGCTCGACGTGACGTGATGAGTTGCGAAAACACGAGCATCAAGCAATACACCATTCCTCAAGCAGTACAACAAGCTTAATTTTTTTTTAATATATATATATATATATATATATATATATATATATATATATTGTGTGAGTACAGTTAAATATTTTTTTTAATTTTTAAAAGTTAAATTATAGTTTTATTATCTATTATACTTTCACTATGCCATATTCCCACATATTATTTTATTTTAACAATCATATTATTATTGTTGCATTTAGTATGATTGTCCTGCGTTCACAATTGACTTCGGTATATTATATTATCTTCACAATTATCATTAATTTTATTATTATTATTTTGATTATTATATTGTGTTATTAACATTACCATTATTGTTATTGCTAACAAGTAGATAATAGAGGTAGATATATCTACTATGATTATAATAATAATTATATGAATTAAGAACTTTAAAAAATAAATATAATTAGAAAATAAAAAAAAAAGAGATAATTTTTTTAAAATAATCAAAATGGATAATAAATTAATCTTAGCTAACAATTTTTAATTATAATCTGATGGCTATCATTACAAAAATTTATTTGTTAATTTCATTTTATATAGTTTCAAATAAAAAATACTTAAAATAAAGATATATCGAGTGTCACCACCAACCATGAACAAGATATATCGAAGGATCCATTCAAATTGACCACATACCAGACTGCAAAACCTACAAAGGCTTATCAAATGTCAAAAGGTATTTCCATGAACTTGGCTATAATATTGGAAACACACCACCTTCAAACTTTGACGACAAATTTGACGACAACCTGGTATCAGTCATCAAAATATATCAAAAGAACTACAACCTGAACCCTACTGGCAAGCTCGACCACGACACTCTTAAACAACTCATTACACCTCGATGCGGCGTTCACACAGTCTCCCACTACAAGTTTTTTCCCAACCCAACGCGATGGCCCCAAGGAACCACACAACTCTCGTACATATACTATTTAAATCCGCTATTTGATGCAGCTTTCAAAACCGCGGTTTCAAATGCCTTCAACACTTGGCAAGATGTGACGAATATTAAATTCAGGGAAACGTTTTCAAATAATACGGCCAACATTTCGATTGCGTTCGAGAGCAGAGGTTTCGTTTCCAATCAATGGGCCTATGCGTTTCAACCCACCAATGGGGAATTTCGCTTGAACGATAAGGTGACTTGGGTGTCGTCTGGTGAATTTACAAATATAAAAGAGGATATCCAGCGCTTGACGTTGAAAGCGTGGCGTTACATGAGATTGGACACTTGCTCGGATTAGGACATTCTAATGACCCCTCAGCCGTCATGTTTGAATACTTAGATCCCCGTACTAGGAACGTGAACTTATCGGAGGATGATATAGATGGGATTAAGGCACTCTACAACATCAAACCTTAACTATATCATGAACTGAAGATCATCAATATTAAGAAACTTACAGATGTAACAATATATATAACCCTACCCTATATAAAGCATGTGTGGTCATGCATTATAATGAATAAATTAATGTAAGAATTTTCTAAGGTTATGCAATCTATAATTTAAAACAATTGACCATCTGGGTCTTATGATAATTCCGTTCTATTCAGTCCATGATAAATAGAGATACTTTTTATCTAGCTATTTCCCCAATTTAAAGTTTAGTCTTAAGCAGGTGTCTCTTTTTACTTTCCCCAAAATTTTTGCTTACATTTGGTGTGTTTTTCTTATCCATTTCATCATGATTGGTGTGCAAGGTGGAGCTATAGAGTATGTCAGTTTATTAAATATTTTAATTCTTTAATAATCAGGATAATGTGTTCATATTGAAATATTGCACAACTTCCATACTTGATTGTCTATAAGGTCCTGTTTGTTTTTCTTGTGTTTGTGTTTGTACTCATTTAAAATAAACAGCTAGCAGACCCCACACACCCACCTATGCTCATGATATTATCTCATCGGCATTCAATACCAAAGTGAGCTTCAATGCCAGATATTTACATAAAGTTTCCCATCCTTCTGTCTCTTTTGACTCTTCATTGTTTGTTCTGCTTGTACAATCAGTTATTATTTAAGGTTATCCAAATTGAGTTATTCATGTAAAAGGTTGAATGTCTAGACTCAAGTCACTCAACCCTACAAAAACATCACCGAACAATTCATTAACAAAAAACATTGAACATACATCACAATATTAAAAATATATAAACAATAAACAACATACCAATTTGTAGTTGTGTTTCCTAAAGGCATCACTTGATATATTCATGTCTACAAATTTTTCCTCATAATCATTTAACCACTTCTGGGTTACCCTAGGTCTATTAGACCACCATCCACTCACATACCAATAGAAGACTTAGACATTTATTCTTTTTATTTTAAGAGGTACAAAGCAAGAACCAAAAAGCATTGAATCGATTCAAGCAAAGAAAACCGGAAAAGGTTCTACATCTCCTGGAAATATTGTAAAACATAGCCTACTTACTTGGCCTACTCATGAGCCAGACAAAGAAACAAAAGCAAGATGTTTGAGTGATCTTCTCTTGAATTCTCAAAATTTCTTTTGCTCCATCCTCGTTGGGATAGAGAATCCATCACGATCTCGGCTGTGCTACTGAAGACTCTGGGGAAGTCGGAATAGGAGAACATTCATTTTGGAGTAAATTTGCTACGTAGATGCTTTCAACAGTTATCCGTTTCGCACTTAACTACCTAGCGTATATTATGTTGGTCCCTATGTGTGAATCTAGAGGGGGGGTGAATAGATTCTTGTTAAACTTTACCCCAAATTCGCGTGTTTCTAATTCCTTTTAATTCAACCGAAAGCTAATCTTGATTACCTATCAATTACCTTTCAATTACAGATTCAATTACAAGTTCTATTACTGATTCTATTCCTAAACCAATTAATGAGTTGATTATCAATGCAGTTTCCAAATACAAAGCAGAATATGATCAATAACAATATAGTGAAAACTGTAAAGAGAGTAAGGAAGAAGATGAGTGCACGAATGATGTATATCTTTTCGGCCAATCATTTACGTCCAGTCCCAACCCAACAACTGTTGCGATTGGCTTTCCACTATCAAATGATTCCTTTTGTATCCTTTTACATTTACTCTGCAACAAGCAATACAAACAGAAACCAAAACACCCAAAACTGTTCTTCAACCTGAAGAACAGAACTTCCCAGACCTTGGCACCTCCAAGATCAAAACTTTGAGAATCACTTCTCAAACACAATGCTCTATCTAGAGAGACCTCTCTCCTAGAGCAACAACCCAGAATTGGAAAATACAAAGATCAGTAAAGAATACACCTCAAGTGCAGAATCTGATCACAAATGAACACTATGAAATCCACCCAATCACAGGAATGAATCAAGTTTCCCTTTTTCTTTGAAAACCTTGATGAACTCTATGTAAAGAGCATATGAAAGTGTAAGAGTTGATTCAAGAAGCTAGGTTTTCAGCCACTTCATATGTTTCATCAAGGATATACTTATAGAATCAATTTGGAGGGAGAAAACGTGTAAATCTGAGCTATAACGATCCATGTAATTGATACCCAAATGAGTGTAATCGATTACACTAGCCGTTAGAACCCTCCAATTTGATTTTTCCAGGTATGTAATCGATTACCACGAGCATGTAATCGATTACATCAAAGAGGGAAACCCAAAAATAGTGAATTTCAAAGCATGTAATCGATTACATAGGGGATGTAATCGATTACACCAGAGAGCTCAGACCATGTAATCGATTACATTAAGCCTGTAATCGATTACACCAGAGAGTAGAAAGCATGTAATCGATTACATCATCCATGTAATCGATTACACCAGAGAGAAAGATCAATGTAATCGATTACACCAAGCCTGTAATCGATTACATCAGTGAAAAATGGATTTCCAAGGTTTTTAAAACTGTTTTTCTCAAATGGAAATCAAACATTAATCACATGATCAATCATACACAAGTTTTACACATCTCTGGGGTCTCAAACAAAGAACTCAACACATATATGCCTATACTCAACACATAATACATAGATATATCCTAGTTACATTCAACTATGGAAAACCGAAAGATACATTACATCAAAATCAAAACAACTTAGGAGGCACAACAACATCTTCAAGCTTTTAAGTCCAACATATTATGGGCACGATAACTGGCACACCAAAGGTGTATTCTTTGTTTTTAACATATTCAATAAACAATAATCATTTTGAGCAAAGGACTTCAAATTGAAGCATCCGCTGTTCATTTTCATCCTCAACTGGACAATCAATAATCGTATCCCATACATCCATTACAATATCAATGACCTCTGTTGGGTGAACGTGCATCTTGGACATAGCCTTGACATTTTTATCAATATGAAAATGGCAGAGAACTTTAACGAATTTTGGGAAAACCATTTTAACCACACTCATCAACGCTAGGTTATTGTTTGTAACAATAACATCATGCAAAACATCATCATCAGATTTAAATAGCCATCTCAGCTTATAAAAAACCCAAAATAACATTATTCATGTGCTCTGAATCCATTAGAGCAAATACAATAGAAAATATCAACCTAGTATAGGTGTCATGTCAACAATTTCATGTAAAGACAATTTATATTTGTTTATTTCATATGTATTATCTACTACCAAAACAAAATGAAAGACATTCAATAATCTCATCTTATCTGAGTGTGCCCAAAACAAATCTTGCACAACATCTTCTAATTCTCTAACTTTAAACATTGAATGTACTTATCACGTTTAAGTAATTCAACAAATGTTACAATTTCGTAGATGAGGCTGTCAAGGATGATTGATAAAGATATCTAACACTATATATTTAGTTTATGGTTAACACATTTTTTTTCATTGTGTTATTTTATGGTCAACAAAATATTTAAGTTTCACAATACTCTTTATCATGTCACTTAACAAATTTCTTTTTGCAATTAAGTAGACCATTATATTAATGACATTTCAACGATAGTATATAATTATGATTATGAAAATCATAAACTACAATCAGCATCCAACATTCACCGCTATTTACCAACTTATCTTGAAGTCTACATCCACATTTTCTACGATATATAATTATTCCTCCTGAGTCATTTTTATATGTTCTATACTTACCACTTTTCTCACAACCTAATAAAATGTACATTCTCGTGTCTTTTTGACTTGTCTTAGACTTCAACTTCAATATCACAATAATAAAACCAAGATTATATGCAATTGAATGAACCCATTACAGTAAATTTTCCGAGTATGAATTATCTAAATAAAATTTACACAAATCTTGTTAAGACATTCATCCAAATTACATTTACTATAGGCAATCTATGCTTAAAACAGAAAAATTAATTTTTGTTCTACCTCATTAATAATGAATACATCTTGTTTTTTCCTCTACCAACATGTACTTCACAATGTATACCATCATCTATAGATTCAATGCCAATATACATTTTAAGCCAGTCGGATAATTAATTCATGTTTTTTACAAAATGTATGTTGCTGCACCACGGAAAAACTTAAAAAAAAAATAAATTAAAATCAGCATTGCAAAACTGAGTACGGAATGACTATTCCGGAGTCTTAAAGATTAGGTAAATTAGAACTTTTCAGATTAGCTATTCTGAACCTTAAATGAAAAGAAAATCCAAAATCTGTTAACTCTCCGGAAACACCATTGTGGAAAAACATGAATTACCTAATTCAAGGTACTAATTATCTTATAATCTTTGGGAACTACTCACCAAAATGTCAATTATACAGCCTCGATCACCAAATGTACAAGAGTAGGATTATTTTATTGAACTTCAACGATGGAGTAATTGTGCAGCGACTGAATATGTCCAACGTTTAAAGCAAGCCACAAGTGTTCTTTAACCTTTTTCATGGCTGATTGAGTGTTCCAAGAAAAAAAAAAGGAAGAAATGGCCTATTGCAAAGCCAGAAAGCCCATCAAACTATACAACGGGAAGGCAATGTAGAGAGCAAAAGAAAGCTTGCTACTTAGAGAATCTAGATGATTGTTTATTTTAATTTTTTTCTAACATTGAATTTAAAAAATTAATTTCATTTGATTTATTCATTATAAAAATGAAATTTTTACTTTTTTTAATTACGTCGTGACCTTGTAATTTGATACGTCAATTAAAGCCCATCTAGTCTATAAGCTAGATGCCCATTTTTATAATTGGAATATACTTCTAGTGTAAGAATGTTTCTACTGATAGTTAATTATATAATTAAAAATTGATTATTTTGATAATTATTTTAGAAGTTATATTTAAGGTGATTTTCAATTAGGGGACAAAAAAATTATACTAATTATATGCCAAAATTAAATTCAAATTACATATACCTAAACTGCTAAAGACCAAGCTCCAAAATATAAACCTATATCCTCAAAGGGCAAAAATTACCTGAACCGGTAAAGACAATAATAATAATAATAAAAAAGCTCTTGAAGGAAAAATATTTTGTCAGGTCACAATTCACTCACAAACACTGATGATCATCAAACGTCATAAATATTTCTCTAATAATAAAATGTTATGTTTTCTTATGTTTAATTTTAACACGATAACATTATGTTTAAATTTGTGTCTATTCTCACTCAATCATTACATATTTAATATCTTTTAATAAAGAGGTAAAATAAAATTTAAGCATAATCTATCTTGTCCTATGGTAGTGTTAACTTCTTAACAAACATTAAGCAATTATAAGCAACATTTTCATCAATCCTACTTTAGTGTGTACGTGTTAACTTTTTTGTAACCCTTAACTGTTTCTATATTCTCTCCTTGAAGCAAAGACAACAAAACTTAAGGATCAACATCGTCATTTTTCTTCCTTTTATGTAAAGATTATCCACATCATACCTTGGAGTACAATTAAAGAAAAAACTCTTGTTTTCTCCTAATCTTCAACTCAACCACACACACATATATGTATATTAGATGTTCACTTTCCAACATTCATTTACCAAGTGCAGGGTGAGATTCAGGATGCAGCTGCCAGACTATATTCCTGCTTTATTTTTCTTCCTAATCTCCTCTTCCATTTACTATGGTAATTGCATATTTATGTTACTATTTTTCTTAAGATTTGAGACACTTCAGACTTTCTTTTTCCTATGATATGACTATCATAAAAAAATTAATACAATGTTGAAATAATCATCGCACGGTTTTTTTTAATTGTTATGTTTTAATCTAATATATGATTAACTTTTTTTATTAATAGAAAAGTTATTTGTTCTAAAAATTGTATAACAAGTTTTAAGAGAAAGAGAGAGAAATATAAAATGTGATAAATAATGTCACGAGAATGACAAACAAAAATTTTTCTAAACAATTTGTTATAATATTTTATTATCAACTAATATTAGTTTTTAGTCATTAATTTTTTTTTATTAATGAAAAGATACAAATCTAATTTTTCTCCTCCTCTTATTTTTTCTCACTTAATTCTTTCTTTCCCACCTTCGAACCGACCTTATAAATCCAGAAATTATTATTGTTTTGTAAATTGTATTAGCAAAAGTTGTTATATGAATAACACTCATAATTATATTTCTTGTGTAAATGTATTTTATTTTTGTTTGTTTCAACGTTTCCTATGAATATAATTTAGATGTTAATAACTGAATTGGGTTATTTCAATTGTTATTGATACATAAGTTGGAAAATGAAAATCATATATGCATGCAGGGAGTGTAGAGGCTCATCAAGTTGCATTCTATGTTCACAACAAATGCTCCTTTCCAATATGGCCAGCAACAGCACCAAACAATGGGCAACCAGTGATAGCAGATGGTGGATTCTACCTTGCTCCAGGCCAAACCCAACGTGTAATAGCACCATGGACATGGAGTGGTAGAATTTGGGCCAGAACAGGTTGCAATTTTGCTTCAAATTGGAAACCTGCTTGTGAAACTGGTGATTGTGATGGAAGACTTGCATGCAATGGACTCATAGGCACTCCTCCAGCCACACTAGTTGAAGTTTCACTTCAAGGAGGAAAACCAAATTTCTATGATGTTAGCCTTGTTGATGGTTACAACATCCCTGTCTCAATCACCCCTAAGATCTCAAACCCCAAGTGCAACGTTCAAGGGTGCTTGAAAGATCTCAAAAGCTTGTGCCCACAAGAGCTTGAGGTGTTGAATTCAAAAGGAGAAGTTGTGGCATGCAAAAGTGCTTGTTTGGCTTTTGACAATGATAAGTTTTGTTGTAGGAATGAATATGGGAGTCCTGGGACATGCAAACCAAGTGTGTACTCAAAGATTTTTAAGGATGCTTGTCCTAATTATTTTAGCTATGCTTTTGACACACCTACCCCTTTGATTAGCTGTGCATCCTCAGAATATATAATAACATTTTGCCCATATGGATGGGGAGGTGCTGATGGTGAGCACAAATCTGGGTAGAAAGTGTTTTACACCTTTGTTGGCTTGTGGGAATGGAAGTTGGTGCCAGAATCAAATTACTTTTTTATTCTCAAGGCACTCACAGTTTGATATGTTGCTATAAAGTTGTTTATTGTTTATTCTTGTTATTGTTACTTTAAAGATATATACAAGTTATGTTTGAGCTTCTAATTATTGGATTAGCATTAGTTATTTTTTTTATTAAATAATGAGGATACTAAAAGGTAGCAAACAACCTATCAATATATATATATCTTCATAATTTATTTATAATTATTATATGTGTATTTCGATTATTTATTTTTAATTAATTATCTGCATATTTCGATTATCTATAATCTATTTTTGTTTAAGACGTCATATCAACTATCTTAACTTAACTTGCTAACTCAAAAAGAATTTAAGTTTTATTTGTTCTTTCGAATGTTTTTAAAAACTAGATTTGGATATTAAATCGATGAATACATTAATTTAATAGTTTAACTGTGTAAAATTAGTTTTTATGAATAGTATTTTTAAAATAATATATAAAGTAATATTAAAAAAGTTAAAACCATAGTATCTTTAACTTTTGATTAAAATAAACAAACTTTCAAGAACATTCTACTTCTGATTCATTGGTAAACCTGCTTTCTTGTTAATCTTGCTTAACCAAAGTAACTAACACATATGCATAAAACCAATTGGTTCAACAAAATACAACTCTTCGGTTTCAATCTTATCTTCAAACTAAATTACACACAAATAAACATCATCTTTCTTTCTCCAGAAAACTTCCACGGCTCTGATTGATGCAGCTTCAAATATATGTATATTAAGATTTGTAAGTAAAACCATACCTAGTCAATTTACAAATTATTACAAATTACCCCTATGATTCTGACTTTGACTTAATATATAATATGGTATCATTCAAAATTTACAGTCTCTTGTCATGGTTATTTTGCATTCGAAGGATTACCTTGCTGGACGCTAGTAGCTTTATCGTCGTGCATAAGGTTCCCAACACGCATGGAAGCCTTATCATCCCACGTAAGGTTCCTAGCTAAGTGGACCCTTTTACTCTCTAATACAGTACTTATAAAACATCTTAATGCATGCACAGGGTTAATAACAAAGGTGTAAATGAGATTTACTGTCGTGATAAAGAAGTGATACAATGAAATATTCAGTAAAAATAGTTCTATCAAATACATACAGCTTCAATTTTGTACAATAATGTTTGATTATGCTCTGAATTAATATTCATGTTACTCTAAATTTGTTCATTTAATTAAAATTAAAAATACTGTTGGTTTGAAATGTCTCTTTCTAATGTGTAACATTGCTTCGGAGGTGGTAAATTTGATTTTATTTTCTGGTTTTAAAACTTCTGCTTATATTTTGGACTTAGGAAATTGGATCTGCTATTAAAACCTCCTTTTCATATTTTATTTTTTATTTTTTATTATTCGACTGATTGAGTGGATCTAGAAATTGGATACTCAGTGAATTTTGCCTGTAGCACCACGTTAAATTTACCTGTACACTCTATGTTAAAGTAAAAATCTTATTTTACTCTTAATTAAATTTAAGCGCAGCAAAACAGACGGATGAGATAATTTTTATTCTAAATGATGGATCAAAATAATTTACTATGATCAGTTAAAAACTCAAATAGAAAAATTCTAGTCTTGAAATTCTTTTGGTAAAAATCCATTCAATCTATTCATTGATTATATGTGTATAACTGTATAAGGTCCTTTTAAATAAATAAGTGAGACCAAACAAAACAGACCGTAAGCTTGTTATAGAAAGTTTAAATTATTTCCCACTTTATTAGTTATCCATTAAGTTTTTAATTTAATAAATTTATGAGATTTTAAATATAAGTACTTATTAGATGATTCATTAAATTTTAAAAAAAAAATAATTAATGAATTATATAAATGGATAGATGGAATTGATCTATTAATTTATTATTTCCATAATAGATGGTTTAGAAGAATTTCCTTACGATGAATCAGATAGAAGACAGGTAAATAATTAATTTAATTAACAATTTTATTTCACAGCGGCACAATAAATAGTTAACCAGCTAATTTATTCATAAAATATATATATATTTCTTATTTTATTTATATATTTTATGTTTATATATATATATATATATATATATATATATATATATATATATTTACCTTCGTTTACCACTTCCTTTTACTTTAAACCTTCATTGTTTACTTTTTCACTCACGTTCTTACTTTTGGTTTGCGTGTGCTTAGTGGAAAAATCTATAAGAAAAGATAAAATCTATTCAAGATAGAAGCATAAATAGGGAGTTCAAAACTAATACAGATATAAAATCATAATTTTATTGCATCACATATATAAAAGCATTAAGTTATAGTATAAAACTAATACAAATATAAAAGCATAAAGTTATAATTCTGACGTTAATTAATTTATTGATGATAATGAATCACAGATGCTATTTATATAGGGTAGGGTTATAAGTTGATGATCTTAAATTCATGATTTGTTGTATAAGTCTTTAATCAGATCTATATCATGTTTCGTTAAGATGGCCTTCTTAGTCCGGGGTTCTAAATAAGCATACATGACTGCCGAAGTGATATTCGAATGGTCTAACCCTAGCACATGTCCAATCTGATGTAGCGACAAGGATACAACGTCAACAGCACGATCCTCTGTTCTCTTTGTGATGTCACCTGATGACACCCAAGTCGCGTTAGTGTTCAAGTGAAACACCCCAGAGGTGGGTGGTAGCGCATAGGCCCACCATTTGGATTCACTGTTAATGAATAGAAAGGCTGCAATTTTAATTTCAGACTCAAGAAATGACGATACTTCCTGGAAGTTGATGTTCACCACGTTCTTCCACTTGTTGAAGGCGCTTTGGACTGCGATTTTGAAAGTCCCGTTAAATAACGAATTTGGATTGTACTAGTATCGGAGTTTTGTGGTTCTTTTGGGCCATCGGATGTGAAGAGAGTTTATGTTATCAGGAGTGCCGCATCGAGGTGTCATCAGTTGTTTAAGAGTATTGTGGTCGAGCTTGCCGGTAGGGTTTAGGTTGTAATACTTTTGATATATTTTGATGGAAGATATGAGGTCGTTGTCAAATTTGTCATCAAAGTTTGAAGGTGCTGTGTTACCAATATTGTACCCAATTTCATGGAAATATCTTTTCACATTTGATAGGCCTTTGTAGTTTTGGCCAGGCTGGTATGTGGTGAATATGTGTGAATCCTTCCACAAGTTTTGTTCATGGATGGAATTCACACTTGGAAACGGAATTGATGTAGCTGAAACTAAGGTGAATGAGGCCAAGCAAAGATGTAGAATTGCAACAGCAACTAAGAGACCTCGGTTGCAAAGAGACATGTTTGTAAGGAAATGGAAGAGTCGTGGACAAAAGATGAAATGAAAAGTGTGTGGAAGAAGCAAAATAGGTAGAAATATATATAGAAAAAAATCAAGGATAGAAAAAGAAATTACCTACTTTACACACTTTTATATATATATATATATATATATATATATATATGGGAAACAAACCATCACTCTTTTGGATGCGGGTGAGTTTACGGGTTTACCATTGATGGTAACCCTTTGATTGGTGAAACATATAGTCAATGGCTTGATCATGGCAAGGCTTTGTTGGGTGTTAAGCCAACACCTCAAGACATATAACGGTCAGCCATCAAACTTAGTTGCCTAGTGAATAATTTTGGTGACGTGACTCCTTTTCTTAAGGATATCGTGACATTGCAGTGATACACCCATGCATGGATACTATAATTTTATCGGTGGTGTCATGTTTGTTGATAAAAACAGTTCTGGTGTTTCCATGAAATTATCTATAGTTTTTAATTAATTTGAAAGAAACAAAAAATTATACATGAGGACCTTGTTCTACAAAATACTCAAGATAACAACTATACGTTGACCTAACCATAGTTTAAATTGGAAGATTTTTACAACCTTTTAAAACTGTATTGATACACTTTGAAAGATTTGTGGTCATGTGTCCGCATCTATGTCCTTCTTTGTCACATGTCATACTCCATTTTTCTTTTAAGATTCCTTGAATCCAAGCTACGATCACATGACTTAATTCATAGAATTTCTCAATATTTTTGTCAAAACTGTGTTTGTGCGGAGTATAGCCTACACACAAACACATGAATAATACATTAGTTACTCATAAAAAAACATAATAATCATGTAAAACAATGAATTTTCAATAATGGAATACTTATCAAACTTCACCAACATTTGTTTTTGTTTTCAGTTCTTAAGTTTGTGATTAAAATTACTTGCAATATGTCTCGTGTAATAGGCATGGTGAGCATGAAATCCACTTCATCCAAAAGCTTCATTATCAATTGTCGACTTGATGCTCTGATGTCAATAAGAGATTAGGCAGATCCCTGATTTATTTATCACATGTGGAGATAAATGAGAAAGGAACCACAACCAAGTTAGTAAAGTTTCACCTTCAACAACAGCAAATGCAAGAGGTAAAACATTGTCATTCTCATCTTGCATTGTAGCAATTAATAGTATTTTGCGATATCTCTCATACGAATGTGTACCTTCTACTTGTCTTATTGGCTTACATAATTTAAAATCATCCCCACATTATCTGAAAGTCCAAAACACATGATTAAATTGTCGGACTTAATGAATCAAAGTGTTACCAATAAAATAATCATCATCACAAATTTGATAGAAAGAACCAGAAGAATGAATTTGCATATGTTTGAGGCAAACAGGAAGTTCAACGATGATTGTTCCCGATCACCATACATCATGGTCATTGTTTTTTCCTCATCTTACTATGTCTTCCTATATGAAATTTTATAATTAAATATACTTGCAATTCTTTCTTGAACTAGTCCAATTTTCATTGGCGAATCTTCCTTGATCATGTTAAGCAAACATTATAAATACTTTAATTATTGAGTCAATAAATTATAATATTAATAACATAATTTCACATAGCTAAAATGTAGGAACTAATCAAATTTAAATTAAGGTTAGCATGGTCTTGTGTCAAAGTGTGGTTTAAATAAGTATGTGGTTCACCCCATTGTGTGACTTCCCACCTATCTCTCATTGCTTATTGATAACTTGCATATAAAATGGACACAAAAAATCATCACTACTTTTAGTACAATGAACAACATACTTTGTTGATTTGAACTCAACAACTCTCACAGTTTGGTGCACATTTATTAGTTACTATTTAACAACATTTTGCACTTCTTGTTTGTTGTCAAATTACAAACCAACAAATAATTCTTGTCTAACAATCCAGCTTGGAGCAACACTTACAGTTGATAACTATTTTCAGTTAGGATAGTTCTAATTAATATTTGTATAATGTGGTATCTATTACCAAAAAGTTTGTTGGCTTCCTCCTACATTAACAATAAATAAATATTTCATATTTTCATTATATAAGGTAAAATTAATTTTAATTCATATTAACCTTCTTAAGTTTCAACAACAACATTAAGTTGCACTTAAAGGTCTAATGTTATTTGATTCAGGTAAATTGCGGTCAAAATCTTCTTTATCGGTGATGAATCAACTTATGAATCAGAAACGGCATAATCTGCATCTTGTGCTTGAGTTTAACCTTGTCTTCCTCCTTCGTAGGAGCTATCAACATTTGTCTCAATTGCACTCATATTATACGCAAACACACAATCTGCAACTACTTCTATAGATAATTTTATAGGACCCATGTCCTTTTGTTGAAAATTACTAATAATAATTTCAAGATTTTTATATTTAACTTTTTGCAGTGCGACATATTTACACCTTATAACTCTTCTTAATCAGAGTAGTTTCAATTAACATTTCTATAAAGTGGCATCTCTTACAAAAAAGGTCGTTGGCTTCCTCCTACATTAACATCAAATAAATATTTCATATTTTCATTATATAAGGTAAATTTAATTTTAGTTCATGCTAACTGGCTTGAGTTTCAGTAACAACAACATTAGGTTGCACATCAAGGCCTAAACTGTGATGATCATCATCCCATTTAGGTAAAATTGTTGTCAAAATCTTCTTCATCTGATGATGAATTAACATATGAATCAAAAATTGTCTAATATTGATCATTGTCACTTCAGTTTAATCTTACACAACCTCCTTTGTAGGAGTTACCACCATTTGCCTCAATTGCACCCATATACGTAGACACACCATTTACAATTATTTCTATACATAATTTTATAGGACCCCTGTCCTCTTGTCGAAAATTAGTAATCATAATTTCAACATCTTCATGATCAACTATTTGCAGTGCAACATCTTTATTTCCTACAAAACATCTTTTTTTTTTTAATAGAACCAATAACTTCATTAGAATTTAACTTAAATTTATCATGTATTTATTTTTAAATCCATTAAAACTTATTCCACATTTGATTTATAAAATTAGTCTAAATCTTTAAAACGTTACTCATTCATCACTTTCAATAATCTTACCGCTTTAATGTAAATAGCAAACTATCTAAAAAATTACATACTTTCATTAACAATAAAATACTTAATTAATAACATAATCTCATATATATAGAATTAAAATTATCATAAAAAATAATTATCAACTTTGATAATTTTCACTTTATACCTACGTAACTTAATAAATAATTACTTTTTGAAAAAACAATAAACAAAATCAATATAAAAAAAATAGTGCAAGAGGACTATCTTAACGTGGCAATTAAAGTCATATTTGGAATCATCTAGCAAGTCGACAACTCCATTAATACAAACTCTTTAATTAGTTTCAAACCCGCTCACGTAAAAAGTTTTCTTTTTTAAAAAATCAAATAAGTCATTTTGCCACGAATTATCAATTTATTAAAATATTAATTATTAGCTTCTGATCAACAAGAAAGCTATTTATTATGGCTTGTCCATTTAAGACAACTTACATATACGCAAAATGAAAAGTACGTGTAGCCAACGGCATACAAAAGTGGGAATTGATGAACTTTGTATTAAAATTTTCAAAAATTGCTAATAATGTTTAGTTAACCACATTTAAGTTATACATAAATATACGTGCGTACAAAAGTGGGAATTAATTAACTTTATATTAAAATTTTCAAAAATTGCTTGTTATAATAATGTTTAGGGATTCAACGTATACAAGAAAAACAAAGGATATTTATCCACGTATACAATATATTGTATTTTAATTGTAATTTTAATTATATTTTTATCTAAACAATACAATTTTGCAAAAAAAAAAAAAGTGTAATGTAATGATTTTTGATAAGTGCCATTGTTTGGTTATTTTGTGTAGGACAATGGAAGTACTTATAAATTTAACTTTTTGTGAAATTTTTGCCTTAAAATCTAGATAATTTTAGATAATTCTAATTTTTTAATTATATTGATTTTGTTTAGAAGATTTATCCATTTTTTCTGTTGTTTTGCATGTTTAAAGAGAAGAATTCCTTTTTAAAGAGTTTTTGGAGAAAATATGAAGTTTTGAAGGACTTCACTGAGATGGATATCCTTTCCCCTAAGTTAAGTAAGAAAACTCTCTAGAATGGCTCAAAACGATTCACTAGGCATGTCTTTCTTGGGTGAGAATATTGTTTTGTCATTTTTCACGAAGACTTGCTCCAGCAATAGATTTTTCGCCTTGGCGAATAAATTTTCTTCAACCTTAAGAATTCTACTTGCTTGGTTAGGTAAAAATCCGTTTACGAATTAGTTTATGACGTATTAACCCATAAGGTTGCCATAATTCTTTAATAGACAAATTTGATATCAACTAATTAAGCCCACATTAATTCTAAAATCTATAAACTCACTGTAAATCACGTAATAATAAGTTAAATAATTAAATAACTAATATAATTTTTAATTAAAATATAATGCTCAAAATCATTTAAAAAAATTTCTAACCATTTTACAATTCCTTATTATACAACATTCTTATTTATTTTCTTTATATATATATATATATATATATATATATATATATATATATATATATATTATTACACTTATGCGAACACGTCAAGAAGAGTATTATTACCTATCCATGTAGTGGTCAAGTAACAAGTTATCGATTTATTAAAATATTAATTATTGATTTCTTAAACAAGGAAACTATTTATTATACCCATATCCATATAAGATAATTTAAATATACACAAAATGAAAATAAAAAGTACATATAGCAAACCACATTTAAGTCATACATAAATATACATACGTGTAAAAGTGGGAATTGATTAACTTTATATTAAAATTTTCAAAAATTATATGTTATAATAATGTTTAGGGATTCAACGTATACAAGCAAAAGATACTTTATTCACGTTATTTACTAATTATTATGGTATTGATTATATATATTTACATATTCAACGCAACAAAGCGATAATCCCAATAACAAATACATGTTGATTTTTATTTAACTTCATTTTTAATTAAAAAATAAAAATTTATCTAGTTTATTAAATATATTTTAATTACTTACTTCGCATTACGCGTCATGGCACTGCATCTTCAGCGGACACAGTTCAGACATAAGTATGATCGTCAATATTTATAAAGTTGCATTTACAATTACTGCGTAAGGAAATATTTCGTATGACTATGGTGTTGATATTGTCTGCCACAAACTAGATTTATTAAAATTAATGAGGTATAATTTTTATTCTTTTTTATGTTTGTCCATTAATATTAGCTGATATTTGGTTTAATGTAATTTTTTGATAATTTTTTTTCCAATTTTTGTGGTAGCTATATAATAGTGTCATACATTTGTTTTTAAATTGCACACAGGTATCATCTATACAAGGTTACTAGGTAATTCGGCTTCAAACATTATATTCTATGTCATTTCAACTTCCGGAATATGCATTAATTAACGTTAAAAGGCAAAGAAGAAAGTAATTAGATGGCATTATTAGGGTCACTATTACACATACGGAGCAATAGTCTACATTATGTTGTTTATGGATACAATAAGACGGTCTATTGAGTTTTGATAATGATTGTATCGCAAAAAATAAAAATGTATTTTGACCTAAAGAGTACACAAGTGGCAACTATGATATAATTTAATCGTCGTAGAACAATAAATTTAATTATCTCTTAACTTTTGATGTGCCTAACAACCCTGTTTTACAAAATACTCAGGATAATAATTATATATTGACTTGACCATAGTTTTGATTGGAAGATTTCTATAACCTTTGAAAACATTATTGATATACTTCGAAAGACTTGTGGTCATGTGTCTGTATCTATGCCCTTCTTTATTGTATGTCATACTCCATCTTTTTTTTTTTTTTGAAATTCCTTGAATCCAAGCTATAATCACATGACTTAATTCACAAAATTTCTTTCAAAAGTATATTTGTGTGTAGTATGGCCTACACTAAAACATGAATAATACATTAGTTACTCATAAGAAAACATAATAATCATGAAAAACAATGAATTTTTAATAATGGAATACTTATGTAACTACACCATTTATTTTTGTTTTCAATTCTTATATTTATGATTAAAATTACTTGCAATATGTCTCGTACAATAGACATGGTGAGCATGGGATATGATCGACTTCATCTAATAGCTTCATTATTAATTATCGACTTGATACTCTAATGTCAATAAGAAATTAGACAAATATCTGAAGTATGTATCACAAGTAGACATAAATGAGAAACAAGAATTCAGCATATGATTGTTTCCAATCACCATACACCATGGCCAATACTTTTTTTTTACCTGACTATGTCTTCCTGTATGAAATTTTATAATTAAATACACTTGCAATTCTCTCTTGAACAAATCCAATTTTTATTGACGAATCTTTCTTGATCATACTTATTAAAAAATTAAATTATGTTAAGCAAGCATTATAAATACTTTAATTATTTAGTTTATAAATTATAATATTAATAAAAGAATTTCACATGGCTAAAATGCATGAACTAATCAAATCTAAATCAAGGTTAGCATGGTCTTGTATTAAATTATGGTTTAAATAAGTATGTGGCTCATCTCATTACGTGACTTTCCACCTATCTGTCATTTTTTATTTTATAGCTCACATATAAAATAGATACGGACAATCATCACTACTTTTAGTGTAGTGAACAACATACTCTGTTGATTCGGACTACGCCAGTCTCATCGTTTGGTGAACATTTATCAGATATTATCAAATTCCAAACAAACAAATAATTTTTATCTAACAATCCAGTTTGAAGCGACATTTATACCCAATAACTTTTCTTGATTAAGGTAGTTCTAATTAATATTTGTATAATGTGGTATCTCTTGTCAAAAAGGTTGTTGGCTCCCTCCTATATTAACATCAAATAAATATTTCTTCTTTTCATTATATAAGGTAAAATTAATTTTAATTCATACTAACTTGCTTGAGTTTCAACAACAACATTAAGTTGCATGTTAAGGCCTAAACTATGATGATCGTCATCTGATTTAGGTCAACTGTCATCAAAATCTTCTTTATCGGGTGATGAATCAATATATAAATCAGAAACGACATAATCTTTATCATTGTCGCTTGAGTTTAACCTTATACTACCTCCTTTGTTGGAGCTACTAATATTTGTCTCATCTGCACCCACATTATACACAGACATACCATCTTAAATTACATTTACAGATAATTCTAAAGGACCCATGTCCTCTTGTTAAAAATTATTGATCGTAATTTTAACATCTTCATCATCAACTATTTGCAGTGCGATATATTTATTTTCTACAAAATATCTTGTTATACTAAAATCAATAACTTCATTAGAATTGAACTTAATTTTATCATGTATTCTTTTTATTTAACTCATTAAAACTTATTTCGTGTTTGATTTGCAAAGCTTTTTGAAATAACATTACTCATCCATCATTTTCAACAATCTACAATAAATGTAGACAACAATAATAATTACAGAAATTATCCCTCCACAAATTACCTACAACAAATAAATATTTTCATTCACAATAAAATACTTAATTAATAACATAATCTCAAATATATAGAATTAAAATTATCATAAAAAAATATTTATCTAACAATTATCAACTTTGATAATTTTCACTTTACAACTGCATATCAAAAGTAAAAATTATTTTTTAAAAAACAATGTATAAAATTAGTATAGAAAAGAAGTCTGGGAAGAACATGAATGTGTTGAGAGAGATGTGTGGGGTATTTATAAAGGTTTAAAGTTTGGGAGTTGAAGTCACTACATTAGTCGGCAACTTCAGTCCACATGGACGAAGTCGCTAAGTGTCATGGCGACTCCATGGACTTTCGCCACATGACAATTAAAGTCACCACCAGGACGAACCTTGCGCTATGCCGGTGTATGTGTGGTGAAAGACATTTAATGGGAACATGATTGTGGAGTATGAGTTCTTGTACTTTTGGGATGCCTTTGGGTGGAAAAGTGAGGTTTTCTCGGTTTTAGATTCGGGTGGGAAACTTAGGCTCCTCATCCTTTCTCGCTTGGTACAACTCAGCTTCATGCTCGGCACAGGGCGTTCGTGTGCTCATATTGCATAGATGACACTTAGTAACATAATGCCATGATCTCCTGTCTCAGGGCGGTAAACGGTAGAAAGAAAGAAGAGTAAAAGACTTATATAAGAGAGTGATAGGTTTTATTTACTTGCACAACATCCTTAAATCTATAACAGAAGTATATGAGATTTTAGATAATGTGTTAGAATTATGTGGGAGGATTTGTAATTTTTATTTGTAAAAATTATATGTAGAATGTTTTATAATTTTTCCGTGTAAAAGTTGTATATGAGATGGTTTTTAATTTTTTTTTGAAAAAATTATACGTTGGATGATTTGTAATTTTTCCATATAAAAATTATACATGAAATGATCTTTCATTTTTCCGTGCAAAAATTATACGTAAGAAGGTTTGTAATAATGAATTTTGTTTCAGTAATTTATGACAGAAATGTAATACAATTGATTAAATGAGATAAATGAATTAATTAATTAAATATAAATAAAGATTAGGTTAAAGCACATAAATATAAGACGTCTCAAAATTAGGGTGAGAATGAGCCAATTTTTTAATTCATATAAATAAAATTTAACTAATTTCATTTCATTTAATTTTTTATTTAAAAGTATTATTGAATTAATTCCACAATCTCCAACAAAATATAATTAAAGATAATTACAAAAATGTAGTATAAGTTTTACGTAAAATTGAAAAAAAAAATATTTACCTATTATCCTTATTCCTGATAAAATTAAATATTAATTTTATTGACATATATACAATAAATTTCGTGAGAACGAGTATGTGACAATGGAAGATTGAGAGGGAGAGAATATGTGACAATGTAGAACAATTATTAGTTACCACATATATATTAATATAGTTTAGAAAGAACACATAATATAGTTCTTACATTAATTATTTGAAAATATAGATTGCATAAAGTTATCATTTTTACGTTAATTAATTTATTGGTTATAATGCATCACAGATGCTTATTATATAGGGTAGGACTATATGTTGATGATCTTAAATTCATGATTTGTCAAGGAGTGATGTTGTAGACGTGTTTCATCCCATCTATATCATCTTCTGTTAAGTTCGCCTTAATAGTTCGGGGTTCTAAATAAGCATACATGACGGCCGAAGTGTTCTGTGAATGGGCTAACCCTAGCAAATGTCCAATCTCATGTAGCGACAAGGATTCAACGTCAACAGCACGATTCTCTGTTCTCTTTGTGATGTCACCTGATGACACCCAAGTCGCGTTAGTGTTCAAGCGAAACACCCCATACGTGGGTTGTTGCGCATAGGCCCACCAATCGGATTGATCGTCAGTGAATAGAAAGGCATCAATATTAATTTGGGCCTGATTTAATGATGCTACTTCCTCGAAGTTGATGTTCATCACGTTCGTCCACTTGTTGAAGGCGCTTTGGATCGCGTTTTTGAAAGTCCCGTTAAATAACTGATGTGGATAGTAATAGTATTGGAGTTTTGTGGTTCCTTTGGGCCATCGGGTGCCAAAGGCTACGTAATGAGAGACAGTGTGAAGAGAGTGCATGTTATCAGGAAAATCAGGAACACCGCATCGAGGTGTCATCAGTTGTGTAAGAGTATTGTGGTCGAGCTTGCCGGTAGGGTTTAGGTTGTAATACTTTTGATATATTTTGATGGAAGATATGAGGTCGTTGTCAAATCTGTCGTCAAAGTTTGATGGTCGTATGTTAGCAATATTGTAGCCAATTTCATGGAAATACCTTTTCACATTTGATAAGCCTTTGTAGTTTTGGCCAGCCAGGTATGTGGTGAATTTGTGTGAATCCTTCCATAAGTTTTGTTTATGGATGGAAGTCACACTCTGAAACGGAATTGATCTAGCTGAAACCAAAGTGAACGAGGCCAAGCAAAGATATAGAATTGCAAAAGCAACTAAGAGACCTCGGTTGCAAAGAGACATGTTTTTGTGAAATGGAAGACTATGAGAGAAAAGATAAAATGAGGTGTGCAGAAGAAGCAAAACACACGGAAATATATATAGGAAGAAACCAAGAGTATATGCACTTGAAGTTTTAACATTGGCTGAATAAAATAATTATAACCGCAAATTCACGTAACCGCGGCTCACTTTGGTCCAGTTACATATTATTCATAGGGATCTATTTTTCTATTAGGATGGTGGCAAGCAATGCATCGTAGGATGAAGGTAAGTGTTTAAATTCAAATCAAATTGTATAGAAAAATTTAAATTCCTTAAAAACATTACAAATTGACACAAATCATAAATGCTTCGGATCAATTTTTTTATAAATCATTGTTAAAAGTGTAATACAAAATTAAGTTTTAGTTATTACTTAACAGAATTAGTTAAGGTTCCAGATTTAAAAAAGTTAGTTGCTAACCAACTTGGTTAGTTGTTCCATGTTAGGTATAAATACCCAATCATGTGTAATTGCAAATATATCATCTCTATCTAACCCTCTTCTCTCTATTTTCTAAAATTACTCACTCTCATTCACTCAATTCTTTTCTTCCTGATTCTGTGTGAAAGTTGATGTTTGTGTTCTAACAAATTGGCATCAAGAGTCAGGTTCCGTTGATTCCGCTGCGAAGAAACACACAGATTGAGATCGATTAATCATGGTAGGAGCAAATGGCAATGGAAGTTTTCCTGGAAATCTTCCAGTCCTTGATGGCAAGAACTGGTCGAGGTGGTGTACGCAGATGAAGGTGTTGTTTGGTTTCCAAGATGTGATGGAAATCGTGAATAATGGTATTCAAGAATCGAAGCCAAGTGACTCTGCAGAGTTGAAAGCTGCGTACAAAGATCAGAAGAAGAAGGATTACAAAGCTCTCTACCTGATTCACCAATGTGTGAATGATGAAAATTTTATGAAAATTGCAAATGTCGTGTCTGCGAAGGAAGCTTGGGATACTCTCGAAAGGAGTTCTGCTGGTGATGATAAGATCAAGAAAGTGAAGTTACAATCGCTGAGAAGACAGTATGAGCTGCTTCAGATGGAAAATGCAGAAAAGGTTTCTGATTTCTTTGCAAGATTGATCAACCTCAAGAACCAGATGAAGGCATGTGGTGAAACTTTCAAGGATCAAACTCTGATTGAAAAGGTACTTCGAACACTGAGTCCTTGTTTTGATCACATTGTTGTTGCTATAGAAGAATCCAAGAGGTTGGAGGAGATGAGCCTTGAAGAATTGCAAAGTTCTTTAGAAGATCATGAGATAAGATTGCAAGAACGAGGTAGTGTGGCTAGACAGGAAAATCAAGCTTTGTATGCTGGTACTTCAAAGAAAAGTGCTGGCAATGATCAAAAGAAGAAACAGAAAGGGAAAGGAAAGTATAACAGAGTTGGTCTCATAAGAAGGATCAATCTGAGAATGGTGAGAAAGATGAAAATTCAGGAAAGAATGGAGGTGGATTCTATAAAAAAAAAAGAAGTTTGATGGAGATAAGAGAAAGATTCAGTGCTGGAATTGTGAAAAGTATGGTCATGTAGTTGCTGATTGCTGGTTTAACAAAATCAATAATAAGAAGAAGAAGGATGATTCTTCTCATATGACTCAGGAGGAAGAAAGAGGAGAAGAACCTGTGTTGTTGATGATGACTACAAGTCATAACAATCACAAAACTGATAACTAGTATTTGGATATTGGTTGCTCAAATCATATGACTTGTCATAGAGATTGGCTATGTGATTTGGATACTTCTGTGAAGAGTAAAATCAGGTTTGAAGATGGAAGAGTTGTTATTGCAGAAGGAATGGGAAATATTGTGGTGAAAAGGGAAAGTGGCAGGACAGTCTTAATTGAAGAAGTGCTACTAGTTCCTAGCATGAATTGCAACCTTATGAGCCTTGGTCAGTTGTTACTGAAAGGTTTTTCTGTAATAATGAAGGATAATATGCTCGAGTTGTATGATGCAAGCAAAAGACTGATTTTGAAGACTCCTATTGGTAAGAATAAGACATTTCTGGTCAAGCTTCATGAAGACAATAAGGAGTGTTATGCAGCTACTGTGACTGAGAAAGAAAGTTGGCTATGGCATCTGAGATTTGGGCACCTAAATTTCAGAAGTCTGAAATTGCTTGGACAAAGAAATGGTGACAGGAATGCCCGAAGTTGAGCTTCCTAAGAAAATGTGTGAGGGCTGCTTGAGAGGTAAGCAATCTAGAAAATCTTTTCAGTCTTCAATTGCTAAAAGATCAACTAATATGCTACATGTGATTCACTCTGATGTTTGTGGTCCTCTTGAGGTTACATCTCTGGGTGGAAATAGATATTTCTGTTCCTTTGTTGATGAATACAGCAGGATGATGTGGATATATATTATTCAGTACAAGAGTGAGTTTTCCAAATGTTCAAACAGTTTAAATCCATGGCTGAGAGGCAAAGTGGCAAGCTGATCAAGTGCCTCAGGACAAATGGAGGTGGTGAGTACTGTTCAACTGAATTTGAGCAGTTTTGTTTGAATGAAGGGATCAAGCATGAGATAACATCTCCATACATTCCTTAACACAATAGTTTGGCTGAGAGGAGAAACAGAACAGTGATGGACGTGGCTAGGTGCATGTTAAAGCATAAGGGAGTCTCTACTGCATTGTGGGGAGAAGTTGTCTCAACAGCTGTATATATGCTTAACAAGTGTCCAACTAAAGGTTTAGATGGGAAGGTACCTGAGGAAGTATGGTTTGGCAAGAAACCATCAGTCAAGCACTTGAGGGTGTTTGGTTCTCTTTGCTACATACATATGCCTGATGTAAGGACAAGGAAAATTGAAGATAAGAGTGAATCCATGATGCTGGTAGGGTATCATCCAACTGGAGGTTACAGGTTGTATGATACAGCTAAGAGGAAGATCTGCATTAGCAGAGATGTACAGATATTTGAGGAAAAAGCTGTGGATTGGACTAAATCAGCATCAAATGGAAAGATTCAATTTGTGTTTGAGAATCATGATGATAGACTTGATGTTCAAGCTGAGGAACAACATGATCACTATGATGATCAAGAAGAAGATGATACAGTTCAAGATGTTGCAAGAACAAGACCAAGAAGGGTCATACAACCAAATAGAAGGCTTGAAGGCTATGAGCTCACAAGTGATGCTGACATTACTGAAGAAGGAGAACTTCTGCATCTAGCTTTCATGATTGATGTAGAACCTGTTGACTACAAGCAGGCACTTGAGATTGATGAATGGAGAGAAGCAATGCTAGAAGAATTGAAGTCAATTCAAAAGAACCAAACTTGGGAACTAGTTACAGCACTAAGTGGAAAAAGGCCTATTGATGTCAAGTGGGTTTTCAAGCTAAAGAGGAATTCAGATGGAACCATATCTAAGCACAAGGATAGATTGGTGGCCAAAGGTTTTCTTCAAAGAGAAGGGATTGATTTTACAGAAGTTTTTGCTCATGTGGCTAGGATTGAAACTATCAGGCTAGTCATTACTCTAGCTTGTGGAAGGAATTGGCCTTTGATGTAACTTGATGTCAAGTCTGCATTTCTCAATAGGCCTCTTGAAGAAGAGGTTTATGTGACACAACCCCCTGGGTTTGAAGTTAAAGGAAGAGAAGGACATGTATGCAGGTTGAAGAAGGCACTCTATGGCCTTAAACAAGCTCCTAGAGCTTGGAACAAAAGAATTGATAGCTTTCTGCTCAAGCTTGGTTTCAGCAAATGCACTGTTGAGTATGGTGTGTATGTACATCAAAAGAGGAATGGTGAACTTCTATTGTGTTGTCTCTATGTTGATGACTTGCTGATTGCTAGAAGTAACCATCAATTGCTGGAAGGGTTTAAGCAGAAACTGATGAAGGAATTCGAGATGACAGATCTTGGTGAGTTATCATACTTTCTAGGTATGGAATTCATGAGATTTAGTGAAGGGATGATTGTGCATCAGAGGAAGTATGTAACTGACATGTTGAAGAAGTTTGGTATGATGAATTGCAAACCTGTATCAACTCCAACAGAACCAAATGTAAAGCTCACAAGCAATGATGCAGGGAACTCAGTTGATAGTACTCAGTATAGGCAGATGGTTGGTTCTTTAAGGTACTTATGTAATACAAGACCTGACATTTACTTTGTTGTTGGATTGGTAAGTAGGTTCATAAGTGAACCTAAGGAGATGCATCTAGTTGCTGTGAAGAGGATTCTAAGGTATCTGAGAGGTACAATGAACTGTGGGGTATTATTTCCTACTGTTTCAGCACAAGGAGAAAGTGATATACTAGGCTGGAGAGAAGGATAGGATAAAGTCAGATCATGACTATCATTTTAGGAGCACAACTGGTTACTTCTTCAAGTATCTTGGAGCTCCAATCTCATGGTGTTCCAAGCTACAACCAGTAGTTGCTCTATCTAGTTGTGAGGCAGAATATGTAGCTGCTTGTTATGCAACATGTCAGGCAAAATGGTTAAGATCTGTTTTGACAGAGATGAAGACTTATGTGAAGGTCCCTATGACACTGATGGTGGATAATCAATCTGCCATTGATCTTGCTTCCAATCCAGTTTCACATGGAAAAAGCAAACACATCGAGACTCGATTTCATTACATTAGAGCACAGGTGTGCAAAGGTTATGTGAAGGTGCAGCACTGTCCTACTTAAGAGCAAGTTGCAGACTTGCTTACAAAACCAGTTTCCAAAGGAAGATTTGAAGAAGCAAGGAAGTGGCTTGGAGTTGTTGATTTCTAGTGATTTTGGATTAAGAGAGGGTGTTAAAAGTTTAATACAAAATCAAGTTTTAGTTAGTACTTAACAAAATTAGTTAAGGTTCCAGATTTAAAGAAGTTAGTTACTAACCAACTTGGTTAGTTGTTCCATTTTGGGTATAAATACCCAATCATGTGTAATTGCAAATATATCAGAATTTAAACTTTCATACTTTAGTATCTCTATCTAACCCTCTTCTTTCTATTTTCTAAAATTACTCACTCTCATTCACTCAATTCTTTTCTTCCTGATTCTGTTCTTCAATCCTAATTCTGTGTGAAAGTTGGTGTTTGTGTTCTAACAATCATATCATCGAGAAAATAATATTAATTCATAATCGCTGTAAAAGTTTAGGACTTTGAATTAATTAGAGATTTGTGATGTATTGATTTAATTTAAAGTCTCACGTTAGTAAAGGGTAGAAAAAAAAAGAGTGAAAGATTTATATAAGAGAGAGTGATAGGTTTTATTCACTTGCACCACATCCTCAAATATATAACATGAGTGTATGAGGATTTATGTAGTGTATTAGAATTATGTGGGAGGATTTGTAATTTTTCTGTACAAAAATATATGTCGGATGTTTTATAATTTTTTCATGTAAAAATTATATGTGGGATAATTTTAAATTTTTCTGTGTAAAAATTATACATGAGATGGTTTGTAATTATATATAGGATGATTTGTAATTTTTTGTGCAAAAATTATATGTGAGAGGGTTTGTAATAATGAATTTTGTTTCCGTAATTAATTTATGACACAAATGTAATACAATTGATTAAATGAGGTAAATAAATTAATTAATTAAATATAAATAAAGATTAGGTTGAAGCACGTCTCAAGATGAGGGTGGCAAAAAGTCAGGTCAGTTCTAAACCAATTTTTTAATTCATATAAATAAAATTTAACTAATTTAATTTCATTTAATTTTTTATTTAAAAGTATTATTGAATTAATTCCACAATCTCCAACAAAATATAATTAAAGATAATTACAAAAATGTAGTATAAGTTTTACGTAAAATTGAAAAAAAAAAATATTTACCTATTATCCTTATTCCGGATAAAATTAAATATTAATTTTATTGACATATATACAATTAATTTCGTGAGAACGAGTATGTGACAATGGAAGATTGAGAGGGGGAGAGTATGTGACAATATAGAACAATTATTAGTTACCACACATATATTAATATAGTTTAGGAAGAACACATCATATAGTTCTTACATTAATTATTTGAAAATATAGATTACATAAAGTTATAATTCTTACGTTAATTAATTTATTGGTTATAATGCATCACAGATGCTTATTATATAGGGTAGGACTATATGTTGATGATCTTAAATTCATGATTTGTCAAGGAGTGATGTTGTAGACGTGTTTCATCCCATCTATATCATCTTCTGTTAAGTTCTTAATAGTCCGGGCATCTATATAAGCATACATGACGGCCGAAGCGTTCTTTGAATGGTCTAACCCTAGCATATGTCCAATCTCATGTAGCGACAAGGTTTCAACGTCAACAGCACGATTCTCTGTTCTCTTTGTGATGTCACCTGATGAAACCCAAGTCGCGTTAGTGTTGAAGCAAATCACCCCATAGGTGGGTCGAATCGCATAGGCCCACCAATTGGATTGGTTGCCAGTGAATAGAAAGGCACTAATATTAATTTGGGCCTGGTTAAATGATGGTACTTCCTGGAAGTTGATGTTCACCACGTTCGTCCACTTGTTGAAGGCGCTTTGGACTGCGTTTTTGAAAGTCCCGTTAAATAAAGGATCTGGATAGTAATAGTATTGGAGTTTTGTGGTTCCTTCGGGCCATCGGGTGCCATAGACTTCATAATGAGAGACAGTGTGAAGAGAGTGTATGTTATCAGGAAAATCAGGAACACCGCATCGAGGTGTCATCAGTTGTGTAAGAGTATTGTGGTCGAGCTTGCCGGTAGGGTTTAGGTTGTAATACTTTTGATATATTTTGATGGAAGATATGAGGTCGTTGTCAAATCTGTCATCAAAGTTTGAAGGTGGTATGTTAGCAATATTGTAGCCAATTTCATGGAAATACCTTTTCACATTTGATAAGCCTTTGTAGTTTTGGCCAGCCAGGTATGTGGTGAATTTGTGTGAATCCTTCCATAAGTTTTGTTTATGGATGGAAGTCACACTCTGAAACGGAATTGATCTAGCTGAAACCAAAGTGAACGAGGCCAAGCAAAGATATAGAATTGCAAAAGCAACTAAGAGACCTCGGTTGCAAAGAGACATGTTTTTGTGAAAATGGAAGACTATGAGAGAAAAGATAAAATGAGGAGTGTGCAGAAGAAGCAAAACACACGGAAATATATATAGGAAGAAACCAAGAGTATATGCACTTGAAGTTTTAACATTGGCTGAATAAAATAATTATAACCGCAAATTCACGTAACCGCGGCTCACTTTGGTCCAGTTACATATTATTCATAGGGATCTATTTTTCTATTAGGATGGTGGCAAGCAATGCATCGTAGGATGAAGGTAAGTGTTTAAATTCAAATCAAATTGTATAAAAAAATTTAAAATCCTTAAAAACATTACAAATTGACACAAATTATAAATTTTTCGGATCAATTTTTTATAAATCATATCATCGAGAAAATAATATTAATTCATAAACGATTTTATTATCAGAACTTAATTTATTTTTAGGACAATCAAATAACTTCACCTCATTAGATATTTATCGAAATAAGTAACTTCATCTCATTAGATATTTATCAAAATAAATTTAGCTACAAACTATTTATAAAAATACTCTATCATGGGTTACATGGACAATTCCAATCAAATCACGACTCTACTATGACTGCAATATATATTGCTCACGATCTCAACAACTTCAATCTAATTCTAGAGTTGCTAGCTGTATAAAAGCAACCCGACTTCTTTTTTATCATGGTCCCCTTTATAAAGGATGCGGGTAAAAAACAAAATTAGAAGACAAAGGATCTTTAAACAAAAGGAAACAAAGAAGGAAGGATTGCATGCTTAAAGATATTGGAATCAAGGATTGAAAATCAATTCATCATCAAAGTCTATTGTGTTTCAATTTGAGCTTCCAACCAAGAGCGACAACCTTCCGTGGAATTGGATGTAACTTATTGACTTTTGTGTATCTTTGAATATATATATATATATATATATATATATATATATATATATATATATATATATATATATATATATATATATATATATATATATATATATATATATATATATATATATTTTTTTTTTACTAAGTATTGATGAATTTCATTTTATTCTTAATACTTAGTATCATGATTTGGAATTCTAAGGATTGAAAAATCAACTTTATATTTTGTTATTTATTAGGAATAGAGTTTGATCCATTATTTGCTTGAAATGTTAAATTTCATCTTAATTTACGTGAAATGGGAAGTATGTTCCATTGGTTTTCATGTAGGTTTGTATTTAATGTATCTTTAATGTTTTTTAATTTTTTTCAAATTTTTAAGCTGGATTTTTAATTTTTATGCAGATTTTTAGGCTGCATTTAATGTGTCTTTAATCAGTTTTTAATTTTTGTGCAGATTTTTAGGTTAAATTTTAATGTGTCTTTTATTTCACTCAATCTATAAATAAATACTCTTTGTATTATAACATACAAGTTGAATTTGAATAAAATGTGAGTATTTCTCTGATACGAATGCATTTTTTTAGTTTTTGAGGAAAAAAAATAAAACTGATCTTATCAATCTTTGATAGTGGCTATCAAACTCATGACTTATCACTCAACTTCTCATCCCTTTCTTGAGTATGATGTCAATATCCTTCCCCAAAATAAAAAAATCAAGATGGTGCCCTCGCACAAACTCATCATTTGGTATCAGAGCTTCAGCTCTTGATTTTCATATGATGGAACAAGTAGTCTTGAATATGAAATATTCGCCAAGGCGAATATGCAGTTGGTAAGTTTGTTCAATAGGTTTTTGAAAGGGCAACTAGAATTGTTGGATAGATGAATATGTCTCTTTAAGAAAAGAAACAGTCCAACGAAGGAAAGATCACATGAAGAACTACAATTGTATTGTCAGAAAAAACGTGGAGAGTTGAAAAGAGGTTTAGAGAAAGAGATAAAATAGAGATGGAAGAACAACAAAGTGAAAAAGAAAATAAGGAAATTTTAAGTTCTAATGTTATCCTTGTTCATAACTTGATGGTGGAAGAACTGCAGGAAGGGTTTCTTATGGAGAAGTCATCTCATGAGTTGTCACGTCTGTAAAGGAAAACTGTTAATATTATTCCTAGTGCCTCATTGTTGACCTTGTTAACTGTTATAGGAGAATCAACAAAATACGATAAAGAAATTCAGAAAATTGAGGATAAACCTCAGAAATTATCTCTTTCCTACTTGAATATTATTAGACTAACACAGTTTGCATACATGTTATTCTTCGCCTTCATATTTTGGTGTATTTTTACAAAAAGAAACGATCTTCAATGTTCATGGAATTTGACAAAATCAGAATTTGTACAAGTTGTATTTAATCCTGGAGAAAAGTGAACTAAGATTCGAGGACGAATCATCTCAAAGAGAGAGGAAATAGTGTGAACTGGGAAACATACTCCACTATATTTTGTGCAAATTTGCATTTATTGTATCTTTATTAGTTTTTAATTTTCGTGTAGATTTTTAAGTTGAAGTTTTAATTTTCGTGCATACTTTTAGGCTGCATTTAATGTTTCTTTGATGAGTTTTTAATTTTCGTGTAGATTTTTAGACTAAATTTAAATGTGTCTTTTACCTCACTCAATATGTAGATATATTTTTTTGTATTGTTGTAGGACAAGTTGAATTTTAATAAAATGTGAGTTTTTCTTTATTATGATGCTTTGTTTTAGTTCAATTGGTAAAAGAACTAAAATTGATCTTATCATTCTTTGATTGTGGCGATCAAATTAATGACTTATCAATCACGTTCTCATCCTTTTCTTGAGTGTAGCGTCAATATTCTCCCCCGAAATGAAAAATCAAGATGGTCCCCTCCCACAAACTCATCATTTTATTCAAATTCAACTTGTCTCTTATAATATAAAGATTATCTATTTATAGACTAAGTGGAATAAAAAACACAGTTAAATTTAGAACTTAATTCACAGAATTCCTCAAGATTTTTATCAAAAATATGTGTGCGCAAAACATAACCTACACCGAAACACATAAAAAATACATTAGTTACTCATTAAAATAAAATGAAATAATCATGGAAAACAATAAATTTTTAATAATAAAATACTTATCTAACTGCATCAACATTTTTTTTTATTGGATTCTTAAATCTATGATTAAAATTACTCAATATATTTTTGCAGTAAACATCGGAACATGAAATCGAACTTAACGTCAACTTGCAATATATATATATATATATATATATATATATGAACACGTAAAGACCTATCCACGTAATGGTCAAGTAACTAGTTATCAATTTATTAAAATATTAATTATTAATTTCTTATCAACAAGGAAACTATTTATTATACCCATATCCACGAATTTAAATATACACAAAATGAAAATGAAAAGAAAATATAGCTAACCACATTTAAGTCATACATAAATATAAGTACGTACAAACGTGGGAATTGATTAACTTTATCTTAAAAATTTTAAAAATTTCATGTGATAATCATGTTTAGGGATTTAACATATACAAGAAAAGCAAAAGATACTTATTCACGTTATTTCCTAATCTATCGCAGTATTGATTAGATATATTTACATCTTCAACGCAACAAAGCGATAATCATAATAACGAATTTATGTTGATTTTTATTTGACTTCATTTTTAATTAAAAAAAAAATATTTATCTCGTGCGTTAAATATATTATAATTATATTAAAATAATTAAAATAAACTAATATTGTTTATCAAGATATTATAATAAATTAAAAGTTACATAAAACTTTATATTTTTATTTATAAAATAATATTATTTATAAAAATTATTTTTATAAATAAAAAACGAGATAAAAAAGAATAAATCACTTACACTTTAAATGATATTTTGAAAATATTAGATACTGGACAGAATATTTTTAAATAAAAGTGAAAAACTCTTTGGATAATGTACGAAGTACGTGTAGTCGGTCACAATAAGTATATTATTCTTTGAATGTTTATTATATATGTTTATTTTTCCTATCATCAAGGGTTGATAAATAACTAATGGTTATAGATTTGGCGTGTTAAACAAAATGCGAAACCGAAACTTAGTCATTTCAAGAAAAGGTATAATTTAACGCTTCAATTAGAGAATGTATTTGAATAACAATGAAAGGAGGGAGAGAGTGAGGACAATAAACTTTCATGGTAGCAGGTAAACGTTATTATTATATACAAGGATGGATTTAGGGATTTATTATTTTTTTTTTTACCAGAGACAAATTATTGTTTTCTTTGTTACGTTATGGTGTGTGTCATATGGGTTAAATATTGTTTTCTATAATATTTTATTGGAATATTAATTTATTTTTAACCAATTTAGTAATAATTAATAATAATGATTAAAACAAAAATGGTATTAAACATATAAAAACCATACCGAAGAAAAAATAAATAAATATTGCTTAAATAATAAGCTCAAACTTAAAATTAAAAAAAAAATCCCAGAGGAATACATGATTCATCCATTGTAATAATCCAGAAACAGAGTACAGTCATGTGATAGAATAAATATAAAGAGCCATATTACATAAAGGAGGAACAATAACGTTCCTCCAACATGATAGGGAAAAATTGTTCATAAAATAAACGACTGGTGCGAATAGTTAATCAGTATTTAAGAGAGATATTTATTTTTCTTTGCTTAAAACACGTTTATTATTTTGTATCTTCACTCTGTGGTGTTGAATTTTCTTTCTTTACTAGTGTAAATTAGAGTCTTAGACAACTTATATTCCATTAGGCATGAGACTCATGGGAATGGACATTGATCAATGTATTTTGAAAATATTGTTCTCTTCAACAGACAGAAATGCCTTCAGATAGTGGATATCCTGCATACCTTGCTGCATGTGTTTGTATTGACCTTATGTCCACAAACTGTTAAAATCCTGTTTAGATTATCACTACAAATATCCCTTTGGTTATTTCTTATTTTACCTATCCTTCTATAACTTTCAATTTATGGTGAATGTTGATTTTTGGTATTTGGCAGGATTTATGGGGTTTAGACAAAAAACTTGCTAGAGGAAGCACTTTCCCTTTGTGAACTGGCTTATTTCCTATTCTAAATACTCTACGATATGTCCTAAAGTTTGTTACTTTGTAACTCATACTCCATAACTTTTGTTCCATAATTTTCATAATATTTTCTTTACATTTTTTAGGCACTTGAATCCTTTTATAAGTATTGGACTTCAATTCTAAGATTGTTGGGTGTTAGGCGACAAAATCGAACGTGAAGGGATCAATGGTTAAATTGAATTGACTTTTTTACACATTGGAGACATTACATCTTTTCTTGAGATGTCGAGGATTTATTACGTTACATGTGGGTAAGGATATTGTAGTTTATTGGTTGTGTGATATTTGTAAATTAGAACAGTTCCCGGATGTCGATAAAATAATTGCAATTTTTGGTGGATTCGAAGGAGACAAGGACTTATGTTTGGGAGTGCAGTGCTAGGAAATCTATATAGGGAATTTTGTAAAGCTACAAGCATTGACACAATCTCTATTGGTGGTATAATTGTATTGGTTCAGTTATAGGCATGAGAGAGTTTTTATTCATATCGTCTTGACTTGAGTAGAAACTATTCCGTCAAAAGCATGTAAAATTTTTATTATGTGTTATTAATTTAAATAGTTTATAAATTTTTTATTATGTGTTGATTATTTATAATTTTGAATTATGTTGATTATTTATAATTTTTTTATTATGTGTTGATTGTTTATAAATTTTTTTATTATGTGTTGATTATTTATAATTTTGTGTTTTCTGTTGATAATTTATAATCTTGTATTTTCTGTAGTTAATTTATAATTTTGTATTATGTGTTGATTTATTTGATGATTATTTTATTTTGTAGGTGGCCCACCGTTCAAAATAATATATCCTCTAATATTGGTATCGATATGGTGAAAAATAGTAAGGCATGTAATTTATTTTAAATTATTTAAATATTGATTGATAAATTGTCGGAGTTTAATATTTGTAATTATTATTTTTTCAGGTTGTGTTGCGGCCATTCAGTGGTGCCATTTTTCAGTTTTTACCTTAAATTTATTTAAATGGCAATCTGTCTGGCGAATTGTGGTGCCACTCCTTTACTTTTAGATTGCTGAGTGATACCAGCCAGGTAGGGTGATGAGGTAGTTTGGTCTCAAACAATTTATTCCTTCCAAGCCGTCTTAGTTTTAGAGTTTGTGTTAGTTAGGCAAGGAAATTAGGCTTTGGGTCACTATATTAGATTCAATACTGTAAATTTGGGAAAATCGTCTACAACACGTGATTGATGGGATACCAACCGATGAAAACATGAGCTATAATGACGATTACATGATCTAGTATCACAGAAATCAAAATTGTTTATTGACCCAAAACATGTGCATGCGACAATTATGGAATGAGTTTACAGTTTATATAAATTAATTTAATTTTTAAATTATTATTAATTACTTTTAAGTTATCTATTAAATTATGAATGTCTATATCTTAAGGTGAGCTAAGTGAGAATCCTTTTTCTATGGCATTGAATGAGGGATGACTAGTTGTTACTCAGGATCAACTTCTAGATATTAACAGGAGGATGGTCATGCTTACATGTGAGGCTAAGCGTGTGGTGCAACCCGTCCTATGGAGAACATGCACATCCTATTCATTAGTGTAGAGACGTGTGGTCTATCACACAATCGTCTTGCATTAAATCCTTAGCCATATATTATTCATCGGTGGCCAGAAGGGGGAATGGAATGTATTACACGTCCACTCAGTTTACTTAGTTGCCAACGCAGATGCCCCCAAAGTATAACTACCCTAGTATAGCTCATCCGAAACAACATCCAAAGCATTGACATAGTGGGACACCATCTTCGCAGCATTAGGTTATTGAGCGTTTGGTCAGGACATCTCCGATGGGCACACCTAGCACACATGTTGGACCTTCACTCGACATCCCGCCGAATTGACCACATCTTGAAGATTTACTGGCTGGTGACTTGAGACCTCGTTTGACGAAGCAAGCAGTAGTCAAAGATGTCGGCCATGATGTAATCTTGATCAAGATGCGCAGAGATGGATCAACCATGTGGCACAAATGATGGACATGGTCACCATTAAGGTTTTTTTTTTTATTTGTATGTTTCGGACTTATTGTATATTTCTGGTTTTTTATTTGTATATTTATTATTTTATGCATATTTATGAATACATTGTTTATTTTGTAATACATTGTTTATTTGACGTTAATAATGCTATAATTAATAATGCAATAAAATAATAATTGGAAGGACAAAGATAATTGAATAACAAAAATAATTGAATTGATTCATTTTATTGAATTCTATTATGTTGGGTATTGGACAGACAAAGTCTTCTATTATGACCCTTTTGACCACATCTTCCACATTTTTGCCTCTTTTGAGAAGGTTCAACCCAATCCATTTCATTTTAAATTTTATTTGATTTAGGTCTTCCTTTACCTCAAACAGTTAATGGATCAGGAATTAGCTTTCATACTTACTCGACAAGTGGAAATGCATCCTCGTTTCCTAGAGGTGACCACTCACTCGAGCAAACCTTCAAAATTTATTCGTTCTTGAATACATTGCCAATGTATTGATAGAAGTCAATCATCACACACATCATCAACGTGCGAACATGAATAATGGAAAGCTGTAAACTGGATGCATTGATAGTAGCAATCATTGAGATTCACTGTCCATTTTTGTCTATCACGTTGTGTCCGAAGATTGAATAACTCTTCCACTTCAAACCTAGTTTGATGAATGTCATAAACGTGAACAATGTGGGAACATGTTTCTTGTTTATTTCGTTGAATGACTTGCATTTATTTTTGAACAATATACTCCATCCATTAACTACTAATGAGCCTGACAACCCCTTTCCACAAAATACTTTCGACAACAATTATAAGTTGACTTAACTAAAGTCATTATTGGAAGATTTCTACAAACTTTGAATACTTTATTTATACATTCTGAAAGATATTTGGTCATATGCTTGTATCAACATCCTTCCTTGTCGTAGGTTATAGTCCATTTTTCCTTCAAAATTCCTTCAATCCAAGTAGCGATTGTAGGACTCAAATCACAAAATTTCTGTCAAATATATGCTTGCAAGGAGGATAGTCTACTAAAACATTAAATTCACATCCTTAGAATGAATAACAAAATTATTAAACAACATAAAATTATGATAATGAAATAATTACTTAACTTAACCAACATGTTTTTTTTGTTTGGGGTTCTTGAATTTATGATTGAAATTCAAATAAATGTGCCTAATGAAGTAGACATGGTATGCATGAGATCGACTCCGTCTAATTGCTTTATTATCGACGACCGATTTGATGCTCTGATGTCTATCAAAGATTAGGCAAATCCTAGATTTGTCTATTGCATGTAGATGTAAGTGTGATGGAAACCACGGTCAAGCTAATTGTGTTTCACCTTCAATAACAACAAATGCAAGAATTAAGACATTGTCATTCTCATCTTATGTTGTTGTTATTAACTAGGTTTCTTGATATCTCCTATACAAGTGCATACCATCTACCTGTATAATTGACTTACAAAATTGAAATGCATCGGCACATTGCTTGTAAGTCTAAAACATCCGTTGAAATTGTCAAAATTCATTACCTCGGGTATTACTAATAAAATAATCTCCATCACAAATTTGATAATATACACCAGAAGAGTGCATGATAACTCACAAAAGTGAGTTATTTTTATATTATTTTTAATGCATAAATTGTCCATTAAATACCCTTAAGCAAGCTAAAACAACCACTAAATGCTCTAAGTCATAATATTTTGTGCTAGGACTTGTTGATGGTTTTGTTTAAGTGTTTCGGGGGTTAAAATAGCCAAAAACAAGAGAAAACGTGGTAAGGAATATAGCTCTCGCAAGTTGGGACTTAACTCGCGCAACTTGGAGCTCCAATGAAGACACATTGGTCTTTATAGCCTTAACTCGCACGACTTGCTACTCAGCTCGCGCGAGTTGGCTTGACTTGCATAACACGTTTGCTGTCTAGAACCTTAACTTGCACGAGTTAGGCTTGCGAAAAGCCTAAGTCCACTATATAAAGGCTATAAATACACATCAAATCTTTGTTAGCAGAGACTTTTAGTCACTTTTCGGTTTTGACCTAATTCGGCAACCGTCTTTTGACCTAATTGTACCAGTTCACACAAAGTGGAGAATTCAACCTCAAGCCAAAGTGAAGGAGATGCAAGGATCATCCGACTTCCCTAGGAATCGATTATCTATGTATTCTCTTTCAATTTATTCTTGTGTTGTTCTCTTTACCAGTATGAACTAACTCCCCCTTTGACTGAAAGAACGATGTAACCCTAATTTATCCCTAATATAATTCTCGATGTTATTCAGTATATGATTGAGTGTTTGTTTCTTCTATGCTTAATGTTATTTTCATTAATTGATCACTAATGAATTGATAGTAAACCTAAGGGTACTTTGAGAAAATAAACTTAGGTGGTACTGGAGAAATAGACCATTATTGAGCTAGAGCCCTAGAGATAGGAGTAAACGGTAGTGTGGACATAACCTAACAATTATCACTGGATTCACAGGTCTAAAACCCTAATTAACTTAGTTTATTTAAGAGATAAATTAATCGGGTTAATATAGGCAGCGTAGGTGATCCTGAGAGGGACGGTTACGAGGGTATGAAACTGATCCAACAAAAGACTATAATTCGATTAACATCATAGGAGAATATTCAGAGATTAGTGGTGAAATCGGGATCTCAACCGCTCTCTTTATTATTAAATCTTTCTTTTTAATAATTTCTTTCACAACAACTTCCAACAAACCCTCTCAAAATAATATGATTAAAATAAGAATTGAGTCTAATTTTTTATCTCCATGGGATCGACAACCCTGTTCTTTAAAATACTTAATACTTGACGTTTGTAGTATACTTGTCATAGCCAAGCGATGTGCACGCAAGCGCTCCGCTGAGCATCAATGCATTTTCGTATATTTTAGCCAGACAAGAAGTTCAATGTATGACCCAGCCTAGTCTCCATACATCATGGTCATTACTATTTGTTTCCTTAACCACGTCTTCCTGTAAGATATTTTATAGTTAAAAATACTTGCAACTCTCTCTTGAACCAATCTAAATTGTATTAATGAATCTTCCGTGATCATTCTTGTTAATACATAAGCATTTAAAGCAAGTTTATAAAATAAATTAAGAAATAAGTTTGGGTTAATTCATAATAAAAGTTTCATACCCAAAATACATGTGTTGATCAAATCTGAATTGATATTTACATAGTCTTGTGTCAAACTAGCATTCAGATAAGTATGTGGTCCATCCCATTGCGTGATTTTCCATTTATCCATCCTTCTCGATTGAATAGCTCGTATATAAAAGGACATGACAAATTAGTGCTACTTTGAGAGCATCTAACAACATACCTATTTGATTAGAATTTGACCACTCTCACCGTTGGATGAACATTCATCGAATGGGTTTCAAGTTCAGTTTGCACACCAGTCTTATAGTCAAATTCCAAACCAACAAAAAAATTCTTGTCAAAGTTGCCAATTTGAAGGAACACTTAGATCCGACAACTCTTCTGGATCAGGGTGGTCTCAATTTATATATGTATAATGTAGCGTATTTTGCCAAAAAAGAAAAAAGGTTGTTGGCGTCTTCCTACATTATCCTTAATTGATATATTTCATATTTTCCTATAAAGAAGTTTAACAAATTTAAGTTCATACAAACCTACTACTGTTTGAGGAACAACATTTGGTTGTATTTTAAAACTTAAACTGTTATTGTCATCTTTTCTTTCTCCATCATCTGAATTAGGTAAATTACCTTCAAAATCTTCGGAATTGGATGACAAATCAACATATGAATATGAAACGATATAATCTTTATCATTGTTGCTAGAATTTAATCTTATACACCCTCCTTCATAAGAACTAATAACATTTGACTCAAATGCACCACCAGCATTATACGAAGACACAACATCTACATTATATAAAGATGCATCACCTACAACAACTACTTCTACATAATTCTATAGGTCTCATGCCCTATTGTTTAAAATTAATAATCATAAATTTAACTTAAATTAAAAATACTTATTAGACATCAGAGTCAATGGTATCTAAGAAGTTCTAAAAATACCTTACCTATTATTGGATTTGAACCAATGACTCCTGCTGTATGAAAGCAATACTCTAACCATTACGTTAAGTGGGTCATTTATCACCCCAAATGGATGGTATTTATCCGATAATTGTTTATAAATGTAATATTTTTTGTATCATTATGTATTTTTTTAACCAACTAAAATTTATCCTTTATTCAATTTGTAAAACTCTTTTAGATCCTTCGAACATTATTCTTTCGACACCTTTTATAATTCTACCATTAATGCATGCTAATAGTATTAAATATTAACAATTCAAAAATTACAAATAAATAATTACCTTATTACCCTAAATAGTATGAAATATTATCTCGTTTTACCACTTATATCCTATAAAATAAACATAATAATTTTTTTTCAACATAAACAAAACCAAAATAAAAAAAAATTCTTCTAAACTTTTACCTTCCATTTATAAGCTAAAACAGAAAATAGGGGAGAGTATATATAGAATTTTGGAATCGTTAATTAGTGCAACAATACCAACAACAATTGGTGAAGGGATTAAAATCGTTGCCAGTTTGAATGACTCATTTAGGATTTAAGTCGTTTGGGGTCACTCTCCCGACTTCCTAGTTAGGTCCCAAGCAAAATTGTCTTAGTCTGAACGACTACTTTCGTGACAATACACCGTATGTAATAAGTTTGAAACGCCCTCAATCGTTAATAAGTTTTTAAAAGTTGTCCAAGCACAAATACCCATATTATTCTCCAAAAAAATTAAGTCAAAATAAAAATTTAATATATTCTTTATTGTAGTCATCACCATGTAATGGACACGTAAATATATTCCCTTAAATATCGACACGGAAGTGACGTGAAGCACAATTCTTCTTTTTCTTGTATGAGTTGAATAACTAGACATTACTTTAGCAAGTAATTTTTATCAAATTAATCAAGCCCTACTATTTCATCTACGTATATCTATGCACAGCTTAAATGTTGTTAGTTATAAGTGCTTTTCATTTTGTGGAGATTTAATTCGTCTTAAACGAGTAAGGTTCACTAAATAGTTACTTAAGAGTATCTTTTATGTAAAAGTAATTAAACCATTCATTTTTAATATCAACTTATACGATTTTTTAGTCTAAAATGTACGTAATAATAGTATAGTTATCTAATAATGTTTATGGTTTTATAGCTTTGATTGATTAATTGTATAAAATATTTTACTCTATAAATATACAACTTTTTCATATTTTTAATTTTATATATATAAGTATATTTATATAAATATAAAAAATATTATATGATGTCCAAAAGAGTGACAGTGAACCATTCAATTGGTCTGTAAATAATTCTTAAAGTAAATAAACTAAATAAAATAATTTAATATATGTTACATTATCTCTTAAGTATTGAATAAGAATTAGACCTTCAATATTACTAAACTTAAATTATAATTATTTAAAAAATATTTATTATGAGGTTTTATATATATGTATATATATATATATATATATTATTTTTTTCTTCTCTTTTCTTTTTATAGTTTACAAATAATTATTTTTAAAATTATCTATTAAATAATTTTCAATGACAAGGAGATTTGAAGGCACCCAATGCATGAACTTTCTCACCACCTTGGGTTACGTGTCTCATTTTTAGCCAAACGTTTTCACTCAAAAAAAAAAAAGTCTCACTCGCATGTAGTGTGTAATTAAATTCATTTTCATAATAAATTTACAAAACTAGCCTACTTACATCTTTTTCCAAATATTTTGTCACTGGTTTGTTCCTCTATATATTTCCTCGTATAATTTGCTTGTTCAGCCCACTCCTCATTTCATCTTTTGTCTCCGAGTTTTCCATTTTCTTACAAACATGACTCTTTGCAACCGAGGTCTCTCAGTTGCTGTTACAATTCTATATCTTTCCTTTGCCTCATTCCCTTTAGTTTCAGCTACATCAACTCCGTTTCCGAGTGTGACCTCCATCAATGAACAAGATATATGGGAGGATTCACACAAACTCACAACATACGAGCCAGGCCAAAACTACAAAGGCCTATCAAATGTGAAAAGGTATTTCCATGAACTTGGCTACAATATTACAAACACACCACCTTCAAACTTTGACGACAAATTTGACGACGACTTGGTATCTGTCATCAAAATATATCAAAAGAACTACAACCTGAACCCTACCGGCAAGCTTGACCGCAATACTCTTAAAAAACTGATGACACCTCGATGCGGCGTTCACTCAGTCTCCCACTACAAGTTAGCTGGTAGCCGATGGAGAACCAGACAACTGATATACAAATACATTCCAAATCCACGATTTAATGCAACTTTCAGAAACGCAGTTTCAAGGGCCTTTTACACATGGTCGAAGGTGGTGAGAATAGGGTTCCAGGAAACGCATCCAAATTATCCGTCTGACATTACGATTCAGTTCGAGATTGGGAATGGATTCCGTAACTTTGATCCCAGACCCCAACCTTGGGCCTTTGCGAGATACCCCCCATCGGGGCAGTTTTTCTTGAACACTAACGTGACTTGGGTTTCTTCTGGTGACGTTACAAGGAGAAGAGAACCTCGTGCGGTTGACGTTGAATCCTTGGCGCTACATGAGATTGGGCATTTGCTTGGATTAGAACATTCAGACGACGTGTCGGCCGTCATGTATCAGTTTCTAGAACCCTGGACTCGGAAGGTGGTCTTGGCGCGGGATGATATTATAGGGATTAAAACCCTCTACCAGATACCTTAGTTATATCATGAATTTATTATCATCTATAAGAACAAACTATTATATGTAACAATATATAATCCTACCCACTATATCAAGCATCTATTATGCATAATATAATGAATAAACTATGAATTATAACTTTATGCAATCTATGTTTTGAAATATTTCATCATCTACGTCTAAGGTTAGTTTCTCTCTATTTGGTAGAAAATTGAATAATCGCAAGAAAAAAGAATGAGAAAAAATTAATAAAAAAATATACATATACATTTATAAGTTAATTAGCTATTTATTATTGGAGTTGGTTAAATAGCAGTATTCTTATCCAATCTATGTTTTGAAATATTTGATCATTTATGTCTAAAGATAATTTATCTCCATTACTTATCAATGGAGAAATGTTTGGTAGACTTCGAATAGACATATAACTAAATAAATGTAAGGAAAGAGAGAAAAGATATTAATAAAAGCAATACACGATATACATTTAATGAATTAATTGGCTGTCAACCAGACATTAGAGTTGGTTGTGTAGAATTATTCTTATTTATCTTTCTCATTACATTCTATAATTACGTAATTTTCTCATAAAAAAATTTAGACATCAATAATAAATTGAAATAATAATAATTTGTCATATTGGAAATTTAACTTTTTTAACATAAATGAATATAATATTTGGTGTACATTTAATTACATTTATTAATCTGTGTGATTTGTGATAATGCATAAACGAGAAGAAAGGAAAGAAGTAGTGTTTAACTATAGGACTAAAATTTCATAATCATGACTATTTGAAATATTCTTCGTTACTAGACTATATTAACATTTGGTAACTAATAATTGTTCTATAATTAAAATTATGATTTTATCTTTGTATTAGTTTTGTATTAGTTTTGAACATACCAGCAAACACACGGATAGCATGTTTTTGAGGTTAATTTAGCTTAGTGTATGGTGGTGAATTTATGTTTTGAATACATAGTTTGGATTCAGAAGAAATGAGTGAAGACTTTTAGTTTTATTGAACCGATGTGCAAAATACATCTAGAGCCCGTTTGGGTAAAACATTCAATAACTTCTTATTATGTAAGAATATTTATTATAAGTACTAATATTTTAATAAATTATTTGCGTTTGGATATCATCGTGATGGAAAGATGCTTACGTGATGAGATATTAAAATTTTTGGATATATTATTATATAAACATTTATTAAATGTTTCTTCATTATATAAACTTAAAAATAATTAAAAAAATAAAATATGATAAAAAAATATAAAATATAAATATATATATATATATATATATATATATATCTAAAAGTATTTAAAAAAAAATCAGTAATCATCATTCCCTTATTTTAATTTTGCAAAGACAGCAAAATAAAATTTGTAGATTTAAGAAAATTATAAATTAATTAAAGACTATTACATCTATGATAAGAAAATTAAAAAAAAAAAGGAAGAAAAATATGAAAAAAAAAAAGATGCACAGTAGATTCGATTACAGTAATTTTGAGATAGCGCCTAAATTTACGTAAGTTATTAGACTATCTTTCATAATTTATCAAAATAAACTACAGACATTTTAGGATAATAAATAAGATCTTTTATTAAATTTTCCCAAATAAGATATTAAAGTATAAGATTGTTGATAAATATAACTGTGGAAAAAATATTTGTCTGAATTGTATAAATCTGAAAGAAAATTTTAAATTTCATTGAAAATAAGATTAAAATATGTATATCACACCTATATTCAATAGTATCGAGTAACCAAATAGAAATTAAGTAATTAAAAATCTACTATGAATTATATTGTACTTTTTCTGAATTCATGAATTAGTTTCATATTTTGCTAGTTAGAATCTACTTTGAATTATATTGTATTTTGTGTCTAGATTAAGTTTCTAGAATTTTTTTATCTAATAATAGTTTGTCAGAAAACATTTATTTATTTTATTAATTAATAATAAAATATAGTTTAAATAAAAAACAAAATTTATATATGAAAATCATGAAAATACATATGAAAAAGAGAGCACATAAATTTTAATTTTATTTAGATAGTAAAATTAACATAAAGATAAAAAAATTACTTATATTAAAAAGTAATTAACATAATAAAGATTAAAAATATATTCATTATTATATTTAATTTAATTATTTTATAAATTTATTAGTTTATCGTATTTGATAATTATATTCTTATTTCATTTTAAAAGTATATGTTCCAAAAGTTAAAATGTTGTAAAGGAGGATCGCTCTAGAAGAATTTTGCTATTCAGAAGATTTTAATGCAAGGAAGGATCAATTGAAAAGTGTAGGTCTTTGAATTAAGAGGAAATTTGTGGTTTATTATGTTAATTCAAAGTCTCACTTTGGTAAGCATTAGAAAGATAGAAGAGTGAAAGACCTATATAAGAGAGGGGTGATAAGATTTATTCACTTGCACCACATCCTTAAATCTATAAAAAAAAAATTGTATTAGGTTTTAGGTAGTGTGTCAAAATTATGTGGGAGGGTTTATAATTTTTCTGAGTAAAAATTATATGTAAGATGATTTATATTTTTTCCGTGCATAAATTACATGTGAAATGGTTTGTATTTTCCGTATAAAAATTATACATAAAATGATTTTAAATTTTTATGTATAAAAATTATAATTAATAAATTTTGTTTCAATAATTAATTTATGGTAGAAGTGTTTTTCAATTGATTAAATGAGGTAAATGAATTAGATAATTAAATATAAATAAAGATTAAGTTAAAGTACTTCAGAAAAAGACGTCTAATAACTAGGGTGGGAATAGGTCAAGTCAAGTTCAATATCAGACATTTTTTATTTTATAGGTCTGTGACATGTATTAAATTGTTTTTTTTCCTTAGCTTTTTTAAAATGTCTAGTCTGTCATGTGGTCTGATAGGCTGGTATGTTTTCCTAAGCTTATTTATAAAGGCGTGTTTACAAAGTCTCATTTTCAAAACCTATTTGTTTATAAATCTGCTTAAGCCATTTTCATTGTGATTTACAATGAAATAACATTGTAGTGTAGTAGTGAGTAATTTTTTATTTAAACCTTAATATATAGATTTAAATCTTACCTTTATCATATTTTTAATGTCAAGTTTAACAGGTCAATTGGACAGATTAAAAAATATTAGTTTGGACTTGAAAAGTGACTGAAGATAGGTCAAACTAGACCATAGCCTAATAATTTGTAAGCTAGTTTTTAAACATTTTACATTATTAAATTAAAATAATTATTATAAATTTCGAATCAAATTATATTATTCATGGAATAACTTTTTACAAGATTTTTATATTATTATTTTACTTTATTATTATTTTCTTTACACATTTGATATGGAGAACCAGCCGAAGGAAACATGAAGAAAACTACTCAACGCGTGTTGGTAGACTTAAGAGTCAATGCAGAGAGTCTATATGCAGAAGATCAGCGTGTGAAGGTGTTATGCAGATTCGTATATATTTGTATAGTATTGATGTGACCTTAGGCTGTAGTTTTAAAAATTACTTTATTATTTTGAGAATTAAAATAATTGTTTAGAATGTTTCACTCCCTCCACTCACTTATATATTTATTCTTGTTTAAATATTTTTTTTCAAATAAAATGTTTAATTACGTTTATTTTTACACTTTTATCATGGCTGAATCTCTCATTTTCTTGTTTTAAAAGTTGTTTCAATATTAGATAATTCTTTTCTTTTCTTAATTTTTTTCAATTTTATTTGATATTTATCTCTTTTATTTTACTCAACATTCTTTAAAATTAATAAAAAATTCATCCTTAAGTTTTCAAATTAAAATTTTTAAAAAGTGTTTTCTTACTTTATTTGTATTATTTAATTATTTTTATCTCAAAAAAGACAATTTTCCAAAAAAAAAATGATATGTAATGATTTTCACATGTCGCAATATCTGTTTAATGCGTTATATTCATTTGTTAAATGTATACATAATAGTTATAACTCATGCATTGCAAGATATGGTAGACAAACAAGAACAGGGTAGTATAGTGTAAAAAAGCTATTTAACGACGCACATTTAACAACAGTTTTAAATTAATATCATTATTAAAACTAGCCTTAGTTGAGGACGCTCCTTATTCTCTCTTGAATCTTCGTTCTCTCATTCTCTCTACACTGGCGTCATTGCAGTACATTCTCGTTTTCTCGTTACAGCACCTAAATTTTTTAATTCATGTAAATAAATTTTACTAATTTTATTTCATTTAATTTTTTATTTAAAAGTATTATTGAATTAATTCCACTATCTCTAACAAAAGATAATTAATAAAAAGTGGTTTAGTTTTGACGTAAAATTGAAAAAGATATTTACCTATTATCCTTATTCCTGATAAAATTAAATATTAATTTTATTGACATATATACAATTTCGTCGTAACGAGTATGTGACAATGGAAGATTGAGAGGGAGAGAATGTGACAATGTAGAACAATTATTAGTCACCACACAAATATTAATATAGTATATATAGAAGAACACATCATATAGTTCCTGGAAGTTGATGTTCATCACGTTCGTCCACTTGTTGAAGGCGCTTTGGACTGCGTTTTTGAAAGTCCCATTAAATAAAGGATGTGGATTGTATTTGTAACTGAGTGTTGTGGTTCCTTTGGGCCATCGGGTGCCAAGGACATTGTAATGAGAGACAGTGTGAAGAGATCGTATGTTATCAGGAAAATCAGGAACACCGCATCGAGGTGTCATAAGCTGTTTAAGAGTATTGTGGTCGAGCTTGCCGGTAGGGTTTAGGTTGTAATACTTTTGATATATTTTGATGGAAGATATGAGGTCGTTGTCAAATCTGTCATCAAAGTTTGATGGTGGTGTGTTACCAATATTGTACCCAATTTCATGGAAATACCTTTTCACATTTGATAAGCCTTTGTAGTTTTGGCCAGGCTGGTATGTGGTGAATTTGTGTGAATCCTTCCAAAAATCTTGTTCATGGATGGAAGTCACACTCGGAAACGGAATGGAGGCCAAGCAAAGATATAGAATTGCAAAAGCAACTAAGGGACATCGGTTGCAAAGAGACATGTTTTTGTGAAAATGGAACACTCTCAGAGAAAAGATGAAATGAGGAGTGTGTGGAACAAGCAAAACACAGGGATATATATATATATATATATATATATATATATATATATATATATATATATATATATATATATATATATTAATATTAATGATTTATTTATTTCATACTTTCAAGTACATTATTATGAAGTAGTTTTATTTTATAATTATTTTATTTTATAATATATATATATATATATATATATATATAATTTTAATTATTCATTAGTTGTAGAAATTTTATGTTGTGATGATTTGACGTTATCTATTAGCTATAATAATTTTATCCTATAATTTAAGTTTATTTATCATTATCTACCAAAATTTGTATATATTATAAATTTCAAATTCACTTAATATATAATAATACTATATAAAAGTAATTAATATTAAGTAGAATATTAAAAAATTTATATTATGTTACTTATGTTATTTATTTTTGTCAAATATTACATATAATGATAAAAAAAAATTGTCTTATAAATTATTTATTTATCATTTTTATTTTCTTTATCCCATTAAATTAAATAAGGGATTCTATGTCCGAAGATTACACTCCAAAGGAATATAGGGTTGAAAGTGAATACTTTGTCCAATGTTTTTCTTTTTTAACTTTTGTTCACGTATTTTTTTCATTTAGTATTTTCTCTATCTCTAACTGTACTATTCGGCTATGAATTTAAAAAATAAATAAATCATAAATTAAATATGAGAGAAAACAACGTTTTAATATTATACAAAACAGTTAATACTAAATAAGATATTTTAATAAATTTTACGTTATTTTGTGCGTATTTTCTATTATTTATCAAATACTAAGTATAATAAAAATTATCATATAATATATGACTGCAATGTGTTGTGCATTGATGGGACGAGCACACTTCGTGGTCAAACTTCAATGAAGTTCTCAGGATTTCAACAACTCTGATACTGTAACCCGACTTTAATATGACTAGGTTATGTGTCACGATTTAGTTGAGTGTGCTTGCGGTTTAATTAAGGATTTTGAAGTAACTTTACATAATAAATGATTTCATTAGTTTGAAAAAGTAAAACTTTTAACAGATAAATTAAATCAACCCTAGATGAAAAGTAAGTGTAACTTTGTATGTATAGATAGATATACAGGTACAAGAATAGGCATTGATTAATTTGATACAAAATTCAAAAATGGCAAGCTTTAATAATGATTAGCAGTTCAACTCATACAAGAAAAAGAAAGGATAGCTATTTACATTGTTTTCGTAGTTATTTTCCAATTTAACACATGATTGATCGGATATATTTTCCCGTCTAACATATAATAGATAGATAGATACATAGATAGAGTAGGAAGTAGTATTTATCAAAAATTAAGATAGTGTATAAGATTATGTAATGATATGAATTAAATAAATGAATAAAAGATAAAAACTTAATTTCTTTTAGTAAAAAAAATTATTAAATAAAAAGTTGTGTCACATGTAAAGTATTTGAATATATTATCTTTTCTCTTAGTATATTAAATCACTTTATTTTAATATTAATTATTTGCTAGCGGTAAAATAAATCTTGTCATATGATTATTTTTAATTAATAATATTTATTAAATATAATAATTTATTGTATTATTTATATTTAATTATCAACATTTTCTGATTACCTTACTTTTTATATATATATATATATATATATATATATATATATATTATGAATTATGAATTCACTTAATCTATTATAACTAGCAAAAATATTAACAGTACCACATCTATCTCTTTACAATTTTTATGTTATTAAATTTTATTTGAAGAAGAAAGAAAATGATAAGTAAAAAATATAAGAGTAGTGAATGAGAAAAAAGAAAATGGTGTAAGGTAAGTAAGTAATAAGTATGTGTTCAATTTAAAATAAAGCAAGTGAAGATGACAGTTGATAATATTAATTTTTAAATTAATTTAAAAATACAACAAACTGAGAATGAAATGATTAAAACTAAATTAATTTTTAAATTTTATTAAGAGAAATGTAGAAAAAAATATTTAAAACATAGAAATATAACAAATAACTTTGTAAATTTAAAAGGATAAAATTATTGAAAAGAAATGAAGATTAATAGCAACTACATAAAAGGACATCCTTTCTTAATAGCTACAAATTTTAAAATAAAGTTGTCTCTTTTCTTCTTTTTTTTTTCTTTAATTTTATCTAACTTTTTTTTCTCTAAAATATCATTTATCTCATGTATTTTAAAGATTATATAATTAAAATAAATAAATATTATGTATTAAAACACTGTTGTGATGAATTAAAAAATTAAAAAATATTTTTATTTCATTTCATCCAACTGAATTATGATACATTTTATGTCACTCCATTTTATATATCAGTCCAAACATAACAAAGTCAAATAAAGATGAAGGTGATAAACAGTGGAGAGGGTGAAGTAGATTCAGCATAAATAGTTTATATATATAAAAATTTGTTGTTGGATAAAGAAAATAAAAAAAAATCCTGCCTAAATTATATTAAATATATAAATATTTAATTGAAGTGTTCTTAAAGAAATTAAACATAAATTACTAAAAACATATCGAAATAATTAAATGATAAGGATAAATAGTATATTTAATTTAATTTAAAAATAATTTTAAGATTTTTCATTTAAATTTAGGTGTATTTTATTAAAATTAATTTTATTAAACTTAAGCCGGGAAAACAGATGGATGAGATCATTTTTATCCTGAATCATTGTGATCAAAATAATCCATTATGATCCGTTAAAAAATTTGAATATAAAAATCTAATCCTTAAATTCATTTAGTAAAATAATTTCTAAGATGCATTAACATAATTTTCTTTATAAAAAATTGCCTATTTTTTAATTTTAAAATATTTTGTCTTTTTTATTTTTTTCTTTATTTTTTCTTTTATTCCCTATATTAATAAAAAATAATTAATAATCATATTTTTTAATATATTATATATTTTAATTAAATATTATTTATAAAAAATATATTAATAATATATATATATATATATATATATATATATATATAATGTATAAGGGTCTTTTAAATAAATAAGTGGGACCAAAACAGGCCGTAAGTTTGTCATAGACAGTTTAACTTAATTTTCACTCTGATAGTTATCTATTAAATTTTTAATTTAATAAATTTATGAAAATTTTAAATATAAAAATATATTGGATTGATTTTGATATGTCAAGTACTTATGATCATTATATTTTAAAATAATAATTAATAAATTATATAAATGGATAGGTGGATTTAATCTCTTAATTTATTGTTTCTTGATAATGTATAGTTAGAAGAATTTCCTTTCAAAAGAATTAGATAAAAATCGGATAAATAAATTAATTTTCCAGCCTTCACCAAACCTTGCCTGGCCTCTTCTTTTATCTTTAAAACTTCATTATTTACAATTAATTGGGTGGTCCAGTCCCACAGTTGTGATAACCCAATATCTACGATCAATTGCAGAACTTAATAAACTCTAGTACTATTTTAAAAATATGAGTTATAAATCTAACTTAATTTTATAAAATCTTATAGGTAAGAATTATTTTCTGTTTTATATATATATATATATATATATATATATATATATATATATATATATATATTTTAATATTATAATCATTTATCTGATTATTCTTTTTTCATATATTTTCTCACTAATTTGTTTCTTTATATATTTTTTGGAAATTGTTTGACTAACAACTGGGATGCGAGGCTAACCGCATCCCATAATATATTTTCATTAAAAAATAATTGAAAGCAAAATGACATTGTTTTGCTCGGTTTAGGGAAAAAAATTTACGAAACTAAGGACTCGCGAAACCTATTTTGAAGTTTCTTTCTCTCTCAATCTACACCCATTTTTAGTCTTCTTTCTCTCAATCTACATTCATTCTCCATTTTCAGTCTACACCCATTAAAATCAAAATTTTGAGGCTTCTTTCTCTCTCAATCTATACCCATTTTCAGTCTTCTTTCTCTCAATCTACACTCATTCTCCATTTTTGAAACTCATTCTCCATTTTTTACCATCTTCTTTCTCTCTCAATCTGCACCCCTTCTCCATTTGTGAAACTCATTCTCCATTTTTGAAACAAAAATTCCTTTTATTGTTGGAAAGCCCGATGTATCAGAAAGTTCGGTTGATTGTGTGAAGTCAAAATCATTCCTCTTTTATTGTGTGAAGCCAAAATTATCTCTTCTTGCCTTAGGAGAAGGTCTATCACGAAAGTCAGAAGGTTCTGTTCATGCTCTTAAAATTTATTGTTTTCATTTGTTTCTCCATGTTATTTGTTTTTCCTCTTCATGAACATACTTTGCTCGGTTGTTTATTTCTATGATTACTGTTGTTCAATTTTTAATTTTTTTTTTTCTGGTATTGCAATTTATTTCGAGAAGATGGTGGTGTAAACTTTTTTGAATCTTGTTGTATACCTGTTCAGAATGTTGTAATAATAGTTTGTCATAAAAATATTTATTTATTTTTATTAATTAATAATAAAATATAGTTAAAATCAAAATCAAATTTTATATATGAAAATCATGAAAATACATATGAAAAGAGAGCACATAAATTTTAATTTTATTTAGATAGTAAAATTAAAATAAAGATAAAAAATTACTTATATTAAAAAGTAATTAACATAATAAAGATTAAAAAAATATTCATTATTATATTTAATATAATTATTTTATAAATTTATTAGTTAAGCATATTTGATAATTATATTCTTATTTCATTTTAAAAATACATGCTCCAAAAGTCAAACTGCTGCAAGGGAGGATCGTTTTCTTCGGCCTCTCCTAGCCTTTTTGAAAAGTCTAATATAACTTATGACTTGATAGGTTGATATGTTTATCTAAGCTTATTTATTTTCAAGATTTATTTACTAAATCTGTTTATAAACCTGCTTAAGTCATTTTTATTGTGATCTGCAATAAAATAATATTATAATATAATGATTAGTAATTTTTTATTTAAATCTTAATACATAAATTTAATATTAAAAATATAATATTTTACATTTATTATATTTTTAATATTAAATTTAACATGTCGGTGGAACTGGCTAAAAAATATTAGTTTGGACCTCAATGGTGACGGAAGACAGGGCAAACTAAACCATAGCCCTAGTAATAATTTGTAAGCTAGTTTTTAAATATTTTACATTATTAAATTACAATAATTATTATAAATTGTGAATCAAATTATATTATTCATGGAATAACTTTTTACAAGATTTTTATATTATTTTTTTACTTTATTATTATTTTCTTTACACGTTTGGTATGCAGAACCAGCCGAAGGAAACATGAAGAGTACTGCTCAACGCGTGTTGGTAGACTTGAGAGAATTATTAGTTACCACACAAATATTAATATAGTATATATAGAAGAACACATCATATAATTCTTACATTAGTTATTTGAAAATATAGATTGCATAAAGTTATAATTCATACGTTAATTAATTAATTTATTATAATGCATCACAGATGCTTTTTATATAGGGTAGGGTTATATATTGATGATCTTGAATTCATGATTTGTCAAGGAGTGATGTTGTAGATGTATTTAATTCCATCTATATCATCTTTCGTTAAGGTTGCCTTCTTAGTCCGGGCATTTAAATAAGCATACATGACGGCCGAAGGGAGATTGGAATGGGCTAACCCTAGCAAATGTCCAATCTCATGTAGGGATAAGGATTCAACGTCAACAGCACGATTCTCTGTTCTCTTTGTGATGTCACCTGATGACACCCAAGTCGCGTAAGTGTTCAAGCGAAACTCCCCATACGTGGGTTGTAACGCGTAGGCCCACGGTTGGGGATTAAAGTTTGTGAATGGAGTCCCAGTCAGGAACGCAATATTAATTTGGGCCTGGTTAAATGATGGTACTTCCTGGAAGTTGATGTTCACCACGTTCGTCCACTTGTTGAAGGCGCTTTGGACTGCGTTTTTGAAAGTCCCATTAAATAAAGGATGTGGATTGTATTTGTAACGGAGTGTTGTGGTTCCTTTGGGCCATCGGGTGCCAAGGACATTGTAACGAGAGACAGTGTGAAGAGAGTGTATGTTATCAGGAAAATCAGGAACACCGCATCGAGGTGTCATAAGTTGTTTAAGAGTATTGTGGTCGAGCTTGCCGGTAGGGTTTAGGTTGTAATACTTTTGATATATTTTGATGGAAGATATGAGGTCGTTGTCAAATTTGTCATCAAAGTTTGAAGGTGCTGTGTTACCAATATTGTACCCAATTTCGTGGAAATATCTTTTCACATTTGACAAGCCTTTGTAGTTTTGGCCAGGCTGGTATGTGGTGAATTTGTGTGAATCCTTCCAAAAATCTTGTTCATGGATGGAAGTCACACTCGGAAACGGAATGGAGGCCAAGCAAAGATATAGAATTGCAAAAGCAACTAAGGGACATCGGTTGCAAAGAGACATGTTTTTGTGAAAATGGAAGACTCTTAAAGAAAAGATGAAATGAGGAGTGTGTGGAACAAGCAAAATAGACGGAAATATATATATAGGAAGAAACCATGAGTATGTACACTTCAAGTAAACGCAAATTTACGCAACTGCGGCTCAGTTTGGTCCAGTTAGATATTATTCATAGGGGTTTGTTTCTATTAGGGTGGTGGCAAGCAATGCATCGTAGGGTGGTAGAAATTTTATATTGTGATGATTTAACGTTATCTATTAGTTATAATAATTTTACAACTTTACTTTTTTATTAACCTTACCCGCTCATATAATATAATATATATATATATATATATATATATATATATATATATATATATTTCTCTTTTTTCATATTTTATATATATGTATCTTTCTTTCTTTACATTTTATATATATGTATCTTTCTTTCTTTACATTTTATAACTAACTGTCTTCGTATTCTAGTTATCTACCAAATCATTTCCATAATTTTATCATATCATTTCAGTTTATTTATCACTATCTACCAAAATTTGTATATAATATTGTAACGGGCTGAATTATCAAGATTCTAAAATTATATAAACATCATACTAAATTATCAAGATTCTAGAATTATATAAATAGTTAAGTGAATTTGATTACTAACAGTTACGAAAATTTTACAATAATTTATCAATCACAAACAAACAAAGTGTTGATTTAGCATTCTTCCTCGACTAAATCGCTTTATTTTCTTTATGAAATCAAGGTTTCTTTTCCTGATGGAAAGAAAAAAAACTCTATTTGATTTGGTGTCTTCGGAATTATAATAATTCCTAACCTATTAACCTATAGGGTTGCCCTAATTCCTTAATGAACAAATTTGATATCTATTAATTAAACCCTCGTAAACTCACTATAAATCAGTTAACAATAAGTCAAATAATTAAATAACTAATATAATTTTTAATTAAAATATAATGCCCAAAATCATTTAGAAAATTTTCTAACCATTTTACCATTCCTTGTTATACAGCATTCTTATTTATTTTCTTTAAACTTACTATTCGCTGATAGCTTGCCAGAAAGTCAAACAATTTTAACATGTCATAATTTTTTTTTTAATGCGTATTATTCATTATTATTTTATATATATATATATATATATATATATATATATATATTAAATTTATGCGAACACGTCAAGAAGAGTATTATTACCTACCCATGTATTGGTCAAGTAACAAGTTATCAATTTATTAAAATATTAATTATTAATTTCTTATCAACAAGGAAACTATTCATTGTACACAAAATGAAAATGAAAAGTACATGTAGCTAACTACATTTAAGTCATACATAAATATACGTACGTACAAAAGTGGGAATTGATTAAATTTATGTTAAAATTTTGAAAAATTGCTTGGTATAATAATATTTAGGGATTCAACGTATACAAGAAAAGCAAAAGATACTTATTCACGTTATTTCCTAATTATTATAGTATTGATTAGATATATTTTCACACTCAACGCAACAAAGCAATAATCATGGTAACGAATTTATTTTGATTTTTATTTGACTTCATTTTTAATTCAAAATGTAAGATTTATCTCGTTTACTAAATATATTTTAATTACTTACTTCAGCGGACACAATTTAGACACAAGTACTTTAATATATCATTATAATGGTCAATATTTATAAAGTTTGCATGTACAGTGTAATGAAATTTGATTTATTTTTTAATGGCTTTCTGTACAAGGAAATATTTCCTATAATCATGCTGTTGTTGATGTTATCTGCCACAAATTATATTTGTTAAAATCAAGTGAGGTATAAATTTTATTATTTTCAATGTTTGTCCATTAATATTAACTGATATTTTGTTTAAGGTAATTGTTTGACAATTTCTTTTCCAGTTTTTGTGGCAATATATAGTAGTGTCATTTTTAATTCTTTGCCTCTTATTTGTACTGATGGCAGCGGTATTTGGAGAGCTGTGGTAAAGAAGAAAGTAATTAGATGGTATTATTAGGGTTATCGTCTGCATTGTGTCTTTCATGGGATACCAGAAGACAGTTTATTAAGTTTTAATGATGATTACATGGTTGGGTATCCAAAAAGATAAAAATTATATTCACTCTAATAATGTATAGGTGTTAGTTATGGTATATTTTTATCATTGCGGAACAGTAAATTTAATTATCTCTTAACTCTTGATGTGCTTAGTAATTTTGATATATAAAATACTCACGATAACAATTGTACATTGATTTGATCATAGTTTTGATTAGAAGATTTATACACCTTTTGAAAACTTTATTGATACACTTCAAAATATTTTTGGTGATGTGTCTATATCTACGTCCTTCTTTGTTGTATGTCATATTCCATTTTTCTTTTGAAATTCTTTGAATCCAAGCTATGATCACATGACTTAACTCACAAAATTTCTCATGATTTTTGTCAAAAATATGTTTGTGCATAGTATGGCCTACACCAAAACACATGAATAATACATTAGTTACTCATGAGAAAACATAATAATCATGAAAAATAGTGAATTTTTAATAATGCAATACTTACCTAACTTCACCAACAATTGTTTTTGTTTTCAGTTCTTAAATTTGTGATTAAAATTGCTTACAATATGTTGTGTGCAATAGACATGGTGAACATGAGGTCAACTTCATTCATAGCTTCATTATCAATTGCCGACTTGATGCTCAGATGTCAAGTAGAGATTAGACAAATCCTTGATTTATTTATCACATGTAGACATAAATGAGAAAGAAAACACAATCAAGTTAATAAAATTTCACCTTCAACAACAACAATGCAAAAGGTACAACATTGTCATTCATATCTTGTGTTGTAGCTATTAATAGTGTTTTGCGATATCTCTCATACGAGTATGTATCATCTACTTGTATTATTGGCTTGCAAAATTTAAAATCATCGCCACATTACCTTAAAGTCCAAAAGACACGATTAAATTGTTAGACTTCACAAATCAAAGTGTTACCAATAAAATAATCATCATCACAAATTTGATAGAAAGAACGAGAAGAATGAATTTGCATGTATTGGAGGCAAATAAGAAGTTTAGCATATGATTGTTTTCAATCACCGTACACCATGGTTATTGCTTTTTGTTTAGCTGAATATGTCTTCCATTATGAAATTTTATAACTAAATACACTTGCAATTCTCTCTTGAATCAATACAATTTTTATTGACAAATCTTCCTTCATCATACCTATTAAAAAATAAATTATGTTAAGCCATCATTATAAATACTTTACTTATTGAGTCGATAAATTATAATATTAATAACATAATTTCACATGGCTAAAATGCATGAACTAATTAAATCTAAATCAAGGTTATCATGATCTTGTGTTAAACTATGGTTTAAACAAGTATGTGGTTCACACCATTGCATAACTTTCCACCTATCTGTCCTTTTTAATTGTATAGCTCGCATATAAAATAGACACGGAAAATTATCACTACTTTTAGTGTAATGAGCAACATGTTTTGTTGATTCAGACTTATCTACTATCATCATTTGGTGCACATTTATCACATAATATTTGACAACATTTTGCACTTCTTGTTTGTTGTCAAATTCCAAACCAACAAATAATTCTTGTCCAACAATCTAGTTTGAAGCAACACTTAAACCCAATAACTTTTCTTAATTAGGGTAATTCTAATTAATATTTGTATTATGTGGTATCTCTTGCCAAAAAGGTCGTTGACTTCCTCCAACATTAACATCAAATAAATATTTCTTATTTTCATTATATAAGGTAAAAATTAATTTTAATTCATGCTAACCTTCTTGAGTTTCAACAACAACATTAAGTTGCACTTTAAAGCCTAAACTATGATGATCGTCATCAAATTCAAGTAAATTATAGTTAAAATCTTCTTTATCGGCTGATGAATCAACATATGAATCAGAAATGACATAATCTTCATCATTATCACTTGAGTTTAACCTTGTAATACCTATTTCGTAGGAGCTACCAACATTTGTATCAATTGCACCCATATTATACGCAGACACACCATCTACAACTACTTCAGATAATTCTATAGACCCATGTCCTCTTGTTGAAATTACCAATCATAATTTCAACACATCGTCAACTATTTGCAACGTGACATATTTATTTATTACAAAATAGAATTGAACTTAAGTTTATCATGTATTCTTTTTATTTAACTCATTAAAACTTATTCCATGGTTGATTTGAAAAGCCTTTTTAAATCCTTCAAACATTACTCATTCGTCACTTTCAACAATCATACCATTAATGTAGACAACAATAATAGCTACATAAATCATCTTTCCAAAAATTATCTACAACAAATAAAAACTTTCATTTATAATAAAGTGCTTAATTAATAAAACAATCTCAAATATATAGAATTAAAATTATCATCAAAATATATTTACCTCACAATTATCAACTTTGATAATTTTCACTTTACACATGCATATAAAAGATAATAATTATTTTTTGAAAAAAAAAATTAGCATAGAAAAAAAGATAGGAGTCAAAGGAGAACCTAAAAGTGTTGAGAGAGGTGTGCGAGTGATATTTTTAAAGATTTGAAGTTGTCAGCAAAAATGCAGGAACTGAAGTCACTACACTAGCTGGCGACTTTAGTCCACATGAAGTCGCCAGGAGTCATGGCAACTCCATGAGACTTTTGCCACGTGACAATTAAAGTCACCACATGGATAAACCTCATCCTGTACCGGTGTATGTGTGGTGAAAGACATTTGTTTGGAACATGGTTGTAGAGTATGAGTTCCTGTTCTCTTTTTCCATCACTCTGATATCTCTTACATTCATGTTTTCCAAAACAAAAAAGAGATCGAAATTTCTGACTATGAGTAGAGATCAATACTTGTTCATCTCAACTTCTCCTCTTAGTATTCTCAATTTTAATAATAATATGCAATTTTTCCTATTCACTTTTATTCAATTAATTTGATTACTTGGACTGAATTTTATTTTTAGATTAATGTTGGTTATACTCTTTTCTATTGTTGTGCTCCATTTTATTCCTGATGCTTTGTTGCTCTTATTGCTTTTGAATCAACTTTCATTTTGTCCTCGTTAATATGAATTGAGTATCAATGACCTTATTTGTTTATTGAATTAAGTACTGATTGCCTTGTTTTATGTATTGAACTAAGTATTGGTGGCTCAATCTTTTCTATTTCCTTCTCGGTAGCTTAGACCCAACACCTTCTTCTATGTTGTCTCTATGTTTAGTTTCTTCACTTCCTTCTTCTTTTTATCTTTTCCGCGTGGTTGCGTATCCTTTGATTTTGTTTAGGAGTTGTGTGGTTGGTGTGAAGGATAGGTCTATATTGGTGTTATGGGTACTTGCATGGGTTTGGTGTGGGGTTTTGTGTTGTTGGTTGCTAACAATAGGGTCTGTCATGCAAACAAAAATTTGGGGCTTAGTTTGTGGTGGAGACTAACGGTGTGAGTCACAACAATGGTGGAAGACAACACGTATGGTTGAGAACTGCCATGGGGCCAACGTCGGAAGGGAGGCGAGAGAGACACTCGATGAGGAATAAATGAGAAAGACAATAATAAAAAAGTAAAAGAAGAAAATTCATTTTCTTTCTCTTAAATGGTTTCAATGCACTAAATGACAATGATGAATAAAGAATTACACTTTTTAGTTTATAGTCAAATAATAATAAAATTTTAATGCAACTAATCAAATCAATTAAATGTTATGACATAAGGCAATCAATTTTTCCCGGCCGCATGTATTACCATTTATGCAGTTTTGATTTGATTTTAATTTTAATTTTTTTTTTCAAATGCAAAGTTCAAAGTTTTGGAAAAGTTAAGATGTAAAGCTATTTACATTATAATTTATTTTTATCTAAAATAATTAGATGTTGAATAAAATTACTTAATATTAATCACTTTGTAGATGAAGTTAATTTCATTATAAATGAAATACATTATTACATATAAGTAATTGTTTATTTTTTATATATTACATAAAAGTTAAATTATTTTGTTTTTAACACTTCATTTTAATTTCAGTAATGGTAATTTTAGTATTAACTCTCCTTTTTTTTATTTTAGTCTTAACTAATTAATTAGTATCTTGTATGCATTATTATTATAATTGTTATATTATTATAATTATTTGACTTAATTTGATTTGTGATTAATTCCCAGTCGCACGGTATTGTATTTAAGAAATTCTATACGAATTTAATTCTTGTTTTTTTTATGCCATATTTCTCAATTAACCATTTTCATTTTTTTATTTACATTAATTTTATGCGTGTTTATTTGTGTATGTTGATTTTAATTCATTTAATTATGGTGTCAAATATTATGCTATGGTGAAATAATTTGTGTGGGTTGAAAGAGTAATTTTGTAGGCATGTTGCATCAATAAAAATACTTAGATTCATGATAATCGGTTGTAATGATTTGAAAGTAAGAGGGATAAATGTCTGGAGGAGCAAGTTGGCTTTGGCGAGATGTTTGTGATGTATGATGTTTTCAAGAAAATGACGATGATTACCATGAATGTTAAGTGAAACAAAAATATTTTCGAAAAGTGGGGATGAATGAAACTAGAATGATTTGTCCCGACCGGGTCAATGTAATGACCTAGGACTTTGAGAGTATTCGCGGTGGGGAAAGCTTCCACACCATAAGTGGAGAGTGACTCTTGTTGTAACACCGGTTATGTTGATCATGACTGCTACTATCTTTAGTGAGAGTGTCAGAGGTAACATGTGCTCCTAAGCATGACTCAATTGTTTTGATGGTACCACATGATGACATGAGGGTGAATAGTGAGTAACATGCATCATATTGGGTTGTACGATGTGATTAGTTGTGAATTGAGTATTTTTGTATTTTCTGATATTTATTATTTTGATTTGCTCTTGTTAATCTCATTATTATTATTAAAATGTGAACTAATCCTAGAATTGTATCTGTAGTTTGGCACATGTGATGACTTCACGAACAGAAGGAGCAGGTAAGTAGTTTGTTGGTGGCCAAAATAATTTAAGGTTAGGAAAGGAATCCAATTACTTTAAGACATGACAAACTTGTCATCTTTTCTTTTTATGAATTTGAATGACTGTTATTATTTATAAATATTAAAATTTCTTGTTACATGTTAAATATTTTATTGTGTGAGACATTGTTCATTTGCTGAGACATCTATTATTAAAGAATTTTATTTTAAAATTTACTTTGTAAAATAGAATTTAGTTTCCTTCACTTAACACAATTATTTTCCTAAAATTATAAAAAATTTATGATGTTGCTATCATAATATTTCAAAAGCATTACGGTTGGAATTGTGGTAAGGGTGATTTTCTAAACTGAGCTATGTTTTTACATATTTAAAACTTTTAGTAACTGTTAAGAGATTTTGGTGAGTTTATGTCATCTAGAACAAATTATTCATCACTAAAGGGATAAACTTTGATGGAGAAACATTTTTCTTAAAAATAATTTTGGTATCTCGGTTTTCACGAAATGTTTCATTATTATTATTATTATTATTATATAATTATATATTATCATATATTACATTAATGATATCATTGTATTAATATCATATATCATAAATTTATTTATTATATGATATTATATTATATTATATATATACAATATACATAATAAAATATATTTGTATGTATTTTTAATTTCATAATTAAAATATTCATTCAAATCAAATTCTAATTTTAGATGTCTTTGTCATACTTATAAACAGAAAGTTTTTAATATTTAATATTTACTACTTAGTATATTTAATTTATTATATATATATATATGTATATATATATATATATATATATATATATATATATATATATATATATATAATAAAACATTAATAAAAAAGGCCAATGTCAAAAAAAAAAAATTTAGAGTAGAAGGCCCAAATTGATTCCCAGCCCATTTCTACCTCCCGCTCAATTTTAGGCGGTTTTTACAAGTGATAAAAACCTTGTCTGGCTCTGTAAATCTTAGTGTTTCTACAATTTCAGGGTTTAACGCTACAGTTATTCTGGCTCAGTAAATAGCGCGCAGTAAGTGTTGTTCTCTCTTTCGCTTTCGCTTGCCTCCTCTTCTGATCTAGCGTGGATCTGTCATCTGCTCAGCTCCAATTAGGTTAACTTTCTTTTCTTTTTTCTGGAATCTTGTATTCTTGTTCTTCGATTTCTTTTCCAAATCAATCATATGATGAGAAACAAAACCTGCAACAATATAATTGAATTTGCTCCATGATTCCTTGTATTTAAGTCTCTGATGAGTTTTAATTATGTTAGTTAATTATTAATGATAATTTATCAACTGTTAATGTATGGATTACTTTTGTATGAAAAAAATTCATTAGTGTTCTGTCTTCCATGACATTGTTCCTTTACCATGTACTCCAAAATTAGGCTGATGTATTGTATTTTATATTACTTCATGCAGTGACAATGGGGAGTGATGAAAGTTTGAAGACATGGGTATCAGATAAGTTGATGTCGCTGTTGGGATATTCTCAGCCCACAGTAGTGCAGTACATGATTGGACTATGTAATTCATCTAATATCTTCTTCTTACCCTTAATTGTAGTCAATTTGGGTATTATGTTGGGATTTATGTGTTATCTCTGGTAATCTCTTTTTTGGTGTTTCAGCCAAGCAATCTACTTCATCAGCTGATTTGGCCGGCAAGCTAGTAGAGTTCGGGATTTCATCAACCGACACTCGTGCATTTGCAGAAGAAATTTTCTCAAGGGTTCCTCGTAAATCAGCAGGTTTAAATGTGAGTTTTTTCTTCTTTAATCTTAAGGTGTAGTAAAAATATACTTTCATCTTCATAGTGTTCAGCTAGCAAATCCTTTCCTGTAGAAATAGGTTATAACTTCTGGTTATTGATATTCTTGCATATTCTATATCAGCAATATCAGAAACAAGAGAGAGAAGCTGCGATGTTGGCGAGGAAGCAAAAGACTTACACAATTTTGAAGGCTGATGACGACACTGATGATGACAATGTAGATAAATCTTCAATAACTACTGCTTCATCTATAAAGGTTGACAATCATAGAAAACGTTTCAGGAAGAAAACTGAAGTTCAAGATGATCAAGATGATGAGGCAAAGTGCTCGTAACCTATTAGATTCTCATTGTAATCTGCTAATCAACAGTTCTTCTAACAGCATGTGTCTTGTTTTGACCAAATGCAATCCTGCAGGTAATTTTGAGAAAGGAAAGGGATAGAGAAGTTAAGAGAAGAACTTCTCCTGACGAAGATAATGATTCAGAGGTACTCCCCCATCCCCCCTAAATGCGTAGATGTGCTTATACATGACAAAATATGTAACTGATAATGAAATTCCTGCCATTTCCACTTATTTTATTTAATGTTATTTTGCTGTCAGCTAGATTTTTTTTTTGAAAGTGCATGTCAGTAATCTTTAATGAACATGTTAGTTGAATGTGAAATGATTTAGTGAATAATTCACTTATCAGCTATACTGTTTGTATACATGAACAATACAAGTTACAATGGTAGGAATTAATTATCGCTTTCATTCCCAAGGTACTTTAAACCTTAAGAATACAATGAATTGTAAGATGCAGGAAACTCTAACTAGTACAATAATAATTATCTCCCACTTCCAACAAAATTATTTATTTCCAACAATATTCAACTTCATTCATAATGGGGTTTCTGGATTTTTTTGGGGGTACATGATTTGTGTTATAAAGAAAACTAGATTTTGTTGATGTCAAAGAGCTGCTTTGTTAAAAAAAAATTCATTTGTTTATACAATGTTATATTACACCAGTTTTATAAAAACATTATTTATTCTTTATTATTGTTGTTGTTATTCTTCTTCTTCATATTATCATCTGTCTCTTGTCATGATGTGGTTACTTGTTCATTTGCAAACAGTCAGAAGAAGAAAGATTGAAAGATCAAAGAGAGAAGGAGGAATTAGAGCAGCATATGAGAGAAAGAGATGCAGCAGGGACACGAAAGGTACTTTTTAATGATGTGTATGTTAGAAGCACATTTTCCTAGTTCCATTCATACATTTATATTGCACTATTTTATGTTTACCTTTTGAGTTGCTTCCTTATAATTGTCGAATTGTTTCTTGATTGTCAGTTGGCTGAACCAAAATTAACACGAAAGGAGGAAGGTATGTCAGTGAATTGTAAACTTACAAAGATGTACGGATATAAGTATCTGTGTAATTTCGTGCACGTTTACATGCGTTGTATCTATATGTTGGTTTTTATTATCTTGGTTCAATCTGTCTTGCAACAGAAGAAGCAATTCGAAGATCTAATGCCGCAGAGCAGGATGATATTCAAAGTTTGAGGTTTGTTATTACATTTTTGTGTGTGCATGAGGTTTGTTATTACTTTGATAGGTGTCAACATGTTATGTTGATATAACTGTTTGGATGAGTTTAGAAGTTTGAAGTTCTGAGTTCAAGTCATTTGTTTGAGTAGAGTTAGTATATAACATGTTTTATTCTAATTTATAAGTTAGAAATTCTTACAGTAGGTGCAGAGTTTTAGACCTAATGAGGTATTGTATCCTGATATAAGGGGAACCAATTCTTTACATACACCTCTGGGCTCACAAGGTGGAAAACCTGAAAAGTTGTATGTGACCTGTGAGCTTGTAATATCTCACTAGTGCTTGATTATATTAAGCACGACTTTCCTAACAAAAGACTTTTCCTTAAACTAAAGAGAGCTCTGGAGTTCCAAAGGGTTTATTAATTAGCTTTTTTTCAATATTCGTTTAGGATCTGGAAGAATGATTTGCTTGAAAACGCCTCAGAAAAAACAAGAGACCAAATTTAAATTAAAATGTGTTGGCTGAAGTAAATAAAGTGTTATAGCAAGTTGCTGTTTATGGTATCTCATTGTGTCTTTGGCTCAAAAGGTCATCTTTGATGGTAAATCCGCATCCATTAACTTTTTCCGTTTGAGATTGGTTTGTTTTCTTGGATGTTCTTTGGTGCTCAACATTTGTGTGGTAAATATGGATAAGGGATCGAAGAGCTACATTCTATTATGGAATGGAAGATATTTGAGTAAAATGGATAGGGGAAGACTGAATAAAACTTTTGGAGAAACAATGGGAACAGTATTTAAGTCTAAATGGACTATTGAAATTTTGGTTTTTGATATTGCCAGATGGTGTTGTTGCCAAGCAGCCAATCACACTTAATAAGATAAGGCTTAGTGATTGTTGCATTTGTCTTCTGTCTTGTCTTGTTTTAAGGACACTTTGCTATTGAATGCTTTTTGTAATTACATAAAGTTTAACACAGCATGCCATGTCACTTACAGTCCCACTCCCTTCATTGCAGAAAGGTTTCGAGGCAAGAATACTTGAAGAAAAGGGAGGAAAAGAAATTAGAAGAGCTGAGGTATGATATGGCTTTAGTTTCTTTTGTTTTCAAAAGGCTATATTTGTAAGGTATGATTTTCTGTCAATAAACAAATTATAGCGTGATCCTATTACTATGCTGTTTGGTATGCTATTATATATATTTGTTCTTTATTTTATTGTTGAAATTAATAAGATAGAATGTTTCCTGCAGAGATGATATAGAAGATGAGCAATATCTATTTGAAGGTGTGAAGCTTTCAGAAGCAGAATATCGTGAACTTAGGTAACCTATGTCTTTACTGTTTCTTCAGTTCCCTTCTCCAATTTATCTTTTGTTACTATATGAGATATTTTTATTTCTTTAATTTTGTTTTTTCTATTATAGATAGTAGTGACTGAATTATGTGAAGGAAATACTATGCCACTTGAAAAAGATATCAAAAGTAAAATATTTGACTGAATTGAATTTTCTCAATATACATGGTTCTTATTTTTACAGCTATCATGGGTATCAATCATACCCGATATTCTAATTAAAGATAATTACGAACAAATCTTGACTGAATAAATCTTAACAGAATAATAAAAAAAAGTAAAACAGAATATTCTAAGGAACAAAGCAGAATATTTGACAACAATGCCCAACTTTGGTCTCTACCATAATACTTCTATAGTTTTTTGTTAACTTTGTTTCATTCAATCTGTATGTTTACGAACTATATTCTTGTATTCTGTATTTGCACATTGGAACTAGGGCCCTTCTATCATTATGCATTGAGTAGAGTCATAATCACCAATATCAAAGATATAGCTTCTGTATCTTTTATGGAGTTAAAGTTTTATCTGTTTTGTTTATTGCCCCTAGGTACAAGAAAGAGATATATGAACTTGTAAAGAAGCGGTCAGAGGAGGCTGACAATGTGGATGAGGTATGGTAATCAATAAGTTTGCATTCTGTGAGTGAGATCCTATTTGGTTTCTGTTTCATTTATTAACTGTTGATTATTGTTGAAATACAATTTTTTATTCAATTAAGCCTTCAAGGTGCTTGTCAGTTTTTTCTGCTTTTATTCATTTTACTTTCTACTGATAATTACTACTCCTAGACTTAAAATGTGAAGTTCTATAATACAATACAATCCTATATTTGCAATGGAAATGGGTCTAAAGAATTTAGATGACAGTATTTAATTCTTTTGGGATCTAGGCTCTGACAAATGGTTTTGGGCATATGATAAGTTAAATTGTCACATTCACATCTGTGTTTCCTTGCAAAACTCTCATGTTCTCCTGGAATTACAGTATAGAATGCCTGAAGCATATGATCAGGATGGTGGTGTTAATCAGGAGAAGAGATTTTCTGTGGCTATGCAGCGTTACAGGTATTCCACTTACCACATGATCTCTACCCCAATTGAAAAAAATTATAAAAAGCAAAAGAAAGCGGAATCACATACACACTATTAGTCTTTTCTCATAATACAAGTTATCGTGAATTTTCAAAAACACTTTTTACTTGCTTAATAAAAAATCTTATACAAGTTATCGTGAATTTTCAAAAACACTTTTTACTTGCTTAATAAAAAATCTTATGTTTTGTTTATTTACAAGGGATTCAAATGCCGAGGATAAGATGAATCCATTTGCTGAACAAGAGGCTTGGGAGGAACATCAAATTGGTAAATATTGTATATTATTATACTTGTAAAATCTCTCATTTGTAAAAAAAAGGAGTCTTTATTATTTATCTGTATTATTTTACTTATGGGTTATGAATGATATCTATCTTCCAGGAAAGGCAACACTGAAGTTTGGTTCAAAAAATAAAAAACAAGTCGCCGATGATTATCAGTATGTTTATTCATTTGAAACAACTGCTGCTCCATACTATATTGTAATTGTATTTTCATCTACTTGCTTGTTTGGCATTAAAGTCTTTGCTTATTGGATGACATTAAAGCTTTGAATATTTTTATTTTTTAGATATTGTATAGGGTTTGATTCTTCACCAATATTTTGAGTATACAAATTATTGATTTTAAACATGCACACAATTTTTGTTTAGGTTTGTGTTTGAGAATCAGATTGATTTCATCAAGGCATCAGTAATGGATGGAGATAAGGTATATGAATGACTCGGCTTGACTCATGAAATTCATTGGTTATATTTTTGTGTTTGAGCCAATCTCTCTTTGCAGTTTGATTATGACGAGATGGAAGATTCACTTGAAAAGTCTAGTGCAAAGTCAGCTTTGGAGGCACTTCAGGTAGCATTTCAATAACTTATTCATGGCTTTATTATCTGCTTTTAGATTGACAAGCAGTAACATGCCAATCGATTTTCATTTTTATTTACCACTTGTTTAAATGTTCAATATTAAGATATAATAATAATTGAAAGTAAAATGTTTAAAAATCACTCAACTTTGAATGAAATGCTAATACTATAACCTTTAAACGTAAATGTCAGACTCTTCTATAGAATTATTTCATCTCTTTTTATAAGGCTCTTTTCTAATTGTCTCTTGCATTAATTATTTTTCACCAAAATATCTTTAATTACTTTACAATAAATGTTATAAATTAATCAGAGAAATTTATCCTCTCTATTATGAGAGGATTGAACAATATGACTAGCACACATTAATTAATTAGGTAAGAGTAATAAAGTGAAGAGTGAGATGATGAGGCCTAATATTTTTCAGAATAATTTTGTTAAAAAGCATAGCATCGTTAACAAATTTAATGCTATTAGCTATATTAACCTACTATCTTGATTGGTGTGGATTAGGTAAAGGAGTCTTATCTTTAGGGATGGAGTTAGTATTTCTAACATACTTGTTAAAGTAGAAGGGAAATTGTGTGTTTAGCATACACACAGTGGTCTTATTTATGATCAAGATATACATGATAAAGGTAACCAAATAACTGAATAATCCTTACAAAATCTGATATATAAGATTTTTCTTTGCTAGTTTTCAGTTATAACTAATGATTGAGGCTACAGAAAATACAAGTGAAAAAGCCAGGAAGCTATTATTCATAGTAGATGGTATCTGGAAAAAATAACTCGAGGCTGCTATTGTATTGGTTAAGGAAATAATTACATATTATTGATATTTTAATTCTTTGAGAAAGTAGGCTGATTACAACTCACCCGTTTAAAACATGTGGGTTAAGGAATAAAAATCTCAATCTTCTGACAGGATTAATTTATGAAAGCTAACCAGAGTTATTCACTCTCTGTTTTGTCTTTTCCGTAGGAGGAGAGGAAAAAGTTACCCATTTATCCTTATCGGGATGAATTGCTCCAAGCTATTCATGATCACCAGGCATGACCCTCCTTCTTCCCTCTTGTTTCCTTTCTTTTATTTTCCCCATATTTTTCTTTTTATATATTACTACTTTTTATTCATTCTTGATGTTGACTACAACGAAATTTCATATCTGTTGTCGATGAACTGTTCTGTATTTGTATCCATTTGATTTTGTTGCCCTTTTTATTAACATTTTCTTGGTTATAATTATGTGCTAATTCAAATTAACCTTGTATAATCTCCTATTAGGTACTTGTAATTGTTGGAGAAACTGGTTCAGGAAAGACGACACAGATTCCCCAATATCTTCATGAAGCTGGCTACACAAAGCATGGAATGGTATAATTTAATTTCTTTTTATGTGCTTACAATCTATTAATTTAATTTGAAATCTTATTTGATGTCCCCATTACTTTGACATGTAGTTTGCAATATGCAAATATTGACAAGGCAGTGCTACTTTGCTGAAGTTTCATTTTTATTATATTTTGTACCATAAGCCTAGTCAACTATTATTATTTATAAAATTGGAACAAGTAGCTACTTGTTTGTTTTTCATGCATGTTACTTTAGGTACTAAAATATATGATTTGTCTTTAATTGTGAATGCTTGTAATTTATTATACTCTTTGTCTGTGTCAGAAACAAGCATATCTGAGGTGGTTGTATTTTTGTGCAGATTGCATGTACTCAGCCGAGACGGGTTGCTGCTATGAGTGTTGCTGCTCGAGTTTCGCAAGAAATGGGTGTTAAACTAGGACATGAGGTAGGCTGCTTTCATTATTAACTTTTTTAACTTGTTGGTTATTATTTTGAGATTTATTTGTTTTTAAGCAATGATATTAAATATCAGTTTGTGGTACAAAAAAGCTATAGCATAGTGGGGGGTGCAAGAAACATCATTGCTTCCTCCTTTCCCCTTGTGGTCGCCTTGCTAGTCTCAGTTCTTGTGTCGCAAGGTTGGGCAAATAAGGGTTATGGGATTTCAACATCTACTGAGGCAATGTTAGTGGAGTGAGTTGGGTTGGGTGGGCATTTAGAGTTTGCTGTTATGGATGAACGAAATGACAGATAGGATCTATTTGGTGTTGCCGGCTTCCATCCTGGAGAGATGGAGTCAGAAAGGGAATTGGACCTAGTGATTGCAAACACTAAAAAATTATTATGTGTAACACTTTAGAACTCATTTGAGCATTTAGAAATAAGTTATTTCATCTACTTACTGGCTTGGGCTTCCTTAGTTTTAATTTTTGAATTAAGCCCACCATTAGACTTTTATTCTCATCATCCCATGCCACAAGCTTTCTGCATCACATAAATATCATTCCTATCAGGCATACTCCTCTCACTCAAAACTCAGAAGAACATCCACTCCACTCCATTTCAGCATTCTTGGCCAATGCCGCTGTCTTAGTATGATAACAGTGTGCCTTTTTTCTTGTTCTTTCTTTTCTTTGATTTTTCCTTTACTTCTTTCCTCTTTCTTTTCCCTCTATTTTTACCACTCTTTCAACCGCTGTGTGGCTTCTGCCATTTGCCCACTACTATAAGAGCATACCTTTAATCTGGTTTCTTTTTTCTTACTCTTGACTAGTAGTAGCTTATTCTGTTTCCTTATAGAAGTAGTCATAGGTCTATTGACGACTGGCACCCCTGATCATCTGCTAGCTGGTTAGAGTTAGTTAGAAGCATACATCAGAAACTATCTCAGATACTATATGTACTCTCTTGTAACAGTTTTGAGTTGGGTTAATTCATTTCACTATTCCTAAGTTCTTTTTCTTGATTTTCTGCATATGGATATATGATATAGTGGATTTTAGCTTTTCGCGATTTTCTGCAATCCTATATTGGCAACACTGTGTAAGAGTTTTCAAGTCTTAGAAAATTAATATGTAATTTAATTATGCATGTAGAGTATCTCTCTTTCATGTGGTTCAGTCTTTCAAGTTTCAAATATTTAATTAAACCTTTTTTTAATTTATAGGTTGGTTATTCCATTCGTTTTGAAGATTGTACCTCAGAAAAGACTATTGTGAAATATATGACTGATGGAATGTTACTGAGGGAATTCCTTGGTGAGCCGGATCTGGCAAGTTACAGGTGAGATTATATTGGATTCACATTTGGGAGTTTAGTTGGATGTGTTATGATTGTTCTCTTATTATTTTTGCATATGTTACAGTGTTGTGATGGTGGATGAGGCTCATGAAAGAACTCTTTCAACTGATATTCTGTTTGGACTAGTAAAGGTGAGCATAAAATTTCTTGTGCTGAACTACATTGGCCTGCCTTATTTATAATTCTTGCATGTTGAGACAAGTGTTGAACAATCAGCATTCAGCATTTTGATTGTGTTGACTGTATGTATTCTTTGTTTCTATGTTGTAAAATTATTCTTATTTGGTTACTGGTCAATCTTTAACTCATCAATGCATGATATTTGCTCATTTTTGGATGTATTCGAAGAATATATTCAGGTTAAATAAATAATCTTATTTATAGTTGTTCATTATATATCATCCTGTGCACTTACATACTCTAATATTGTGACAGGATATCGCTCGTTTCCGACCAGATCTCAAGTTGTTGATATCAAGTGCTACACTTGATGCAGAGAAGTTCAGTGATTACTTTGATTCTGCACCAATTTTCTCATTTCCAGGGAGACGATATCCCGTTGAGATAAACTTTACCACAGCACCAGAAGCTGACTACTTAGATGCAGCCATTGCCACCTCACTTCAAATCCATGTCACTCAACCTCCTGGAGATATATTAGTATTCCTTACCGGTCAAGAAGAAATTGAAACGGCTGAAGAAATCTTGAAGCATCGAACTAGGGGCTTGGGGACTAAAATTGCTGAGCTAATAATATGCCCTATATATGCCAACCTTCCAACTGAACTACAAGCCAAAATATTTGAGCCCACTCCTGAAGGGGCACGAAAGGTTGTGCTTGCTACTAATATTGCAGAAACGTCATTGACAATTGATGGGATCAAGTATGTCATTGATCCAGGATTCTGTAAAATGAAAAGTTATAATCCAAGAACGGGAATGGAATCTTTGCTAATAACACCCATCTCAAGAGCTTCAGCAAATCAAAGAGCTGGTCGTGCTGGAAGAACAGGTCCTGGAAAGTGCTTCCGATTGTATACTGCATACAATTTTCACAATGATTTGGATGAGAATACTATACCAGAAATACAGCGGACTAACCTTGCAAATGTGGTATTGACTTTAAAAAGTCTTGGTATTCATGACTTATTGCACTTTGATTTTATGGATCCTCCACCTGCTGAGGCTTTATTGAAAGCTCTGGAACTTCTGTTTGCATTAAGTGCATTAAATAAGCTCGGGGAGTTAACTAAGGTGGGTAGACGGATGGCAGAGTTCCCACTTGATCCTATGTTATCAAAAATGATAGTGGCTTCAGAAAAGTACAAATGTTCAGATGATATCATTTCTGTTGCTGCTATGCTTTCTGTTGGAAACTCAATATTTTACCGTCCGAAGGATAAACAAGTACACGCAGACAATGCAAGGATGAATTTTCACACTGGAAATGTTGGAGACCATATTGCATTGCTAAAGGTTCTGTTACTTCTGACTCTTCATTTTTTGTTTTTTATCAACTTTGGTGTATATTCATATTTCCTTTCTGTGAAATGATAGATGCTATTGTTGATCACATTGTAGTTTGAATATTTGTCATTGTGTCTATTGTGTCTATTGTGTATTTTTATCTTTTCATCTAGCTGGGACATGGCCAGATTGTCATCGCAGTGCATATTTGTCAAATTGTATTCTATTATTGGTGTTTCTTCATCATTCTAGATTCTTACCGGAACTTATTGTCTTTTTACGTCCAGGTCTACAATTCATGGAAGGAAACCAATTATTCGACACAATGGTGTTATGAAAATTATATTCAGGTAATGCATCTGCTTTGCAAACCAGTATGTGGTACATCTATATAAAGTGATTGTTATGATATAAGGATAAGGGTGTTTAGTATATTAAGAAGTTTGAAGAGTTTAATTGATATAAACAAGGATTATTTCAATCCCATATATAAGGTGTCCATGTTTAGTTCCTCTGGCACCTCAATCCACATGTGGATTATTTCAATAATGATCTGTCTGTGAAATGATAATGATGATTCGTGGTTGTGACAATTTGATACTTTGGTCTTCTTTCCTCTAATGGCTCTGCTTGAATTTATTTATTCATCTTGTACATCTGTGTTGATTTTTAGTGTAATATTTCATTTTTACATTTATTACTTTGATTTGATGTCCAGGTAAGGAGTATGAAACGGGCTAGGGATGTCCGTGATCAACTTGCAGGTCTTCTAGAGAGGGTTGAGATTGAACTAACGTCGAATGCTAATGATTTAGATGCCATCAAGAAATCCATTACATCTGGTAAACTTATAAAACTGATGCTCTGTTGTATTACAGCTCTTTTTAGTCATTTAAATATGATTTTTGACCACTGCAGGGTTTTTCCCACACTCTGCACGACTGCAAAAGAATGGATCATATCGTACTGTTAAACATTCGCAGACTGTTCACATACATCCTAGTTCGGGGCTGGCACAGGTACTTTGGTCTTATATGATGCTGATAACATCTATTGTTTTAATGGACTGCTCCCTTCCCTGTTTATAGTTAATATCGGATTTTTTTTCTCATTTGTTTTCTCTTTGTTTATCTTTTATAGATTCTTCCTAGATGGGTTGTATACCATGAACTAGTACTGACAACCAAGGAATATATGAGACAGGTATTCCTAACTGTTTTATTAGTTCAAATGTTTCATAACTTCCGTCAATGAATGTCTGTTAATAACTGTAACTACATAATGCAAATTGCAGGTGACAGAGTTAAAGCCAGAGTGGTTGGTGGAGATAGCTCCCCACTATTACCAGCTTAAGGATGTTGAAGACTGTATGTTGTCTCTCTTTATCTCTTGTATTGTCATTATATTTTTGCAAGCAGTTAATGCAATTCACTTTGAGCTTTGACATGATGAGTTATTGAGACCTTTTTACAAACAAATGATCTTCTAATCAACTTTTCTTTATAATAAAGATCATAAAGAATTAGGATGTAGATTGGATGCAAATAAGTTTTCTGTTAATAATTTGGGGATGATAATTCCAGATTTTTAAACAGGGCTCACTCTAATTTGGGATAATTTGGGATGCATGCTGTTAATTTAGCTTTGGTTGCATAGTGTAACTTACGGCTATGTTTAATAGTTTTCAAGATAACAGAATAGAGTGGTCTAAAATTGAATAAAGTGGAAAGGAAAAAATGCCCCTTCATTGTTCCTGAATGTAATGAACTTAGCAAGAAAGCTTATCTGAATGCATTTTGGTGGAGCTTTGTTTAACATATTAATGAATTAATAAACTTTTGATTTGTTGGTTGTTATAGCATTATTTTCTTGAGTGATGCGATAAATTTCTGATGGGATTAGAGTTGAGAAAACTTCAATACCCTTCATCTATTAAGTTGTTGAATTGAATTTTGTTACAGCATATTCCAAGAAAATGCCTCGTGGAGCAGGACTTGCACCGGACAGATAGCTGGCAATATCTTTACAAATGCTTTGAGACGAGAGGTACTCTTGTGGTGGAGAGAAAAAATGTTGCGTTTGTATTCTTATTATTTAGCATTTTTCCATTTTATATATATGTAAAAAAATTTGATTTCATTTTTATTTTATATATTTTATTTATTTTCAATGGTAAATTATATTTTTTAATTTTTAATTCTTGTTAAAAATTAATTTACAAGAATTAAAAATAAAAAATAATTATATAAGCAAAAAATAAAATTAATAAAAATTAGCCTCTTCACGATATCCTTAAATGCTTAATCTTTTATGTTCATTATTTGTGAATGATCCCACTGTCTATGTTTTGGCTTTACATAATACATACAATTATATTTGTTTTTAATTAATGCAGGAAAGAAAAGAAAAAGAAGCCGTTGCTGCAGATGGGGCTGGACAGTGGTTGTTCACCATAAGGGTAGAAAGAAAACTACCGACTCTGAAAGTGGAATTGCTGCGGGCTCGGTTGCTCAAGCTGCTATGGAGAATAAAGTGGCCAAAATGAAGCATAAAGAAGTTGGTCTAGATTTCTACGCTTTCAGAAAAGAGAAGCACAGAGAAATGGTACTATCTCTTTTTTGAATTTGACCTAATAGTTGCTTTGTTTGTGTTGAAACAAATGTCAATAATTAAATATAGACCCACATTATTAATATAAATTGAAAGAAAAGCATAAAGGTGTTATTTTCAGGGTTTTCTATCAAAGTTTGGATAAAGATTTTATTTTATGTGCTGATATGATTTGATTCTTTTATTTCTGATGAATTCCTGAATCCATAAAAAGAAAGCATTAAAGCTTTTCCATTTCTATTCCTATGCATAGTTAGTTTTTTGACTTTCCCTGACTTCAGTTGTGTTTAAGGTTCATAACTCATTTTGTTAGGTAATTGAAATTCTATATACGGAAAAGCTAGCAAATAATGTTCCTGAATGATCATGAAATGAATGTCATGTTGCTGTATGTTTTTATGTAAATGCTTCATGTTGTGCTGTATGCCCAATACTGTCTCTTAACTGCAGTTGTGTACAAGATTTGGAACCCATTTAGTCACTAAGTTAAGATTTTATACACAAACTACTGTCGTGAATGAATGTTTCTGGATGATGTTCATGTAATGAATGTCATGAGGCTGTTGATTGGAACTGCATAAGGAATCATGAGTTTTCATGTGAAAGTATCATGCTTTATACCCCGTTTTGTTTTTTAATTCTACTTTTACATTATTACTTAAGAGTTCTAAATCAATTTTGATCATATCTTTTTTATATTATTGTCAGTGGTCAAACTGAGATAAATTGTTGTGCTTGCTGAGATCATGACACTACAGAGCAAATTTGAGGAGGATAAAAAACGTCTTCAGCAGATGAGAGCTGCACTTTAGACCATATTAAACAATGTTTTTAAGCCTCAATCCAATTCACATTTTTTATTTTTCTTATAAAAGAATAGCTTGCTTTACTTATACAAATGTCTCGTATTTCTGATGATACTTATGATATCGAAAGCACTTTTTATCCATTCCAATTTTGACGAAAGTGGTTGTACATTATTTTTAATGATGGAGAGAAAAAATGTTGCGTTTGTATTCTTATTATTTAAAGTTTTTCCATTTTGTATATATGTAAAAAGAATATTTCATTTTTATTTATATAATTTATTTATTTTCAATGGTAAATTATATTTTCTAATTTTTAATTCTTGTTAAAAATTATTTACAAGAACTAAAAATAAAAAATAATTATATAAACAAAAAATAAAATTAAAAAAATAAAATTATAAGAATTAAAATCCGAAAATAATATTACGGGAAATAAACAGAGAAAAACATATTTAAAAATAAAATGAATACGGAACTCAACTCAAGATTCAACAATAATACATAAAACTCATAACTTTGATTCAAGAATAATTATGATCGGAGAATAACCTGAGATAATAAATACATAAAACTCAGAAAAGTTTTGATCAGAGAATAACTCAAGTTAATGAATATGGTAAAAATTTAATCTTTTTGATATTTTGGATAATCTTTCATCTGAAGATAATTTTAAAATAGTAAATTTGAATAATTTTTTATCTGTTCATAACTTAGTATGATTTTAGATAATTTTTTATTCGAGGATGATTTTAGAAGGATAAGTGTAGATAATTTTTTATTTATTTATAATTTAGATGATTTTTTATTTATTTATAATTTTGATGATCTTTGTTTTGACGATAATTTTAAAATAATAAATTTGGATAATTTTTTTACGATAATTTTAAAATAGTAAATTTGAATTATAATTATGTATTATTTGATACGAGAATAACTTAAAACAAAATATTTAAATATTGATCAAACTTAAAAGAAAAATTTGTTTATTACTCTGAATAGTAAATTTGGATAATTTTTTATCTGCTTGTATTTTAATTTATATTATTCCGGATACGCGTCTCGTTGAAACATTGTTTTACAAAACACAAGATAAAATCCTAATCAAGAAAAGAATATGTCTCAGGAACCAACAAATTTTAGGAAACATTGGCAATGGTTGTCTCAGGAGCCAAAACGGCAACATATTCTACACAAAACACACTCCCTGAAGCATTGCCCTTCAATCCCATCTAAGTAACAAAATACACTCCCTCATTGCCTCAAAATAAGTTAAACATAAAAAAAAAATAAAAAAATTCCGCAATCAGTATTAACTAACCAGGATCAATCTTCAAGATCGATTAATACATTAATTCAACGGAAAATATGAAAAATAAATGAAAGAGGAAAAAACACCTTGATGTCAATTAGACTTAGGAAAGTTGAGAGAAATAAAAAAAAAAAAAAAAAAAATTCTAGTGTTAGATGTCTTTGTAAATTCTAGTTTTTAATGTTTAATATTTAGTATATATAATTTAATATATACATAATAAAACATTAATGAGAAAGGCCTATGTGAAAAAATAAATAAATTAGAGTAGAAGGCCCAAATTGATTCCCAGCCCATTTCTACTCCCTTTCAATTTTAGGGTTTCTACATGTGAGGAAAACCTCGCCGTTCAACGCTACCATCATGCTGGCTCTATAAATAAGCGCAGCAAGTCCTGTTCTCTTCGTCTCTCTTTCGCTTGCCTCTTCTTCAGATCTAGCGTGAATCTGTCATGTGCTCAGCTCCAATTAGGTTAACTTTCTTTTCTTTTTCTGAAATTTTGTATTCTTGTTCTTCACTCTCTTTTCGAAATCAATCATATGATGAGAAACAAAACTGCAACAATATGATTGGATTTTACTCCATGATTCCTTGTATTTAAGTCTCTGATGATTTTTTTTCTCAATATGCATATCGTAAAACTTCTTTTTATTTTTTATATTTTGAATTCAATTGCTGAGAGATATGATGATTTCTACATTGGTCCGTGTTTCTGAACTACCGTGACCGATAACCTTACCAATTTCTGATCTCTAATTACAAATAAATTTTAATTTCAAAATTTTTAATTAATACTTTCGTATGAGTTTTCCTCTGTTTCTTTTGCTGATTTTCAGCTTTAGTTAATCATTGCATGTATTATGTTACAAAATATTTTAATCGAACATTTCTTATTTAATGTTTTGAAATCTTGAAATATCACCGCATTTTATATTTTTTTTCTCATCTTTTCCATTTTTCAATTTGATGTTTTGATTTATCCGAGAGGATTATAGTTTCAATTTGAAATCTATTTAAATTTTTTGTTGGTGGCTCAGTGATTTTCTGCCGTTGTTGCAGTATACGCTATTCTGATTCATAACATGAGTAGATATTTAATCATATATGAGAGCTACTTGTATCCTTTCTACTTTGATTATTTCCTTGCAGTAGTGTTTTCTTAAAGTTGATGTTATTTTGAAACTCTGCGTTGATGATATACGAATTAAAATTCACATGTCAGACTTCAGAGATTTTCGAATCAATGAGAATGACAATTCCGTTACTGAGCAGAATTTTTATCGATACATAGTTTATCTAAATATTTGTTATATTTGTTACATTATTATATTTAAATTGCATTGACGGGAGATTTCTGCGAAGGAGTCTCGTGCTAAATTGAGAGCAGACAAATTATGTCTGCATATTTCTCAAGTAACCGTCATAAATCAATGCTTATGGCGTTGACGGTGCCGCACTCGCGGTGGCATCTCCGCCGGAGTAGTCTCATATTCCATTGCCTTGGGTAGCGGCGTTGCTGCTTTTACCATTTGGGACTGGCCATGAGACGAACACTTAATATTGTTTTACATTTTTTTTCTTTGTGTTTTATAGTCTTTAATCTTTCTTTTTTTTAATAGGTAGTTTTCTTCTTTTAATTGAGTGTTTTATTCCGTAACGTGTTTGATTTATGTACTGAAAAGCATTATTTTTTTTTTAAGAATATCCAATAATAATTTTATTTTATTTAAATTTTTATTTCTGATTATGACTTTGTGCGCTGGTTTCATTGTCTTGATTATGTATGTAATTTATTTTAAATAACCTAATTAATTGCTCTCGCTGAAGTTACGGCAAATGAAGTATATTATTTTCCTAACCTTATTCAAAACGAAAATGTTTAATGTAATTTTATTGATGTGAGTTAATTATTAATGTATCAAAATATATTTCCAGGTCCAGTTTCTGCATTTGACTTTGACATAATTTTTAAAACGTTTTTACCGGATGCCAAGGATACATTTAGTTTTCTTCGCGACGGTGCAAACAATGTATCAAATTTGTTTTTGCTTCTTTTAGAATAGGAAAATTTTTATATTAAATGATTAAAAGTGATTCTCGTGACTTAATTTTGGATATAAAATAAATTAAAATTTGTGAATGGGAAAGAATTGTGTTTACCAAAAAAGAATAACATGCAATACTGCACTTAAAATAGTCATTAGTACTTGTGAAAATCATAGCTAAAATTACATGTTATCAAAATTAAGTATAGTTAATGTTTTTCAAATCCAATTAGTTACGTTAAACACGCTCAAAAGAGAAAGCACGGAGAAATCACGTAAGAATAATAATTAAAGGTTTAAGTCCAAATCGAAGATCAAGTCCAAATAAAATGGGAAAGAAAAGAAAACTAATTTCCATGCTGTTTTAAAAAAATTATACAATCGCTTAAATTATATGGTAAGGCATTATATACACCTAACTCGGACCCTAAAGACTTGATGTTGAAAGAAGTATGGTTGAAAATAAAGATTTTACCAAAGATAATTAACTAAATAGGAATATAAATACAGTATGTGGAAGAACGTAGGTGAAAAGAAAAATATAAGATAGTTATTTGCAGAAAAATAATGAAAATTAATTATGAGATTAATATTTTTAGAAGAGAAAATATTATAAGAGTCTCTTTTTTAATCAATTGTAAGATACAATTTGAGTGTCACAATATGATCGATTATATCATATTTTTGGAAGTTGTGTGCACCATTGCAATTGTAATACAGCCAAATAATGTACATTGGCAACTCTTCGGAAAATCACACCGCATGAAAATGAATTAGTAAATTTCTAAGCAACTCTCATTTTCTTCCCTTTTCTATTAAAATTAGCCTCCACCAAACAAATCCTTTTTACAAAAATATTATGGGTTTTTTTTTACTAGAGCATCAGGCTAACAACTCTTGCTAAATATCATGTGTTTTTTCTTGCATTCCAGTGACAGAAAAAGAAGTTGTGGTATATTTACATAAGTTGTGTGTTTGCAACGTTAGAACTTTAGGCACGAGTCAGTCATATATTCATGACTTTAGTCCAGCGTTGTTAGTATTTCGCATTTTTTTTATTACTTAACAACTTAGTTTTGTAATGTGATTTTAGTTATTTTTTTTTTATCAAGTTTGGGGAAATAAAAAAGGGAGTTCGTACATGCAATAGTTCTATCGTTTTCTCACTGTATATAAAACTTTGATTGCACATGTACACATTTATTTTTGTTATATTGTTACATATAAAATAAGTATGGACAGTAAGACAAATCACTTGCAAAGACCTACAAAACATTGGATTTTGGTCATGTAAGCTATGTATTGAAGTGTTTCCAAATTACAAACCACCTGTGCAAGTTAATGAGAAATTTTTAAGAAGAAAATATGTTGGTACTTTGATTATCATTACACAAGATGGAAATCAAAATACATATCCAATTATTTTATAAATTGTTGAAGGTGAGACAAAAGAGATATAAATATGGTTTTTGAATAGTTTGTGACAACATGTGATGCTACAATTAAATCTGTGCATTATATTAGATGCACGAGTTGGATAGGATGGGTCGAATGTGCATTCAGTGTGATGCATTTGCATCAAATTTTAATAAAAATTTAAAAATGTTAAGTTAAAAAAACATACGTCATCAACATGGGTAAACTTTTGAGCATTACATATTTTATTAGTTTTTATTTTATTTTTTAACTAAGTACTTAATAATATTTCATTTATTGTCACAACATATGAGATGAGGTAACCATGATTTGAGGCAAAACTACTCACAGTGAGGATCAAAATTTCAACAAATTAGTCAATAGTTGGAGATAAAAAGATTGAAATCTTGGTGGAAGAAAATAGTGTAGGCACGTGAACACAAATTTTGTTCATTGTACGAATTAAGTTTTGAAAGGGGCAAGAATATTTTCCCATACCATATCAGCCTTGCTGAAGGAAAATTTTATAGAAAAATGAGTTGTTTATAAAATATTAGATAAAGACAATTAATATGATCAAGGCTAAGTATGTGTACTTCAGAGAGATGTTTATATGTTTGAAAGAAAATCAACGCGTTACTGTACATTATGTTCAAAAAAGTATACTCGAAAGATTGGTGAGTTTGATGTTCAATATATATCAAATCCTTGAATTGAACACCTGCCAAAGACCTACACTATCAAATTGAAAGAATGATGGTGTAATTGTGGAGAATTTCAAGTCAGGTGATTTTTTGTTCTCGTGTGATTGCATCATATAGACATTGCAATTTAGGTTACGATGAATTTGTTGACACTGTACAATTTGGAAAACATTTTTAAGGTTTATTTACATGAGTTTTATCTACTACAAAATCAAGAATCTTGACCTCCATATTTAGGATAGATGAACCAATTCAAGTAAATCTAAGAAATGGGTTTATATTGAATCGAATGACACAATCGTGGTAATTCCATTTAAGGAAAATAATTTCTAAATTTATGAATTAATTTGTTGATTCAGCTTGTTTTCAATGTTTTTTTTCGAAAAAAAAAATTGAACAAAACGTTTTTAGGTAATTTGTGTTACAAAATTTGCATCCCACTAGCTGCAACGAATGCAACAAATGCTAAATAGGATTCCTACTCCAAATTTCACAATCAACAATTACACAATAGGATTCCTATCTTAAGTTTTGCAGTGCAATGACTACAACATGGTAAAACTACTCCATTATTGTTACTATGCTTTGCCTATTTTTTACGTTAATAGTATTGTTGGTCAAATTACATTACACTTCCCTAACTCATAGGGTATGTAAAAAGGTTAATTCAACTCGGTGAATCATGTGAATTTATATATATACATTTAATAAAGAAAATATTGTAGTTGTTGTGGATTAATTGGATTTTTCTTTGCTTCAAAGTGCTAGAGATAACCATCTTTATGGTTTCTCCCTTTTTGGATTCCCATTTGTTTTTTAACCACTTATTATTTTCAAGTTGCTTCGTGTGCACGTTATTACTTTCCTACTTTCTTGGCCATGTTTGAAAATTATGTTCTAATGCTATTATGAATTTTCTAACTCAACATCCATTCTCACAAATGTTATTATGAATATGAATATCAAACGATGAACAGATGCCAATAGAATCTCAAGTGTAGCATTTGTAACATAACCTAGTTTTATGGATAGGCTTATTATATATAGTTGTGTTTCTGCTGATATTTCTGATTTTCTCGTTACAATTCCTTTGATTATTCTGTTTAATCCCAAAATCATATTCACTTGGTTATGTTAGCTGCAAAAGAAACAAAACTATTTTAAATTTATAGAGGTTTTTCATAGTATTTAATTACTTACTCTAACACAAAATTCATAGTACACAGGTAGGATATTATGATGTTCAATTTAGACAACCTTATGCTTGCTATAATTGGTTATTTTTTAACATTCTCACTAACCTCGTTTATATAATGACTTGTTTGAAAGTAAACTAATATTTTTATTCTTAAAAGTAACAATTGGAAAATATAATCATTAAAAAATAGAAATAGCAAAATAGTTTTGAAAATAATTATTTGTTTAACATTTTGTTCCGTAGAAGAATATTTACTATTATTTTAGTATTTAACTTTAACCATTTATTATAATTTCATCCTTTAACTATAACCATTTACTCTAGTTTTGATATTTTGAATAGAAAGTGAAATAATAATAAATAATATAATTAAGGAATCAAAATAATAATAAATATCTTTCAGAAATTAAAATATAAACCAATTATACTTCTAGAAATAATCTCTTTTATCTTTTAAAAAATCAATTATCTAACCGTACATTTTCATAAACTAAAATAATAATTTAGTCATTATCTATCAAAAATACATTAAAAAAATACTTACTTTAAATCATGGAGAGTAAATTAAAATTTTTACATATCTAAAAGTCAGATTCTAACATTAGAAAATAAAAATAAGAATAAGAAGATTAAATTGAAGGTTCGAGAAGGTGGATTTAAAGCGCACATCAGAAAACTAATAAAACAGACAAACCAAAGTACAATGCCAAATCAAAACCTGTGGGCGTTTCACTGAGTCATCGGTTTCAAAACGACAATCCACCTTTACAAAACGCTCAAATAAAAATATAATCAAATTCCCATTTTTCATTTTTCAACAGATACACTCTCTTTTTCTCTTTCAACTCTCCAATCTGTGTAAACATCACGACACAACACTCTCTCCTTCTGATTCCAAACCAGAAAACCAGAAAAAAAAAACTTCCATTTTATCAAAAAATGGTTTCACGACATGTCGTTTTACTCTTCCTCTGTTTACTCTGTTTCGAGATCTCTGTTTCCTCAATTCGATTGCCCGGTTTGGACCACGAAGCAAAGGCTACGTAATGATGATAACACCGAACACCCTTTTCTTATTTTCTCTCGATATATCGGTCAATGCATTCAAAATTTGACCTTTTCTTTGTTTCACAATTTTGGTTTTCAGGCATGGATCGGTGCTTAGGTTGAACAGAGGAGTCTCTTCAGTGAAGTTTGATCCCACGCGGGTCACTCAGCTCTCGTGGAAGCCTAGGTTTGTTCTTTTCATCTGATAGAAAAATGGGTCAATTTTGTTTTTTTTAAATATTTTTTTTGTAAATTCCTTAATTTTTTTTTTTTTTTTTGTGAGTTATGGTGTACAGGGCTTTTCTGTACAAGCGGTTTTTATCAGAGGAAGAATGTGATCATATGATAAACCTGGTTAGTTTTTTTTTTGTTTGTTTGTTAATGATGTTTGTTGTTTATGATTGATATTAGCATTGGGTTTATGGAGAAATTGTTGTTTAGGAACCAAGTTTTAAAATTGTGGTTTTGTTACTGTTTTTTTGCATCGGAGTAATAAAATTGGTTTAGTGATTGGAGAAGGGTCCTTAAGGATTAAAGGGGAGGGGAAGGTTGGGGTTTTATTGCATCTGCATTCCTTGGTATAGTCTGGGACCATTTGATAAATCTGGTTAATATTTTCTTTGATGTTTGATGTTCATGATTAATAGCAAACCAAGGTTTTAAAATGGTCTGCAACTGCGGTTTTAGCTGCAACATCAAGGTGAAGGTTTTAAATTGTGGTTGTAGTTTTGGTTTGGTAGCATTCCTTTGATTTTGTGGGAAATTGGAGATAAATGCGGTTGATGCTGCCATAATTGTGTGGACTTGACGTGGTTATGGAAATTCAATAGCCTTGATGTTGCAGTCAAAATCATGGTCACAGATGTTCTCTAAAATCTTGATCAAGGATTTTGAGGTATTTGTGACTGCAATTTTATGTGCTATTAAGGATTGTGAGATTGTGAGGAAACAATGACGGCAGTTTAAAACCTTTAGCATTGGGTTTATGGAGATCTTTTACGGGGGTATGTATTATATTATGTTAAATGTCTGAATGTTTGTGATGTTAGGCCAAGGATAAACTGGAGAAGTCTATGGTGGCAGATAATGAATCAGGTAAAAGTATAGCGAGTGAAGTCAGAACGAGTTCTGGGATGTTTCTCAGCAAGGCACAGGTATGATGAATCGAAGATGATTTATTCTATGCTTATGTGAAAAAGGTTCTGCATTTGATCTTGGTTAATTATGAAGCATGTAGAGAAGTTTAGAGAAGTATGGTTGGTGATGTTTTTTAATTTTTGGCTTGTGCTTTTATTGGAACATGTGGTTCTTGTTATCTTCCTTGTATAGGCATGTTTATTGAGGGTAAAAAATGTACTACAAATTAATTTGGAGTTCCAATGATTTTGTGAGTTTGATTGATCTTGGGGAAATAAGTAAAGATAGATAAGTGATCCTAGCGATTGAGTTATAGTTTGCAATGAATCAAAGATGTACCAAATCAAAAGATAATAGGTCACAGGGAGATGTTCAAATGATTATTTTTTGTTCTAAACATTCTGAAGCTGTCAAAGAATGTTTTCTTTGAAGTTATTGAGCACAAATCATGTAACTGAGATTCCGAGGGAACAAAGAGTGAGAGAAAAGGACTATCTAGAAAACTGCAAGTTTGAAATGCTGCATTTACATCTAGAGTGTCAATATGAATCTAAATTGTCTTTAATAACTCCTCTTTCCTCTCAGAATCATCTACTCTTGTTATTGAGAAAATTAGGCAAAATTTCATTAGAATTTCTTATGACTAAGTAACCATGCTTTCATGAGCTGAAATTTTATTCTAGGAAAGCTTTGTGCCACTTGTGCTTTTGACTATTGATTTCCTCTTTGTTCTATATTTAATCTTTCAGGACAAAGTAGTTGCTGATATTGAAGCCCGAATTGCTGCTTGGACATTCCTTCCTATAGGTTAGTAGGCACCATCATTTTTTTATCCATTTTAGTTTTTGCTTATCTTTGCTTCAATTTAAATGTGTCTCTATTGCATCAGAGAATGGTGAAGCGATGCAAATATTGCACTATGAGAATGGTCAGAAGTATGAACCACATTTTGATTTTTTCCATGACAAAGCTAATCAAGTCATGGGTGGCCATCGGGTTGCCACTGTATTGATGTATTTGTCTAATGTTGAGAAGGGTGGGGAAACAATTTTCCCCAATTCTGAGGTAAAGATTTTCTCATGGCTTTGATTATCTGTTGTCCCCTTCAAGATCACCTGTCTCCCCTCCCCTCATATTTGATTTTTTTGCCTTTTCAGGGAATGTTGTCACAGCCAAAAGATGACAGCTATTCTGAATGTGCTCGCAAAGGATATGCAGGTATATATATCTCAGGATGCTTTCACGATCTATTTGCAGTTTTTGATATATTGATTATTGTTTATTTTGAACTGCATCAAAGAAACATCCTTCAAGCTTCTAGTGCATAATATCTTGTGGTGTGCATAATTTTGCTTTCTTTTAGGTAAGAGGATGTTATAAAAAATCTACAGTTGAACCTGACACAATATTTTGACTTAACCAAATCTCGAGTTCTTCGTTTTGAACATGTTGTATAAAATTCTGACATTATTCATAGATACTCATAAACTGATAGAAGCAGGAATTTAAGACTAAATGATTTTTGGCAATGTAATTGTTAATATTGATCTTGAGTTTTAACCCACGCACACTAAGCATTCAATGGCTTTTGTGGGACTCAATATTCTTAATGTTTCACAGTTGCTGTTATCTTAATCTCTCTCCTACTTTTGAAATCTAACCACGTTCTTTCCTCTCTTATTTTATGACAGAAGATCTAAATTCTAACACTTTGTTTCTGTCATTTCAGTAAAACCTGAGAAGGGTGATGCCTTGTTGTTCTTCAGTCTTCATCTTGATGCAACTACAGATGTTAAGAGCTTGCATGGAAGCTGCCCAGTCATTGAGGGCGAAAAGTGGTCCGCAACCAAGTGGATTCACGTGAGTGACTTCGAGAAACCAGTTAGGCAAGTCGATGGTGGAGATTGTGTCGATGAGAATGAGAATTGCGCTAGGTGGGCTAAGATAGGAGAATGTGAGAAGAATCCACTTTACATGATTGGTGGTGAAGGAGTCAGAGGAAACTGTATGAAGAGTTGCAGTGTCTGTTCTTCTTAGGAAAGTCTACTACCTTTTTCTTTGCTCTCAAATTCATGTAGAGTCATGATATACATTGTCAAATATATTGTATATAACAATTCATTTTTGCTGAACTTCAACATGGAACTATGGTAGTAACTTTCATAGATGTGACTAATACTGTTCTCTAAAAGCACAAGAATCTTAATTTAATCATATTCCAATGATCAGATATAAGAACTGGATGTACACCAGAAAATTGAAGATTGGATTGCCTGATGTCATTCATAGATGTGTCTGATCATTTTGATCAATGCAAAAGCAACTAGTAGCTGTATCTAAAATTGTCAAAATTCAATCAATGCAAAAGCAATTGTTAGTTGTATTTAGGATCCCATTCAAGATGATGAGATTTTGATGATATTTAAAACTAAATATGCACTACTTGTTAATTGGTTATATTTGTCTGCAATTTTATACAAGCATGACAAATGTGTAATTGTGATTACATTTTAAAACCTTGCATACTGCTATGCATGATTTTTCTCTTCCAATTCTTGGGGTGTTACTGTAGAGGATTATGAAGGGATTTTCACTATCAGATTCTATTTGCCATACATGATTCAATAAAAAAAAATGAACCAGGTTAAAACTATACTAATGCCTCTTAAGTTCAATGAAGTTATAACTTTTAGTTCTTTTTTTTTTTTAATTTAATCAAAATGGGATCTTTAATTAAGTTTTAATTTCATTATGTTTAAGCAATCTCTTGTACCAGAAAAAGATGTGATGTTAACAAAAGCTGTTAATAGGATTAAAAAACGTTGACAAAATGGTGTTGATTTTAATTTGTCAATGAATACATACTTGACAAACAGACAAAGTACTCTTGTATGTATGGATGATAAGAAAGATAAAACTATTGAGACGTGTGAACCAAGAAACTCAGAAGTACCCATCATGAGCAGAAAATTTGACTCAGTTAGGCAGGTAAATTAATAAATGTGTGTATTTCGCCTAAGATCTAGACTTTTTATTTTTCTTAAATAATTTTGCAGTTATATTTTCACTAGTGAATGGATTAAAGACATTAATTTGTATTTACATTTCATATGTTATTATAAATAGAGAAAAAGTCATTCAAAAATTATACAATTAATCAATTACAACCCACCATAATAATTGTTAGCTTTAATAACAAAATTTCAGAAAATTTTATTATACAAGATATTATTGCATAATTGTAACCATAAAAACTGTTTTACAAAAGTAATTCATAATCTTTAAATTTTATAAATAATAGAAAAAGATGATAAATTAGTGGTAATAAAAAAAACTACAAATAGATTAATGAATTATGTAATATATAAAAAAATTATATTATCAATCAATTACTAAAAAAATAAAATTATCAATCAATCTAAAATAACTGTACAACATTTAAAGGGTATTTGATAATTTAAATGTTGTATAGTCAAGTCATGTTATAGTTTATGATAAAATATCAGTGTAAACTCTCACATTTTCAATGGGCCTTTAACTACACTGCAAAGCTTGCAGATTAATCAACTAACCCACACTAAAGAAAAAGTTATTTAAAAAATATAAAATTCTAAAATATAAGCTATTTAACAATACCAACAAGTGGGGAAATGCAGACAAATAAGAATAACTGGCTACGTGTTGAATTTCGTTGTTGGCTAGAAGCTTTGAAATGCTACACAGGTTTTGCTCAATGTTCATCACACAATGATAATAATAAGATGTAGTATGAGCTTTACCTACACTCAAATTTATGTTGGACAGGACATTGACAAAGGTTAGAGGTTTGATGATGCATTGCACTATAATAAGGTTAAGGTCACATGTGACAGAAAAGAAAACTTAAGTCTCTCTGGAGAACAAAAAAACATAAATCTTTTTTTGAATTACATTTGCCTTAAGTATTGAATTACGTTTCCTAATTTACCTTCAAATAATATTTATTGGATATAGTGTTTTTGAATTAATTTGAGGGTGGATTTGGAATAAAAGTATTGAATAGTTAAATTATTAATTTTATTTAAGGATAATTTCTGTTTCTTATACATGAGTCCAAACTCAGATGAAGTATTTAATAATGTATGTATTTAGTTCCATTTATATATGTTAATATTGATTTTTGATATTTTTTTCCTACTAGAACTAGAACTAGAATGCAGGAGATTGAAGCATATGACACATCAGTAAAGTTGTTAGCCTAAGGAAAATTTAGAAGTTCCGGATACATACATGATTATTGTAAAACATTTTTACATATGATTTGATTTGACTGTTTTATATCTTCCTATTATATAATATAACGTGGTGATAAGATAAATTCTTATTGTATATTTGTCTAAAAATAATTTAAAGTGATAATATAATATAAATTAAATTTGGATTGAAGTAGAAGCAGCTTGATTTGTGTTGTAGAATCATTAAAGGTAGTAGATAATGGGTTGAGGCAAACCACAACCATGAGTGCACAAGAAAACTCCATTCCATAAGCTTTTCTTTATCAAACAAAAAAAGTGACAATGCTAGAATTTTATTTTCATATATTACTGATAAAATGCTTACATAGGCACTATCAGTTTGAATCTATACTGTGACAAGGGTCTATATGCCTATATGAATGTTTTCTTTATTATTTTGCCTAATGCAAATTTTGATTGCATTATCAGAATTAGTTAACTTAGTCAGTTTTAACCAAATTGGTCATTCAAATAGTACCTGGAATAGATATTGCAAATGAGAGAGAATGAATAGGAAGGCACTTGCATTATGTTTCTGATGTCATACAAATGGTTTTGGCCTTTTATTTTGTTTACAAAAAGATGAATATAATCATGCAATTGTTGTTATTAGGAGCCAATATTTGCATGCTTTTCTTGCTTCTTCATATCTTAAACATTAGGCCCTTTCACCACATTAAAGTTACCCTTCAATGCATATTGCATCACCATTACATAATTCACTCTAGTCCTTCCCTTACACATTCTCTTCTTCTGTGTCAAAAATGGGAAGGCCACCTTGCTGTGACAAATCCAATGTGAAAAGAGGTCTTTGGACTCCTGAAGAAGATGCTAAAATACTTGCTTATGTATCAAATCATGGAACTGGAAATTGGACATTGGTTCCAAAGAAAGCAGGTTTCTTCAGACCCTTTAAAAAAAATGTAAATTTGGAATTAAGAGCATAATTTTCATATGGTGCAACTTTTCACCCTTTTCTTGAATTATTTGCAGGCCTGAATAGGTGTGGTAAAAGCTGCAGGCTAAGATGGACCAACTACCTAAGGCCAGATCTCAAGCATGATACTTTCACTCCTCAAGAAGAAGAGCTCATTATTAACCTTCATGGAGCCATAGGAAGCAGGTATGTTCTACTATTCATATTTGGAAAAATTCTTGTATGAAACCTATGTTAATCATTAACATTGTGTTAAAAAGTATTGGCAAGGTATTTTCTTGTATGAAACACAAATTAAAACTATATAATCAGATTGGCAAGTTAAAAAGTAAAATCTAAGTCTTTTGAGTGTAATTTACCTTTCCTATAAGAGCTTATCTTGCATATTTTTGTGTTTAAACTGCATATTCCAATCACCTATATGCTTTATTTATTTATTAATTTTAAATGTTAGTATTATTTTTTTTGGTAAACATGATCATGCTCAAGCTAAAACCTATGACTCACTGCGTATCACAACTTCTCTACCATTAGATTGATCCTAGTGATTCCATCTATGCTTTATTTCAGAAAGAGAATTTAATTACTAAATTGCACATAATTAATTCCAAGCCATCTGATCACAATTTAAGGGTGCAATTTACTAAATTCTGTTTTCTGATATGACTATAACTATTAGTCTCACAAAGTAAGCAAAATTAGTATGACAAAACTTTTTGCACATGTTGGTGTAAGTTGCATGAGGAAAAATATAAACGGTAGTGTCTTGGTTTATTGAGAGAATGAACTAACCATAAACTTTGACATGCATAAAAAATGTGCCAACTACATTACCCCCCTCCCTCTTTGCATTCCTTTCAAATTTATTTTTCCTTTTAAAAGAAAGATAAAAATTACACCTTATTTCAAAATATTTATGTATCATATCTATGCATAATATGTGACACCTCATTACATACATTTTATCTTAATTTATTGTTTTTTAATGTAGATGGTCTTTGATTGCAAAAAGACTACCTGGGAGAACAGACAATGATGTCAAGAACTATTGGAACACAAAGCTCAGGAAGAAGCTTATGAAAATGGGAATTGATCCAGTGACACATAAGCCAGTGTCACAAGTCCTCTCTGACTTGGGAAACATTAGTGGCATCTCAAACACCACCACAAACCAAATGGCTTTTGCCAACAAGGACATGATGAGCAACATGGTACCAACCAAAACTGAACCATCAGGTTCCAATACTAATAAGTCTATGGTGGAGCAGACACAAGAGGGTCAAGTTCCCTCATGGGAACACCACATTCCTTACCAAGTCATCAACTCAGAAAATGTCACACCACATGTCTTAATTAGTGAAGCTGCATCATCAACTTCATCCTCATCTTCCTCTAATCTCACACAATTAGGCTCACCACATTCCTATTCATGCCAAACTCCTCATGCTCAAGTTCCTTGTTCCTCCTCATTTGATTGGAGTGAGTTTCTTCACAGTGACTCATTTGTGTGGTCATTGAACCACCCCTCAATGCTAAGTGAAGTTGAAATTTCCAACAATGCTAATAAAAACAATGGCCATGACATGCAAGTAACTACAGCATGTGATGGTTCAGGGGTTGTTGCTTGTGATGCAAGCATGGAATGCCAAATCAACAAGCAGTGTGAAGCACATCCATCTTCAGGGTGTTCATTTGTGGATGGAATATTGGACAAGGACAGTGAGATAAGAGCAGCATTCCCTGAACTCTTAGATGGTTCTTTTGACTTCTAGCTATGTTGGATTTTCATGTTTAGGACAAAATTATACTTTTGTCAATGTCAATCCATGAGAATCCTAACTTTAATTTTTGCTTTTATTGTATTAAATTTTCATTTGAAGAGATATGCACAATATTTTATTTAGTTTCATGCTTATTGGTGATTAGTAGGATAATTAAATACAAGACTTTTATATCACCATAAGACGTGGCAGAAAGTTAAACATTCATTATATATTTTCCTGTGATTTATTTTATCTTCTTTTATAAGGATGCCTTTGGAAATTTGCAGTTCAGATTCTTTTTATTCTGATCACAGGGAGATTGTTCTAAGTTCAATTTCTAATTCGAATGTATACTCGTCCTCGCACACACAGTATATTAGGTGAAAATATGCACAGTGCTTATTTAAATTAACTTATTTGTTAAAAAATTTTAATTCTTGTAAACTAAAGGGTATAAATTAGCAGTAGATATGCTGGAATTGTATTTTGACTTGTATATGTTCAAATATTTTGAGTTTTGTGAAACATCTAATCGTCAGATTTTTGTGAAACTAGTTTTAAATGAGAGAAAATTCAGAAAGTTAAAACTTTGATGCTGGGATCATTTAAAAATAATTTCAAAATTAAGTCCATCTGAGCCTCACAGAGTCATTACTCGATCTCCTGTGTTGTATTAGCAGTGGTGAGAGTTTTGTTATTCTGTAATTGTATATGTTCTAAATTTTCGGTAAATTTATGTGAAGCTAACCTTTCAAATAAGATATCATGATCTAATGGTTTTCATTTTAAATGTAAAGAGGGGTTCTAAGGTCAAATTAGTGTGCAGCCATCATTGGTTTTATACCAGGAAAAGTATCTCAAACAAAAGTTTGTGTAAAATTGTATAAAATGAGTTTTTTTTTTACACTTGAAGCATTTTCGAAAAAGTTGAGATGTCAATTAAAATCCACAAAAAGAAGGATTCAAATTGATTTTGGGAAGAGTCTCAAACTTGAAATTTAAGGAGCAAAAGTATTCCCCAGAACAGATTTGAATCCTTGTCATATGAGAATTTTCTTGAATTTTGTAAATTTAGTGAAGCTTTTGGATTCAAATTTAGAAAATGGGCTTAAAGAATTAATTTCTATTTAAAATCTATGGTTTTAAAAATTGCATGATACTTTAAATAAGCGATGAGAATTTGTTTTGTTTTCAAAAATTAAAGTATGAGACAGTTTGATATTTTAATTATTTCTAGTCCTTACGAGAATAAAAATAAAATTATGAAAGTGGGGTGTAATCATTGTTTTCATGGCATTTTGTACTAATGGCATATATTTTAGGTAAACTTATGAACCTAGTGAAAGCCTATTGCTGTTATGGGTTCTAAATATATATATCCTAATGATAAGAACTTAGTTATAGTAAAACTAAACACTATATGAAGTTTGGCTATTATAAGGTTGAAGGAGCAATTTCTACATTGAAGAATATATTGAATGGCATGTTCTGGTTTTGGGAGTGATTTTGTTTGCTTTTATGAACTTCGGGAGTTGTAATGTTGAATGTTTGATACCTTATTGCTTTCACATTGATAAAGTAAATGGAACTCTGGGAAAAAGATGAATAACTGATTTAAATATCGTGTGTTAAGTTTGATTAAAACAAAGTGAATTGAACCCAATGTTCTTTAAGTGGACTTGTGAAGTATAACCGGTTATATATTTGTATAAGTATACATATATTATATATTTAAGTGAATTGCTGAGAAGCCTAAAATGTGTTGTGAAATTCATAATATGTTGTGATATTAGTGGAGATATAATTTTGATGGAATTACATGCGACTTAAACTTGGATTCATGAATATGAACAATTACGTTGGGTAACATTTTTCGCTGAGTGAACTAGATTAAAAGCCCGTGGTGGTCCCAACAAAGAGGGGACAAGGCTTAGAAAATTCATTACTAAGACAATTTATATATATATATATATATATATATATATATATATATATATATTATGTTGCTTTTATAAGATTGATAATTGTGGATTCTATGGCACAAAGCTTCAATCTCCTTAAAAGTAAAGATGGTGATAGGAACAAGGTTTCTAAAAAAATGTTGGAAAATGAGTTAGAGTACTTTACATCCATCTCATCTAGTATCCCTTGTGCATGAGTTTCATTTCTACAAATCATGTTAAACCCTATGAGAGAAGAAACAATCTCTTATATATTTATTGATCACATAGTAGTACTTGAAGAATTTTTTACATGAGGCCCGATGATCCTTGGGGATGAACGGTCTTAGGACAAACACATATCAAGTTTGACAAATCCTAACATTAATTACACTACATCATTAGCTAATAAGAGCACATTGATATACTTATTTGGGTATATAACAATCAACCAAAAATCTAATGGATAAGTCCACCAAAATATAAGATGACTTGTGTTGTTATTACCTAATAAATATCATGAAAAGCTTAAATTTAATTCACGAGAGAGTTATTAGTTAACAATAACAATGATTCTTTATGTTTATTTTATTGCTTGATGTATGCCCATGTCAAAGGTAAAAGAATTCACTTTTGCCTATGCAGATGCCGTGAAGAAAATCAACCCTACATGACGCATGAGTACGTTTGAGGGAATGTGGGAACCCACTACAAAAGGGTAAAAGAGTTATGTGGAATGGTTGTCACTCACAAAGTGAACATATTATAGAGTCTTGGTTGCTGGTAGTTCATATAGTGGTAGAGTTTTTTGAATAGATAGACTTGCTTTAACATACAAGATTATCTTGTTTTTGATGTACATGTATGGGAAAATAGACACATTAGTACTGTAACTGAATTTTAGTTTATCTATTAGATGTACTAGACTAGTTTTCATGATGGTTAATGTATATTACATATACTATTTTATATTATAAACTACACTAAAATATATTTTATTGTCTATTATTAATATTTGTTCTTGAATTTTTTTCATATTTTGATCAAAGTTTATTATGAAAAAGATAAGAATATATAACTAATTACAATGTTACATATGCAATAAACTACTCACAATTTATTCCTAAACTACTTTGTTTATATTTACTGTCACCAAACTTTTAAAATTTCCTAATTTTCACTACTCCATCAATTGCGAATTGCAAGATTTTAAAAGCTAACTTTTAAAATTTGTAAAATTTTAAAAGTTAGGTAATAAAATGTGTAAAACAATTAGATGACAATATACACAAATAAATAGTATGATAAATTAATTTACAAAATCATAAAATTTAAATGACAGGATATACAACTATACTTAAATTAAAAAAAAAAAAAACATATATCATGAAAATCGAGATCTATAATCCGTTGCATGAATTAGTTTACAATAGAATTTTCTAAATAAATATGAGATCTTAGATCTTGAGTTTAACTTCCTAACATATAGGAATAATGAAGGAAAAGCATGTTATCCATAATTTATATCCTAACAAGCTTAAGTTAAATTAGTATTCAGATAGTAGTAATCCCTAGATCCAAACAACGATAAACAAGACCTGAAAATTTGCAAGAGACACCACAGTCATTGAATTAATTGTGTAATTGTAGGATCACCAAAAGTAGATAAGAACACTTGTTAACTAACTAGCTTCCAAATATAGAAAGAAACCAACCTAAATGAACTAGTCAAAAATTGTATGGATAAAACATACATAAACATAGAATCCCATTTACTATATTTAGAAGCTAATTGAATCAAAAGAGTATCATCGTAACCAAACATAAATGCTTTATCCACCACTAGATAAAATACATTTATATGATATATAAGTTAAAAAAACACTTAGTTGAGAGAAGGGGTATTTCATTTCACAATTAGATTGATCATAAGAAAGAAAGAAAAAGTGCACAATAGTGGTTTATTAAAAACACTTTGGTTCATTCATTCATCATCATGAATACATTGCAAAGATCATCATTTTCATTTAGAAGGCAAGGATCTTCTGGTAGAATATGGCAAGATCAAATGCAAATCATGGATCCAACACAAGCCAATTCTTCAAGGAAGAACCAATACTATGAAGAAAATTATAAAGGTAGCAACACAATGGGAAGAAGAAATGATGAAGGTGCCTCATTTTCATATTCATATTCATCATCTTCACCTTCACCTTCACATTCTTCATCTAAAAATAAGATACATAGAGGTATATGTTCTTCTATTTTTGGGCGATGTTTGAGTTCTCCATCCACAAATAGGTGATTGATCACCTTAATTTCTACAACAATGTAAGAGTTTTTTTGTTTTGTTTTTTGTTTTTGTGTCAATTTTGGTTTTTCATGTTATACAAATATGTCTACGTTCTAATTTCAATTAACATATTTTGGTTCTACAAATTGGCCAATTTTGTACTAGTGGTTGTTCTTAGGTACATTTTATGTTCTTCAATGATCTTATTGTTGTTTATGATTATGTTTTCAATTTGTCATATCCAACCAAATCGAAGGTTCAATAACAACAAAGAAAATCAGCAAAAAATATAAATAAATAAAAAGAGATGAAAACTGCAAATATTTTTAATCCGTTCAGAAAATTCAAGCATCATAATGTTTGAGGAATAAAGGATAGATGTTAATGATTGGACTGTTAAACCTAATTCAGATATCAAACTGTAGACATCCTGTGTTAGAATTTATAATTAAATTATCTAATCTCATCATCAAGGATTTAGTTAAATTCTTAATTTTTCGATGTTTTTATTGTTAATTCCGTAATTTAATCTCTCAACTTAAAAAAATTTATAATTCCGTTCTCCTATTTTAATTTTACGATTTTACTCTCCCAATTTTAAAAATTATGTAATTTTAGTTTAATGACTAAATATTTATTTGTTTATTGACTGTTAATATTTCCATATTAATCATATTTAATGATTAATATTTCTTTTTGTATTATCATAATCAATGTTAAGTCATTAATGGTAAATAGATAAGATGTTTAAAAGTTAAGTTAAACCTATGTATTCTTTTTTAAGAAAATAACAAATTGTAAATAGGAGACTAGAATTGTGAAATTTGTAAAATTGAAAGATCAAAATTGTGAAATTTAAAATAGAGAGAACAAAACTGTGGATTAAAAATTAAAGAGAATTCAAAATAAATGACAAAAATTAAAAATTTTATGAGCATCAAAAGTGCAAGCTTAATTTTTATCCGGTTTTTCTAATCAGTGTGATAATGATATTGATTAAAAATTAAGAATAAAGTATTGAACATATATTATAATTAAATGAAAAAAATCTTAAATGACATAATTTTACACTTACTAATAAAAATATTTTTCTTTTTCCACTCCTTAATATCCCAATTCCCAAGTACATTGATTAACATTTGTATTTTGACAGTAGCACATAATATGGGATTTTCTTTTTCCTGCTATTTATTGATCGGTGAATTTTAGGTACCCCTTATTTTACATAGCCTTACTTTTATATACAGTGATCTATTAATTGCGTAGCATCTTCTCACTAATTAAAGAAAATTAGAAATAATCTTTTAACATTTTCCATAATCTTGTTAAATAAAAAATCTCTGTTCTTTGTTTTTATGTTTGAATAAAGAAAAGTAAATAGAAAATGGAGCGTGAGTTGAAAATAAAAATGATTGTTCAATAATTAAAATTGTGAATAATGTGATGAAATTATTTATCACGAGTTTTTAATGAGTTTAAGAATAGATTGATTATTTAAGCAAAGTTAGAAGAATTATTTAATGATTAACTAGAATACAAGTTAACCAGTTAACTATTTTAATATAAAGAAGAAGGAAGAAAGAGACAAAATTAATAAAAATAATATAATATACATATATATTTTATAAAATAATTAACTAATTAACTTATATCATAATCGGCTACTAAGTATTTCTCAAATTAAAAGACATTTAATTCAAATATTTCTCAAGTAAAAAGCACTTAATTCTGTTTTAAGTAATGTATCAAATTTGAGTTTTATGCCCAAAAACTTCCAACAAAAACAATTAATTAGGTGATAATGGCTTAAATAAGAATATCTTTTATTTTTTTAAAAACGAATACATCTAATCTAAACTAAAATAATAAATTATCTTGTAATCAAGTCGCTAAGATGGATTAGACGTGATAATCTTTTTAGGTTTAAAAAGTGAATTCATTAGTTAATGGGAAATCAACCTATTTATGTAATAATAAAAAAAGAAAATATATATTAAATAAAAACTAGAACTTATATTTATAAAAAATAAAAAAAAAGTTGAATGGATGAGTTAAAAATATAAATGAAAATATGGATTGTAAAATAATGATAATTGAGTTTTGGGAATGCTTTTGTTTGATAAAAATATCACCCCATCCCATTCCTATCACAATTCATGGGTCATGAAAGCAAATGACTTAACACATAATTCAATATTTATATTAATACTTCCTTAAATTTTACACTAACACCCTCTACAAGAGTAAAATTTATGGTTAAAAAAATAAAGGGTATCTATTAATTACATAAAATCAATGGTTAAAAAAATCAAGAATATTTATGTAATTATACAAAATCTCAGGGGAGTGTTGCTATAATTTGGTTTTTAAGCTTTCATGAGAAATATATTTCCTCAGTGTTAAATAGTTAATGTCGTGTACACATCAATTATTTTGTCATGTTATTCATGTAGTCTAACAACTTTGGAAAGAAGAGCAATGCCCTCAATTTCATAATAACTTGCAATTTGATTATTATTCTCGTTACTGTACATTTTTCCAATTTTCATATCAATGAATCATGGAATTCAAAGATACATTGCGGTTAGCCACCGAAACTCATTTCAAGACAACCTATGAGTGACACTTGTAATCATTATGAAAAAGGTTAAAATTCTTTGTGTTGAAGCTTTAGACTTAAAAGCCAATCTGGTTGAAGTTGTTGTAGTCAAGTTTATTCAATCGAATTGCACATAACAAATGCTCTGGCAAGTCTTCAGCCTTGTTTCCCTATATCATGAACACAATAGAAAGTATTCATATCAAAAATATTTGGTAAACAACTATAATACATAGACAACCAAATATAAAATGTGAACAGAGAGAAATATGTGTATATATATATACTCATAATTGTTCTGTAAGTGAGTTGGCTTTGTATTCTAGTTGGCTGCGAAGTAAAACCATTTCATATAGATACCAAGACTTTGAATATTCCAATAGTAAACTAAATGGTATGAGCAAAAGAGAAAGAATAACTAGTAAATACGCTGACAGTGTGAAGAATCTTTACATTATCATCTAATCATAAATCAGTGTATAGTAAGTTTGTTGACTTTTTCAATAATTATCTTAAAATTTATATCAATGATGATTTCTGATTAGTTAGCAGTGTAAATATTTTTACAATAGTGGCACATAGAAATTAAAGTTAAGAACACACATTAAGCAAAATAATTGGTTAATATCGAAGAAAGTTTATGTTGCTAATGAAAATGTAAGAAAAGTACCTGGATTGTCAGACCGAAATCCAGGTTACATAGCTTCAGTCTTTCAATGAAGCCTTCAAATCCTTTTCTTGCAATATAGCTAAATCTGTGTACATCCAAATCTATCTCAAGATAGTTTTCTCCCTGTGAAAGAAATAACATCAGATTAGGAAACTTTTGACAGGTCAAAATATTTTTCAAGATAAATCAAGCACTAGAAATTGAGAAACATGTGGACTAATATGAATGAAGGCGAATAGTGAGAGGCAGATCAAAATAATGAAAATAAAACCAACAGTCCAAATGAGCTTCTAAAATGATAGAGCAGCATAAATAAAAAGAGAAATAAATTTATCGATGTGATTCGCAATAATGATCTACTTGAACAGAAAGTTCACCAATGATTGTTTCAAGCAAAGATTAAAATGGACCACAGCAAGTTATTGAAGGATATTATGTAACTAGAATATTCAAGTGTAAGTACCAAGTAAAATTCATGCTGAGGCCGTGAGAGAACTGGTTTTTCATTGTAAGCATTCATGAGCTTCTTTTCAGTTGTGCTTAAAGAAAGATTCTCCAAATTTGCCACTCTGCCTAAAATTTTCAATCTCTCCCTAAAGGGTGCAATTGTATCAAGAGGGAAGCCTTTAACTCTCTCCACTTCATCATTTATCAATTTCTGTCAAGGAACAAAATAACAGGCACACTTATTAATGAAGTGTCTAAAACCTATATAGTTACAGATGCAACATCTTATGTAACAAGAGGCACAATGACAGTAAAAAGGTATAAAGAGCATATCCCCCTTACACTGATACTTTCCCGGAATTGGTCTGGAAGGTCTTTAGAGTATTTTTCAGATAATTTAAAGTACAAAACCACATTCATTCCTTCACCGTCATTTTCACTCTGGAAGATAGTGGCAGGATACAATGGTATCTGCATTTCAAAAGAACATACATATGTTACAATTTTGAGGGAAAAAGTTCACATTGTGATGAACATGTATTCTACTGACATTTTTCAGTCCATAAAACATGAAATGATTAATAAAATTCTCATCCAAATACACAATGGGAGGGAACTCTACTTTGTGTGCCTGACATAAAATTTGCACCTCAGTAATAAGGATGAGAAATTCTCAATTCAAATTCAATCTGAAAAGGAAATAAGCAGCTACCTGAATGTTTACTATAAGAATAGAAGGGACGTCCCCAGGTATGTTTATTGCAGGAATTTGTATATAGCGAGCAATATGATCAATTTTTCGTGAAGACAAAAATAGGTCAGCACCAAGAGGATAGAAAGCAGCACTGCTTGGAGCAAAATCTTTCTTCTTATCCCTGCCAACCATGCAACAAATGAATTGTAGAATTATCAAGAATGGAGCAGTGTTTGATTGTTTGACATAATGAATGACCTTTATTGTCTATATCATCATATCCCTAACAAGTAACAACAGGTTCAATCACTGAAAGAATGTCTAGTCCAAAATGTGCATTTGATGCCTACCTAAGGTAGTTTTTGCCTCTGACTCTGAAGGAATTTGGCTCAATTGGAGACCAAGAACCAGGAGTTTGCTTCTCCAAAGGACAAAATGGAATCAATGAACCTGCCAAATGTTTTTGTTTAAATGACTTGGGGGAAACTGCAACAAAAGATAAGGCACGAGTTAGTAACAAAAGAAGCCATAAACAGAACAAGCAAGTCAGCAGCAAACATCTAAAAAGTTGAAAGTACTAGATACAGCAAACTCAACAGGATGAACATATAAAAGAAATAACAAATGCCTCTATAGCTGAAGCTTGTATGCAAACTTGGTCTCATCAAGTTGACAATCATCCTAAGAGTCTATTTGATTTGAGAAAAACATTTTTTGTTTTCACAAGTAATTACAAAAATCTCACCTTACTCTCACTGTTTCTTGTTTTAAAAAATTTGTACAAGAAACGAAGCGAAAAACAAAGAGACATTTTTGTTATTACTTATGAACATAGGAAATGAAAACAGAAAACATCTCAAACAAAAAACTGAAACAGAAGCTAACAATTCCAATTTCACAAAACTGGAAAGCACAAAAGAAGCAAAACACAGTAATTCTTACAGACGAAAAAATATGTAGAAGACTCACGTAATGTATTATCTGAAGACCCTTCCCTCCATTTGAAGGAGAGCTTCGAAAGCGACTTTCTCCGCGAATTCGGTGTATCAGGACTCTGTGGCCTTCTTTTTTCAACAGCAAGTGCATTGGAAGAGAGGCATGGCAAACAGGCATTTGGCAGAATCCCACAATGATCCAGGGTCAACTTTTTGTCCTCTCCAATCTCATCTGCATGAACTGTAGATGCTTCTCCTGTTGAAACAGAGTCTAACTCAGCTCGAGGGCCATCTGATTTCAAGGTAGAATCTTTCGATTTGGCTTGATTCTTAGCAATCTTCAAAGAAGAAATGCTACGAAAATAGTTATAAGGGTGCACTCTTTGTTTCTGGTGTTGGTGATCAACAAACACAGAAGAATCAACTCCTCTAGGAGATGAATCATTCGCCCTTGACCCAATTTCACACTCATTCAAAGACACCACCCCATCTACCAAACATTCATGTAAAAAATATTTAACCATGCTAACAAGAAAACTAAACCTAAATAAAAAGAATAAACTGACAATTTGATCAAGGTTTTAAAAAAGGTCTGTCACTGCAATTTCGGCCACAACCTCAAGGATTTAGATCTGTGACCACAACACCATGTCTGCAATTACCATGACCCCAATCTAAAAGTTAAAACCTTAAATTAGAGTCTCTGCAACCACAACATGACTGCAAACGCCGCTGCATCGGTCACAAATGTCCACAATTTTCCACAATATCAAGGACAGCCTCAAAACTGCAACCACAACCTAATTTAAAACCTTGAATTCAACTCTGCTGAACCACAACAGGACTACAATTGCAGCCATGTTTATCCACAATTTCCCACAATATCAATGATAGCAACAAAATCACCACCATGACCCCAATTTAAAACCTTGAATCTATAAGGAAATATAAACATAAGGCAAAAATTAAAAAAATTTAACATACCATCATAGACACTGTAAAATTCTTCGCATTCAGAATCCAAAGCTGAAGTCGAATCAAACCAAGCAGCGTCTAAAACCACAACACAAAAACATGATCTTCAGTTCAACACTTCAATATCAATCAAATATTCATCAAAATTAAAATAAAAAAAAAAAACACAAAAAATAAAAACCAATTACACAATACTAGCACCAACAACATAAAATAATAACAACAACAACAACAACATTGATTAAACTATGGTATTGTGTATATATATATATTTTTTTCTTAAAACAAACTACTAAAAATGAATTCAAACAAAACAAAACAAAAAGGAAAGTGAAAAGGGGTTATCACCGGAAGCGCGATTCGAAGCTTGCAAAGCGGAATTAGAGTGAGAAACATTATTGGCTTCGATCTTTCTAGAAGAAACACGTCTTCTCAAGATTCTCCTTCTTCTTCTGCTACATCGACGATTCTTCTTCTTGGCAGCGATGTCTTCAGACACTTTGGGCCTCGACCCACAAACACCCATTACAATTTCTCTTCTCTTTTCGCTAAATTTCGACTTCGTTCGTTCGACCCTCTTCACGATTCGCGTTGATGAGCGTAAAAATCGGAACTTTTTGGAAAAGGGTGTTCGGAGAAGAATCAAATGGGTGTTGTGTTAGTGGTACCAGCAAAGCATCATCGTCGTTGAGCTGGTGAAGGGTCATTCAATTTTATTCATCATGAATGAATATGATTGTGGGTGTGTAACTAGTGTTAAAGACTGTGGGACCCACTTCTGATTTCATCTAACGGTGGATTTTAGTGACACGTGGATGCGAGTTGAATTAGCCAATTTGGAAATTATTTATAGACACTTTTTCTTCCACGTTTTTGTCAATATTAAAGGAAAAATATTAAAAAAGAGTTCTTTCTTTATTATAGTAATGAAAATCTTTTGTTTAATTATTATTATTATAGTGATAGTAGTAATGATAACTATACTCTTTTTTGTCTTGTATCTTTAGTTGTTTAAGGTAAGTAATTAATAGAGAGAGGTATGTATGACACATTTCATAAAATACTTTTTTTTTTCTTATGTAATTATCAAAAATTATAATTTTGATTGATTTTATTAATAATTAAAAAATTTCAGAAATGAAATGTTTGAAAATATTGAAATTAAGAATAGTTTAATTAATACATGAATTAAAACTATTAAATGAGAGCAAAATGTAAGTATATTTAGATTAAGATATCCTTGTTTAATATCGTATATTGAATGCATTTATCATTAATAAATGAACTTTTAAATAATACTTTAGAATTATATTTGAGATAAAAATATTTAATTGAGATGGAGATACGATTGTATTTTTAGTTTTTATATTGAGATTGATATAATAAATTATTTACTTTTTTTATAATTGAAATGCATATTAAATTAATTAATTAAATATATAAATTTGAATTTGAATTTATGATGAATTGTTCAAATTATGGTTTAAAGTTATTTTTAATCATTGATAACTTTAAAATATTGGATTTAATTTATACATAAAGACAAAAAAAAAGTTAAAGTGAAAATGAAAAAAAAAAGCATAATTGTAGTTAAATTTAAATATATCTGTATAATATACGAGAAAAAAATTGCTATATAATATGAATAATTTTTTCATAAGAAATTTTTTTGCAATAATTTATATAAATTAGATCTTTTTTTATCCTTTTCTCATATCACACTAATAACATACCATCTTTTAAGATTATCTTTCATTTTAATAACTAAGGACTTGTTTGCTTTAAAATAAAGATATGCACTTTAGAAAATATATATAATAAAATATAAAATTAATTGTTGATTTTATTTTTTTAATTATTAATTTTCTAATTATCATGTCACTTAATCTTTCAAAATAAGGTTCTAATCCAATTTTTTTTATATATTTTATTTACACAGCCTAATCCATTTTTTATTATATAGTACAAAATGTGGTTGAATTATATTGAACGAAACATTACAAATAGTGGTCAAAATGTTTGGGTCAAAAAAGGAAGTATACGAATAAAGAAAAAACCAAAACGTGTGCAATGGCAATGGAAACGCAGTGTCGTTCAGACATTTATGTCGTACTTTACGACATGGACCACTGTAGCCGCGTGTTCTTCTTGCTAAAATGTTGCAACATCATCACACTATTTTATTTTAACTTTTATTATTAATATAAAAATATTTTTATACTATTAAAATTTAATTTATTTTACAAGTTTAAAATATTTTCATATGATTAATTAATGGTAATTTTTTATCAAAATCATTTTAAATATAAATTTTAAAAGAATTATCGTAAAATTCAATTTATCTTATATGATAATTTATAATTATATTATAATATCACAATATTTCTATTATGAGTAAATTTAAATTGAATTATTAAAAAATATTTTAATTATATCTTTTAAATTAATTTTTCTTAAATATTTGTATCAATACGTCAAAACCTAACAAAAAGTATCTCATTTAATACACAGGAGTAAACTTTTGTACAATTTCTTTTAATCAAAACTAAAATTTCTTATATTTAATTAATGTACATGTGTATAAAAAGTCAAATTATATTTAAATAATAATTATTATTATCTTCTTTATTCGTCACCAATAATTTGTAACAATATTTTAGTTTATTTAAAAAATTAAAATTATCAAATATATTATCTTTATCAATTTTAATCATAAAAATTAAATACACAGAATACTCTTTACATAAAAACAAGGAACAATCTTTATTCTTTAGAAATAAGAAACTCAATTTAGACCTTGCATTGGAATAATTATTCTAGGAAAAAAAATATGTTTCCGAAAATTTAAATACTAGCATTTATGAATTTTATTTTTTTACAATCTAAAAATAATATGTAAATATATATTACTTCTCTAAATAGGTTTTGTCAAATTAACAATCTGTTTAAAACTTAAGTCAACTAGATAAAATATTGACTTTATGTTAAAATACAAAGTCAACTTTAAGTAAGTAATAGTACATCTAGATTGAATCTAAGACAAAGACATTGGAAATTCCAATTATAAGAATCATAAAGGTTTTTTTCTTTTTGAAAGATAAGAATGAAAAAGTTGGTACTATTAAACCTAAATAAATGTTTATGTTGAATTCTTGGCCACATAAAAATTAAGATGATCTTATCTATCTGGTTTTTCACATGCAAGACCTAATTTTGTTTATGCTTTTTTTTTGTGTCTTTGCTTTTCCATATAAATTTCTTCAACTCCTCATAGACATCATCCACCATGATTGTGGGAGATTAATTTTTTAAAGGTATAATATTGAAATAAATTTTATTTTTCTTAATAATACTTTTTCATATATTTAATTTAAATAATATATCTATCTACTATCTAGACCTTCTTTTAATCACATATGAGAATTTGGTGTAAGTTGATCCATCCTATTAATTGAAAATAAAAGATATTTATTTTTTTAAAAAAAATTTAAAGAAGTTAAACATTATGGTCCCAAGTTTTTTCTTTCATTTTCAATACTATGAATGATTGCATGTTCATTCTCCAATAATAAGTTGGTACGTAACATCAACCAATGATACACGCATTAAGGTAAAGTCCTTTTCCAAATACAATTTGTATAACTATAAAAATAAAACAAAGGTTAATATATATATATATATATATATATATATATATATATATTTTTCTCTAAAATTATAAAGTTTAGTTTTAATTTCTCTAATTTATTTTTATCTTATTTTGATTTTCTTATTTTAAAAATATATCTTTTTTTTCTTAGAATATTTTTTTTTATTTGAGAATAAAAAAATATTAAATTTTTAAATTAGAGGAAGTAAAAACTTTTAGAATATGAAACATCGAAAATACATATTTTTTTCCCTAAAATAAAGGTGCCCAATGTATGAAAAATCAACATGAAATTGAGACTAAAAAAAACACTATGAATTTTGTGCTAAAAGCCTAAAATTTGAAAATCATACCACTGAAGTTTGTACCTTTTGTTAAATAAAATAAAATAAAATCTTCTTAGTTATAGAAACTTGATCAACCACAAGCTTTTATTGACTTCTGAAATCAACTACTGATATGAATTGGCCATTTCAGCTATATTTTGTAACATTTATAAGGGAGAACTGGATCTAAGAACAAGAAAAATATAGCAACAGAGTATCAATGTACCAAATGCCACATAGGTAACATTCTAGGATATCTTTCTTGCCATCATAATTTTCTTCTCTACTTCTCTCCCTTCTTCATTAACTCTTCATACAAAAGTTCCTTTTGAATAGTTTCCATAACATGTAAAGATGCTACATGTTGTGATTGCTAGTTGTTATCACAGCTCAATCCCATACCTTAGAACAGGAAATAGTGAAAAAGGTGATGGAAAGAAGAGAAGGGTAAATTTGTAGTTTCCAGTTTCATGATTATGAATATGATGTTAAGAAATTTAGCAGACAATATTTATATAACACCAAAAAATAAGAACAAAACAATAGGAATGCGAACCCCACATAAAGAAAGTAGGTTGTTTGCTATTTACACCACCCTCTTTTCTCTTCATACTACTAAACTATTTTTTAATTTTTACTTTATCATTCGTTTCATCTGTCATGTCTACCAGATTTAGAGCAAATAGGAATTTATTTTTAAGACTCTTGTCAGTAGAAATATTTGATAAACAAGTAATACACAGATAATCAGATAACTAGTTATAAAATATAAAGAGAAAAAAATACATATACGTATAAAATGTGAAGATGATATATATTCTGGGAGTGAAGTGACTGATCGGCTACGTATTGCAGTTGAATGTGAAATAAATTACTCTTTATTATATCACATAGATACTGAATTTAGTCTTTTCCTGATAATAAGACATTACTTATTTATCATTGTTTGATCATATATTCATAGTTGTTCAGGATATGGAAAGAGCAAGTAATATATTGGGATAATGTCTGATTCGTGAGTCTAACACATAGTGGCATGCTAGCTATTGTTTAATGTCATCCACATTTGATGTTGTTACTAATATAATGGTATTGTGTTTTTTTTTTTTTTTCTGCATGATTTGATTTCGTGATGAAGTGGATGGTATTATTTTTAGAAATGAGGTAGCTATTTAGTGTTGTTTGCTATGTTTGTAACATCAATCATAAGGGAGAAACCAATATAAGAGAAAGAAAAACATACAGTCTAGACTCTAGAGAGTATAGTTTGTACAGAAACCAACCTCATATTTCTCTTCTCCCCTATTCAATCCATTCTTCAACTCTTTAATCATACTGAAGCTGTTGAAAAATTGCATTTGAATATTGGAAATTAAATGTCATAGAAATGCGAATTTTGAGCCTAATTTAACTATAACCAATTTGTAAGATAAGAATTGTTCATTACTTACATGTGTGCAATATATCTTATCATACTTCAGAATAGATTATAGTATTATGCTAGAAATACGAGTTTTGAGTCTAACTCAACTTTATAAAACCTACTTCAAACCAGTTTATGAGGTGAGGATTGTCCCTCACTTATATGCATGTAATAAACTATATTTTTAAGTGATGTGAGGTCTCGAACAAATGTAACACTATATTAAAGCCTTGATATGCTTTTATTAAAAAAAAAATGATAATGGAAAAACATACAAAATTTATGAGTTCAGCAGAAAAATTTCCTACTTTGTCATGTAACTGCAGAAGACTCAATAGTAAGTAAAATCACCTGGAGGAGAAGGCAGCAAGTACTAAGATGCTGGATTGTGACTGCATTCCATTCTGAAGGATCAAATTGTTACATGATTTATATTTTCAAAAGAAGATTTAGAATATCCAGTTCAGAAGGAATGTAGAGACACATGAATTTCTTAGTCCTTATATATTTTACAAAAAAAAAAAAAATTATAGATAGATATAGATATACATAGATGGATGCCAGAAAAGTAAAGAAAGCATGTTTGCAATAGGAATCAGACGAGAAAAGTAAAGAATAGTACACATCTGGACGAATTCTATGGTCTTTCATTTTCTTAAAATATTCAATTGCCTTATCAAAATGATGGTTTTTGCATAAACCATCTATTAAGGAACTAGCCTCTATCATGCATCTCATTGGTAAGATCCCAAACATAAGGGATTTTTCCTACTTTGCACAAACCATTAATCATGGCTTCATCCACCCTTTTAATCTTACATAACCCATTAAGGATGCTTGTGGAGCATGAGATTGAACTCCGACATGACTTCATCAACATTGTTAATTATCTGTTTGTCCTTCTGAAGGTATATTATACTTATCTCCCAGTTGATATCCGTAGTAATATTTATTTAAATTTAATTATTTATTTTAATTTGGTCTTTTAAAAGAAGAAATAAGATGATAAAAAATAATATAATTTAAAAATCACACACTTTTAAGAATTATTTTTACTATTTTTTAATTTTAGAGATTAAATTATTCCATCTGTACACTTTTATGAAATTAATGACAAATTACTCTTGAATATATGAATACATTGTTTATCGTAAATAGAATATAAATAATTATGTAAATTATATAAAATTGGTTCATTAAATTATATTGGATTACTTCAATAAATTTTGAGTAAATCAATATTTAAATCTTTGTGTTTGATAATTTAATCCTTAAATATAAAATAAATAGTAATATAATTTATAAAATAATAATATATTTCTTGAGAGGGTAATGTATTTATTATTTTTATTCTTAAAATATATTTATCATTATTCGATCTTTGAAATACAATATTTATTATTATTTTATTCTTTAATTGAGGAGATCAAAATAATCCCAGACTATACTAAATATAAGAATTAAACTAATAAATAAGGACTAAACTAATAAATAGTTAAATTCATATATTAAAATAATAATAAATATTTTTTTATCTTTTAAATTTTAAATTATTATATATAATTTATTTCGAGAATCAAAAAAAATATTTTTAAAATAAGGATAAAATAGTATTTTTAATGTTTTTCTCCTTTCTAATAGAAAAATTCATATAATCTCAATCAATTATTTGTCTTCTACTGAATAATATCTACTGCTCTAGTCAGAAGAAGGTATATAAATTGCTATAAATTATATATATATATATATATATATATATATATATATGTATATATGTTTAGTTTTTACCTATTAAAAAACTAAAAATGAAAAAAATGCAACTTTTATTCGATATTTCCTTCTCTCACAGAGGCAAAGATTTGTGCTATTATCGTATCTCAGTGACACTTATCAGCTCAAAACACACAAAAACAGTTGCTGTTTCTTTCTCAGTTATTCATTCATTCATTCTCTGAATTCTAGTTCAATAATGTCGGTTTTGTCGCCTCCAACACTCTCTCCACTTCTTCTAAACACCAAAACAGATTTCGGGTCATCACTTCCTCTTCTTACTTTCTCCTCTGCACCCTCCAATCGCTCCACTTTACCTCTCTTGTTCTCTTACACTAGTAAGTTCACTGTTGCTATGCCACAGCACCCACAGAAAAAAAAAAAATTGATTTTTCATGCTCTAAGATGATTGGAATGTTGTGATTCTTTCTTATTTTGCAGAATCTGGAAATGGGTTGGCTAGTGAAGAGAAAAAAATCTTGCTTGAGAAGTATGGCTACGATGTTGATGCTGATGACTACTTTTCTCAGTCATCTAATAAGGTTCCACATGCTTGAAAATATGTGTCATGTTATATTACAATTGAATAAACCACTAATTTTGTTCCAATAGTATTGTCCTTTCACATTGCAAAATTGATTCTGAAATTTTTTTGACATGTTTAGTTTCCATGTTGGAGAAAAGTTCAGAATTGATTCTGCACCTAAAATTGAATATGAATTGAAGCAACCGTGGGTAGTTTTTGTGTTAGATAAGAAATTTTAATACTGTGTTTTAGTACAAACTTGGTTTTGTCACGTCCTTTTAAAATTAATTTTGATCTTAGAATTAATTTTGTCAAGGCTCGTCCAAACACACATAAAGTATTGGACATTCATCACTTTAGTTTCTATGTTGATGTATTTTAAGAAAGTCCATGGACCAATTTGAAGTATTTCAGAACCTAAGAGGGTAATAGTTTTAACTTTAGTGGCCATTTTAAGTTAGAGGGTAATAGTTTAAGAATGTCTAAAGGCTTTTGACTTGTGTTTTGTGCATTTTATTGTGTTTTCCTTCGTTTTTATTGAATCTTCTGAATGCAAATGTTTAGTCCAAGAGGAGAAAGGAGCAACTGAAAAAAAGAGGAGGGAAGCAAGAGCAGGACCCACCAGAGGACCCTAAGCCTCCCCGTACTACCCATAAATTGCTTCAGGTATTCTCATTTTAGGACTTGGGTCCTTTAGAGTGCTAATTGAAGAGGAAAATGGAGGGTGATTATTTTTGTGTGTTCATTGATAGATTGCTAGTGTGAGGTTGTTTGTGAACAAATTTGTGAATGTGATGCATTTAAAAGTAAAATGCACCCTACACTTTAGAGGAGTTTTCGTGCTATCTTGACGTTTCTATGTAATTTAGGATGGTTCCATCCTATGTGTATGATGAATTGCCAACAATTCTGAAGATTTTAAGATGATAGAAATGTTTGAGTTTTCTCACTTTGGTGTTATAATACTCTCCAATTTTATGGGGTTTGTCAATGAGACTCTACCATCTTTGAATGTTAACTCTTATAAAATTTTAACTGGGTAATGGATGAAGATGGAGACGAAAGCGATGACAGGCAGCACTGAATCTGATGAGGATTTCATGGATGCATTTTTGGACTATTTGTCTTAGGAACTTAGGTCATACCTCTATTGGCCCCTCCAAATTTGTGAAAAATAGTATTAAACCACTTTGTATAATGATAATAATAATCAATCTTGCCATTTGGCCAGCTTCCCTAGCAACATAAACGAAACTAAGCTCCATTTCATCACGAAAGTTCTAAAAAATGGTGTGGTGATTGTGTTTCATTTTTTTATTCACTACACTCTACCCATTGTTGCCAAGGCCTGTTTATGTCTTTCTGTTAGTTAATTTTTAAGGCTGCCACATATATTTTGGTTGTAAACTAATCTTTGGAGCATGTTATCAACTTATAAGCTGCATCACTTGAACATTTCACTGTTTTATTTCGCTCTGAATATTATGCTTAAGTTGTTAACTTATTCAGCAAATTAATGTAATATTGTCAGATATTTAACTGTTTTCATCTTTTTCCGATGTTAATGTCTTTGTTTAGTTAGTCATGTTCTTTTTAGTGCCTCATGCCTCAAGACATTAAAACCTTAAGTGGTGATGACCTTGATTCACTGATTCAAATATAGAAATTATTATTTAAAATGATGAAAGTAGCCTTGGCTAACTTTTTGGTTTTGCAAAATCAATTCTATATCAATTTTGGGGAGGGTAGAATTTACTATGGGAGAAATGCAAATTTTCAATATCTTGATTGGTAGAATTGATTTTGGATGTGAAATGGACGCCACATAGGTTCTCGGAGGAACAGCTCGAAGAGTGAAGCTACTCTCACCTAAGGGTATGGATGTACGTCCCATGATGGAAGTAGTGAAAGGCGCAGCCTTTGATATATTGCAGGTACGAGTAATACGTGTTACCTCGAGTAGCACACTTGTTTGCTAGTTAAATAATTAATTATTGATATTGAGTTTCATCTAGTCTATATAATTTCCTAGCTTTAACTTTCTTGTTTATACTAATAATTTTATTTTTCAATACCAAGGCAGCTGGTGGCTGTCCTGCATCCTTGAGACCCGGACGCTGGTTAGACTTGTATAGTGGTACAGGTTCAGTAGGAATAGAGGCACTTAGCAGAGGATGTTCTGAGGTATAGACATTTTCGGTGACAAGTTTGCATTCACTATATCATATGAATTGTTTGTTTTGTGAAAATTGTGATCACTTATCAGATTATTTGAGCTATCTCCCAAGTGAACAGAACCAGCCTTCTGTTAAAAAAAATGGAATTAACAGATTTTCATTAAGTTTAAGGAGATACACAAAAGGATTTTCAGTAATTTGTTTTGAAATTTTCTGAATATAATACTTCTCTTTGCCTGAAATCTATTGTTTATATGATTTATCAGGTGCATTTTGTTGAGATGGATCCTTGGGTTGTATCAGATGTTTTACGTCCAAACTTAGAGGAAACTGGATTCCTTGATGCTTCAATCATACATACTGTCCGTGTGGAAAAATTTTTCGAACGTGCGCAGCAATTTGTAGGCATGTTTGTCTTTTCCCTTTCAATTCCATTCTATTCTCATCTATGTAGCATTTCATTTTTAATCCACCGGGATTGGAATTATGGGCATACAAAATGAATTATAACATGCACAAAATTCTTTGAATTTTATTAGAATGCACTTACAGACTTGTAATATAAAGGTTATTTATACTCTTATCCAGTTATGAATTGTCATGTACCATAAGATTGTTGACTTCTGTAGTAACTATGTCATATATAAGATCGGTTGACGATATAAAAAGTTTTATGCTTACAGTGTATCAAAATTAAATTCAAATACTCTTATGACTTGAAATTTGAAATGTTTGATGCAAAAAGTATTGCTTGGACAAGGATTTATTTACCATAAACTTTTTGAAGCAAAATTTACTTTTATTTGTTCGCTATGTAACCACTGTTAAGACTCTCAATTAAGGGAATCCAACAAATGTTTCCATTGTTATCTTCCACCACAGACAGCTGCCAAAGTTTGTATGATGGTGATGAAAACTTCAACGTATAATTTGGTCCCTAAATGTGCACTTTGTATAACTTTTGTTGGTGAATATGTTGTTTGTACAATTTAGTTCATGAATTGTCAAGTATCTTCACATTTTAGTCCTTGAATATTTTATTTGCACAATTTATCCTCCTTATTATTAAATATCTTCAGTTTTTTAGTCATTTCGTCAAGTAAAAGAGTAAATTTGAATTGTTTACATGCAGGAAACAATGGCCCATTTGATTACATTAGTGTCACTCCTCCATACACACAGGTTGACTATGGGGTGCTGATGAGGCAAATATCAGAATCATCCTTGATTGGAGAGAACACATTTATTGTACGTTTTCTTACTTTCTTATTATTCTTGGTCATAACGGTCTTCGTCTAACCGAGTTTATGTTGAACTGTCATGTTCTGATCTAGGTAGTTGAGTATCCTTTAAAAACTGACATGCTGGATTATTGTGGAAGCCTTGTGAAGGTAATTCAAGTAACCAATAATATTACTGTGTCTGCATAACATATAATATGTTGCACCACACACACTAATTCTCAATCCTTAATTTTTCTTGAAATTTCTTTTAGCTTGATGGGGGTGCAGGACCTACATCTATGAATTTATACATTACTTGTGGATTTAATGATATGCACACCAATTTGAGCTGTTTAAGTGGTTGTGTGGAAGTGCAGATAACCGATCGACGGTTTGGCCGGACACTCTTGGCAATTTATGGACCAACATGGTCCCAGAAGAAGAGGAGATGACAATTTCAAATGCAACAGTTGCAGTCAAGGCTGAAAACACATGCTGGTGCAATGTTTTTATCGGTGATTTAGTTTTTGAAGCCTTTCTCGCTTCTCCTAAAGTTGTTGTATGCAGTCTAATGTTAGTCCCTACAACAAGTCACCACATGTCTTCTGATGAATTATATAAAACCTTGAATTCTTTTCTCATGTGATGGGAAACCCCTCTGCTGAAAATTGAATTATCAAATGTAGATTAAAGTCTCGCTAGCCAACAATGGTTGGTCACTATATTGGAGTTTGAATCTTGAAATTTTCACTCTTATCACTCAACATATGCATCTCTTTTGTCATCTAATATATTATCTGTAGTATGTCATTTTAGCTTTATTCTCCTTAATGTATGTGCAATGTTAAAAGAGCAAAAGGATTATAAACTTTATTTTGTATTGTTATCTATTCAGAAACTAATTTGTTAACTTATATAAAATTTTATTAAAGAAATCATATATACGCTAATATATGATTAGATGACAGAATAAAATAACTCAATACTATTAGCACATCATCATTCAATTCAATTTCGAACCTTAGAAAAGAAAAAGGTATCCCTAACTTCCCAAGTCTTGAATCCTTGTTTTCAGGGATTCCCAAAGAGTTGCACAAATATACATAAAGAAGGGTAACCCCATTTTGATCCTAGATGTCGGATGACAAAAGTCACATAACGAAGATGTGTTCATATTTTAATAATTACATGAATGTTTAGAATGTTTTTTCAAAAGATCAGAAGATTTTGAGTATTCTGAAAATAATTTTTAATCGATTAATACGTTTGTTAATTAATACCCAATAAATAAGCACAAAATACATTAGATTGAACAACGCAGAATATATTAATTTACTTATAATAAATATCCCCTATATTTATGTCATAATGTTTTCCAGGGAAAGCAATGTCATCATTCTTTTAATATATGGAAACTTTGATATTTATAAATGACAATTGGACAATATTTCTGCTGCTTATGTGATTTTTGTTCCTTACATTACAATATGCTGGAGAGATAAGCACTTCACATGATTTGCCATGGTTTTCAATTTCATTCTTGCAAAGTACAAACCAAGTATGTGAGAGTTAGACAAATCACAGTGAGACCCCCTTTCTTAGTGGCATGAAAATGCACAAACTCAGCAAAAGACAGAGTTCAAGTGGAAACTTTTTTTTACATCTAAAGTGGCTCAAATAACTAACTTTTCTGATTCATTGGCCTTTTATGTTTGTCCATGCACTCTTCACCCTTGCTCTTATTTCCCATTTTCTATTTCTCTCTCCTACCACACAAAACACAATAGTAAACTTCCATAGTATTGCTCCATAGTCCATTACTTAGAGCTTAGTAGTACTAAAGATAAACATATATCACTTTTAAATAATTGTTACAAAAGCTAATATTCTTTCGATTATTTATTACTAATAATTTAATAGTTGTTTCATTTTTGTCTAAAAAGAATAACCAATCGAAATTTTTGCTAGTTTCTCACAAATTACCTCTTTTAGATGTAATCATGTTTCGAGGCATGATTGAAAATTAAATATGAACATTTTTGCATCAAAAAATTAAACATTGATTAATTACATTTGCAACAGACTAACTCTTTTTGTTAGATGCAAGTTGTACCTGTCAAAACTTTAATAGAAGGAGTACTTATACTCTTAAAGTATTGAAATTTTGTTTTTCAATCACATCCCAATAAAGAACAGTTTTTGGTGTGTAACTTTAAATAGAGACAGTCTCTCTAAGCCCGCCAAGTTAGGAAAATCAGATAGTCTTTTCCTGTTGATCTCTCTTTCTTTTCTTCTCTTTTCTACTTCATATATGGTCATCTTTTTGTGATCAATGCCACAATGTTGCTGAAACATCTTCAAACACTGTCTCAGGGTGGAAAGTCACACTCATAATATAAGAAGGGTGAAGATAATATGGGTGGTGTTGGTTGTGTTATTAATTGTAGAAGGTTGCTTCTTGGAGCTTTGGTATCTTTAGGAGTCATATGGTTTATGTTCCTTGGAATCTCAATGAACCGTCAAACCAAAAGGACAGTGTTAGTTCCCATGAATGTTAATGTTATTTCCAAGCATTTGAAGTTGGTTAGCATGCAGAGGCATGGTCTTCATTCTAATTCAGGCCTCATCATTGTAAGCAAGAGAAGAGTACCAAATGGACCTGATCCAATACACAACAGGTACACATGTTTATCATACTTAATTTGTTCATGTACTATAGTTTGTGTGTGTGTGTGTGGTTAAGTGTTCTAGTAAAGCTGCTGAATCATCATAGAGTAGGGTAATTCATCTTTGATTGAAGCTCTAACTTGTTAGTGCATGTTTGGAGATGCATTAGTTAGATAATGAGAATGAACTCAGAAGTAACAAATAGTTGCTTTTGATTAGAGATAAACATATTAATATTTACTTGCATGAGCAAAAGATAGAAAGACAAGTCCAAAAGATCATAATTTTGTTTAATTTTGATACTTTGGTTTTCATATGATCAAAAGAGATTAAATTAGGAATAGACAATGTTGAAATCAATTTCATTCTATTCATTACATTAGGCATGGTTTTGTTGTACACATTCTTTTGCCACTTAGCTAAAGGGGAGGTGTGGAACATATAATGGACTTATACTTGATAAATTTTCACTCTTTATCAAAAGCTTCTTTAACTAACAATCTTTCTCTTATTTTCATGAGAAACCAAAAAAAGACATTGGGTGAAGAACTGTACCACTTTAGTTATTGGGGGGAAAAAGAATTCGGTGGCTCCTTTTCCTTTCTATGGAAAGCTTGATTAATTTATTGGAGGATATCATGAACTACTTTTAGCCTCATTTGAATTTAACAATCCAATTCATGTCTTATTCCAAAGTGAATTGTATTTTGCTCCCTATTGATGTTAAAATGTTAAGTACTCAAAATTTGAGGACCCATTGTAATGATTATCATTGTCACACTATTGTAGTATGCATTGCACATCTTGCCGTACCATGGAATTTCATGTCAGTTCATTTCATTTTATTCATGTCCTTTGGCTCACTTTTTGTCTCCCTTGTACTCTAAATATGATTGTTTAATGTATATGACTGAATTATTATTCAGGAGAGCAGTGAAAACTAGACAGCCACCAACACAAGCCTGAGCATTGTGAAGTTCTCTACACCTAGTTTGAGGAAAAATCATCATAGAAGAATTTTTGCTATTCTCTTGTGGAAGAAGAATTCAGAGTGTGTTCTATAAGATAATGTTGTTACATAGTATTGCAAGTGTTTTGAAGGCTAAAAGTGTGATCCTTAATGTGCTCTACTTTTTTTTCTTCTTTCTTCTCTTCAAGATGTACCTTTGATGGTGTTGTAAATAAAGGCTTTAGGAAATGAAGTAACCAAATTTTGGATGCAATTTAATTATGTCCTTAAATTCTTGAACTAAAAAAAAATGTGCAATTTATAGGATTGCATGAATAGGTTCAATAGTTGATGTTTTTATCATCATTCTTATCCTTAAAATTACACGTGAGAACCTTAGAAAGACTACACTTTTTTGAAGGCTACATGGTATACTATTTACTTTTCCCCTACTCAAATCAAGTGAGAGGAAGAGATAGGAATATATTATGGGAAAAAAAACAAGACAAAACATTCCAAATTGGATTACACAAAAAAAAAAAAAAAAAAGACCTAGTCTCCATGAATCATATTATTAGCCTTTAATTTTTTTTAGTAGTCTTTAAGAATTCCTTTTATGGTGGCACCCTCTTTTAAGTGCCTAGTGTTCCACAAAGCACTTTCCTTAATTTAAAGTTTGTACAATAAACAATTCCTTTCCATTTCCATTTTGTCTTCAAAAAATGACATGGGTTCTCTTTGCATTGCCATGTGGACCTATTCTTAAGAAGGAAAAATGAATATACAAAAATTATAAACATAAAAAGCATTCATCATTACTCCTTGATCAACTATAGGTTTCAAATATACTATGAATTGCCTCAAATAAACATTTGATAGTTAAACCACATCTTTTCTAAATCCTAAACAAATTACTTATCATAGATTTTTTATGAGTTTAATTATTATGTTCTATCATTGTAAAAATTTTATATGATTAACAAATCAAAAATTATAGTTTATATGATTTATAAACTAACAATTTTACTTCGTAATCAACTGTAATACGCAATTAACCAACTAACTCTCTTAGAGAATATACATGTATTTCTCTCTCTTTTCATATTCTATAACTAGTTATTTGGTTGTCTGTTTCTTACCGTTGTCTATTAAATATTTTTCTTAAATTAAATATGTGATAATTTATAACTGCATGATGATATATAAATTTTTTATATTATGAATACATATTAATTTGTTTATTAACAAAGACTTTAATGAATTAAGGAGATATGTTGCAAAATGAGGTATCCCACTAAAGGAAAATCAGCAAAGGAGCAATCCCTGGCTTGTGCTTTTTCTTTAACTTTGCTTTTTCTTTCTGGTCTGATTTTCTATAGATTCGAGAAGGATGTGACTTGGTCCAAAGTAACTGAGATTCAAAATTATGAATCTGTTTCATTTTTCATCCATCCATTGCATGGGAGACAGATTCTCACCCCTGCCAGTTTTGTTTCTCTTTTTTGAATATATTGGCAGATGCAAAACCAGATGAGTCTGCTCAATTTGATCACAAACTGTCCTACATGTTCATGTTTATAATTATCAAAAGCAGCTTCATCTCTAAAGAGGGTCCCACATCATGCCTTGTCTGCTTCCTATTTAGTGCAACTTAGGACCTCAGGCTTCATTGCTCTTAAATTGATTTTTTAAGTATCACATTTTAGTTTTACATTAAAGAATTGTTTCTAGGACCTGAATTAATGGTTAATTGATATAGTTTTAAGTGCATGTTTGGAGAGTTTATTAAACACGTGCATATAATTCAAAATCATGTTAAATTGATACACATGTTTGGATGAAAATTTTTTTAAGGAATTTTTAAGATAAAAAAATGAAATATATTTCTCTTAAAATCAAAATTTTGTTGTCCCGTTAATATTAATGATTATTTGAAATAATTAAATGATATATTGCGTCCTAAGATGTTTATCTACTCATGACAAGACATAAATTGAGGTTACTTGTAAACACCAAACTCCCTCACTTTCATCATTATCTATCTACTCTTCGAATTGTCCAATAAAATTATATCCACCGCGGCTACTCAATTATGTTTGGCGCAAACTCCGTAATCTATAAATAATATTTATGATATTTCTTTCTCATATAAGAAATTATCCCTGAAATATTTTTTAGGAATTTTTAGGAGGAAACATAAATATATTTCTCTAAAAATCAAAATTATACTAAGAAGGTTGTCAATGGGCAACAGGAGAAATCACATTTATTTACTTAGAATAAGACATGTTTTATCATTACTTACTTACGTCGAACTTCTCCGTGTATCACGTTATTTACCTATTTGTCGAAGTTGTCCAAAAAGATCATACCCGTAGTCATATACCTTAAGCAACCATTTGCGTACACTTCTCAATTATGTTTAACTTTAACTCTATAATCTATAAATATCAATTTAAAGTATTATTTGAACTCTTCTCTCAATTCACTCACTTATCTTTAAAACCTCCTATCGAAGAGTGTGTTGTATATACACTTTTTACTTCCTCTTAATTAAAATTATCTAATAAACTCTCACATTTAATAAGTTGACTCATGTTCCCTAATCACTTGGATAAAATTATCAACTCCACCTTAAAAACCCAAAATCACTCGGCTATAATCATCAACTCCACTTTAAAAACCCAAAAAGAACAATAATTATTAATTTTCTTTTAAAATAAAATTACTCAAAGTACCTTACATAACTTTATAATTAATTTTATTTAAAATCAATTAAAAATACTTGCTCAAACATCAAATATCTTGGATTAAAATTTGAACGAGGACCTTCAGTTGTTTGTTTATTTGAAAGTGAAATTTCCATACACCTCCCCCGTAATATGCATTACGCAATATAATTCAAAGTCGTTAAAATACTAATCAAAAGAAAGGAAAAAAAAAACAAAAAAGTCATTGATTCAACATATTATTTAAGGTCGCTCGTCAAGTCTACTCTCAATTTATTAAAACTCGGAGTAAAGGTTACTTTTTTTTTTGTTTAATCAGTAAATATTAATTATTAATAATTGTTAATTATTATATTTTGATAGAAAGGTTGAGAAATAAAAAAAAAAAGAAATTATATGATGATGTGGAACTCACATTAGATCATTTAAGAGAGTTTTGAAATATGTTTTATACCTAAAAAATCACGTTTATAATATAAAAAAACATACAAGTTAGAACATGCGATGTTGATTTTAATATGAAAAAATCACTTCCATGACCCATTTCCAAGAACACTAAAGTCACGTTTAAAGACTAAAAAAACATGTTTTAGCAATCAAATGTTTAGTTTTAAATTAAGAAATTTTCTTCATACAAAAGAGATACATGAAATCATTATTATTAGGTTTATCTGAAATTGAAGGGAATAAAAACATATTTAAGAAAAAAAAATACCCTAAATTTTATGATAAAGTTATTTTAAAATTAAAAAAAAATCAAATATAAAAAACATTTTATTCAAATAAATTTTGAATGAGAACCCATCAATTGTTTATTCATTTTAAGAAAAAAATTGCATAGTTCTCCTCCTAATACGCAACATAAGGTTCAAAAATTGTGGATTCAATCATCTTTATTTAAGTCATTGCATGACTTGATTGCTAAGGTCCACATAAGTTGCTATCACGCCTTTACTTTTCTAAACTATGAACATTGACCGTTTAATTTCCATTTTATTAATATCACAATTTTAACAAACAAATTCCTTCCACACTAAGCAAAAACGTGATGAAAAATGTTTAACTAGTGAAAAATGTTAAGACCACAAAAGTGTTTTACTAGTGTCTTTTCCAAAATTAACATTTCTAATGAAAAATATTTAAAAAAATTAAACAATATGTTTTATAAACATAAAAAAGATATAAATAGAAATTTTTAAGTTTTAAAAATAAACTAGAAAAATATCTAGATTTAAATGACTATAAACAACATCTAGTATTTCTATAAAGATGATTTATGAATTTCTTAAAAAAAAACAAAATGATTTATGACTTCAATATATTCTCTTAACTTGTATTAATAAATTCCTAGTCAACTTTGAACGTATGTTTCAAATGACTACACTTTATTAAATAAAGATTATTTTCAGCTAATTAAATAAACATAACTTGAATGAATTCACACCATAAGTTGTACTTGCATGTATTGAATGTTTTCCTTAAAAGCTATGTAACAAATAAATTCATACAATTTATGATGGACCAGTCCACAGCTAAATTTCTGTGAAGTAAAATAGTTAAAGGCTTAAATATTTAATTCATGTAATTTGATCAATTAAATAATCAAGGCTTAAATCATTTTTTTACAAATGATTAAACATGGAGCACTTTTTTTTTTAATATTTTGAGACATTAAGTATATTTATTTTTATTTAATGTTTTATTCATTAAGTATTAAAACAATTTATAAAACTAGTTAAACGAGTTCATAAATTGTTATAAAATCTGACATTTATTTAATTTTTATGAATAAAAAAATTGTACCAAAAGAGAAAACTAGTTTTTAGGAAAATTTTAAGAGACATGCCATTGCTGATAGAACTTTTTCTCAATGGTTTGCATAGATTCTTTGTATTTTTCTTTTCCATTTTGCCTCAAATATTCCATGGTTATAGCTATAGTTACACTCTAATCAATTTTACCAAGCTGAAATTTCTTAAAAAATAAAATTGTATATTAGTAAATTTTTTCATCATCGTCCAATTACAACCCAACATTTATTGAAAGTTTATTAATTTTGATATTAATTATCCCAAAATTTATATTAACCATGATTTATAATTGATTAAGAATGTGGTAGTAATCACGTTTCAGTTGCAAGGTGTTCAGTTCAACTAGTGAAACAGATCACCGATGTTCTGACACTATATATATTGCTGCTAAACTTGAAATACATTAGGATAAACAATTTATTTAAGTGCTTATTCATCAAGATATTTTCACATGGAAACTTATATCATAAAATCAAATTAGTTTCCTCATAAACTTTTTCAAAAGCCCACCTATAACTTTTTTATTTATACAGAAATTAAATGCTTCAAACTTTGCAATCAATTAGATCTAGATGAATAAAATAAAACTTCATGATGAGATGTCTTCACAGAGCACAGGTAGATTGCATTTGCATATATACTCAGAGGATTAAAATCCGAAGCATATTCCAAACATCATTAGAGATTGCATTTGCATGCAACAAACAGTGGAACAAATAGATTTAACAAATAGATTTCATAAAATTCTAACCTACCAGAAAGTTTATTATATCATACAATACAACTATACCTGATTAGGGTCACCCACGGAGGAAATGCTCAAACCATAAACATTAGTAGTACCATTCTGAGAACTTTCCACTATGAAATATGAATTCAGTGGCAACAAAGATTTCATCATCTGCTCATGCTGCCATGCTTCTTCCTCAAGAACTACTATGCTGCAGCCTCATTTTCCGGCTTATCAAAGATCAAGGGAAATTCATCATCATTTTCAAAGAAACTTTGGTCTTTAGATACATTCTTCAAGGCATGATAAACCTGGTACATGGACCACCTATCCTTGGGGCGAGAAACCACACAATTCATCGCGATTTTCAGAAACTGAAGAATCTCCTCATCATGTCCCCTTCCACATATGGCTTTATCAATGCAATCCTTGATCCGGCCCGAACTAGAATGCATATTCACCCAATCCACCAAGCTGCCCTTGAACTCTTCCTCCCCATTGCTCACCTCGAGAGGTTTGTGCCCGGTCACCAACTCCAAAAGCAATACACCAAATCCATACACATCTCCTTTCAACGAAGCAACCAAAGTACTTGGATACTCGGGTGCTATGTACCCGAGCTCCCCCAAATCCCCATTCACAAAACTCCCATTTGCATCTGAAACCATGAGCCTTGCAAGCCCAAAGTCCATCAACCGCGCATCAAACTCCTCGTCAACAAGAATCACATTGGAGCAAATGTTCTGCTGTATAATGGGAGGGTGGCAGCCATGGTGCAACCATGCAAGCCCCCTTGCTGCGCCCAACCCAATCCTAAACCTCATCAACCAATCCAATGCCCCACCACCATTCTTATGCAACAATGAATACAATGTCCCATTTGACATGTGCTTATAAACCAACAACTTCTCCTCCTCCACCACACAATAACCTAAGAGCGGCGCCAAATTTGGGTGCCGAACCTGCCCCAACCGATTCATCTCCATCCCAAACTGCTTCTCCCCAATCCTACAAGCACTCAACCGCTTCACCGCAAGCGCAGACCCATCCGGAAGATCTGCCTTATATGTCGTCCCCATCCTGGTCGCAAAAAGCACATTCTGCCTATTGAAATTGTTAGTAGCAGCCATCAAATCCCCCAACTTCAACTTCACAATAGGCTTCTGAAAGAGACTAACTTGCACAAGCTTATACCCTCTCAGCCTCACAGCCCAATCACCAACACCAACACCACCACCCCCACCAACTCCATAACCCTTTTTGCTCCTCTTCCCACTCACATGATACCACCACCACAACCCAAAAGCCAACAACAATGAAGCAGCAGCACCAAACACACCAGCAGCAATAATAATAGCAAGATTCTTCTTACTCAACCCACCACACTTGGATCCAAGAGGACCCCCACAAAGCCCACTATTACCCTCAAAACCCTCTCTATCAAACCCATCAAAAAAATCAGGAATTGTCCCACTAAGTTTATTATTAGCCACAGAAAACTTCTTAAGCCTACTCAAACTCCCAAAGTCATAGGGAATTGCACCAGAAAGCTCATTATCAGATAACATCAACTCATTCAAATAAGAACAATTCACAATCGTGGGTGGAATAGACCCAGAAAGATCATTACCAGACAAATCAATTGAAACCAAAAACGGCATCCAACTACAGATCTCTGGTGGAATCTTACTGGTAAGAGAATTTGAGCCAAGATTCAACCTTTGAAGGCTCTTTCCACAGAATTTCAAAGATTCTGGGATCTCACCCGACAGCTTCATATCTTGTAGCTCCAAACCTAATACCCTGTTCTCCCTTTGGTTCCAGCAAGCCACACCAACGAAGTCGCAGATGAAACCAACAGTTGTGTTCTCAAAGCGCCACGTGGCAAGACGACCCTCAGGATCACGAAGGTTTTCTTTTATGCCCTTGAGACATTTCACGTAGTCTTCAACCTGCGACGAAGCGAAGAAGAAGAACAAGTTAAACCCCAACAAGAGAAATACAAAGGAAGAAGGGGAAAACGTGTTCCTAAGATCCATTGAAGCCAAACGAGGTTGTGGGTATGTGAAAGTTTTGATTTTTATGGGTCTAATGATGATGGGTCGTGGCCATTGACTTGTGGGGTGCTAGGAAAATAGTAGTAATAAGCAGATAAAAATAAAATAAAAATAAAAGTGCAGAGATTAGAGAATGTGTTGTGTTGTGTTAAATTGAGTTGAGTGGAATCTGGTTAATTGAATGTGGAAGAATTTTGTGGGGTTTTAACTTTTAAATTTTAATCATAAGAAAATAGAAAAAGGAGAAAGAAAAAATAATTTGGTGGGTAGTACAGTTTTGAGTTTTGGAACTGTGTGTGCAGTTGTGATTTGGTGATTGAAAAGAGATTGTTTGACTGGGTGAGCTTCTTTGACTGGAGTTCATTGTGTTCGCAACAAGCACACCTTTTTTATTTTAATTGTTTTTTCTTTTAAAAAACAAATATCATTTAATTTCTGTTTTTAATGATCTTTCTATTTTAATCTCTGTACATCGTAAAAACACTCTTTCCTAATTTTTTTTATTTAGTGAAAATATCACATCACACGTAGACATATAATTAGTGTATATAAATAAAAGATAATCATCATCTTATAAATGAGTAGATGTTGTAAGGTTAAATTAAATTTATAATTTATATTTATAATATGATATTAGAGTTTATTTTAAGATTGTTAGTTGATGTTAAATATTAGATTTTATATATTATCTTGTTAATAATTATCCGTTATTTAATTTTTATATTTCTGATTTTCATGTCTAGTCATCGACTTAAAAGAATGTTAAAAATCTTACATTATTTAAAATTATATAAGTAGGTAACAATCATCACCTTACACTTATTAAATATTAAATGAAATTAAAAATAAATATTTTTAAAATTAAAAAATAAATATTTTTAAATAATTTATATAAATTGATAGCTTTGTTAGTTGTACTTTAATCGGATATAATTTTTTTTATTCATCGTTGGTAAATTGTTAGTTTTGAGAGTTTTCATCAAATTAATCTTCGGACAAATTTTAAATCCGTTTAAGTTTAATGTGTTTTTTAAATATATGTTAGAATGTGAATTTTAACATTAAGAAAAAGGTGAGAACGTTTTCCAATTGAATTTTTGTGATTTCTTTTGTAACGTTAGGATTAGATTTATGTTTATCAATGTTTTCCTGATGGTAGATGATGGAAAGTTGGTCCATAATGTTTCATGAAAATATAAATAGATTAGGATGGAAAGGAAAGAAACCTATTTATCCCATTCCATCATTTAACCTAATTTTTGTTTAACCTCAATCTAGGATGAAAGGAACAAAGCAAAATTTTTAAATTAAAATTTATACTTTGATAAACTAAAAAAAGACATTAATTTTTTAAAGTAATTTTAAAATGGAATAATATTAAAATTTTAGTTTATTAAATCATTCCATTTTTTCAAATATGGGACAATATCTTCCATTACAAAGTATCAAAACAATAGAATAATATTTTTAATTCATTTGATCCAATTTTATTATATTCCGATGTAATCCACTCTATTCTCTATTGATCAATCCAACCATAGCCTTATTCTACTTTACATGAATAAATAATAATAACAACAATAATAATAATAATAATAATAATAATAATAATAATAATAATAATAATAATAATCGTTGGTGGAAAAGTGATGAACCGTGGTTTTAGAAAATGTTTATTCACGGATTCATGAATTTAAAATATATAGGGCAGTCAATTTATATATGAAAGACATTATCTATAACCATTACTTTTGGGACCATGCATTACTCTTATTTTATGTTTCAAAAAAATATATATAACTAGCATACTCAAAGAGTTAATTAGTCATTTTTATGATTTTAAAACTCTAAAATATTCTAAATATCATTTTAATAAATATATATAAGTAGAAAAGTGAATTGGTGTGGTTCCGGGTATTTGAAAATTTTAGATAGTGTTTAATTTGAGTATTTCCTAAATTCATTTTAATTATAAAGGTGAAAATGTATTTGATGAATTTTTAAAAATATTTTCATAAAAATATTTTTAAAATTTGGTAAAAATAAGGAAACAAATTTATCAAAACACCACCTAGTTTCCCCCAAAAGTAATAAGGTAGAACTATTGTGTTTTTGACCAAATGTTTGTTGTTATGCTTTTTGTAGTGTGCAAATTGAAGATTTCATAGTATATGGTTTTGTTTAAACTACGTCCACTTCTTATAGTATTTGATTAATTTATGTTTAGTGTAACTAGTTTGACACTAACTAACATGAGTTAATTAATACGATTTCGATGATAAGGATGTGATTTGAACTTAATCTCTTTATATCTTTATATGTATAAAAACAAATTATTAAAAGTATCTTCACTTTATCATTTGACTGTATCTCAAGTAACAAAACATTGGGGGAAAAAATATTTTATTATCAATTTGGTGTCATCATTCTTGTTTTTTGTTCATGAAAAGTTTACAAAATATATTGATATATCTAAGTTGTATTATCACTAAAATTAAACTCCAGAAAATGTTGATCAAAAGTCAACGCCCACATCAACGTGTCTAAATTTTATATTAAAAATGGATTTTTCCAAAGAATTTCAAGAATAGAAAATAAAAAAAAAATACTTTTTAGAAATTAAAATTAATTTTTATTAACTAATTTACAAGATTTTTTTTAAAGATGTAGTATTTTCTATAAATTAATCAACAAAAAATAATTTTAATTTTTAAAGAGAATTTTTTTTTTCTTTTCTCTTTGTTGGTGAAAAGATTGTAGATGATTTTATCGATATATTTTTGTTGAACATTTTTCCCACATCAAAAGTATGGTATAAAGAAAAAAGAAAAAGAAACTTTAGCTAATCAATCACATAGTGTGAATAATTTGGATTAACAAGAAATAAGAAGATTTTTTGGAAACTAAAATTTGACTATGATAAGATAAAAGAATGATTCACATTAAAAATATGGTTTAAAGAAAGAAAAAAATTAATTTTTTATTAGATTAAATATTTAATTTTTATTGTGTATGTCTACACTTTTAGAAAGAAATTCTTTGATAATACTTATCTATATTTAATAATTATAATTGTTGAGAGAATATTTATTTTACATATGAAGATTAATCCTTTAATAATATTATCATGGTATATCTCATCTCTACACATTGTATTAATGAGAAAAATATTCCTAAATATGTTGTCTCTACCAATACACTCCAAATACCAAATACCACAAAAATTGAAATTCTTTGATACCTAATTGAATTGATATATGACCAAAATCACTAGAGACTCTTGTCTTTTAGTTGCGTGCCCGTAATTAATAAATTGTGATGTGACCATAATTAAATATTGGATTAATACGTGGATATATTCATTGGTGTGAAACTAATCATTACTCAAAACTACTTACCTTTCACAAGATTTTTGTGTAGAAAGAAAAGAGAACTATAACATTTTAGAAACTCATCTTGATCAACCTCTTTAATCAAACTAACTAATCACTTAAGTCATCAATATAAATAAATTAATATTTTTTTTTTAATTTAACTTGCCCAAACTTACACTTAAAAACCACTAACTGCATGGATCAACTGGTATTAATTAGTTCTAATTTAATTAATAATATGGGTCTTGATAGAGAATAATGCAATCGGTAAAGGTATAATAATAATAATAATAATAATAATAATAATAATAATAATAATAAGAGGGTTAAATTATATTTAAAGGATTTTAATAAATTTTTGCCAGGGTAAAAATTTTATTTGATAATTGTAATGATGTGTTTCTCGTTTTAAATATTTCCGTAAATGTTTATAAAAATATACAAGTTAAAATATAAATTTAAGATTAGTTTAAAAATAAATATAATTGATTTATAATGGTTTGTTTTCAACTTAAGATTAGAATCAAATCCTTAATAAATTACTTAGATTTTATGTAACTTTTAAAGTTACTGAGTATTCTTTTTCGTTTCACTCTTGATTCTCAACCAGTAATCTGTAAGATAGAAAAAATATAACCAGAAAAATATGTACAAAAAGTTAATTTGTAAGATAGAAAAAATACAACCAGAAAAATATGTACAAAACTGTTCTATTTTCAAACTTTGGTTTTTATATAAACTTTAACTAAAATTAATTATTGTGACTTATCTTTAAACTCTTTTATTTGTAAGAAATATATTAAAGGAAATTAGTGTTTGAGCATTTAATGTTTTATATTAGAATTGATAATACAATATACTTAGTTTTATTGGTGCATTTTGTGTGTACAAATTAAGGTTTATTTTTAATTTTGTATTTAAATTTAATTTTACTGATACCAAGTAATACTTTGTATGTTAACACTTTCAATTCTCCTCACAACAAAATTTAACATAATATATTAAATAACACAATTATATCAAGAACAAGCTTATTTATTAAACTTATTTCATCTTACAAATAAGTTTTATCTATTTTTGTGATATATTAAACTAAGATTTGTGAGGTCACATAGATTAAATAATTCCATTTACTATAATCACTTACATTTAAGTTTTAAGACTATAATGAGTATGATAATCAAAATTAACAAGTCAGTCCAAATAAAAGTTATCTTCAAATTTGTAAGTTGGTGAAGGAAAAAGGTGTGGTGGGCCTTGTTGTCATTGTTGATTGATCTTCTATTATGTCCTGATCACATGCTGGAAACTAGACACATTTTGATTAGTTGCATGCTAGAAATAAGGTAATATATGCAACTCACTTTCAAATCTTTCACTTTGATTTCTTAAGGTGATAAGTCACTCATCAAATGAATGATTAGTACTAGCATCTCAAGAAATTGCTACAACCTGTAAACATACATGTTTAATTATGATACTAAGAAATATATATAATCATTGTACATAATTATTTAATTAATTCATTATATTGTTCTAATTAATTTTGAAAAGATCAGTTTGAAGTTCTCCTTTTAGGATCTTCTAGATTGAATTTTGGTATGTCCCTTAGTGTGTGATGTTGATAGCTACTTTATTTGATTTAACAATAAGTGAATAATTGGTGTATAACCAAAAAGCTGTAATTTATAATTTGGAGGATATGACATGTGTATGGAGTAATTCATAAGTAAAGAAAACATCAAAGTGATTGTGATTTGTGAAGGATATATAAAAAAATATTGAACAAGAATTATTGAGAAGAGTATTCCAATATAAGAGATTTGTAATTTTGTGAAACATGTGACCTACCCAAGCACAGTTTAATTAGATTTTTACTCACTGATGCTTATGGCCTTAGACAAACCTCATTCAGCAGGATTTAGCACTAAATTCTTGTCTTGTTATTACAAGACAATTTATAAGATAGGGTAAAAAAATATTATGGCCTTTTCTCTTCCACTTCATTATTTTATTTTTATAATCAGTGAGATCCGTTCGTACCTCACGATTCTTTACATAGACTATGATATGAAACTTAGTAATACACAATTTTATTTTTCTTCTCTAGATTTTACAAATTTGAATCCTCTTTTTACAAGTTTAATGTTAGCAAGTGGGTATATCCACGTTATTATTTCAACGGTGAATTTTAGTTTTTAATTATTTTTTAAGAAGTAACGTGTCCGTGTGAGTACGAAAAATACAATTCTAGGAAATATATATAATAAGTATAAAAATTAGAATTTTCGTCTTCACATAAACAATTAGATGAGATATGTTAAATATAATAACAATGTGAGTTAAGTTTGAATTATAACGAATTTTATAAAATTATGATTTAATTCAAATAATAAAAGTTATTAAAATTTTAATTTTATCTTTTAATACTTTTTTTTATTATTTCATTTATTTAGTTGAATGAATTAGATTCTTATATTATGTTTGTTTTTCTTGGAATCAAATATATCTCTTATAGTTAATTTGATTAATTAATTTATGATGAGGATTTTTAAGTTCTAAAAATCTTAGATACATGTGAGATGATAATTTTATATCACCTTCTATTCTTATTTTTAAGGTATAACTAAGTGATAATTTTTTTTTAAAATTTCTTTAAGTTTATATTTAATTCACCAGCAATCATAAATTAAATAATATTAAAATTGACATTACGATAAAACAAGGTTACATAGTTCTCCTAATTAACTAGAGATTTAATTCATGAGAGACATATGATTAATAATAAAAGAAATTAAAAAGATATAAAAATACATAATAGATCGACGATCAATGTCCTTTGGATGACTGTTTCTCTCTCTAAGTTCTTTCTCTTCGGATCTCTTCTTCAATAATTAAAAGCAGAATAAAACTCCTTTAAGTTTCTCTTTTTAAACTTCTTTGGACTTTCCCTCGTATAAGATAAGATTTTAGATTCAAAACCTTCAATCTTTTTGCCAGAAACAATAAAATTATAATTCACTCAAAATGACTTAATTTATATCTAGTTTGTTTTGGTTTGAAAAAAATTAATAATATATATATATATATATATATAATTCTCGTTAGATAATTATTTTATATATATAATAAATATTTTTGCCATACACCTTGAACTTACTGTAGAAATTTCTTTTTTCAATCATCAAGTTGGCCGGGATTCACTTTTTAGTGACTATTTTATTTATATATATATATATATATATATATATATATATATTTTGTCATGGATGAGTTTAAATATTTTTTCTATATTTTATAAAAGATGGGATGAATTTTTTTAATTTTTATCAGGTTTGGATTAACACATGAGAAATGAATTTTAACAATGACATATATTTTTTAAATAAAATATATGTTAAATAATTAGTTATATTTTAAATCAAATAATAAATAAAATAAATAAATAAAATTTAATAATAAAATTTTAAGAATAATTTTTTATTAAATATATTATTTTACGTGTTATTTTGTTATTAACTACTTTAAATATATTTATATCACAGAGTAGATTCAGTAGTAATATCTCAGCTCATTCTTTTCTAAATAAATGGGATCCTAAAAAAAAATAAACTTTTTTCATCAATAGTGGTGTTTGAACTGTGAGAGATTTTTCCTAGTTCAAAGGAAATTAGGAGTGATGATTGAAGATTATAGTTATTAAGTCTACTTCTGGCATGGTTAATGCATGTCTTTTATTTGCCAAAAGTTGATTTAGCCTTGTGGTGGGTTGGAACGTGAATATAAAGTAAGGTTGGTAGGGTCAAACTCACATGAATTTGAAGAGAATGTTAAGGAAATTACGTGCATAAATTATTTTATTAAATAATTTTATAGATTATATGGTATTTTTAGTTCTTGTATACTTTAATCTACATGCAATTTTTTTGAATATCTCTTGTACTTTAGTTGCTGGATCACATATTAAATTTTCATAGGTTTTTAATGTTTTATATTAAGGTCTTACACTTATTAGTATTGGGAAAGAGACATTTCAATAATGATTGAGTCTGCCACGCATCAACACATATTAAAGAGGGTATGAAAAATTATCAGTATTTAATTTTTAATAAATAATCATTTAGGAAACAATAATTTTATTGAAAAATATTTACTAATTTTATTCATAAATTAATTTTATATATAAAACTAAAGATAAAGTTTATCATTTAAAGAAAATTAAACAAATTTTTTTTAATCACATACATATCAAGGATTGAGTAAGGGTAATGAAAAAATTTGCATATGTCAATATAGGTGGATAAAACCCACAATGAATAGTGTAAAAGGATACAAAGATATAACATGTTTGATTTTTATAAAATCTACTTATTTGAGGACGGGATTGATGGAAGCAAGCACTTAAAGCAAAACATTAATTAGAATTTCAAAAGTCCACCATATCAATCTTCAAATGAATTCAACATCAATGTAAAAAAATTTAAAACAACCGATCAATGAAGACTTTGCTTTTGTGTAAAGTTGCTGCTTATCCTATCATCACTCCAATAAGCCAGCAATGATTGCGAAATTGAGCAATTGAGCTATCGGTTAAAAAAATTTTGTAGTTAAAATAAAAAATCTGTTTAAACAAAGAAATTATTTATTTATAAATAAAAATAATATCACCTGCCCTTAGATTATGAGCTATTTCTCTAATGAGCTTTAATTTTAAATATTAACGATTATTAGATTAAGTTACACTAATTATATTTAATGGAGTGTTTAATATCATCTATAACTCTAAACAATTTTAAACTTATTCGCACGTAATATGTAGAGAAAAAAATATATATTTTTACATCCAAAATAAAGATTTGTGTGAAAAAATATGAAATCTCTAGTTATTCTTTGCCACTGTTGCTATTTCATGACCTATTAACAAAAAATTATAATTAGCTATTCTATAATTAATTAAATAAGTTACTTTAATATGTAAAGGTTGACAGGTTATACAAGAGAGTACCCCAATTTAAAAATCCAAACAATATACCGAATTGGCTAGTCCTTTTAGAATAAGTGCAAAGGGTAAGTAATTGGTGATGTTTCATATCATATGTCATCACTAAAAGAACACTTAGAAATTGACATTGCAATTCTTGACTTCGTAGGAGGAATAACACCCCAAAACCCATAGACACCACAACTTTCTTGTACAAGCTGTTGCTTTTCAACTTTAAGCACAACTCTGCAATACGCATGAACGAACAACTTATAAATATTTGCTGCAACAACACAATAAACACATTCAATATAATGCTAAAACATTAAGTAGTAAATTGTCAACAAAATAAACTTACTTCTCTCTAACTTGTCTATGACATATTTGAGTTGCTCTTGTTATTATTCGCTTAGGTGTTATTACTACAATAATGAAAGAGTAAACAATTCAACAATGTATACAAATGCGGATAAAAAAGTATACAATCAACAATAATACTAAAAGTATGCAACAATCCAACCCCAAAATATACAATAGCCTATGCTAAAAGTATACAAAAATCAATGCGAAATCAAAAAGTATACAACACTACACCAAATGTTCACATGTTTTGGATGAATAGAAAGCCACACAAAAGGAGTTTCTTAACAGAAAACAGAACTTATTGCGGCTAGGAATTCAAAACTAAATTCTCTGATGAAAAGAATTATAATTTATAAGAACAGTAATGCTACACAACACACTTGCAACATGAAACTACACTATCTTTGATTTGTTTGAAATTAAAATCAAAACAAATTCATCACCGAAACAACTTCTATAAATCATCATAAGTTCAATTTACTACTAAACTAACTTGGCACTACCACATATCTGCAAAGTTTATGAAGCATTGTTCTCATCCAAAGTGAAAATTGCAGAGGACAGGAGTAAAATGAAAAACTAATTTTGATCAAACAGTTAAGATGGTGACATGCAATTTGAAGCCTTACACTTTTTCTTTATTCAAATTATATAATTTTGCGTGGGTAAAATCTCTCATTTATTCACACTCTTCATTCAGTATGATTGTATGACCATTCCATAAGATTTAAAAAATTGTAATCAGAAATTTAATAATGAACACACAGGAATTGGATTAGGAATAATAAATAAATAATATAAATGATCAAATTATTTAATTGATTTTTTTAAAAGTTTAAACCTCAGATAGTTATTATTAGCTACCCCATTAACGTTTTCACCCTTCCTCTCTCTGTGTTGCACTTTACTGTGTCCAAAAACCGAACCACTCATCATACTCTCACACACACGCACATGGGTCAGTTTTTTTCCGATCATTATGAGCAATTGTAGGGTTAAAAATTGAAACTTTGTGTTTGAATTCGCTTTCCCATCTCTTTTTTCACTTACCCAATTTCATTTTCTTTGTTTTTTTTTCTTATGTCAGATTTTGGGGCAGAGGAGATACAAGAGGAGAATAACATAAATAGCATTGTTGTCATATGTTTCCTTTGTTTAACTAATATCTGTTTTCTGCAAAAAGAATAAAAACTAAATTCTTGTATTGTTACATTTTTTTACTTTATAATTCAATTAGGATCAGTTCTATATTAAAAAGAACTAGAAGATTTAATGTTTGTAAGCTTTTATTAGTACACATTGGTCTGTGTTGTTACTATGTTGCTGAAGTTTTAATTCCTAACAGATTTTGAGTATTAGTCATATATGCTCTTATAGGGACTAATTTTTTTTTTCTGCATTTTCATAATTGAGTGTCACATACAGGGACCAAATGATTATCAGAGGTTATTTTTAGCTCAATTTTGAAGTTTTGAGATTGTTAAGTGAATAATTTTGATTCATGTTCTTTGGCTTTTGATTTCAGATAGAAAGTGAGTTATACCTTAAATGATAAATTTTATAAATATAAAAACTCAATGACCTAATTCACCAAAATATTTAAACTAAATGACAAAAATATAGTTAAATCTTTAATTTTTAGAAAAGAAAATAAATAGTATAAAATAATATAAAAATTATATATTCACAGTATATAATCATTTTAGACAATAATTAATCATAAATTAAATTTTACATAACTTTTAAAAAATTTATTACAAAAATCAATAAATTTATTAGCAGAAGTGTCATCACTTCTTACTAATAACATTTTTAACAATCATATCCAATTGGGTATCTTAATTATCATCTCTGCTCCTCTGGCACAGTTTTAAAAAATGAATCATCAAACAACTTAATGCACTTCTACATTTTTTTTTTCTCAACAACAACTTTTTAAAATTCATTTAGAAAATTATTTCTAGAAACCAAAACTAAATAAAAAAGAACATAAGTCTTTCACTTAATTTTATTTAATAATGAAAGCAACTTCATCACGCAGAAGAAACAACAACAAAGGCTGCTCCAGATTTTTCTATTAAATAAATAGTCTCCGAATTTGAACATTGATTTTAGTTAATCTAATTATTAAATTACAACTAATTATTGAGTGAATCACATTCATAATTTTTTTTATAAAATTTTAAGCCATTTAACATTTCCTTCCATAGACTCAGTTTAACATGTAATATATATGTTTTTAAAAATTAATTGTTAACTACAAATTTTCAATATTTATTAGTTTTTCTTTTTGTTTTTATGTGAATCAAAGATATTTTTTGTTCCACAGTTGAAGAATTTATTGAAGTAATTATTTTTTTCTTTCAACAAATTTTTTTCATACACACATCTAGAAAATCAAATCAACACTCAGTCAATATTTTAAAAAAACTCAGTTATCTATTTATTATATTAAACTTTATAAATTGATATTTATTTTTCTTACTCTTAGTCTCATAAAGAACACTATTCACTCACTAAATAAATCCTATCCTCTAATGAAATTTATGACATAATTTTGCTTACATAAATGAAATTTCCATAATATAAGGAAATCATAAGTTTGAATCTCAAAAACTATTTTATATTTTTTATACATCAACTAATAAAAAATTATTTTTGATATAATCTTTAAAATAATTATAATAAAGTTAACTAACACATTGTATATGGTTCATAAATAAAAAAATTTCACTCTGTATGATTGTTTCTTTCTGTGTGCTATCACGAATCTTAAGGTCCATTCCCGTGAGCTTGAAGTTGAATTGAATCTGCCACCTTTTTTGCTTTCTCATACAATGCAATAATAGAAAATCCTTCAACTAATAATTCAAAAAAAAAAATCACTTTTTTGCTTCTTTTTGTGATCGCCACCATCTTTTTTACCTTCCAAACCATAATCTAAGGCACCCCATTTTCCTTTCTTGCTAAAGTCTCTTCCTTTTTCAGGTTTTGAACCAAACCCATTTCTCTGTTTTCAATTATGCTTATTGCTGATAATGTCATTTGCAACATTGAACATCTTTGAAACAGAGGTCCCCTGCATCTGCATGTTCTTCAGTGTTGTTTTTGAGTCTTCATGCTTTGAAGGGTTCTGTTCATTTCATGTTTTCTTAGTTTGGAATTTGAGGGTGTTCTTTTTCTGTTTTGTTATGTGTGTGTGTGAGTTACCAATGCATATTTTGATTCAATTGGATTGTTTTTGGTTATTAAACTTCATTTGGGCTTGTGTTATGTTCTGTTAACTGGTGGAAATTCTTTTTACAAATTTTTGTTCATAGTTATCTTTATAATAACTTAAGGTGTATAAGATTATAACATGAGTAATTGAGTAGATTTATGTATTCACACTCATACAGTATTTCACTGTGTATTAAATATAAGGTATACATAAGATCCATATTAATAGGTATATCATATACTCACTATTCATATACATTCAGAAAGCCATTCAATTGTATTGTGCTTTGTTCGTTTGTTTTCAGTAGCATTTGATTCACTGAATCAGTAGCTAAAATGAATACTTACTATTTTGATATGTTGCTTGTTGGCCTAAAGAAGTTTGGTTCAATGTTAAATGAGCTTAGTGATTGAACAATCTTTGACTCTTTTATGACATGTTATTTCTTTTATCATGCTGGAAATTGTGTGGATGCTGCAGCCTGACCTCAATATAATAAATGTCTATTGCATAATGAATAAAATCACAAAGGTTTTATGTATGTCCATTTACTCTAAGGAAATGTTTGGGTGAGATGGTATTTATAGTAGTTATTCATGTCAAAGGGATGAATAAGGGTTTTTTCATTGTCTTTCTAAGTTTGTGATGGTAGAAGGGGATTTTTGTTTTTTATATGTGAAGGGTAAAGTTAGAATACTATGATGGTATTAGTTGGAATGGTACCTCATGTACATCTATTAATACAATTTTCTTTTTCCTGAAAAGAAAATGAAGGTTTTATGTACGAGAACACATCACTGTAGCTTTCTGTTAGAAAATAATTTATTTCTTATGGATCAATATTTATGCTATAAAGGTATATAGATTCTTGTCAAATAGAATTGCTTGGAATAAGGATCTTTAGTTCTCTGCTTTCATTTATTTATCAATGTTAATATACTAATCTGTAAGTTAGCTTGATTATGACCTGGTAAGAGCATATGGCTATTTCGTTTTATGAAGTTCCAAAGTAGAGTTGCCAGATATTTTTATTATTTTTTCGTATATAATCTTCGTGGTTTATTGGATGCGGAAAATTTGTAGGATTGTGAATTTGTGATAAGATATTGTTTAGACAATTGACTGAATAACATATTAGATTGGGAAACTTCTTGGTGCAGGAAATTCTATCAATCATAATTTTGAATGGCTTCATCCACTCTCATATGTGACACTCAGCCATGGAACGAGTTAAAGGTGAGGACAATTACTTCTAAGATATTTATAATGCAGAAAGAATGAAACATTCTATCAATTGTATCTCATTTGTGCAGGTCCATGCCGAGGATGTAAGGAAGACTCATTTAAGAGATTTATTGAGCGATGATGAGAGATCCCGGTCAATGGTGGTGTATGACACTTACTTTATGAAGCTATATAAACTTTATGATCTGTTATTTTCTTTATAGCTATAAGACGAAAATTAGGAGATTACCGTTTTTGGATTTAAAAATATTTTATGCTAAAAAAGTTGGGGCAGTACCAACCAATATGCTTGCAATGTATTGATGTATAATCTTCTGACTTTTGCATTCTTTGAAGTGAATTTGATGGAATTCTATTGGACTACTCAAGGCAGCAAGCCACTCTTGAAACAAGGGAAAAACTCTTTAAATTGGCAGAGGTTAGTTCAGTCTTTCTAGGTACTATTTGGACAACTTGTTTTATATTATGGTCCTCAGTCATGTCGTCCTTTTAGAAAAATAAGGTTCATTATCGAGCTGAAATGCAGTCATCTGATTATTATATCTCTGGATGTAGGTTGCATCGCTGAAGCAAAAGATAAACCGGATGTACAATGGGGAGCATGTAAGTACTTGTATACTGATTCAACGAATAGCATATGTCCTTTAAGATGGAATCTAACTCCTTATGTCATACTCACCTGCATTTTAACATTTTTGCTCCATCTGGAATATAGGTGTTAACTCTTTACTATAATCTTATTAAACAGTTTCTGAACTTTACCACCTTCACTATGAGAAACCTTGTAGTGCAAAAGTGTACATGTGGTATTTATATTATTGTGGACTCAATTGCTGCATTTTCTGAACAATCACACTTTCTTTTGTAATTTTTCTTGGACTTTCAGATAAACAGCACCGAGAATAGATCAGTACTTCATGTAGCTCTCCGTGCTCCAAGAGATACTGTTATACAAAGTGATGGAAAGAATGTGGTTCCTGATGTTTGGGACGTTCTAGACAAAATCCGGGACTTCTCTGAGCGAGTCCGCAGTGGATCTTGGGTAATAATGATATACTAGCTAGTTTTTGTATATGGACATTATTGAACTTGAGTTGAGAGTACAACTTATCTTTTTGTAGGTTGGAGCTACAGGAAAGGAACTGAAGGATGTTGTTGCTGTTGGTATTGGTGGCAGCTTCTTAGGTCCATTATTTGTTCATACAGCTCTTCAAACAGGTTGCTGATGCTTTCTAGTTTCTTGGTGGCATTCACATTATTGCATTTTCTTCTCCTTATATTTGTACCTTTTTTAGTACATATGCATATGAACATAAGAATCATGAATGTTATCTTCAAACAAGTAGAAGTGCTGAATATCTTTTTATAACATCTTACAGATCCTGAAGCAATTGAATCTGCAAGAGGACGTCAGTTGCGCTTGTAAGTATCTGATTTTGCTTTGGTTTCTGAAGTCTGGTTCATTACCGACTAAGTAAACTACATGAATCTATCTATGCAAGCTACGCCTGAGATCCACATTCCTCTCTTTTCTATTTTATTTTTGGTGCCATATTTGATGGTGACAAGATCACTCTCTTCCTGTGTATGCTTGTATGTGCAGTCTTGCAAATGTTGATCCAATTGATGTTGCTAGAAATATCACAGGGTTAAATCCTGAAACAACCCTAGGTAAATGTGTATTTTGGCTTTTCATTTTTACTTGATATTTGACTTTAAAGATCAAGATTCCATCTTGTGTGTTACACTCTTGGAATTCTCTTTTATTTTTGTAGTGGTAATTGTTTCAAAAACTTTTACAACTGCTGAAACCATGTTGAATGCCCGAACAGTCAGGGAATGGATTTCTTCTGCTCTAGGGTAAGTGAAGTATTGAATCTATTTTTTCAAGAATAGTAGTACAATGGTCATTCTTGTTCTTTCTATTATATTTAGGGGCCTGCTCAATAAAATCTGTGGCTTTTACCTTCTACACTTTTAATAACTTCCGCATTATGCCCCCGTCTTGTAATGACTTTAAAATATATTCCGAGTTATGTAAAATGGAAATGTTATATGGAATCTGAAGACTGGCTTATGATTGCATTTTACCTTCAGGCCTTCAGCAGTTGCAAAGCATATGGTGGCAGTCAGTACCAATCTCACAGTATGGCCATTTGTTCTTTTTTCTTGATAAGCTCACCAGCTGTTAAAAAATTCTTTGTATGGTTTCTATGCATAGGCATATATCCATTATCTATGGCTGAGCCTGTACTTATCTTTTTTGTTGTCTTAATTTTTGACACAGCTTGTAGAAAAATTTGGCATCGATCCTAATAACGCTTTTGCATTTTGGGACTGGGTTGGTGGCCGATATAGTGGTAATTTTTTTTTCTGTGTACATCTACCCTTTCTAGATCCTATTAGGTAGGAAGCTTGCGCACTAGGCTTCCCTATTTTTGAACAAGAGTAATTTGAATTATTGAAGATGTTTGATTTTGACTATTGTTTGGTATGTTTGTTCCAGTCTGCAGTGCTGTTGGAGTATTGCCTTTATCTCTACAATATGGTTTCACAGTAATTGAGAAGTATGTGACTTATTATTGCTATGATTCTGCAGCAGGAATTTCTTTTCATTGACAATGGTCTTTGATGTTGCCTAATTCATTGTATTTTAAGTATATATTTTGCAGTTATTGTTGAATGCACTCTACTAAGCATTGCATTTCCTATATCACTTCAATTTTCGAACTAAAAAAAAATAAGGAAAAGGGAAATTCTACTTCATAGGTGTCATATTGAATGTTTTTATATGCATCTGCTTTTCCTGGTTTCTTGATTTATAATAAGAAAAGGATTTAGGATATGTGTATGTTCTTGAATCGGTATTCAGATACTGTCATATTTAATAATCTTTCATAGTAATTCTAAACTACAATTAAATCTTGTTGAAAACCCAAATAGTACTTATAGCTAATTAGTAATTCATGTATAAATAATGCCTCTAATGCTCCTGTTTTTTCTTTGTGCAATTAGAGATAGGAAAATATAATGTTCTCTTGGGTAGCAGCTTTAATTCCAAAACAGTGAAGAATTGTCCATTATTCATTTTATTCATATATTTATCTTTTTTGGTTTTATTTGATAGATGGGGTGTTTTTTCTTGTGCACATGCTTGGTTTGAATATGATGTCATGTTTCTTTTGTGAAGATTTTTAAAGGGAGCTTCAAGCATCGATCAACATATGTATTCAGAACCATTTGAAAGAAATCTACCTGTAAGAACCCCTACCGTAACTTTGTGTCTCTTGATGTTTTCTTGGTAGTTATGGATTTCCTGCATACGTTAGACCAATTTTAAGCCACTCAGTTTGTTTTAATCTAGTGGCTGAAAGCTGAATTGAGATTATCATGAACCAACTCATCCTTGTACCCAAAAACTGAAGCTATTAGGTGGAGGTCCAAGACTTGTTTCATAAACAATTCTTTGCATCGAATATGTGAATTGGCTTTCATGAACTACTCTCTCCTTTGAAAAAATAAACTGTTTTCATAGATGGAGAATGACTACTGAGTGATGAATAATCACCTCAATCCTTCCTTTTTCTCAAGGATCATGCATCTATTTGGCATTAGAGATGTTTCATTAACCAGTAAAAGATGACTTGTTTAATAACGTCATGTCAATGGGTCAGGTGCTTTTGGGACTGTTCAGTGTATGGAATGTCTCATTTCTTGGATATCCTGCTCGAGTGAGTACTCATGTTTTGTTACATTGAAAAGCTTGTTATGTTTCTTTATTATTTATCAATCATTTTCAATAACTGATACTTCTGGTCACATGCAGGCTATATTACCTTACTCTCAAGCCCTGGAGAAGTTTGCCCCACACATTCAACAGGTATGTTTGTTATTGCCTTGCTGATAGAATGCTCATGCATTTTTTTAATGTTTTTCTTTTTTTTTCCCTCTTTGTTCTTATAGTTTAGTGTATGTTCAAATTAGGTTAGCATGGAAAGTAATGGAAAAGGCGTTTCAATTGATGGTATCCCACTACCATTTGAGGCTGGTGAAATTGATTTTGGTGAACCAGGAACAAATGGACAGCACAGTTTTTACCAACTAATACATCAGGTGAGATACAGATGGAGATATCTTGTTGTAATTAGTATTTGAATTCTAGTTGTGCAGTTTGCATGCTAATGCTTAATTAAAATCTAAGTAATTATGGTTGATGAGGACATAAACCTTGCAAAAATCTCATCAAAGTATATTTTAACCTTCCTCTATGCTGACCTTCATGCCAATAGTTGCTCGTAGATCATTTATGTTGCACATGTATTGATGGTTTATCTTTCAGAGTTATTTTTCTCCTATAAGTCCTAAACTCTAATTTGGTAGAGCGATCAGTCATACCAAACAGTGGATTTAATTTCAATCTTTAAGCTTATTTCTTTGATATGCTTCAAGTACGATGTAGTCTGATAACAATCATACTCTAACACATGCCTTTCATTCTGTTTATTAATTCAACATAGATTTTAGATTTATCTCTTAGTATAAATGAAATTGTTGTGAAGTAACCCATCCATCTCCATCTCCTAATTTGTAGGGACGCATTATTCCTTGTGACTTTATTGGAGTTGTGAAAAGTCAGCAACCTGTTTACTTGAAAGGTAAAGTATGATTGATTGGAAGTTTACACACTGTATTTAAGACGTGAAATTTATAATCCATGCATTACTGCGTACAGATGAGGTGGTGAGCAATCATGATGAGCTAATGTCGAACTTTTTTGCACAACCAGATGCACTTGCCTATGGGAAGGTACATTTGTAGTCTCGTAACTTCGTCTATAAACTAACCAAACAGAACCCTTCCATTTGGGAAGGTATATTTAGGCTCTCTCCTTTTCTTTTTATGGATTATGTAGCCTGATTTATTGTCCTTCCCAAGATATGAAGTAGAAAAGAAAATTAAACAAATCATAAAGAAAAGAACATGATTAAATTCACAACTATTTTCAATATATGACAAATAAATTAAAATGGTCTTTGCACTAATGGAAAGAAGACTCTGATGTTAGTATCTTTAAAATAATTCTCATTTCATTCAAGAATTAGGCTTATGCACACACTTGATCTTAGGTAGAAAGGATGATGATAGTGTTAGGTGCTCCTAGTGCTGCAGAGTGGGGTGTATTAGCAAAAAACACTTTGACACCTAAGTTAGAGGTGACAGTAGGAGGCTAGGATGTGTGAGAGAAAATCCCTTACTTGATTGTTTTAGCTTTTACTTATAGTGGAGATGAAGAGCCAAGCCAACCAATCCTTATAGGAGATGGTACTTCTCTGATTTACAGAACTGAAGATTTTATCATAAATAACATGATTCATGTTTTGGATGTTTTATTCTGTATTTTACATGCATGCTTTTGAATTATTTTGTGTTATAATCAATCATTTTTCTCTTAACAGACCCCCGAACAATTGCACAAGGAGAATGTTCCTCCGCATCTTGTGCCGCACAAGGTAATATTCCTTCTGTTTCTATGCTACTTCATGGCTTATAATTATATAGAATCAGTAGTCCCCTTACTGTGCATTTTTCATGCTGCAGACATTCTCAGGCAATCGGCCTTCGCTCAGCCTTCTGCTTCCGTCATTGAATGCTTATAATATTGGACAGGTTTGACCCACTTATTATGATTAACATTGGAAAGGAAATAAATCATTCACATCAACAGGAATTTAAATTTTTCAGTATCTTTCTGTTGAGTATGTCCTTTCAGAAAATATCTTTCTAGCGCCCTTAGATCTCACCTCTCACAAGAATATACTGATGTTCCAATCAAATGTGGATTTTTTATGCTTGAGCCCTTTATAACAGAGATCATGAATTAGAGGTCGAGTTAGTTGTAGTTTCAATTACTAGTTAGTTATAGGACTAGACCACAATAAGCTCTATACATAAGAGCTGTTCCAACATATCATTTCTATCATTATCAATCAAATTCAATATGTTGCATCATGAGTATCAATATATTTTTTCCTCTCTTATAAGTATGATCTGCATCCCTTTTATCCATGAATTCTTAACAATACTAGTGTTTTTCTTTAAAGAATCAGTTCAAATTGATTTTTGGGCACTAATATCAGCTCCAATCTGCTTTCCCAGTTGTTGGCAATCTATGAACACAGAATTGCTGTTGAAGGTTTTATTTGGGGCATCAATTCTTTTGACCAGTGGGGAGTGGAGCTTGGAAAGGTATGTATTTGATAACTTGATAATGGTCCCTTTATGAATATTTCCCTTGCAGAGAAATATGTGGTTATGATTGTCTCTTTCTGGTGAAAATTGGATTTCATATGCGCATTTGTAAATTTGATTTCAGTTTTCACCTTTGTTTACTGAATTTCATTTTCTTTGTTGTTACTCTTGCCAAATGTTCATCCAGTCATTAGCCACTCAAGTGAGAAAGCAACTTAATGCATCTCGTACAAAAGGAGAACCAGTTCAAGGCTTTAATTTTAGTACTTCTGCCATGTTGACAAGATACCTTAAGGTATAGACAAGGATAACAGATCCTATTTCTGTTCCAAGAAGATTTTTTGTTGTAAGATATGTTGATATTGAAACTGAACCTTGGTTTCTATCTAATCAATTTTTATCTATGAAAACTACAAAGTCTTTCCCCATTAACTACAGATAGATATTGAAAGAAAAATATTTAGTAGACAACTGCAATACGCAGACAATGAGTTATAAAATGTGAAGTGAGACAAATACGTATATGTTCTATGAGTGAGTTGGCTGTGTATTACAGTTGGCTACGAAATAAAGTTGATATTGAAATATGCTACACACATGCAACAATCTATACAACACTACATTTTGTATGTATCTCTCTTTATCATTATGAAATATAATAAATGATAATGTAAAGACAGATATAAACAAAAAAAAAAAAAAAAAATACTGTTGTATGAATAACATTTCTCATAAATATTTATTTAACAATGATAAATTGACAATATATGCTTAACATGACTAACAATGAACAATGATTTTAATGATGTTTTTTGTTTTTTTGGTTTGAGAGCATTAGAACCATAGGAGAATGATATAATGCTGTTATTGCTATATTTTAGAAGATTACTGAATTCACTTGTTTGTTTACATGACAGGAAAGTGCAGATGTCCCAGCTGATCTTCCAAATCGTTTACCTAAGATGTAACTTCCCTTTTGAGGAATGCTATCTTTTACATTGAAATTGGATCTCACTCATATAAGCTGTTATACACACAGCATCCTTTAGGCTCTTGTTTCTGGACATACTTATTGAGTACTTCTAGCATAATTACCAATCATCTTTCACTTTTGTTGTGAAACGAGGACCTAAACAAAATAAAAATAAAATTGCTTAATGTGTGAAACTCAAGTATCATTTTGTGTATTTGAGGTGCTGGATCAAGAAGTGTTTTGTCTCACCTTTTTATTTCCCTCCCACACGTATTTACAAAGTAACCAAACAATTTTGCCCATATGTTTGATTTGAGTTCGAGTTAAATGTGTTTCAATGTTAAAGTTACTTACATTGTAGCTTTCAAGTTTTTTAAATGCTTTGATGTAGTTTTAACACGCCTATAAATATGTTTTGTTAAGTTTATATAAGTAGGGTATGACATCAACTTTATATGTCAGTTTTATAAGATTGAGTTAGGAATATAATTCATATTTCTAACTCATGAAACACATTCACATCAAGTTAATGATAATTAATCATTAAAATTTGATTTATATTTTTCTTAATGATATAGATATTTTCTTCATCATTTTTTTTATCATTTCAACCTACTTAAACAATATACTTTTCAAACTTCATTTATCTTAATAATTCTTCAATGAACTCTCTCTCACACACACACATATATATATATATATATATATATATATATATATATATATGTATAATTTTTCAAGAAATGCTCAAAAAAAAATAATATAATATATGTAAAACAAAAAATAAACATTGTAAAATATTTCATAAATATAATTTTAAAAAAATTGAAAATCATTAGGGCCATGACCATCGAAGTCCACTGTGGCTCAGCAACAGGTATGTTTGTGGATTGCAGCCCATATGCTTATTAATGGGTCTGCCTTCAATTAATAACCCATATTTAATTAACCCTTTATGGTCGCAGTTTATTGATTTATTCAACAGTTAACTAAATTAACTGTTAAATCTCTGAAAGGTAAATTGTACTGTTGCTTCAGCTTTTTGTTCATATATCTGGATGCACTTTCACTGTAATAATGCATAGCCACAGCCAGGATTTAAATATCAACGAGTCAAATTATTTTATAATAAAAAAAATGAGAAAAAATTTATAAAAAATATATAAGTATATATATAATTTGGGATAATTATCATGTTAGCTCACACTATAATTGCCGATCACATATTTTATGGAAAATTTAAAATTTTACATCGTATAGATGTATACAACATACGACAAACTTAACCTCATTACAGTAATGTGAGACTTTCAATATATTTTTCGGTAAAAAAATTTAAATTTGATTTATTGAATAAAATTAAAGAATTATTATAAATTTTTTAATATTTATATTTTTTTCATAAGAATAAAAGAAGTTATTGAAATTTAATCACAAATTAAACAATAAATAATTTTTTCTCGCTTGTATGACACAGAATCCAAAGGCCACTAGCAAGAGCTTAAACAAGAATCTATTCAGTATTTCTATTCTATTTTATTTTCTTTCCATTTTACAAACCATGCTAAATATTACATGATGTTTTACAAAGAAAAACTTGGTGACCTAAGATTAAGAAGAATCTACCGTGTACTATGGTTGGTCACTTTTGGCAGGACCAGCAAAAAAAAGAAGGAAGAAACATAATACAAGGTTAAGAGGTTACATCATTGGACAAGTGGGGACATTCTGTGTTACATGTGCATATCAAGCGTGCTTTGCCTCTATCACGTTTCAATCCTTTTTGTCTTTCAACTAGTAACTCTAGTGCTCTTTTGTCTTTTACTCTCCCTAAAGCCTTCCACCATGTCACTCTTTTTTGGGTAGGGAGAGATTCCTATTCCCCACTTTTCTATGTGCTTTTTCTAGGGCTATCTTCCACATCATTGCTCATTTTACCATGCTAATTTTGTTTCTCAAAATTTAGTACAACCAAGAGAAACTTCTTGAGTGGAAATGAACATATTTTCAACTTAGTTTAGTTGTGTTTTTGTTTCTCTTACTTAGCTTTCTCAATTTTTCAAATTTGGTTCCTCCATTTTTAATGAATTTGTTTCATGCTAGTTTAGTTTATCTATTAATTGAACAATATTGGGTTTAATTGGTATGTTTTGACAAGATAAACTTTTTATAATATCAATTATAAGATGAGACATTCTTAAAAAATTTAAAAGATACACTTTACTATAAACGATCATTGTGTGAAAAAACTTATACTGAAAATGCATAATAATAACACTCTATAAATATTAATATAAATGTACACTAGAATGCTACTTCAGTATAGTGAAATGTCAGATTAATATTTCTGTTAAATGCTGAATGTGGTATTGGCCAATTAAAACAATGAGGAGATCAAATTTGTGAAATTCTTGAAATTAAGTGCGTGTTTATAAATTCATCAAAAATTAAAGAATCACATCAACATGTCCAAAAACATAAAAATTATAACTAATAACTTCCAGTAAAATGTGGAAAATCACTTTAATTGAGAACCAAACACTTAATATATGAAGAAATTAGGAACATAAATTCAACTTTGAAATGATCAGGAGTTGGAGTAATCGACCACTGTGGCAATGTCACGAGGCTATCACTCCTTTAAGGGCAGTGTGGCTATATCCATGATTTAGTGTGCACGCCAATCCGAGACACACACTAACTTACAAAGCTAAAATTCCTATATGTTGGATCAAGATAGATATCATCAGCACAACAAAGACCTTATCATAGTGGCAAAGTAGCAGTCCTTTGTACGTTTGTGTTTGCTTGTCTCCTCAACACCTTACACCATTCACATCTTCTTCCTGTGATATCTTCTTATCATAAGTACAAATTACTAGGTGGATCAGAATCACCATTTGAATTTTAGTCTTCCCTAATTGCTACATAATATATAGTAAAGAAAAAATATTTAATAGACAATTATAATACAAAGATAATTAGACAATTAATTATAAAATTTGAAGAAAAAGAAATACTTATCACGTTGATTGGTTGACTACGTATTACAATTAGCTGTAGAGAAAACGAAATACGTGGCTACATATTACAGTTACGAAGTAGAGACGAATATTAAATAATATTAAATATTTTTAATGTTTGAATATAGAAACAGTAATATTTAAATGCATGTTATATAAGTATTGATTGGAAATAATTTCTCCATCATGAGTGATACATCTTTACCCTTCATTGTGGTTATGCAGTCCCCCACTTCACCCTACAAGAGTATCATTCATTCTTCCACAATAGCCACTTTCTCTTGGTGATTTAAAGCAAGAGTAGTCTAACTCTAACTAACTCATCACAAACCAAGCAATTGACAACAACAAGAAGAAGGTTCATATGGAGATGAAGAGAGAAACCAAGGAGGAAGAGCACAAGAATGAGGATAATATACACACTATAGTGTTCACAGCAGGTACATTTCTTCTAATGGTGTGTCTAAAGCACTTTCTAGTTGAGCAATGGCGTGCTTGGGTGTTTCTTATCCTCAATGTCATTTTGTTAGCTATTCTATTCATGTCTATGAGACCAACCAACTTGGGCCAAACTTCAGTTAGTGAAAGTAGTGTTGAAGAAGTGAAATGTGACAAAAAAGAGAAAAATAGTCCAAGTGGGGTGGTGTCTCAAGAAAATGAAGAAGGAAAACAATGTTGTAGTAGTAGTAGTAATAGTACTTGTGTTAATGTTGAGAATGAAATAGAAGATGACGAGGAAGAGGAAGAGGAAGAGGAGGAGCAGGTTCCATTGTTGTCCAAAGAGGAATTGAATGAGAGAGTTGAAGCTTTCATTACCATGTTTAGACAGCATTTGATCTCTGATGTCAAACAAGGTGAAAATTTCAGGCTCCACAAGATTGAAGTGTCTTGCTGTTGAGGCTATTGTGTTCTAAAAACAGCTACAAATTTTGTTTTTATTATTATTTTCATCTGTTTTCTGAATGATTAAAGGATGATGGTGTCTTCCTTTGCTACTATATTAATTGTTTGGATTGATCCAATTTCATGGCCTCTTGTTCATGTCTTGATTCCTTTAAGAGTTATTAGTACTGATAATCTAATCAGTGCTGAGAATATTGTTCATTTAGAAGATAACTTTGTTTTTCAACCAAAAAACTTAAAATCTAGTACCCACTAAACAACTTGTGCTTTGAATTTTTAACTCAAAAGAACACAATATTTTCTTTTTCTTAGAAAACTACTTTTGTTTGATAAAAGTGCATTTGCTCTCTAATCCGTGTGCATTGGTTCAAGAGACTGTGTTTAGGTGAGATTTGAATCATGTTGGCTTAGTAAGCTTTTTAATACTTATAAAATATTATATTTTGTTTTTCACCCTTTTAAAAATAATTTTATTTTGTTCTTATATTATTTTTTTATTTGATTTTGGTATGTGTTAATACGTTTCATAGTCAAATGTAATGAAAAGATCAAAATTAAAAAGAGAAACTTACAAAGATTAAAAAAAACTAAAAACAAAAATAATTTTATATTATAGAAACTAAATAACGATATAACTAAATTTATATTAATTAAGGATTTGTTTATTTTATTTTTTGTTTTTATTTTCATTAGTTAAAAAACTGTCATTTCAATGTGCTTGTTGTATTTAGATTAGAAATGATGAGCATTGTAAAAAAAATAATAAAAAAGGTGAAAAAAATTGAATATTTGAAAACAAAAAATAAAAAAAAATTCCTGTTTCATTTGCAAATGTTTTAAAATAAGAAACAAAATCAAATTAATATTATGATTTTCTACCCTTTCTTGTATAAACATTTGTAAAGAAAAAATAAATTTAAAATCAAAATTCTATAATTAATTAAAAATAATAACAAAATCAACATAAATAAAAAAATCCTTAATTTTTATAAATTTAGATACATTATGATTTATTTCTTATTCCTTCATTTCATAAAATTCTACTACAAAATGCAATTCGTATAAAGTTCCTTCAAAAAGTTCATAGCTACAAAATTCAAATAAATATGATAAGTGCCAAAATTACTTATATTTTAATTGCAAAATAAAACTTAATTAGGTATTAAAAATTATTTTAAAATTACAAGTTAGACTACTGGGGAAAATATTCAAACACTTGAAATTACAAATAGGTTAAATTAGAAGTTTGAAATTCAATTGCTTACAACATTAATTTGAAATAGAATTAATTTTAGAAAATAAATTTTGATGTAATATGATTTATTTTTGGATATTTTTAGTAGAAAAATTTACTACAAACTTTCTCATTTAACATAAAATTTAATTAAAATTATTTCAGCTAAAAATATATTTAAAATTAGTATTAAATCATTTGACTTATGAAAATTCTCTTCCTCGTTCAGAACACAACCGAACTCATAATTAAATAAACTAAAACCTTTCAATCACTAAATTACTCATATTTAAACAACTCATTAAGTTTACTAATTTAAACATTTTTTACATCAACAAATTAATTATTTTGTTGTTAATTAGTAGTGTTTACTAATGTAGCACAAAAAAACATGAATAACACCTAAAACTTCAATGTACTAGTCAATAATAGTTTGTCCATATCATTAGTTCATTTCCCCTGCATTTTTGTTCACCTCCTAAGTGTTATTCACTTTTCATATACGTTGAGTGAGATGAATTCTTAATAATTAAATTCCCAATTTTACTACCAATTTTAATCCATACATTCACCCAAGATGCTTAGAACATTGATGATTGCTTAAACAGAAGCTAGGAAGCAAAGCAAAAATGATGAAAATAGGAGGCATGATTGCTTAAATGTTACAATTGGGCCTTATATATATCAAATGCAACCATAGAAAGCCCATTGGTTCAAGTGTGTTTGGTTTTTCTTTTGTATTATGAACTGTCATTAAATTATTTGTGTCATATTATAGAGTTTGTCATTCTATCTTTGTGTATAATAATGTTTTGTAAGGTTGCTGCATTAAAAAATTCTAAAAAGGAAAGAGTATAACAGGAATTAAAAGACGTATTAAACAGGAATAGTATCAGACAAAATTAATCGGAGAAATTAAAATATACACTTTATTTTAAGATTAAATACATACATGCATGTTACTTGTTATTATGATTAGGGATAAAAATAATAATTCTTCTTACAAGAAAGTTGCATTTTGCACGTTTTAAAGTCTAAAATCAACAGTTAATTTTATTCTTTTTACTCCATATGTAATATTTTCTCAAATTGAGTCAAATCATTATATTCTATTTAATTTTAAGTTCAAATAAAACACAGTAGGTCTTAAATTTGATATTCATTGTTGTCATTGCTGCAAGTAAAAATACTGTATTTATTAGTAAAAAAAAATATAAACAAAAAATTAAATCATACTTATATCCCTTGAATTATAGTTATTACACAACATTAATTCTCCTTGGACAAGTTTAACAACACAAGCAAAACATCACACTAAGAGTGTGTATATATACTCTTTTTTTTTTTTTTTTCTTCAAGATGTATGCATTCATTACTATTTTATTTTTTCTCCTCGAAAAAATATATTATTTTATTTAACTCAATTTAAATTTTATTTTATACAAATAAATTAGACTGAATTATATGAAAAAGTCTTTTCTGTATCTAATTAACTAACTTATCATTTCTTTTATGTTTCTCTGTTTCTTGTCCAGGGAGAATCAGTGTTCCTATTGAAAAAACTGTATTATTCATTCCTGAATCAGAATTTAAGATTTCGTCATGAAAAGTTTTTAGGAGGTTTAGATATGATTCACAGGAAAGAAATCCTTTTGAAAGAGAGATGAAACCAGAAAGAACTCAAAGCAATGGAATGCCAACTCACAACAAATGAGAATCCACAACAATATACCATTGCATCCCAACAAAATTATTTAAAAAATAATGAAAAAAATTAATATTTTTAAAAGAAAGAAAAAAATAGTATTAATCTTAATAAATTTATGTTTTAGTTGGTATTATTATTAATTTTATATTATTGTTTTTATTTCAGACTAAAAGTACTAAAAGAAATATTAACTAATGAGAATAACATCTTATTAATATCATTAAACTATATTAAAAAATGATTATTTTTAAGTGTGTAGTTTATAAATTATTATTGATAATATATTTAGGGTTAGTTTGTTGTCATTTTTTTTAAAATTAAATTTTAAACTCTATTTGATATCAACTATGTATTTACTATTGGGATTGAATGAAATATCATAGGATGAGATTAAAATTTTAAAGGTACAAGACTTAAAAGATTAAATTAATTAAGTAGAATATACAAAACTTAAAAATAAAATTTGTTTAAGGATACAGAATTCCTAATATAGTATGATTAGAGTTGTTATACTCTAATTTAAAATGATATGGTAGATGTAGTCTTTATATAGTAAAATTAGAGTGATTATATATGATAATTTAAGTGGTTAGAAAATACAATAGATATGTTCTCTTTTGTAAGACATCATCTAAGTTTTTCATATTTTCTATGTGATTCATATTTAATACACAAATACTCTTTTAACTTTAATTTTAAAATAAAAAATATTCATGTCATTTGGGATGATACTAGTGCCTAGGGATGGGGCTGGTGACTGAACAACTCATGCTATGGGTAGGAATTAGGAACTCTAAGATTTTGTGGTGCATGCAACTTTTGGAAGTTGAAATAATCAAAAATCAAATTATTTTGGTTTTTTCTTTTTGTTTTCCATAGAAAAACAAATCTATAAGCTAAACTTGTGAGATTAATAATTGAATAAGAGTGTTGGTTTAGAAAACTCTCCTTGGAATATTAACTTTCATGGAATTGAGGCCAAGTTGAATAAGTATTTAAGTTTGAAAATCATCAAGTCCTTCATCGCCCACTAACAATACTTCTTTCCTTTGGTATTTTGTTGATGTTTTAGTAATTTTCTTTTACTATTTCAAAACAATTTAATAATTTATAAATTTAAATAATTAATATTTTTCCAGTTACATGTTAAAAATAAACAGAATTGATGTTGTACTGCAATTCATAGGAGACATTTGGTCCAAATTTAATATATATATATATATATATATATATATATTAAAATAAAATATAGAGATATAAATATTGACAATTAAAAATATATTTAAGAGTATAAAGTATTTTAAGATATTAAAATTTTATTACATTTATAAACATAATAATTACAGAAATAATTAAATGAGATTTTATTAATATTTAATCTGGACTAGAATAATTATTTATAAATAATTCATTTGAGATATTCATATCTTTTTATTATTTAATAAAAATAAAAATTAAAAGTAATTAAAAAATGATTTTTTTATTAATAATTATAAATCATTATTTTATTGTGCATGTATTAACCTTAAACATTATTATTTATTTTGTATATATAACCTTAAACATGGTTATATATGGAATGAGAAAAGTTTATGAATTGCATGGAAATACGTAGGAGAAAGAAGATACTTTACGTGGAAAGAATATTCCGAAATTTATTTTGTAATCACCTGATGAATCTATAATGAACACGACCCTTAATTAAATAACGTAAGACGAATTTTTTCTTTTTTAAAGGATGTAAGAACAACAATATTTTTTTTTAATATTCTATATTCTATTTATGAATATCCTCTATGTGATATTTAAGAAAATATGTTTATTTATTTTATTTTATTCATATTATTTGATTAATGTTTCCTCGATGTGCTATATTCTTTAGTATTTTATATTCTATTTAATTAGTTTTTTCATCTCAAAAAACTATTTTTCAAAGACAAATGTTGTTTCACAGATGAAAATATAAAATTTTATTCAATCATTTCAACACTACGTACTTTTTTCTATAAATATTTATTTATTTTGATTATATAATATAGATATATAATTTTCATATGTTTTATAATAATTTATTATAATTATAATTTTATATGTTAGAATGTTAGAAAAAATATTGTTAACATTCTTCGTAATCTAATACACTTGTTTATCATTACGCGGAAGATATACTTGATAAGAGAAAAATAATATTAGAAGAATAAAATTTAGATAAATTTTTATTGATTTTATAGATGTTGTTAGAACTTTTTTCTGATATAACTTAGAATTTCATTTTAAAAATATTCAGTCACATCTATTGAAATTCTTATAGCATTAATTATTAAAAATAAACTCTAATTTTGATTAAAAACAACACAAACCATATTTATGAACTACATCAAAGTTTGGTCATCTGCAAAATTGCTATCATAGGTAAATGAAAATAAAACAAATTATATCAATGCATAAAATTTCTCTACATTTTTTAGATTTAGGATAATCATTCTTAAAAAAAAAGAATAAATGTAATATATGAAGTAGATGTTGTCGTTAATATGTACAATGAATATCATAAAATATCTTGAAATAATTTGAAGGTGTCATATAAATATATAAAAAATGTTTTTATATATTGCATATAATCTTAGAAAGATGTGCATATATAATTTACTTATAACAATTATAAGGTAGTGTTTGATTTGAGAAATTATTTTTTATTTTTATTTTAAATTTTTATTTTCTGAAAAGAGTTTTATTAAACTGTGATTCAATTTTGAATATATTTTTAAAAAAATATTTTCAAAAAATACTAAACATATTTTTATCTTTATTTTCTTATTTCTAGTAAAAATAAAAACAAAGAACACTCAAACTAAACAAGGACAATAATTAGACATATCCATATTTGCCATGTACCATAAATTATGAGCAGAAGAAAACAAGCAAATAATAAATAACAACCATTGAATCTTGTGTTGTACAGTCACTTTCCTAAAGAACCTGCAACACAAAATCCACACTACAAAAATACAAAACATGAATATAGTTATTGGGAAAGGAAAACTAAGAATAAATCTTGCTTGATGAAATGAGACTTGGCCTTGGAAAAAAATTTGCATGAGGATAAGAAGAGGATTGCTTCACTTCCAAAAATATCTTTTTGACCCAAATAATATTTTGGATCTATTAAATTAATTGGAAGACAAAAGTATTCATCCATTTAATTCTTCTAGAATATAAATTAATTGTACTTTTATAAATTTTTCTTCAAGTAATTGAATTTTTCATCTTTTATTTTAGAATATGTATATGTATACTATATACATATTATGATTAATATATAACTTTATTTCCTAAACACGTGATCAATAATTTAACTTCTGTTTTGTGTGTATAAAAAAATTATCTATCATGAAAAATCAGTTTCTCATATGTTGATGATGAGATGACACTTAAATGTAAAATTTATAAAATTATGATATCATATTAAAAATTTATATTTAAATCTGATTATTTAACTCTAAAAGTTAGTTTTTCCTTATTTATGTATGCATTTGTTTTAACATATTATTGGGTTTAAATATATCTAATAGAAAATTGTAATACACTTATAAATTACAACTAGACAATTAATTATAAAATATGTAAAAATAAAAGAAAAAGAGAAAAAATATTCAAAAAAATATGTATATATATTATTAATAAATTAATTGATTGACTTGCTATGTATTAAAATTGAATTAAAGTTTTTATTTAGATTCTTTAACAATTCCAAAAAATTAATAAATTGATTTGATTTAACAATTTCAGAAATTTAACATTTAATACAGTTGATTTAAGAATTTAAAGAATGAAAATAGTGAGATTAACTAACACATGATAGCGATTGATCAGTATGACTACACATAGAAGATTGTGTTGGATATGAAATGAAGGAATTATGTAGATAATAGATGAACGGTGGGGAATTAAGGTTCAAATATGGACAAGATCATGTTAATTCAAGATAGATTTTGAACATTGAACTTCTCAAAAGACACACATTTTCACATCAAAAAAAGGAAAAAAAAAAATACTGTGTAATAAAGTTTCCTTTTCAACATACTATGCATTACAGCTGTATATGTGTTCCTTTGAAATGAAAAAGCCTGGAACTCATCCATCAGCTTCAAATTTGTAAAATTTCATGAAAATTCTGTCAATTTTCACTTTTAATAATTTGACTTGAATGAACTATTTAAAGGGATAAACTCTTTTTCTTTTCATATCTTGTTAATTTATGCAAATTAAAGTTAAATTCTTTAAATTTTGGATTAACAGGAATCTGTACAAAATTCATCAATGTAATGGTCATTATATATTTTTAATATTATATAAGTAGGAAATGTATATTTCTTATAGGATTATTTTTTAATTTAATTAAAAAAAGAAATTTCAAGAGAGAAATAAAAATTTATTTTTTTAAGAAAATTATGTGTAAAGTATAAATTTTTATGATTTAAGATTAACAAGAAAGTTTAGCTTAAAATAAAAATTTAAAATAGTTAAATTAGATTTTAAAGAATCTAAAATTTTTAACAAGAAACAAAATTTTCAAAAAAAAATTAATGGTTTAATTTTTTAAAATAAATAAAACAAAAAGAAAAATTAAGAAAACATAACATTATATAGAAAAGATGTCATGGCATTTAAGAATAAAGACTCAAATAATTTATAATAGTATAAAAGTTAATAAATTGGTTCTTTAAGTCTAAGATTTTATGTATTTGTTTTTGCAAAAAGGGTTATACAAACTACATTGAATTTGTGGCTACCCAACAACAGCAATTTGGCCTTGTTCAAGTTCCCTTATCCGTACAAAATGTATCAGTTCTTTCTTATATATAATTCTGAATGAGATAACATCTAAAGACACCGTACCGTTTATATTAACTCTGAAATTAAACTTCACCCCCAAAGTCAAACTCTATGATAGGCTTACTATTAATTTGATACATTTTTTAAGAACTTTTTAGGAAAACGATGGTTTTATTCATTGCATACGGACACATTAGAGAAGTCATATGTTAATAATACAAACACTATGGTAATTTGTTGAAGGGTCCATGCACATTTAATTTTACCCTTGAGTGAAAATATCTAAAATTAAAGTAATTTTTTTTTAATTTTCATGTACAATGAACCATACAGCTTTGGATTTGATAATAAGTTAAATTATATTATTAATTTTGAGTTTTATATACGAAATAATGATCACTTCGAGTACGATTCATACTCATTAATTACTTAAAACGAAGTCTTAAATTTTTTTATCATTTTTCAATGTATGGTTTGGACATGTCAATTCTTGAAGAGAGTTAATATATGATAAAATTGATCATTACCTTACTTATTTGAAGTTGGTAACTTATGTAAGGTTCTAGTATCAACCTTTTTCTATAGGTATTCTCGTGAAGTATCTCTTTATCTTCTTATATCATTTTTCACATTCTCATTCGTTTCTCTCTAACTCTCTTAAATCTTTACACTAGTTAACACAGAACAGTAAAATAATTTTTGTAGGTACATTTCCCCCTTCTCACGTGAAAATTTATTCTTTGTACACTATGACTTCCTTCTCACGTGAAAATTTACTCTTTGTACACTATGACTTGAAGTTGAACTCTTTATCCTTTCAAGACAAGCTCAATAACTCTAACAAATATCCCACTTATGGAGTCTCATAACTGATCACAAGAGTTCTTCATATAATCTTACATGATATCATAATTATTATTGGATCATAAAGAATCAAACTAGTTAATAAATCACTAAATTGATTTGAGCATCATCATTTTTAAAACTAGTGCATGACATATTTGCGTAGAATATTATTCAAAGAATAATTTTTATTTCATTTGATTAAGAAACACAGAGCCCTCCTGTATGGGAAAATTTTTCTCAGAAAAAAAAAATAAATCTTTTCAATATATAGTTGAGGGTAGGCATAGGGACTTCAATTTTGTAAAACCTAGTAATTACATTACATTTAATACGAAGCACACCATATCATGTTTATACATAAATGCAATCAAAGACAATATTTGTGATGCATGACCAAACCAACCAGGACAGGTAGTCCTGTAACCATATGCTAGGACCCTAACAATGTAAAACCAAGAGACTCTATTTAAGAACAATAATTATTAAGAGTCTTCATTCGATGAACAATGGTTCAATCCAAAACAGGAAGAGGAACATTAGGGTATAGAAAAAATAAAATTATTTGACTTAACATACAATAATAACGAAACAACAGCTATGTCACGTAGATATCCATGAGACATACGTGACCAGCACCACCTAACAGGTTCTAATAATCAAACATATGATGGAACCTTGTGAGGCCTATATCTAATTTCTAGTTCCCTTTGGAAGCAAATCATTTATTGCACCCTTTAGCATCACTTCCATGTGTTGTGAAAAATGTGGCTACTTGTCTTTTGACTTAGAAATAAATAATAAAATAGAATAAGTATATACTTATACGCCTTATTTCCCTCTCTTGTGTTTAACGCTCAAACACACTAGATAACCCCTCTTAAGCAATTTTTTTTTTTGTGTCAGTTGCTCTTGTTGCTAAAGGGCGATTAACACAATAATAACCCTTTACAGAAAATCACACTTCACAACAACTTTCATCTCGTAATTGAATTGTATGTAAAAAAAAAATATAGAAAAATTGGTGAAGAGGGTACCTACTTTCTTGTCATGGAGGTGGAGAATCAGAAGTCAAGATATCAAAGGCTGAGAAATTGGTTCAATAGCAAGCAAAAGGAAGATCATAGGCCATCATCATGCAGTTTAAACGAAATACAAGGTTTATTATTATTATGTTCATATATTCCTTAACTATGTTTATCTATCTATGGTCTTGTTCTGCTTTCATATTCTTGAATTAATCTTGGGGGTTCATGCACTATGCATTAATTTCAGATGGAGTAGAAGATGAGAGTGATGAATATGAGGGTGATCTTTCCCTTCGGTCACTGGAAATAGATCCATGCATTTCAACAAATAAACTAAGGTAAGTTAATTAATTATATTAAGATTATCTCTTCTTTTTATCAACTTAATATAATATAATATATATATATATATATATATATATATATATATATATATATATATATATATATATATATATATATAGTGTGTGTGTAGTTCTTCCAATTTGACTCGGATGTTAATGTAATGTTTTTAGTCTATGCTTTTTATTTATTGATTGATTTTTTAAAATTTGTGTGAGATATTCAGGGTCTTTGTTGGTACATGGAATGTTGCTGGTAGATCCCCTGTAGGAAGTTTGGCTGTTGACTTGGATGAGTGGTTGAATCTCAAGAATGCTGCAGATATATATGTTCTTGGGTATGTATAAAATTACCAAGTAATTTGAATCATTTTCTTAAGAAAAGTAATGCCCTCTCCTTACTTTTGTTAATTTTTTAGTTACTTGGATCATAAGGAGTTCAAAGATTATTCTAATTAATTTAGATAAAATTCACAATGATAGACTTCTCTCCCTGAAAGATAGGATTTAGATGAAGTTTGGTGTTCTCATGTGACAGTTGGAGTTTTAATTCAATAATTTAATACAATTTTGATGATATAATTACTAAGATTAATTTCTCTAATCCTAAATTAATGTTGTGTTTGATTAGAGTGAAAATCATTGAAAAGTTTTTAAATTTTTTTTCTTCAGGTTTCAAGAGATTGTACCTTTGAAGACCTTAAATGTTATAGGGGCAGAGGATCCAGCTGTGGCAACAAGCTGGAACCAGCTAATAGGAAAAACACTGAATTCAAAGTTTGGTTGCCCTTGGATGACACCAATGTTGAATTCTTCATCAGTGTCATCATGTGATGACAACAATTACCAATATGTGGAAAATCCAAATTCCAAAGGTGGAGGCACCAACAACAATGATAACAATAACAACAAGTACACACTAGTGGCCAGCAAGAAGATGGTTGGAGTGTTCATAAGTGTGTGGATGAGGGAAGAGGTGTTGAGAAAGTGTTGTATCTCAAATGTGAGAGTGTGTTCAGTAGCATGTGGGGTGATGGGGTATTTGGGAAACAAAGGATCAGTGGCAGTTAGCATGTCAATTGAAGGGACAAGTTTTTGTTTTGTAGCAGCACACTTAGCATCTGGAGAGAAGAAGGGTGATGAAGGGAGAAGGAACCATCAAGTAGCAGAGATTTTTAGGAGAACATCATTCTCTAGGACCACAAAAGATCATCATCATTATCCTTTAACTATCTTAGGCCATGAGTAAGTTTGTCTCTCTACTTGGAGCAATCTTTTTCTTTTTGTTAAATAGAATGCTCTGTTAACAAATAGACTAAATTTGTGTGATTAGGAAAAATGAAATGACTAAATTTGCAAAATGATGGTGGCAAGATGACTAACAATGTAATTAAGTTTAAAATTATTTACTTCAATTTTTTAATTATTATTTTAAAGTTGAAAATTTGATTTTAAATTGCAGCAAGAAGTTGCTTAGTGAAAGTAAATGGGATATATCTTTTGTTCACTAAAAAACATAACTTGTGAAAGTCACTTTGGCACTCTGGTACATCCAACTAACTAAATAGTACTCTAGGTAATGTTTGGTTAAAGGACCAAAATGAAAGAAAACATGAAATATTGGAGAGTTCTGTTTTATATAAGGATAATTTCTACTTAAAATTTAAATTTGTGGGAATTTAATGTACTTTATTAGACAAAATTTTTCTAATTATTGTTATTATTATTATAATTATTATTATTATTTACCTATGATCATATGTATAGTAAGTACTCAATCATCATAATATTAGCACTATTTTTAAATACAATTTTACTTTTCGCAGTTAATAATAAATAATCAATTTATTCATATAATATATATATATATATATATATATTTCTCTTATAATTAGTAATTAGTTGTTTGTGTATTATTGTAGTTATTTATCTAATATTTATTTTATCTGAGTATGCCGGAATATGTAATGCTAACCATGTATATTTATTTTACTATGTACCAGCCGTATATTCTGGTTTGGGGATCTCAACTATAGGTTATATTTGGAGGACAATTTTGCAAGATATTTGATAAGAAAGCAAGATTGGAAGGCTTTGCAAGAGTATGATCAACTTCAGAAAGAGCTAGAAGAAGGTGGAGTATTTGAGGGTTGGAAAGAAGGTGACATAGAATTTGCCCCAACATATAAATACTCATCATCCACCTCCAATAGATATTGTGGTAGTCTCCCAAGTAGATCAGGGGAAAAGCAAAGAACTCCAGCATGGTATATATAATCACTCTCTTTTACTTTCTCTTTATTATATATTTATATATAGGCCATGAATTTGTCACTATACATAAGGGTTTAATTGCTTGAATATTTCTTATATTATTAATCAATAATATAAAATGTCATAACTTGTAAAAAGTTTAACTCGTACTTAATTATCTTAATTTTTTTTATATATATATACATATATATATATATATATAATAACTAATTATCAATTATTATATAATATTTTTCTACACTAACAATATATATTAAGAGAAAAAGAGCAATCCAATGCAATTGTAAAATATTTTACATAATTAACTAATTATAATCTACTATTTGTAATGATGGTTGAATTTGGTATTAAAATCCCTAAACATTTTATAAAATCTAATTTATGATTAGTTAATCATTAAAATGTTTCACATTATTAATACATAAATATTTCATATTATCAACTAAGCATAATACACTGTGTATAGTAAATATTGATTTTGATGATAAAATTATTAATTATCATACAAACTTTAATAGATAATTTTATAGATAAAGTTGAATAACATTTTTGTTTTTGATGAATCTGGTATATCAATTCTTTCCATGCTAACATTTTGCCTCACTAATTGGATTTATCTGTGAATTTGACATCTAATATTTAATAAAAGTACTTAATACCTTATTGTATATGTTATAACATCAGTACATTTATGTTAGTATCACATTCTATTGTATTATTATGTCAAACTTTTTATTAAATATTGAATATTAAGTTAATTGATAAACTGGAAGTATATACAATTAAGACAATACAAATCAAATTTGTGAAAAAAGAAATTATAGGGATCAAATTCATATGAAAATACAATAACAAAGAAACAAAAGTGAAATTAAGTCAATTTGTTTACATCATAAAAAAATAATAAAATTAAACTCATGGTTACTTAATTATATGTGAACAGGTGTGATAGAATTCTTTGGTATGGTAAAGGAGTAGAGCAACTTCAATATTTTCGAAGTGAAAGCAAGTTTTCTGATCATCGTCCTGTTTCAGCACTTTTCTCTGCACAAATAGAAATTAAATCATCTAGCAGAGGACTCATGGAGTTGCATAATATTATCCCCCACACAATGTTGAACCCCAAGAATAATGTAAGTTTTTATTGCTTGATGTAAAAGTTATTATGTAAATTCACTTAACAAAGTTAAATATGATTTTGTTAAATTTATAAACATTTAGAGTATGTTTGGAAAATATTACTTTTGCAAATTTTAGTTGTTTTTTCAATAAAAATGTTGTTTAAAAATAAATTGTATTTTTCAAAAGATTATCTGAAATTTGTAATTATTTTTTTTCTAAAGAATATCACTCCTAAATTACTCTAAACTTTTCTAACATTTTTTTTCTTCCACATTTATACAAATTTTCATAATTAATTAAACAAAAATAATTTGATTATATTCAAACAAAATTACTTATTTTAAAATTGTTTGTAACAAATTTATCAAAATAAAAACTGGTTCAGATTATAATCGATCATACAAGCAATAAATTATACATATAATTAATTATTAAATAATTTAATTTTCAACATGTTCCATGACATTCTTAATGTAATAAATATTTAAGGTAGTCGAGAAATTATTTTTTTCTATTTTTAAAAATAATTTTTTGAAAATTGTGAAAATAGAATCACATTATTTCCTTATTTTCACCTAATTTTAAAATATTTTAAAAAAATCAATCAAACACATTTTTACCTTTATTTTCTATTTTAGTGAAAATGAAAACAAAAAACATAGTGAAAATGAAAATCAAATTATTTTAAGAAAGAGTGGTGTTAACAAAATAAAAAGTAACAGTATATAAGAAAAAGTATTCTTATTCTAAGGTGATGATGATGGTTCCCATTAATTGTGGCAGGGGATGAACAGAGGAGATGAAGATGGAAAATCTTCCTTATTTTCATTGTTAACTAAGGATGTACCAGGCTGCTAACACATGCAAATAAAACTTAGATTAAAGGGCTCAAACAATTTTTCAGCTAGGTCATTATGGATTTATGGTCATCATAAAAATGACACATAATTGCCTTTTCTAAAGTCCAAGATTTTTTGGGAAGGTTATTCTATTATTAGATGGCAAGCCATGGTAAATACAATTGATGTTGATCATCAAGGTGGATTAAAGGTCTAAGTTTGAACTCAAAAAATTACAATATAAATATTGTTAATTAAAAAAATATCATTGATAAGAAACAAATGCAATTTATTGTACATCTAAATTATTCTTGATTATAAATTTTACATTAAAATTGTGTCATGTAATAGAAATTAGTTTGTAAACTAAACAATCTCTTGAACCGGAAATATATTATATAATCTTGGACTAATATATGTATATAGTCCAAGTTAGTCTTCACATATATATAAGAGAATTTTGTTAATTCTTCTTTAAATTGAAAAACTCAATTATATAAAGATTAATGGAGACCATATTCATGGATGATGCTTATTAATGCATCAATTGAAATATTTATTTCCTTTAACATCACTGGTGGGTGTGTTTTATACCCTGAACATCATGGTTAATTATTCTTTAATCTTTGATGTTTTGGGTAGCATGTATTTTTTTTAAGTATGTATTTAACTTTTGGTACCACTTTGATATATTATTACTACCTCTGCTTAAAAAAGACAAAAAATAACTAAGACCACATAAACAAGTGAGAAGAATAGGATAAAATAGTAGCCCCTACCTGTCTCAACAAAAACAATTGAAATCCTTGTTTGTTTTCAAATCTGAAAATCTGAGTTTGATAAGAATGAAGAGAGTGAGCATATAGACTTTGGTAGTCTTCGTTTTAGGCATTCTTTGTTGAAAATTCAAGTGCTGAGTAATGAAATTTCACTTCCTAACTAGATATGAATGAGTTGGGTACACACTAGAGAAATAAAGGAGAGAAAGACATAAGAAAATTAGGATGTTTCAACATTTATAATTTAAAAGGAGGGATAAATTTTATTGCTTATAATTTATAATTTTTGTATGAAAATATTATAAATTCTCTAACATAATATTTTACAAATTTTTTTTTGAATATTTAACGTACCTTATCTAAAATTAAATATATTTATTTAATATATTTAAAGATATAATGTAAATAAAAAAAATTATCATTCTTTTATATAGGTTTATCATTTCCCTCTGTTCTAATATCTATCTCTTGACACGAAACTTTAAATTAACTTAATATGCGAGAGAAATTAAATCTTATTGCATTGACTAACAATTTTTTTTTTTAACTAAAGATATCTCCAACAGATAGTTACAGAGATTAATTTTTTTGAGATGTAAAATCATTAAAATAAGTTTTATTTCTTCCATTGGAATCTTTTTCATATGAACAATCAGAATATCAAAACTCTATCAGTATGCTTAAGGAATATTGTTTTTTTTTTTTTAAATAGATATTCTAATGAACCTTATGCCCTGTTTTATATTTCTTTACCCCACTAGACCCAAGACAAAAGAAAAGAAAGGCCCAAAACAGAATTGGACCAAAAAATGATAGTCCCTATGAAAGACCCAAGACAACAGTTTCTATTGTGTTATGTATTCATATCTCAGATAACTCGTTTCTGGTTTTGATATGAAATAAATTATTAAAAGCAAAGTATGATTAAGTATGTGTTCAAAGTACTGTATGAGTTCAAATTTCTTATAATAAATTTAATCACTGTTTTTAATGAGAAAAAGGTATATGTATTTGTAATTATTACTAATTACAATTTATTATATAGGATAAGTTTATTAACTTTTATAATAAAATTTATATAAATATTATAAAATCTTATTTATAATTAATTATCAATTTAAAAATTATTTTATATTATTGGTGGATAAATTTTGAACTTATTTTTAATAATAGACACTTTATACTAATATTATAATTATTAAAAGGCATATCTAACCAATATTCACCTGTTAAGAAATAAAAAAAAATACTAAGATTAATAAGATTATGATGTCTAACTTTCTTTTTTCTTTTTCTAATTTCTTTACAAAAATTACTAATATTAATAAGATTATGCTGTCTAACTTCCTTTTTTCTTTTTCTAATTTCTTTACAAAAATTACTAAGATTAATAAGATTATGCTGTCTAACTTTCTTTTTCTAATTTCTTTGCAAAAATTACTAAGATTAATAAGATTATGCTGTTTAACTTCCTTTTTTCTTTTTCTAATTTCTTTACAAAAATTACTAAGATTAATAAGATTATGCTGTCTAACTTTCTTTTTTCTTTTTCTAATTTCTTTACAAAAATCACTAAGATTAATAAGATTATGCTGTCTAACTTTCTTTTTTCTTTTTCTAATTTCTTTACCAAAATTACTGAGATTAATAAGATTATGCTGTCTAACTTTCTTTTTTCTTTCTTCTAATTTCTTTACAAAAATCACTAAGATTAATAAGATTATGTTGTCTAACTTTCTTTTTTCTTTTTCTAATTTCTTTACCAATGTTTATGGACCCCAAATAGAAACAACTTTACTAAAAAAGAAAAATATTATCTTGGTGAGTCACATGGCATATTAGTTGCACTTTGATTCAAAAGTGATTTATTCAGTGACACAAAGCAAATGAGATTACACGATGGCAAAACAATGATAGTTATGGATAGCCATTGTTCTTGATTTCCTAGGATGCTAAAATAGGTTACGTATAAGAATCACTTAAGAATCAAACTGATTTATTTTTGAATCATTTTTATAAAATAATTTGGTTAATGGAACACTTAAAAAATAATTTAATCCAATTCAGTTATCTAAATTTTATTCATATATGAATAATTTTTTTAAAAGAATTGCACTTTTCTAAAGTATTTAAAATTAGTTAGGTTAGAATCAATTTTTTTGCACATCCCTAGATATGAACAACAAAAACAATTTTGGAAAGAAAACTTAGGTAGGATTTGATTTAAACAATTGCTTTTTGTTTTCATTTTTAATAAATATGTTTGTTTGATAATTATTTCTAATTTAAAAAAATGAAAACACTGTTTGATTTGATTGTTCTAGGTGTATTAAAAATATGGCTTTTTTTTTGTTTTTCCTTGGATTACGTGCATGATTTGAAGGGTAACACTGTAATTAGTAAATATATCATAGTTGAAAGTCAAGTCAAATGAAAAATATGTGGAGTCTTAGTATTTCCTTATTTATATCGAATTTTGAAATATTTACATAAAAATATTTTTTAAATAAATTAACCAAATATATTTTTATCTCTATTTTCTATTTTAAGTGGAAATCAAAACATGAAACATTCGTAATAAACACCACCTTAAATTTTCACAAACAATGATATGTAAATATTTTCTTATGGATATAAAATATATAAAGTTTAAAGACTATGAAATAAAATAATTTGAGAGACTAAAATATATTTTCATTAATTCGAGGAATTAAAACATTTATATATTTTAAATTTAAGTGGACTAAATTATGTTTGTTGTTTAAATGACTTAAAAATATATTTAAACCCGAAATATATATTCTTTTCAAGGGAAAAACTACCTTTATAAGAAAAAATTATATTTTTCTTTCATATTTCTTTTATAGAAGCAAGTTTAAAAACTTATTTCTTTTCTTAATTATTAGCATTTCACTAGTACTATAGACCTCCCATGAGCAGCTTGATATGTTTAATCCCTATGTATGGTGGTGCATGGCAGCATGAGGAATAAAGATGAGATTAAATTTCATATTTTCCTATTAGCATAAATTCCAAATATAGAATATATTTAACTTCCAAAAGATTTACTTGACAAAATGCTTAGCACTCTACTTGATCATCAAGATTCGGATTATTTTACTATTAGTATCCTATAAAGGTACATAAAACATTCTTAGTTGAACTATACCTAAGGGGATTTAAAATTGATTTTTTAGTGTCTTTCATTAGTTGATTGAAAAGGCAATAAAAGTGAAGTGGTGAGTCTACATATATAGATATAATTGGATGTTGCAAAGAGGTACATATTCACTTTAATTTGGGATTCAATCAATATGTAGATGCATAACTTTCTTCATTCAATTAGTGCAAGTAAAGACGTGTCCACATTGGAGATATTTTGGTAGTGGCAAAGCTTTAGCACATATTTATGTGATAGTGGAAGTATACACAGGCTTTTTGAAAATATTGTTTGATATTAAAGAAAATAACATGTTCATACATGCGGTTAATTTTTTTTAATAATAGTATAGGTACAAAGTATATATTATTGATAATAATAATAATTTTGTTAAATACTCTGAATATATATATATATATATATATATATATATATATATATATATATATTCCATTAATTATAAGAGTAAAGAGTGGATTTATATTGATCGATAATGGGTTGATCCAATGTCACTATTGACTTGTTATTTGCACTTTTCCTTTTTGGCTGATGTACTTTCTTTTTCTTCTTGTGTTTTCATCAATTTTTTTTTCTTCCATAATAAGTTCCAAAATATGGGTAATCTATTATTATGATATTTGAAAGTGTTATGGTATTGTTATATTAAACCACGAAAATAAAAAACTATCAGTATTGAGTCATTAAAATTTTCAGTTACTTTATTTAAGTTGTTTTTAATATCTTTTTCTTAAAATATGCTAATATTTTCACTTAAATCACCCATTCTTTGTCTAATGTTTTGTACGGCTAGTTTGATTGAAAAATTATATTTCCTTAAACTTATTTAAAACTTCTTTTATTTCTATTTTCTATACAAACCAATGAATAACATATTTTATACGGCAAATTAATCATAATTTATCATATATAATAAATTTATTAATTTTAATAATAAAAAATTTCATGTAAAATTTAATTTACGATGAAATGATTTATGTAAGATTATTTTATATTCCTGTCGGAGTTTGAATTGAGCTGTTGTGATGGTCATGACTGAGGAAAAGTCCTTATGTGGATGATAGTGCCCAGTTTTTGAGGGAGCGTCGTTTTCATGATATTCCAGTGAAGGGAGAAATACCTATAAAATACTCTCCGATATTTAAGTCAGTTAAGTGTTCGAGTGTAGGTGAGTTGAAAATATGATACAAGAGTATATAAAAGTCTAGATATACTTTTTAAAAAGGTGTAAAATATTTATACATTATTATTGGGTTGATTAAGTGAGAATGTGTAAGTGGTCTCGAATCACACGTCAAGCTAGCTTGTCTAATTATAATTGAAGATGTATGGATTTACTGACCCACTCGACCAATCTCAAGGTAATGATGACACTACAATTGAAGGTGTATAAATTTACATACCCAACGAATTTCAAGGTAATGATGACTTTTAAGAGAGTTAATATCTTATGCAGAATTCAAAAACCTGTCTCGTATAAATTTGCTTTTAAAAAGTGACTAATAGCAACCTTAAATCTTGCCAGATGAATCCATAACTTTTAAACTTCAAATTAAGATGGTGATTTATTCTTTGAAATATATTTTGATAATAATTTTAGAAATTAACTCAAAGAGATATTAAAATTTGAACAATTTGCCAACTAAAGGAACTAATTCATTTTTAAAATCATGCATTCATGCATGGGAAGTTGTTGGTCCATACTTCTACCTAATTTCCGGAAAAAATCCCTCTCCTATAGCGTTGCAGTAAATAATCATTATAAAGTCTACATGGAAGGACATATTATAGTGGGACAAAATTTAGATATAATATCTCAAGCATAGATTCAGTAGGCATGGATTTCTTTTTCTTTATATTCTTTTTATTAGAGTAAAGATTTATTGCATACATTCATTTAATTTTGAAAAAGGTGACCTCATCCAATATTACACTGCATTTTTATCACATATTCAAGCAACTTGAATTGATAATGTTCAAATTAATTCCACATTATATCTAAATTGTAATTTAGTTTATGTATTATATAAGAAAAATACTTATTTTGGCACAATTAAAACTTATAACAAATAGATAGAAATTTTACTCTATTAATTTTTATAATAGAGGAAATCTATACGTTAACAATGTAAATTTTTTTACACTAGCTATCATTTAATCATAATCTACCATAAATATTTTTGGTATGTTTGTTTGTTAACTTTGATAATCACCGTAAAAAATTTCACTTAGTCAATTTGTATCTAATTAACAATAAAAAGTAATTTCGTAACATCTGTGTATAGTCATTAGACATTTTATATGATAACTTTAACTATATATCACATTAAATAATTTAACAAAAAGTAAATTAACAAAGATTAAATAATATTTTTGTCGTCTACGGATATAATCAATAGTTCATTTTTCGATCCAATTTTTAAAATTATGTAAAATTGATTCTTGAAAAATGATATTTTTTGAGAATACTTTCTCTAAAAATAAAAATTAAACATATAAAAATCAATATTCGGAATCTAACTCTTAGATTTCTATAAAAAAAAATTTTGTATATAAAACTTTCTTAATATAATCCAGCACATGTTTGGCTGAACTGTTAAGTTGTCTAAGAAGAAATAGAGAATTCGGCTACTAGCATTTATATACGAGAACAAGTTTTTATTATAAAGGACAGTATACTTACAAAAGAGATTCAATGTTTAAGTCAATAAAACTTGAGAGAATAAAAATAGTAAGTGAGAAAAATGTAGCAAATGAAATAATGCTATCAAAGAGAAAAGAGATATTTCTTAAGATATTTATAAATTAAGATTAGTGTCATAATTTTATCTATAAATATATGTTAACTTTAATCGAGTAAGTAACATCAACTATTAAAAATCTTTATTATTAATGTGATAAGAAGTGACCGTCACCTTAAATAATGATAAAATGTGAAAGTTGACATTCGGTAATCACACATATTTGGTAAATATAATTATCTTAAAGTGACAATTCCTGTGTCGTAAGGATACTTGTGTGCTTTGGTAGTTTTAAACATTCTAAATCATCTTTGGATTCGTAAAGGAAGTATAATTCTAAAACATAAAAGCACTTCGGTTAGGTTAAGATTGGACCAAAAACATTCATTGTATTGAATGCATTTAAATAGAAAAAGAAAATAAGTTAACGTACGAGTAACTTTTGTTTTAGAATTTTGATTTATCCTCACACCAACAGGGCCTAACATTTCCCTAGTTTCTTACCCTTGCGTGAACGGAGAAAATTCTGATACATTACGTAACCACTAATAAATGTGAAATATGATCATGAATATAAAATGTACAACACTCTGAATAAAAACATTATCTTAACTAAAATATGATGTCTCAAATTGTAGGAGATTTTATTCAAATAAAATTATATTCAACAATACAAATGAATATAAATATTATAAAAATTATTATTTATTCATAGAATAAATAATAAGATAATTTTTATAACATTTTTTTCTCTATATATGTATATATTATTGAAAATCTCACGTATAGAGTCTGTTGTATGTACATAAGGAGTTCTTCATTTTTTAAGCCGATTTTATAGGGTTGAGTCAGGCCATCACCAATATTTTTAACATATATTACATCACATCTATTATATTATGTTAGCTAAATTCCTTTTGTGTTTCCTATCTCTGTTGCAGGAAAATCTTCAACTTATAAGTCATTCAGAATGTATGAATCGAACAAAGGAAGAAAAAGATGGAAAGAGGAAAAAAAACAAAAGATGTAATGGGAATGCATACCCTTTTGTTGTCTACCTTTTAATATATTTTTAATACATACCCACAAGATACCCATTCATCATAAATCAGAAATTGATGTATACTGGTGACAAACTAATATATAATGAAAGTCAAATGTGAAATAATTTTCAACAAATGAAACAAACCTAACTGTATAGATAACAAAATATAAAAGCCAGTAAAAAAATATCCCTACATATAAGGGAATGACCATGTAAATGAAAACTAATTGAAACGGCTAAAACAAAAATCAACATCTAAATATCCCTGCATGTAAGGGATTGACCAAGTAATTATGGAAACAAATTGAAACTGCTTAAAGAATAATCAACATTGTTATGAGTGAACAAATATGTGAGAGAGTAAATCCCAACCTACAAAACACTTAAAATCCTTAAAAAAAAGAAACTAAAAATATTAAAAGAAGAGGATAGAATTTTGGAAATAGATTTGAAAATATCTTAAATTAATGGAAAAAACAACTTTTTTAACATATACAAAATTTTCACAATAGTTGATGTACCTCATAAATTGGCATATTAATTGGCTTTAATTTTTCAACATATTCACATTTTTATCATGTGTATGTCTTGATAGGGCATTTAAAATTTCATATGCTCTTTGTCCATTAGATTCACACATTGAGACAATCATACTCCACCTTCAATATAAGTGCTTGTTAGGTTGAGGTTAAAAAAGTGCAAAAATGAGTGTGGATCAGAACCCTACTAGTGTTCACATGAAGAAGAAAAATGGGTCAATTCGATCCATTTTCATGCATGCTGATTTCAAAGATTGGTGTTTCATGGTTTTGGGTTTGTTTGGAGCCATGGGTGATGGCTTCACCACCCCTATCACGTTGTACTTCTTAAGCGGAATCATGAACAACGTTGGTTCTGTTTCAAAAATGACACCAACTACCTTTGCCCACAACATCAACAAGGTTTTCTCTCATTGTTCTTATTTCTATAACTATGTTTGATTTCATGTTGCATAGATTTCATTGAAATGAATTTTGAGTTCTGAGTTGTTCATAGTTAATTATAAGCTAAAATAATTTTATAATAAAAATCTAAGCATAAATCATGTCACTTCAAAATCATTTCATTCTAAATTAACTTTGTCAAATTTGATCCAAATACATATTATATCTTTCTTTATATGAATCAAACAAACATAAACATGTGATAGTGTTGAAATATATAAAAATTTCTCATATGGCAACACAAATGCAGAGTGGCTAACTGGGTTCAGTTTTAATTATGAATTTGATGCAGTCTGCACTGGCGATGACATACTTGGCTAGTGTTTCCTTTTTTGCTTCCTTCCTCGGTGAGTTTCAATGGCATAATTTGAATTATCCACTGGTTCATGTTGAGAAAGATTAATTCCTGGGGAAAATATAGTTAGAATTATCTTATGATACCTATTAACTATTTGTATTTATATGTTTATGAGAAGAACAATCATTTCAAATAACAACTATACTCTTTTATTGATGATAAAAAAGAGTAGCACTTATACTCATTAGTGTTTGTATTTTGTACCATGTATGCATGTCATATTTTAATTTTTTTAAAATCCTTAAAATGAGGATCATATACTCAGCTACATTAAAATGAATGTTGGAGAGTAAAAATAATTATTTAGACTTAGATGGATGGTAACCAAATAAAATATTTGTAAAGTATTAAAACTAAAATTTGCATATTTTACATGAACAAAAATAATAATTTTTTGTTTTGGATGGATAAAAACTACTCTCTTTACAAAAACTATTATCAAATCCGCTTCATTTTTAGAGAGAAAAATCATATTTTAGACAAAATTTATTAAAAGAATTAAAATATTTATCCAGTAGGCAATTAAAGTATTTATATTAATTGTAATCAACTAAAGATTATTTATCATTTTTAAAATAGTTACATTATAAAATGATAATTTTACCAACCATATAATATATAATTGAATTACACAGTAGAAAAGTAATTAGTTATTCTTTTAAATAAGCAAGTTAATTTAAAAGCCCATTTTTCTTTCATTTGTACGAGACATGATACTAATAAACATACTACTCTCTTCTTTTCCTTTTTACATTGAGGAATTCCAGAGGGTTATTGTTGGACAAGAACAGGTGAAAGGCAAGCAGCAAGAATGAGAGTTAAGTATTTAAAAGCAGTGCTAAGACAAGATGTAGAATACTTTGATTTGCATGTCACAAGCACATCAGAGGTCATCACTTGTGTCTCCAGTGATAGCCTCATAATTCAAGATGTTCTCAGTGAAAAGGTACAAGAAAAGTCACATTTTTACTTGAGTTTAATGCTTATATATTAATATCATAAAATTTGATGAAATTTTTAAAAAATTATTAGTAAAATTGATAAATTTATCATATGTAATGAAACATGATTAAATAATAGGGTAAATTTTTTTTAATAAGTACATATAAACAGCTTTACTTCGCAGTTAATTGTAATACACAGTCAATTAGCTAACTTGGTATACATATGATTGTAATACACAGTCAACCAGCTAACTCTCTCTCACAATCATATATGTATATATATACATATTTTTCTCTCTTATAACTGGTTGTTTGATTGCCTGCATGTATTACAGTTATCTACCAAATATTTTTTTATATAAATTTGTGAATTTTTCAATTTTTTATAACAAGTGTATCTTAACAATTTCTTCAAATTTTAGGTTCCAAATTTTTTGATGAACTTCTTTAGATTCGTTGGAAGTTATATAGTGGCATTTGTTTTATTCTGGAGATTGGCCATTGTGGGGTTCCCCTTTGTGTTGTTTCTTGTGGTCCCTGGTTTAATTTTTGGGAGAAGTATGATGGGATTGGCTAGAAAGATTAGAGAAGAGAGTAATAAGGCTGGTACAATAGCTGAACAAGCAATATCTTCAATCAGAACTGTTTATTCCTTTGTGGGGGAAAGTAAGACCATTGATGCTTTCTCTAATGCTTTACATGAGTCCCTCAAGTTGGGCTTGAGACAAGGCTTTATTAAAGGTTTAGCCATTGGAAGCAATGGTGTTGTGTTTGCTATATGGGCTTTCATGTGCTATTATGGTAGCAGATTGGTCATGTACCATGGTGCTAAAGGTGGAACTGTATTTGGTGTTGGATCAGTCATATGCATTGGTGGATCGTAAGTCATTCCTACCCTTTATCTCATTATATTCATAAACAAGTCTAATACACACACAATCAAATAATTTAAGAGAATATATATATAATATATATATATATATATATATATATATATATATTTTGATTGCTTATTATTATCTTTTGAATTTTGATTCTTACGTCATTAAGGAAAAATCTCATTCCATAATTTCATGTGCGATTATAAAAAATTTATTAATATTGTTAAGCTATTGATTTCATAATTTGAGAATATTTGCATAGAATAATATTCTTAGATCCCTAATAATTGGTGTTATTAAGGAATTAGTAATATATATGTTAAGTTTATTATTATGAAAAATATATAAAAAAAATATAATTGATAGATCACAAATATATAGAAAATAAATAAAATTAATTAAATATATTTACTATTAAAAGTATTTATATTTGATAAGGTATGAACTATGAAGCTAAATAATTAATTAGCATAAAAATTAATTAAATTTAATAATAAAAGTACATTTGTTTTTAAACACGGCCTTGCATAATTCATATGATTTGAGTCTGTTAATGATAAAAAATTAATCTTAAGTGTTAATGAAAAATCAATTCATGATACTCATCATATCTGTAATATGTTATGTAAGTGTACATAATCATGTTAATTATTAATGTCTTTATTAATGTTAATTTGTTATGTAAGTGTACATAATAATGTTAATGATTAATGTCTTTATTAATATTTAATCATCAAAATTACTTATTTCATAAATAATATTTTTTAACACACTTTTCTTAATATAGTTTCTATTGTCGATTGAAATCTGTAGAAAATTATAATATATCGTGGTTCTTATTTCTTATATAAAAAGTTTTTTTTTTTAATTCACATGATTCAACAAGTCGCATACCTTATTCAATCAATTATATTAGACATGTTTTAATTATTTAACAAGCTACAGTAATTTTAGCTAACAGTAGAAATTGTGTTAGAATTAGTGTGCTAAAAAGTATGTTACTAAAATTTATCTTACATAATTTGTAAGACCGAGTGAAGTATATTAATCACAATGTATATTTTGTGAATTGCAGGGCACTAGGTGCTAGTTTACCTGATTTGAAGTACTTCACAGAAGCATGTGCTGCTGGGGAACGCATAATGGAAATGATTAAAAGAGTTCCTAAAATTGATTCTGAGAATATGGCTGGGGAGATTCTAGAGAAGGTCACAGGAGAAGTAGATTTCAATCATGTGAAATTTGTGTACCCATCAAGGCCAGAAAGTGTTATTTTGAATGATTTTTGCCTAAAGATTCCAGCAGGAAAAACAGTGGCATTGGTTGGAGGGAGTGGCTCAGGAAAATCCACAGTGATATCACTTTTGCAAAGGTTTTATGATCCAATTGAGGGAGAGATTCTTCTTGATGGTGTGGCTATTCATAGGTTGCAACTCAAATGGTTAAGGTCTCAAATGGGTTTGGTGAGTCAAGAGCCTACTTTGTTTGCAACTAGCATTAGGGAGAATATTCTTTTTGGAAAAGAGGATGCCACTGAGGAAGAGATTGTTGAGGCTTCCAAAGCTGCCAATGCTCATGATTTCATTTCACAATTGCCACAAGGATACAATACCCAAGTAAGTTTCAACCAAAACCAAAATTTTCTTATGTGTCCTTAATTAATTTTAGAGGTTTACTTTACTAAAATTTTACTTGATCAATAAGTTTGGAAAATGTCACTCATACAACTAAGAGTTAAAATAACCTTTCAATAAAGGCAGAGAGAATATGACGGATAGACAATTTTAATATATAATTAATCGGTTAATTAATTTATAATATATATATATCTTTTAATTAATTAATTGGTTAATTGTGTATTTGAGTTGATTACTAAACATTTATCTTTTAATTATTAAATTTTTTTAGACCAATAAATAATGCTAGACTATTTGATTAGAGATTAAAATTATAATTAAAAAAATTAAGTATTATCCTTATCAAACTCCTTAATAATTTGATAAATTATTGTATCACTTAAAATTGTTAGTAGAGGAACAATATAAGAACCAAAAATGTTTAAATACTTGTTTAAGGACTAAAAATGAAATTTGCAAAAAATTTGTAGTCCAAAAACATAATTAACCCAATAACAAATAAGATTATGTTAAGAAAAAACAATGACGAAGAAGTTATACTTTAACTAATTAATTAGTGTAAAAGTATTTTTATGTAAATTATTTAATCATTTCAACTTTCTTTTATACTCATCCAAATTAGCATAGAGAATAATCTCTTGGTTTAAAATTCCTTCCTTAAAGTAGTTTTCGATTTAAAATCTCTTGATCAAACAACATAGAGAATTGAATAAACATTTGATATGAGTTTTCATAGAGTTATTTGCAACATATATTTGTTGTGTAGGTTGGAGAGAAAGGAGTTCAAATATCTGGAGGACAAAAACAGAGAATTGCTATTGCAAGAGCAATAATAAAGAAGCCACAAATCCTTCTTCTAGATGAAGCAACAAGTGCATTAGATTCTGAATCTGAACGCAAAGTGCAAGAAGCTCTTGATAAACTTGTTGTGGATCGAACCACTATTATCATAGCTCATCGTTTGTCCACCATAAGAGATGCACATGTGATCATTGCACTCATAAATGGTAAGATCATGGAAATGGGTTCTCATGATGAGCTTATACAAAATAATAAAGGGTTTTATAAATCTCTAGTTCATTTTCAACAAGTTGAGAAATCAAAAAGTGACACACTCTTTGACCCTTCAAATGGAGACATGCATAACACAAGTTGTGATGATCATATTGTAAGTCATTCTATTTCATCAAAATCAATGGTTCAATCTTCAAGTGCTAATGAAAATATTGGTGAAAAGGTTATAGATGATCAAAAGGTACCATCTCCTTCATTTTGGAAATTGTTAGCATTGAATCTCCCTGAGTGGAAACAAACATGTTTAGGGTGTGTGAGTGCAATGCTATTTGGTGCAATTGAACCATTATATGCATTTGTAATGGGGTCCATGATATCAACTTTTTTCCTCACGGATCATGAAGAGATCAAAAGGAAGATTGCAATCTATTGTTTGTTTTTTGTGGGATTGACTATATTCTCATTGGTTGTTAATATCATCAAAAACTATAGTTTTGCTTATGTGGGTGAATACTTGACCAAAAGGGTGAAAGAGAAAATGCTTTCCAAGATACTCAGTTTTGAAGTTGCATGGTTCGATCGAGATGAAAATTCCACCGGTGTTGTTTGCTCTAGACTAACTAGGGAATCCAATATGGTAAGTTATTTATTTATTTATTTTCATTTTAACATATCATGCAAAATTTTTCAATTTGATAAGTTTTGTCTTATTTTCTTGTTAGTTTTGCATTAAGTACTTTATTGTGAATTTGATTGTGATTCGTTTTGAAACTTTGTCTTATGTTAATTTATGGTACTTTACAGGTTAGGTCATTAGTGGGAGATAGAATGGCTTTGTTGGTACAAACTATCTCTGCCGTGGTAATAGCATGCACAATGTCCTTAGTCATTGCATGGAGATTTGCAATTATTTTGATTATTGTTCAACCTATTGGCATTGCAAGCTTCTACACTAGGCGTGTACTCCTTAAGGGTATGTCTAAAATGGCCATGAAAGCCCAAGATGAAAGTAGCAAAATAGCCGTTGAAGCTATTTCCAACCTTAGAACCATCACTGCATTTTCTTCACAAGATCGAGTCATAAAAATTCTAAGAGAAGCCCAAGAAGGCCCAAGCAATGAAAGCATTAGACAATCATGGTTTGCTGGAATTGGGCTTGGGTGTGCTCGAAGCCTTACAACTTTCACTCGGGCTTTAGAATATTGGTATGGTGGAAGGCTTGTTTTCCATGGCTACATTACTTCAAAAGCATTGTTTCAAACTTGTTTGGTTTTGGCAAATACAGGTAGGGTCATAGCGGATGCTAGTGGCCTCACTAGTGACCTTGCAAAAGGAGCAAATGCCATTAGCCTAATTTTCTCAATCTTAGATAGGAACACAAAAATTGAGTCTAATGAAATGAGTGCATTGAAGCCCCAAAAGTTAATGGGCCATATAGAACTTCAAGATGTCTATTTTGCATACCCATCAAGGCCCAATGTGGTGATCTTCCAAGACTTCTCAATCAAAATTGAGGCAGGCAAATCCACAGCATTGGTGGGGCATAGTGGGTCTGGCAAATCAACAATAATGGGCTTAATAGAGAGATTTTATGACCCACTTAAAGGTATAGTAACTATGGATGGTAGAGATATAAGGTCATATCACCTTAGGTCACTAAGGAACTATATTTCACTTGTGAGCCAAGAGCCAACACTTTTTAATGGGACCATAAGAGAAAACATTGCTTATGGAGTATTTGATAATACTAATGAAGTTGAGATCATTGAAGCAGCTAAGATAGCTAATGCTCATGATTTTATTGCTAGCATGAGTGATGGTTATGACACATGGTGTGGAGATAGAGGAGTGCAATTATCTGGAGGGCAAAAGCAAAGAATTGCAATAGCTAGGGCTGTGTTGAAGAACCCTAAAGTGTTACTTTTGGATGAGGCCACTAGTGCACTAGATAGTCAATCAGAGAATGTGGTTCAAGATGCTTTGGAGAAAGTAATGGAAGGAAGGACAAGTGTGGTTGTTGCTCATAGGTTGAGTACCATAAAGAATTGTGATAGAATTGTTGTGTTGGATAAAGGGAGGGTTGTAGAAGAAGGGACTCATTCCTCTTTGTTGGCTAAGGGATCAAGTGGAGTTTACTACTCTTTAGTGAGTCTTCAAAGAAGTACAACAGCCACTTGAGTAATAATTTAGGTTTATTATTCAATCTTCTTTTGTTTTTTTTTTTTTTTTTGGGAAGAATGAGATGTACAAAGATGCATATGGTGTGTATACATAATACATTTTTAGAGAGTTATTTATTTTCTTTCTACCATAGAAATTTTGTTGATATATATATATATATATATATATATATATATATATATATATATATATATTCCATACCGTATGTAATTTGTATTTTATTATTATTTGTAACTACATTATGTATCTAAGACTATGAGTACAAGTTGTAATTGTCTCGCAAGTTAGTGTAAATTATTTTATTTTACTTTTAGGACTTTTTATCAATTAGTAGTTATATATCTTTCTTAATAACTCTTTTAATTAATAATTAGATTTAAACTCGTGGGATACATAATATAATTATTTATTCTTAATGTTTAATATACAATTGACTTTCATGCCATACAAGAAAAGTTAATGTTGGATAAGTTTTATTAAATGTATAAATCTTATACTCATAATTGTGAATTACTTAAAAATAAATATAAATATAAATAACAAAAAGAAATAACGTGAAACTGAAAATAAATTTTACATCCTTGTGAATCTAAAGAATTGTAACTAGCTAATTGTGCAGTGGAAGAACCACTCATCAGTTTATAAATTCATTTGTAAGAGATGTAATAATCATATGATGTGAATATGTAAAACTAATTAATAATATAAAATGGGAGGAAATTTAATTATTCTAAAATATTTTTATTCTTTCCTACTTTTTCTGCAAAGTTTTAGAATCCACTAGTTTTAAGTGTTTATGCCACATTTAAAATACCACCAACCCTTGCGTCCTCTTAGAAAAGGGACATGAAAAAGTTATGGAATTAGGAGGGTACATAATGGGTTATTCTAATACCTGTATTTAGAAATATATTAATATAGTATTAATCTTTTAGAAACATCTAAATTTATGTCTTTTCTTTTCTCTTTCATTGATAAATATCATCCTTCAAGTATTAGAGTAATCTTATCATTTTTTTTTGGGTGATGTTAGGCTGTTGTTAAGAAATAAATGAATAAAGAGTTTTGGATTGGAAATTATACTTGATAATACTGATAATATATTTTTATAGAAAAATAGTGTTAATATCTTACAGTGTGTTTAGATTCATAATTTCAAGTTGAATCATTTACAATCACGTTTGAAATACTAATTAATTATAGTTTTAAGGAAATTTTTATAAATTGAGGTGCTCATCAGTGTTGAGAAATTATTATAAGTTTAAAATTGATTTTAAATTATATTAACTTTTGTGTCAAATAAAATTTCTATAAACATTCATGTATATTATATAATAATACGTTTTATTATTAATTATTTTTAAAATAAAAGGTTAAAACATGGTAACGTGAACAAATTTTATGATTTATCAAAAAGTAAGCAAATATTATGGATGATGTGATTTGTAATATGAAGTGTTGTTTTTCTACTTTTTATTATTGGCGTATATTTTTGGAATTTGTAGTGGATGTTTTAGGTTCCTAGAGGGTTCAATTTTTTAAACAAACCTAATTCCATAAATTTTTTTTTAAAACAGTGTTTTTTCCCTGTAACTCTTTCGAAATTATCTGTACAATTTATAATAATGTCTATATCCCATTGTTTAAGAGTGATATGCTTTAAAAAAAATGACATGTTGGCTGAGTATATATTTCATATAATTTATATAATTTATCCTGTATATATTTCACATTTTTTCTATTTGATGATGTATCAATTGCTTATCAATAAGAACTAACTATTGGATAATATTTGGATGGCTAATTTTTTTTTAAAATATGTATATAATTTTTTAAGTTTATATAGTAAGTTAAATTATTTTTATTCACACAGATATATAAAAATTATAATATTGTGTCATACAAATATATATGCGTGAGTATTCAATATTAATTAGTTAGTTGTCACTTATATATTATGTGATCATTAGTTAACTTTCAATATCAACCATTTATATATAATTATATATTTCAATTAAAAGTTTTGATAATTTAAAAGATTGTTCTCATTATATAACAGAAGGTTTGAAATATGAATAAAATTTAGATGTAGTTCTTTAACTATTATTTTTTAATTAAAATATAAGTCTCACTTTATGAATCTGTATTGAAATTTAATAAAATCTCTTACTAAATATATCATGAAGAAATTTCTTTATTCTGATTGGGAAATAGTTTAAACATCTATTATAAAATTATATTTAAATTTTGTCAATGAAAATTTCAGCTCATACTAACTATTTCTTTCTATTTTTAACAAGCATGCATCATTGGCACTTCAATTAGTGTTTACGAGGAAGATAAAAGCTTTTGCTGTTGTCATGTTTATGGTAAATGCCAGCTAGTTATAGCTAACTACAATTAACAAGAAAAATATGTAAATATTACGAACGTAATTTTATCATGCAATCAATTATAATACACTGTTAACCAGCTAATTTATTTATATAATATATATATTTTTATATATATTTTTTTTCTAACTAACTCATTTATATAATATATAACTCACTTATATATATATATCTTCTTTTTATATTTTATAATTAATTGTCTAATTATATATGTATCACCGAATATTTTTGTTAGATGAATGATAATAGAAGGAGAAAACGAGAGAAAAGGATAGTCTCAATTTGAATATGTTAAACATTGGAGGCATGCTCTATTTGTGTGTTGTGATAGTGCTCTTATCATGAAAACAGCTAAATGTGTATGCCTCTCACTTCAATTCAACCATATATATCAAATTGCCAGAAGACTATAGTACTCATGCTAGTGCTTATGGGGAACAGATTGGAAGGCCCTCCCTCTTTAAGTCACAAAGAAAGGGGCATGACACTAGATGGAATTTAGAATCATGTCAAATATGTGAGGACCTTCTTAGGTGTACAAATTTACATGGACTACTCTTTCTTACCCTTTATAATTGAATGTTTGTCACCTCAATTTTATACACATATATATGTATATTAATCATGTAATTCATTTATGCCTAATTACATTTGTTTTTGTGTAAATGAAAGATATATAACTTTCAAACAAAAAATAATAAATTAATTCTTTTTAAGACATGGAAATCACTAAAAATTAGTTTTGTCTCTTCTAATGAAATTTTTCATACACATGCAACCAAGAAATCAAATCCTTATTAACATATTTAAGAAATCTATATTTATTAACATGTTTAAAATATAAATAATTGGTTATACACAGTTGCATTTGCTGAAAACAAATCAGAGTTTTTTTATTTACAAAATTTTGTTCATACATCCGGTTACTTTTTTTTTTTAATAATAGAATAGGTACAAAGTATATATTATTGATAGTAATAATATTTTTGTTAAATACTCTGAATATATATATATATATGGACATTCCCTAAATTTGTCCCATTGATCATAAGAATATAGAGTGGATTATGTTGATCGATAATGGTTCATCCAATGTCACTGTTGACTTGTTATTTGCACTTTTCCTTTTTCGGCTTATGTAACTTTCTTTTTCTTTTTGTGTTTTCATTAAATTTTAAAATTTATCTGCATTTTCTTCTATAATAAGTTCCAAAATATGAGTAATCTATTATTATGATATTTGAAAGTATTATGGTATTGTTATATTAAACCACGAAAATAAAAAACTACCAGTATTATATAAGTCATTAAAATATGTTGAACAAGTCATTAAAATTTTCAGTTACTTTATTTAAGTTTATTTTAATATCTTTTTTTTCTTAAAATATGTTAATATTTTCACTTAAATCACACATTCTTTTGTCTAATGTTTTGTACTGCTAGTTTGATTGAAAAATTATATTTACTGAAGCTTATTTAAAACTTCTTTAATTTTAGAGACTAATTTGTCAGTATTATATATATCGCTAATTTCTATATCAACAATAAATAAAATATTTTATACCTCAAATTAATCATAATTTATCATATATAATAAATTTATTCATTTTAATAATAAATTTTTTATGTAAATTTAATTTACGATGAAATGATTTTGTAAGATTATCTTATGTTTGAGTTGAGCTGTTGTCGTGGCTATGGTCAAGGATTGTACTCGATTCTTAAGGGGAATTTCGTCTCCATGATATTTTAATAGAGAGGTGATATTTATAAAATATCCTCTAATACTTAGTCGGGAAAATATTTGAGTATAAGTGAGTTAAGAATATAATAAAAGTGAGATATTTGTATATTGTTGAGTTGACTAAGTGAGAGCGTAATGTGTGAGATATTTGTATATTGTTGGGTTGACTAAGCGAGGGCGTGCAAGTGATCTCAGGCTACACATCGAACTTACATGCCCAACTATTATTGAAGGTGTGTGTGGACTTGCAAGCTGATCTTGCAAGTAATGAAGACTTAGGAAGGTTAGTATCTCAGGCAGATTCTAATATATATGTCTCATGTAAATTTGTCTTCTAGAAATGACATAGGCCTGTGTAGACCAATCTTAAATCTTGTCTGTAATTTGGATATATATCTCACATAAATTCATCCTTTAAAAGTGGCGTAAACCGATCTTAAATCTTGTTTCTAAATTAACATTTAATGTAATGGAATGACAGACACATTACGTCATCTCATATATATTACATCTTATAATATAAATCTATAATTTTTAAACTTTAAATTAAAATGGTGATTTATTCTATAAAATATATTTTGATAATAATTTTAGAAAAATTAATATTTGAACAATTCTGCCATCTAAATGAACTAATTCATTCTTAAAATCATGCATTCATGCATGGGAAGTTGTTGGTCCATACTTCTAACTAATTTCCGGAAAAAATCCCTCTCCAATAGCGTTGCAGTAAATAATCATTATAAAGTCTACATGGAAGGACATATTATAGTGGGACAAAATTTAGATATAATATCTCAAGCATAGATTCAGTAGGCATGGATTTTTTTTCTTTATATTTTTTATTAGAGTAAAGACTTATTGCATACATTCATTTAATTTAAGAAAAGGTGGCCTCATCCAATATTGCACGTATTTTTATCACATATTCAAGCAACTTGAATTGATACTGTTCGAATTAATTCCACATTATATCTAAATTGTAATTTAGTTTATGTATTATGTAAGATAAATACTTATTTTGGCACAATTAAAACTTATAACAGATAAATAGAAATTTTACTCTATATATTAATATTTATACTAGAGAAAATCTATACGTTAACAATGTAAATTTTCGATCCAATTTTAAAAAGGATGTAAAACTAATTCTTGAAAAATGACATTTTCTGAAAATACTTTCTCTAGAAATAGAAATTAAACATACGAAATCAATATTTATTATCTAAATCTAAGATTAAAATAAAAATTGTACATAAAACTCTCTTAAAGTAATCCATGACATATTTTTAATACGTTGCTCTTCCTAAAATGAGCAAATTACACTTGAGATCAATCATGGCTTGATTGGCTCCGTTATGACATAATAATCATTTTTTCCCCTAATATTACATGTGTACTTTGATATTTTTAAGCATTCCCCTGTGAATCAAATAATCTTTGGAGCGATAAAGAAAATATGATTCTTAAACTTTAAAGCAATTTTGTTAGGTTAAGATTGGAAAAAAAACATTCATTGTATTAAATGCATTTAAATAGAAAAAGAAAGTAAGTTAACGAGAGTCACAAATGGGAGGAACTTATCTTTTAGAATTTTGATTTATATTTCCTATACATGTATATTAGAAATTAAACTTTTTACTACATAATTAAGAAGTAAAATTATCTATAAATTATATTACACTTTATTTTTATCACATATTTAAGCAACTTGAATTGATGTTCGAATTAGTTCCACATTATATCTAAATTGTATTTTAGTTTATGTATTATGTAAGAGAAATACTTATTTTTATACAATTAAAATTTTAAAATAGATAGAAAATTTACTCTATTAATATTTATAATAGAGAAAATCTATACGTTAACAATGTAATTTTTTTTACACTAGCTATCATTTAATCATAATCCACCATACATATTTTGGCATGTTTGTTTGTTAACCTGATAATCACCGTAAAAATCTCACTTAGTCAATTTGTATCTAATTAACAATAAAAAATAATTTCGTATCATCCGTGTATAGTCATTAGGCATTTTATATGATAACTTTATTAACTATATACCATATTAAATAATTTAATAAAAATAAATTAACAAAGATTAAATAATATTTTTGTCATCTACGGATTTAATCAACAGTTCATTGATTCAGTGTTTTGATTAGATCAATTTTTTATCCAATTTTTAAAATTATGTAAAATTATTCTTGAAAAATAACATTTTCTAAAAATAATTTCTGAAGAAATAGAAAAAGAAACCACAAACATTCATTATATTGAATTAATGCATTTAAATAGAAAAAGAAAATAAGTTAACGTACGAGTAACTTTTGTTTTAGAATTTTGATTTATCCTCACACCAACAGGGCCTAACATTTCCCTAGCTTCTTACCCTTGCGTGAACGGAGAAAATTCTGATACATTACGTAACCACTAATAAATGTGAAATATGATCATGAATATAAAATGTACAACACTCGTGAATAAAAACATTATCTTAGCTAAAATATGAGGTCTCAAATTGTAGGAGATTTCATTCAAATAAAAATTCAACAACACAAATAAATCTAAATATTATATTAACATTTATTTATTCATAAATAAATCATAAAACAATTTTTATATAATTTTATTTCACAGCTAATTCCTATACACAACAAATTCACTCACAAAACATATCCAAATATATATTTCTTTTACTAATTTTCTTTTTTTTTTCAAATTTTATAACTAATTGTCACACACACATTTATCGCATTACATCTATTATATTATGCTAGCTAGATTCCTTTTGTGTTTCCTATCTTTTGTTGCATGAAAATCTTCAACTTATAAGTCATTTAGAATGTATGAATGGAACTAAGGAAGAAAAAGATGGAAAGTGGAAAAAAAGAAGAAGCAAAAGATGTAATGGGAATGGATACCCTTTTGTATTATACCTTTAAATATATTTTTAATACATACTCATCAAGTGTACCTCATGATTTAATTACCACTGATTTTACTTCATCATAAATCAGAAATTTGATATATACTAGTGACAAACTAATATATAATGAAAGTCAAATATGAAATAATTTCAACAAATGAAACAAACCTAACTTTATGGATGACAAAATATAAAAGCCAGTAAAAAAATATCCCTACATATAAGGGAATGACCATGTAAATGAAAACTAATTGAAACGGCTAAAACAATAATCAATGGAAAAATATCTTAAATTAATGGAAAAAACAACTTTTTTTAACATATACAAAATTTTCACAATAGTTGATGTACCTCATAAATTGGCTTTAATTTTTCAACGTATTCGCATTTTTCTCATGTATATATCATGATAGGGCATGCATTTAAAATTTCATATGCCCTTTGTCCATTAGATTCACACATTGAGACAATCATACTCCACCTTTCAATATAAGTGCTTGTTAGGTTGAGGTTAAAAAAGTGCAAAAATGAGTGTGGATCAGAACCCTACTAGTGTTCACATGAAGAAGAAAAATGGGTCAATTCGATCCATTTTCATGCATGCTGATTTCTTAGATTGGTGTTTCATGGTTTTGGGTTTGTTTGGAGCCATGGGTGATGGCTTCACCACCCCTATAACGTTGTACTTCTTAAGCGGAATCATGAACAACGTTGGTTCTGTTTCAAAAATGTCACCAACTACCTTTGCCCACAACATCAACAAGGTTTTCTCTCATTGTTCTTATTTCTATAACTATGTTTGATTTCATGTTGCATAGATTTCATTGAAATGAATTTTGAGTTCTGAGTTGTTCATAGTTAATTATAAGCTAAAATTATTTTATAATAAAAATCTAAGCATAAATCATGTCACTTCAAAATCATTTCATTCTAAATTAACTTTGTCAAATTTGATCCAAATACATATTATATCTTTGTTGATTTATAAGAATCAAACAAACATTAAAAACTTTATAAATAACTCACACGTATATATTTTGCTTAATTGATTTAAACTCCATGAATCCAGATAGCTCTAATTCAACTATATATAAGTAAAAATCATAAACATGTGATAGTGTTGAAATTAATATATAAAAATTTCTTATATGGCAACACAAATGCAGAGTGGCTAACTGGGTTCAGCTTTAATTATGAATTTGATGCAGTCTGCACTGGCGATGACATACTTGGCTAGCGTGTCCTTTTTTGCTTCCTTCCTCGGTGAGTGTCAATGGCATAAATCCATGTTGAGAAAGATTAATTCCTGGCGAAAATATAGTTAGAATTATCTTATGAGACCTATTAACTATTTGTATTTATATGTTTTTGAGAAGAACAATCATTTCAAATAACAACTATACTCTTGTAATGATGATAAAAAAGTTCAGCACTTATACTCATTAGTGTATGTATTTGGTACCATGTAAGCATGTCATATTTTTATTTTTTTTAAATCCTTAAAATGAGTATCATATACTCAGCTACATTAAAATGAATGTTGGAGAGTAAAAATAATTATTTAGACTTTTAGATGGATGATAACCAAATAAAATATTTGTAAAGTATTAAAACTAAAATTTGCATATTTTACATGGACAAAAATAATAATTTTTTGTTTTGGATGGATAAAAACTACTCTTTTTACAAAAACTCATTTTTAGAGATAAAAATCATACTTTAGACAAAATTATTATATTTATTAAAAGAATTAAAATATTTATCCAGTAGGCATGTAAAGTATTTATATTAATTGTAATCAACTAAAAATTATTTATCATTTTAAAAATTGTTACATTAAAAAATGACAATTTTACCAATCATGATAACATATAATTGAATTACACAGTAGAAAAGTAATTAATTATTTTCTAAAATAAGCAAGTTAATTTAAAAGCCCATTTTTCTTTCATTTGTATGAGACATGACACTAATAAACATACTACTCTCTTCCTTTTTACATTGGAGAATTTCAGAGGGTTATTGTTGGACAAGAACAGGTGAAAGGCAAGCAGCAAGAATGAGAGTTAAGTATTTAAAAGCAGTGCTAAGACAAGATGTAGAATACTTTGATTTGCATATCACAAGCACATCAGAGGTCATCACTTGTGTCTCCAGTGATAGCCTCATAATTCAAGATGTTCTCAGTGAAAAGGTAGAAGAAAAATCACATTTTTACTTGAGTTTAATGGTTATATATTAAAATATTATAAAATTTGATGAAATTTTTTAAAAAATTATTAGTAAAATTAATAAATTCATTATATGTAATGAAACATGATTGAGCAATAATGTAAATTTTTTTTATGGGCATATGTAACACAATCAATCAATCGCAATATGCAATTAACCAGTTAGTTTTCAGCTAATTCAATTAATTCTCAGCTAATTCTCTCATGAAACTCTCAGCTAATTCTCTCATGGAACATATGTCTGATTGTCTACATATCACAATTGTCTTATATAAGTTTGTTAATTTTGTGATTTTTTATAACAAGTGTATCTTAATTAACAATTTCTTCAAATTTTTAGGTTCCAAATTTTTTGATGAACTTCTTTAGATTCGTTGGAAGTTATATAGTGGCATTTGTTTTATTCTGGAGATTGGCCGTTGTGGGGTTCCCCTTTGTGTTGTTTCTTGTGGTCCCTGGTTCAATTTTTGGGAGAAGTATGATGGGGTTGGCTAGAAAGATTAGAGAAGAGAGTAATAAGGCTGGTACAATAGCTGAACAAGCAATATCTTCAATCAGAACTGTTTATTCCTTTGTGGGGGAAAGTAAGACCATTGATGCTTTCTCTAATGCTTTACATGAGTCTCTCAAGTTGGGATTGAGACAAGGCTTTATTAAAGGTTTAGCCATTGGAAGCAATGGTGTTGTGTTTGCTATATGGGCTTTCATGTGCTATTATGGTAGCAGATTGGTCATGTACCATGGTGCTAAAGGTGGAACTGTATTTGGTGTTGGATCAGTCATATGCATTGGTGGATCGTAAGTCATTCCTACCCTTTATCTCATTACATTCAAAGTATTTGTGGTTCAAAAATAAAGAAGGCTAACGTAAAGTAATTTTACTTCGCATAATATATATATATATATATATATATATATATATATATATATATATATATATATATATATATAAAGTTCTTATTCCATAATTTCGGGTGTGTTTATAAAAGTTTATTAAGATTGTTAAGCTATTAATTTCATAATTTGAGAATATTTGCATAGATAATATCCTTTAATCCCAAATAATAGGTGTTATTAAGGAATTTATAATATATTTGTTAAGTTTATTATTATGAGAAATATATAAAAAAAAATATAATTGATAAATAAAAAATATATAGAAAATAAATAAAGCTAGTTAAATATATTTACTATTAAAAGTATTTATATTTGATAAGGTATGAACTATTAAGCTAAATAATTAGCATAAAAATTAATTAAATTTAATTATAAAAGAACATTTGTCTCGGGCCCTAGATTTTTAAACATGGACTTGCATAATTCATAGGATTTGAGTTTGTTAATGATAAAAAAGTAATCTTGAGTGTTAATGAAAAAATCCATTCGTGATACTTATCATATCTGTAAGTGCACATAATAATGTTAATTATTAATGTCTTTATTAATATTTAATCATCAAAATTACTTATTTCATAAATAATATTTTTTAACACACTTTTCTTAGTATAGTTTCTATTGCAGATTGAAATCTATAGAAAATTATAATATTTGTTATGAAATAATATGTAAAGGAGAAGAGAGAATGAACAATATGAGATGATAATATGTTTATATGTTATATCATTTAAAATATTTATTTCCTCAGTTTGACCATCTTCTCTATTTGCATCTTTTCTTTTTCGAGGATTTTTATCTTTGGAACTGATTAGTCTGCCACGCTTTTCAGACCTGTTTTAGATTTATTCGCATTTTGTTGTCCTTCAGGGACATCAATAGAATTGGAGCATTTTTAGCTAGGATATGTGACTTTGTCACTTTCTTTGGGTTAGTGAATGCATATAGTAATTGATTTGCAATGTTTTGCAAATGGATTATTCTTTGAACTTCAAGTTCACATTTCTTTGTACGCAATAATTGTGCATTCCATGTCATTTGTTTCTCCAGCTGCAACATGCAAAATGGCATGTCCCCATGCATTAGTAGGGAGTTTTGTTCTTATAAGTAATGGTACTTTTAATAAGTGATTCTGCATGACCATTTTGTGTGTACATGAGTAACCAGATATTCCACACTAATCCCAATCGACATACAATAGTCTTTAGAGACTTGGGATGTAAATTCACCAGCATTATCAAGGCGAATTATCTTGATATGGTAATCTGGAAATTGTGCTCACAATCTTATTATTTGATCAAGTAATCTTGCAAATGTCACATTACGTGTTGATAATAGACAAACATGTGACCATCAGAGGCATCTATCAACACCATAAATATCAAAAAGGTACACAAGGTGGATCAACAAGTCAATGCGTTCAAGGTTCTTTAATTCTTTGCATCACTATTGACCCAGGATGGCCTAACCAGCCATGCCAAATAATATAATTATTTGGATTAGTAAACTTCTGGTTTACTATAGCATGCTTCTCAATCATACTAATTTTTGTGTAATACAATCCAGAGGAAAAGGTTGCAAATTTTTCCAAAATGCATTTTATACCTTTCACAATTGCAGTGATATAAAGACATTCCATATTATCATCAATCATAGTCTCAATATGATAGCCGTCTTTAAAGCTTAATAAGTTTCCATGGGACTTACTGCAAAATAATGTTTCATTTATCGCCAATTTAGTTCCTCAATCTAATAATAGATTAGCTTTTCCATATTCTTCGATCAATTTTGTACTACCAGATATTGTTTTAACATTTGCTTCTTTCATAACTATAGAAGAGAAGTACCTTTTATCTTTTAATATAGTGCGTTGTAACACAATCTATAAGACATATATCATCTTCTTTGATTTTAAATCCAACGAAAGATTGTGGATTATCCATATTCTTAGAGCCTTTTCACTCTCAGTTAGTTAGAACCTTGTGATAACGTGTTATGAAATAATATGTAAAGAAGAAGAAAGGAGAAGAGAGAATGAACAATATGAGATGATAATATGTTTATGTGCATCTGATTGTGTGTCTTTTCCATTTTGTATATCTCTCTCTATTTATACATTACAAAGTGTATCTCAAAACGATTGAGTCATGAAGTATAATATCAGTGACAATATCTCTACTAAGATTCTGATTGATTACACAGAGATTTTGAAAGTGCAGAGGACATCCACAAATATTTATAACAATTTCGTGGTTCTTACTACTTATTTAACATGTTTTTTTATTCATATGAGTCAATCTCATGTGTGAAGAGTTTTAATTTTTTAACAAGTCGCATACCTTATTCAATCAATTAAATTAGACATGCTTTAATTATTTAACAAGCTCCAGTAATTTTAGCTAACAGTAGAAATTGTGTTAGAATTAGTGTGCTTAAAATAGTATGTTACTAGCATTTATCTTACTTAATTTGTAAGACCAAGTGAAGTATATTAATCACAATGTTTATTTTGTGAATTGCAGGGCACTAGGTGATAGTTTACCTGATTTGAAGTACTTCACAGAAGCATGTGCTGCTGGGGAACGCATAATGGAAATGATTAAAAGAGTTCCTAAAATTGATTCTGAGAATATGGCTGGGGAGATTCTAGAGAAGGTCACAGGAGAAGTAGATTTCAATCATGTGAAATTTGTGTACCCATCAAGGCCAGAAAGTGTTATTTTGAATGATTTTTGCCTAAAGATTCCAGCAGGAAAAACAGTGGCATTGGTTGGAGGGAGTGGCTCAGGAAAATCCACAGTGATATCACTTTTGCAAAGGTTTTATGATCCAATTGAGGGAGAGATTCTTCTTGATGGTGTGGCTATTCATAGGTTGCAACTCAAATGGTTAAGGTCTCAAATGGGTTTGGTGAGTCAAGAGCCTACTTTGTTTGCAACTAGCATTAGGGAGAATATTCTTTTTGGAAAAGAGGATGCCACTGAGGAAGAGATTGTTGAGGCTTCCAAAGCTGCCAATGCTCATGATTTCATTTCACAATTGCCACAAGGATACAATACCCAAGTAAGTTTCAACCAAAACCAAAATTTTCTTATTTGTCCTTAATTAATTTTAGAGGTTTACTTTACTAAAATTTTACTTTGGAGTTAAAATAAAGTAAGGTGTTAAAATAAAGTTTTAATAAAGATAGAGTACGATGGAAATAGTTTTAATTAGAGAAATATTTGGTAAAAAACTAATCAATGTCAATTAAGTCATGGAATGTATTTGTATTTTTGAATTAATTGGCCGGTTGACTTTTAATTAGAGAAATATCTGATACAAAATTTTAATATATAATCAATCGGTCAATTAACTTATAAAATATATATGAATTTTTGAATTAATTAGTTGTGTATTAGAGTTAACCACCAAATATTTCTTTTTTAATTTTTAGTTTTATTAAATTAATTGATAATGCTAGATTATTTGATTAAAGATTAAAATTATATTTTAAGAAAATCAGGTATTATACTTATCAAAATCCGTAATAATTTGACAAATTATTGGATCACTTAGAATTGTTAGCAGGGGAAAAATATATGAACAAGAATGTTTAAAAACTTGTTTAAGGACTAAAAATAAAATTTGCAAAAAGTTTGTAGTCCAAAAACATAATTAACCCAATAACAAATAAGATTATGATAAGAGAAAAGAATGATGAAAAAGTTATACTTTAACTAATTAATTAGCATAAAAGTATTTTTATGTAAATTATTTAATCATTTCAACTTTCTTTTATACTCATCCAAATTAGCATTGAGAATAATCTCTTGGTTAAAAATTCCTTCCTTAAAATAGTTTTTGATTTAAAATCTCTTGATTAAACAACATAGAGAAATGAATAAACATTTGTTATAAGTTTTCATAGAGTTATTTGCAATAAATATTTGTTGTGTAGGTTGGAGAGAAAGGAGTTCAAATATCTGGAGGACAAAAACAGAGAATTGCTATTGCAAGAGCAATAATAAAGAAGCCACAAATCCTTCTTCTAGATGAAGCAACAAGTGCATTAGATTCTGAATCTGAACGCAAAGTGCAAGAAGCTCTTGATAAACTTGTTGTGGATCGAACCACTATTATCATAGCTCATCGTTTGTCCACCATAAGAGATGCACATGTGATCATTGCACTCATAAATGGTAAGATCATGGAAATGGGTTCTCATGATGAGCTTATACAAAATGATAAAGGATTTTATAAATCTCTAGTTCATTTTCAACAAGTTGAGAAATCAAAAAGTGACACACTCTTTGACCCTTCAAATGGAGACATGCATAACACAAGTTGTGATGATCATATTGTAAGTCATTCTATTTCATCAAAATCAATGGTTCAATCTTCAAATGCTAATGAAAATATCGGTGAAAAGGTTATAGATGATTAAAAGGTACCATCTCCTTCATTTTGGAAATTGTTAGCATTGAATCTCCCTGAGTGGAAACAAACATGTTTAGGGTGTGTGAGTGCAATGCTATTTGGTGCAATTGAACCATTATATGCATTTGTAATGGGGTCCATGATATCAACTTTTTTCCTTACGGATCATGAAGAGATTAAAAGGAAGATTGCAATCTATTGTTTATTTTTTGTGGGATTGGCTATATTCTCATTGGTTGTTAATATCATCAAAAACTATAGTTTTGCTTATGTGGGTGAATACTTGACCAAAAGGGTGAAAGAGAAAATGCTTTCCAAGATACTCAGTTTTGAAGTTGCATGGTTCGATCGAGATGAAAATTCCACTGGTGTTCTTTGCTCTAGACTAACTAGGGAATCCAATATGGTAAGTTTTTTTTTTTTCTTATTTTCATTTTAACATATTATGAAATGTTTCATATTACTTTTTTTTCATGTTTTATTAATGATGAAGTTTTACAATTTACAATTTGTTAAGTTTTGTCCTTCAATTTATTTTCTTGTATTTGTTTATTAAAATATCACAATCGTACAATTTTAGCTCTTACCTAGAAAAACGACCATAATTAAGATGTTGTGTAACAATTTTTTCTTTAAGTTGGCATAATTAAAAATAATGTGATAATTCTTCTATAAAAAGGTAATATTTTTTAGATTATAAACCTTTGTGGCAAATAAACCTAATTATAACATGATTTAGAAAAGTACAATTATAAGCAAAAACTTGAATTATTTCATGTTATATCCAAAGAACAAATTTGTCCTATTTTTTTTATCCTTTTTCTTTTATTTCTATAGGTGTAGTTCCTTGTTTTCACATACTAGCAAACCTACCTCTATAAACAACATAATATGAGTTATCTTATTCCTTTTTAGTTTTGTAATATGCACTTTATGGTGAATTTGATTGTGATTCGTTTTTTTGAAACTTTGTCTTATGTTACTTAATGGTACCTTACAGGTTAGGTCTTTAGTGGGAGATAGAATGGCTTTGTTGGTACAAACTATCTCTGCCGTGGTAATAGCATGCACAATGTCCTTAGTCATTGCATGGAGATTTGCAATTATATTGATTATTGTTCAACCTATTGCCATTGCATGCTTCTACACAAGACGTGTACTCCTTAAGGGTATGTCTAAAATGGCCATTAAAGCCCAAGATGAAAGTAGCAAAATAGCTGTTGAAGCTATTTCCAACCTTAGAACCATCACTGCCTTTTCTTCACAAGATCGAGTCATACAAATTCTAAAAGAAGCCCAAGAAGGCCCAAGCAATGAAAGCATTAGACAATCATGGTTTGCTGGCATTGGGCTTGGGTGTGCTCGAAGCCTTACAACTTTCACTCGGTCTTTAGAATTTTGGTATGGTGGAAGGCTTGTTTTCCATGGCTACATTACTCCAAAAGCATTGTTTCAAACTGTTTTAGTTTTGGCAAATACAGGTAGGGTCATAGCTGATGCTAGTGGCCTCACTAGTGACCTTGCAAAAGGAGCAAATGCCGTTAGCCTAATTTTCTCAATCTTAGATAGGAACACAAAAATTGAGTCTAATGAAATGAGTGCATTGATGCCCCAAAAGTTAATGGGCCATATAGAACTTCAAGATGTCTATTTTGCATACCCATCAAGGCCCAATGTGGTGATCTTCCAAGACTTCTCAATCAAAATTGAGGCAGGCAAATCCACAGCATTGGTGGGGCATAGTGGGTCTGGCAAATCAACAATAATGGGCTTAATAGAGAGATTTTATGACCCACTTAAAGGGATAGTAACTATGGATGGTAGAGATATAAGATCATATCACCTTAGGTCACTAAGGAACTATATTTCACTTGTGAGCCAAGAGCCAACACTTTTTAATGGGACCATAAGAGAAAACATTGCATATGGAGTATTTGATAATACTAATGAAGTTGAGATCATTGAAGCAGCTAAGATAGCTAACGCTCATGATTTTATTGCTAGCATGAATGATGGTTATGACACATGGTGTGGAGATAGAGGAGTGCAATTATCTGGAGGGCAAAAGCAAAGAATTGCAATAGCTAGGGCTGTGTTGAAGAACCCTAGAGTGTTACTTTTGGATGAGGCCACTAGTGCACTTGATAGTCAATCAGAGAATGTGGTTCAAGATGCTTTGGAGAAAGTAATGGAAGGAAGGACAAGTGTGGTTGTTGCTCATAGGTTGAGTACCATAAAGAATTGTGATATAATTGTTGTGTTGGATAAAGGGAGGGTTGTAGAAGAAGGGACTCATTCCTCTTTGTTGGCTAAGGGATCGAGTGGAGTTTACTACTCTTTGGTGAGTCTTCAAACAAGTACAACAAGTAATTGATACTGATTAAATATTAATTTAACTAAACCAAACTAAGATAATTGTACTTTAATTTGTAAATTTAGGTTTATTATTCAATCTTCTTTTGGTTTTTTTTTGAAGAATGAGATGTATACAAAGATCCATATGGTGTCTATATATAATACAGTTTTAAGTTAGAAAGTTATTTGTTTTCTTTCTATCATAAAAATTTTGTTGAGATATATTCAATATAGTATGTAATTTGTATTTTATTATTCCTAGCATTAGTCATGCTTAAATATATCTGTAACTACCTTATGTATCTAAGACTGAGTACAAATTGTTATTGTCTCACGAGTTAGTATAAATTATTTTATTTTACTTTTAGGACTTTTTGTCAATTAGTAGTTATATATCTTTCTTAATAATTCTTTTAATGAATAATTAGATTTAAACTCGTGGGATACATAATATAATAATTTATTCTTAATGTTTAATATACAATTGACTTTCATGTCATACAAGAAAAGTAAATGTTAGATAAATTTTATTAAATGATAAATCTTATACTCATAATGATGAATTACTTAAAAATAAATATAAATATTAGCAATAGAAATATAAATAACAGAAAGAAATAACGTGAAACTGAAAATAAATTTTAGATCCTTGTGAATCTAAAGAACTGTAACTAATTGTGCAGTCGAAGAACCACTCAGTTTATAAATTCATTTGTAAGAGATGTAATAATCATATGATGTGAATATGTAAAACAAATTAATAATATAAAATGCAAGGAAATTTAATTGTTCTCAAATATTCTTATTCTTTCCTACTTTTTCTGCAAAGTTTTAGAATCCACTAGTTTTAAGTGTTTAGGCCACATGTCCTCTTAGGTAAGGAACATGAAAAAGTCATGGACTTAGGAGGGTACATAATGGTTTATTCTAAAACCTGTATTTAGAAATATATTAATATAGTATTAATCTTTTTAGAAACATAAAATTTATGTCTTTTCTTTTCTCTTTTGTTGATAAATATCATCTTTCAAGTATTAGAGTAATCTTATCATTTTTTTTCGGTGATGTTAGGCTGTTGTTAAGAAATAAATAGATAAAGAGTTTTGGATTGGAAATTATACTTGATAATACTGATAATATAGTTTTATAGAAAAATATTTTTAATCTCTTAGAGTGTGTTTAGATTCATAATTTCAAGTTGAATCATTTACAATCACGTTTGAAATACTAATAAATTATAGTTTTAAGGAAATTTTTATAAATTGAGGTGCTCATCAGTGTTCAGAAACTATTACAAGTTTAAAATTGATTTTAAATTATATTAACTTTTGTGTCAAATAAATTTTTTACAACCGTTCATGTATATTATATAATAATACGCTTTATTATTAATTATTTTTAAAATCAAAAGTTAAAACATGGTAACGTGAACAAATATTATGATTTATCAAAGAGTAAACAAATATTATGGATGATGTGATTTGTAATATGAAGTGTCCTTTTTCTACTTTTTATTATTGGCGTATATTTTTGGAATTTGTAGTGGATGTTTTAGGTTCCTAGAGGGTTCAATTTTTTAAACAAACCCAAATTCATAAAAATTTTTAAAACAGTGTTTTGTCCCTGTAATTACAATCCTAGATGGATTCCCTCAAATAACTCTTTCCAAATTAACTGTACAATTTATAATAATGTCCATATTCCATTGTTTAAAAGTGATATGCTTTAAAAAAAATGACATGTTGGGTGAAATCGTAGACAACCACTTCACTTCTATTTCATATAATTTATCCTCAAAATATTTGAGTATATATTTCATATTTTTTTCTATTAGATGATGTATCAATTTCTTATCAATAAGAACTAACTATTGGATAATATTTGGATGGCTAAAATTTTTAAAAAATATGCATATAAATTTTATAAGTTTATATAGTAAGTCAAATTATTTTTATTCAGACAGATATATAAAAATTATAATATTGTGTCATACAACTATATATGCATGAATATTCAATATTAATTAGTTAGTTGTCTCTTATATATTAAAAATATGTGATCATTAGTTAACTTTTAATATTAACCATTTATATTTAATTATATAATTCAATTGAAAGTTTTGATAATTTAAAAGATTGTTTTCATTATATAACGGAAGGTTTGAAATATGAATAGAATTTAGATGTAGTTCTTTAAGTATTATTTTTAATTAAAATTGAAGTCTCACTTTATGAATCTGTATTGACATTTAATAAAATCTCTTACTAAATATATAATGAAGAAATTTCTTTATTCTGATTGGGAAATAGTTTAAACATCTCTTATAAAGTTATATTTAAATTTTGTCATTGAAAATTTCAGCTTATAAGAACTATTTCTTTCTATTTTTGAAAGCATGCATCATTGGCACTCCAATTAGTGTTTAAGAGGAAGAAAAAAGCTTTTGCTGTTGTCATGTGTATAGTAAATGACAGCTAGTTATAGCAGGTTGCAATGGCTGAAAAAGATATTGATACAGGTAACAAGATAAATGTAATTGTTATACAACTTTATTTCTCAATTAATTATAATACATAATTAATTACTCATTTATAATATATATATATATATATATATATATATATTTATCTTAACTAATTATATGTGTATTAATGATATATACCAAATATTTTTCTTACATGCATGATGATATAAACAAAGAAAAGAGAAACAGGTATGGGTCTCAATTTGAATATGTTAAACATTGGAGGCAAGCTATTTGTGTGATATAGTGCTCTTATCATGAAAACAGCTAAATATGTGTATGCCTCTCACTTCAATTCAACCATATATCAAATTGCCAAAAGACTATAGTACTCATGCTAGTGCTTATGGGGAACAGATTGGAAGGCCCTCCCTCTTTAAGTCACAAAGAAAGGGACATGACACTAGATGGAATTTAGAATCATGTCAAATATGTGAGGACCTTCTTAGGTGTACAAATTTACATGGACTACTCTTTCTTACCCTTTATAATTGAATGTTCGTCACCTCAATTTTATACACACACACACACACACACACATATATATATATATATATATATATATATATATATATATGTTTATTAATAAAGTAATTCATTTATGCCTAATTACATTGTTTTTGTGTAAATGAAAGATATATAACTTTCAAACAAAAATAATAAATTAATTCTTTAAGACATGGAAATCATTAAAAATGTGTTTTGTCTCTTTCAATGAAATTTTTCACACAAATGCAACCAAGAAATCAAATCCTTATTAACATATTTAAGAAATCTATATTTATTAACATGTTTAAAATATATATAATTGGTTATACACAGTTGCATTTGCTAAAAACAAATCAGAGTTTTTTATTTACAAAATTTTGTTCTATTGGAACCTTTTTTTATTATGGGGTTCTCTTCAATTTACTTAAAAATAAATGTACGATGGACGTTTAAAATATTGAAATTTAACCAAATGATCTTGATTCATGCAAAATGTTTAATTAACCAATTTATTATTATACAGAACTAAAAGTCAGAAATCAATCATTCATACTTAATACAAAAATATATTTCAAAAATTGATATTTATTGACAAATATTTTTTCCTATATTTTTACCATCAAAATATTGGTATGACATGCTAATGGTTAACAATAATATCAAATTTTCACTGAATCTTAAACACACCATATGAGTATTTCTATCTCTATATAGCTTCATACTTTTTCATATAGACCATTACAAACATGTAAAGAGTTATAGATAAAGAATTTATCAACTAAAACATTAAAGTTCCATTTAGGAGCATATATATCAAATCCAGACAATTATAGTTGCTTCTGAATTGAAATCTCAGATCTTATTTTATGAAAGCAAAGCAACATCAAGATCCATTCCACCTACAAGATTCCCACTATAAGCCTATCATTCCATCAGCACCACACACAGTTGAGAAAAACAAACAAATTAAAGCAGGTGTACCTCACCAGGTTAAAACAAATAGTTCATCTATTTTTTTTTTTTTTTTTTTTAGGATCATTGCAAATATTTGACCTTATGCAAGAGGAGGAAAGTAATGACAAATGGGGATGGAGGAAGCTTTCATGTCCCACCTCTTAATGGGTTATGATCCTTGTGATATATTTTTGCCTTTTGGAGATTTGAGAACCCATACATATGCCAACCCAAGTTTGATTGTGATACATGTGCGACAAGATGTTCAATCAATATATCCACCAAAGTTATAAAAGAATATATAAAATATGATTTAATTAATTGGTATATAAAGATAATAAACTATGATATTTTTAATGTATATATATTGTTTTTATATGAATATGTTAACAAGCTTCAGAAACAATTGATGTATTTTAAGATAATCTTGAATTAGTAATTTGTTAACATTCTTATATAAAAAATAAGTGCTATTTTAATAAATTTACTCCTATATATATATATATTTAATATAAATATTTAACAAATTATATCATAACTATGCATACCAAAATTCTATTTGTATGTTTCTCTTATAGAAAAAAATCCTAATAATATTTTTTAGTTTTCACTTTTGCTTATCTTGTTAATCTTTTTCTCTTAAAGAGAAATAATGGTTCTCCAATAGAAACTGTTTAATGAATGAATTTAGATTCTTACATTAAGTTATAAGTTTTTCTTCAATGTTATAAATTTGTACTTGTTTAAAGCAAAAAAGATAGAATGAACTCAACTGAATTTGAAACACATGCACTTTAAGTCTCATATGGCCAACTACCTCACAGTCACAGCACTTAGAATGTGGAGCATCTTCTTAGTGGGGTCTCATTTCAGTATCAAAATGTACTTTTTGGGACACAAAATCTTCATTAACAACTAATAATAAAGCTTTCATAACTTGGAACATCATTTCAAAAACAACTTCCCAAATTAAAATCCTCTTTAACATAATTAATAATAATATAAGAATCAAGTTGTTTGTAATCAAATTTTAATGAGCTTACGTGGGAAATAAACTAATATATATATATATATAAGGTTATTGATAAAATTAATCATTATTTTTATAATAATATGTGATACTAATATTATAATTAAAAAATAATAATTTATGAAAAGTAAAGAATACAAGAACCATGGGTTAATAATTCGGTAGTATTCAGTTTTCAAATGATACATTGATGATAAAGTAGAAAATAAATAATAAGGGAATATCATTAAAATTTTAGTAAATTACATTTCAATATTTTAATGTTTATTTAAATCACACTAAACATAAAATTTATTTAAATATTACATTCTACTTCATTAGTACTATATTTTATTATCTTTTAATAATTAAAAATATAAATTAATTATTTTAAAAGTTATATAGGTTAAACTATAATAATAATATTGAAAATAAAGTTTAAATAAAAAATTTAACTAAAATATTATTAAAAAATGATAACTCAATATATAATTTATTAAAAAAAAATATATAAATAAATTAAAATTTAAAAAAGAGAGCCATATTCTTCACAAACTTTTAAAAATTGAAAATAATATAATAATTGAAAAAATACACCAAAATTTTGATTAAAAAATAATAAAAAGGTCAAAAAGATTAGTTTAAAATAGAGTTTATGATAACTTTAATAAAATTTAAAAATTAATTCAATTTTATGCATATTTTTATAAAATATTTTATTTTTCACAATATATCAATTTATTACGAATTTTCTTTGTTTATTTGAAAAACTAAAATTACTAAAATTTTAGTCATATAAAAATGCAAATACACGAGTGTAGCATCGCCTGTATTTTTACTAATATATATAATTATTAATAAAGGTGATTCTCCTACCTATAAATTTTTATTAGATAATTTTACTAGTTATTTATAAAATATTTTATTTTTCATAATTTATAATTGTTACGACTTTTTAATGCTTGTGATATTTTTAATATATATAATAAAGAAAATGAAGGGGAGGGTAATATTTAAGCAAATGTTATTCTCTAAATAAAATATAAAATTTTATATAATGTTTTAGTTATATAATATAATCACATCCTAATGCAATGATGGGATAAATGTTATTAGTCTTTAATATTTTAAAATAAAAATATTATTAACTAAAAATAAATTATAACCATATAATTTTTTTTATCATATATATTTAAAATAAACATGTATTCTATACTTTTAGATAATTTTTAACTATATAATAAACATGTATTCTATACATTACATTCATTACTACACTAAAATACTAATATATTATAAATTAGTATATACAACTTGAAAAGCATGAAACTCTCACTCTTCCCACTCTCTCAATTATACATTTTCAATGTTATTATTATTCTTTTAATAAAGCATTTCACATGCTATTTTGAAACTAGTTCAAAAGATTCTCTCTCAACTATCAGAAATGACTGTTTTTAATCTTCATGTGTATACTTAATTTTCATAATTGATTGATTATAATAGTATGGTTTTATCTCTTGGAGTGGTACCAATGCAAGAATGGGATCATGATATAATACATCACCTCCAATAGTTTATTTTCACTTAGCATAAAGGAGATTGTCATATGCTAGTGATTTCATATCTTAGAAACATTTTGGAGAAGTGCCCATTGTATTTTCGTACCTATAAATGTGGTTTGTCTAGTCACAATCACATTCATAAACAAATTTTCAATTAGCATCAAAATCAATAAATCTTTTTAAGAGCACGGCACAATTGCACAATTTCTGTCTATTACTTTTCACACATATTGAGTTATCATTTCCCACAAATCAATCTAAATAGGGGACACAAAGTGATTGCCAAAGTATTAAAAAGAAACCCATAGTAATAATTGTCTTTCTTTTCTAGTCCAATTATCACTACCATTTTGAGAATATTAATTTGTCTTTTTTATTAAATAATTGAAGAATCATGTTCATTGTTCAAGTTGAAAATGCTAATTAATTCTAAAATTGTGGTAGATTTTCTTCTATCAACAAAAGAAATTATAATTATATTAATAGAATTATTTAAAGGTTAAACTACTACTAATTCAAATGCCTTGATCAAATGATACATGAGATTGTTTTAGTTCATTCATAATTTTGAATTCAATTTCTGAAAATATATAGTTTGCATTAAATACTTGATAAACTATATCTATAATAATTTTATAAAACTCGAACATAGAATTCATTAAAATAAATAAATAAAAGGCTAAACTCCATCAAAAGAGGTGTGCCTAATTAAGTTCATCCACCTAAGATAATCATATTAAAACAAAGAAAATTAAAATGTGAAACAGAATGTCATTATCATATATTACAAAAAGATGTGTAATATATATCCAACCCTAACAAACATACTAAAAAACAAAAGAAAAAGATAATAAAATTAAATCAACTAGCTTTATTACCCCAAACACTAGAAGAACATCATCATGATGCATGAAGAAGCCGCATATAGGTGGAATTCGTTCAGATTATCTCTGCACATATAGGAGAAATTTGATGCTTTCCAAAAGCAACATGACAAGTATATGCTTATATCATCATTAGACTCATTTATGATTACATTAGCAAAAGGTGGCCCTTCAAATTCTCCCTCAATATCTTGCTGGAAAATTGAATCTTATAGTTATCCATTTAGTGTACATTAGACATGATGGGATCTTTATGGAGAGAATTACGTGACGGTTTATATTTAAGATGTGCCCATTGTATTAGTATTTCTCCTTAACATTAATTTTACCATAAAATCAAGAAATTTTAGGGTTTTGGTAAAATTGGTCTTACTAATTAATTCAGAATTTTTTTTTGGTATTCTGTATTAATTCTTATTTATGTATTTCTCAATTGTTGTTTTTAACTTATTGGTATAAATAAATAAAATTTTTGTTTTTTAAATATTTTTATTAATTTTATATCTTTAATTATTCAAATTATTGCTAGAATATAAACCAAATCATATTTTAGGTTAAAACAAAAATATATAAACATAAGAATGAATTGTAAGGCCCACAAAACACAAAATGTAAAGAATTCACTTAAAAACTCTATATTGGAATAATATGATATGTAGTGTGATTAAATCTATGTAATTAAGTAGGCCCTACAACAACTTCACAATTTTAAAGTTAAGAAATTCATTAAGCACTCATGCAAAATCCTCTAATAGTTTTTTATTTGTAAAGTTTATTTCCTAGACAAATAAAACTTTTAGAAGCAACTGTGGTTCAACACGAAAAGTTTTTCTTATTAATTATTGTCCTTCAAAAGAGAAAGACAAAACTTAAACTCATCTCAACTATGATTATAGTGTTGGGTTTTATGAGTTTAAAAACATCACATTCAAAGGTTCCTATCTAAATATAATAAACATATGCATGGTTTGCATGTAAATTGTAGGACAATCCAGAGTAATTGATAGAGAAAGAAAACCAAAATCTTCCTTTTTATTTTTATTCTACTTTCAGCTTCTTGTTTTGTAGTATATTAGTACTCTATTACACGATGGTCTAATAATTTTAAAAAATAAAATCTTGAATGAAAGTGGAAAGTTACAGATTTGATTCTTTCATTAATAATTAACAACTAATAAGATATTAACAGGTGATAAATGAGATTTAAGAAAGGAGTAATCACCTATCACTGTCAAGGAATTAGTTTTCAAAGATAAAACTTTCGACTTGATAAAGATTAAGGGACTGATTGAGAAGTTTCCAGGTTATTTTTTTAAAAAAAATGGGAAGTCCTTAATAATCTTGATTTTGATTAGATAGCTGCAAACTTTGATTAGGAAGGAATAGGAAAATGTATTTTCACTACCTTGGAAACTCAGGCATCATGCGTACAAAGCTATTACTTTGGTGTGAGGTGTAGGTCACTTGAAAATTTTAATTAATTAACTAGTTCATTCACTTTTCTTTCTTTCTTTTCCTATAATGGTGATGGTAAATATTTGCATTGATTTATGACATCCTAATGATTTGGGTCTACTTATGTTAAAAAATACGAGGAATTAAATATAAGAAGAAATTTATCACTGAACACTGATGTGTGAATCAAACAAGTAAATTTAACATCACTTTTAAATACAAAATGTTAGGTTGGTGGTAGGTTTACTAGCTTTTCTCGGTTACTTGAGTACTGCCACTTGTAACTGATCAACTTCATAGGGGAAATAACTTGAAATTTAAGACATCGTGTATGGTCAACCTTCATTAGTTGAATTTAGGAATTTAATAAATTCTTTTTTTACTATTACAACTTTCATTATTTATTTATTTAAATAATTTATTTTTATTAGGTTTCTTCGTTTACGGTGAGTCAATACATATTCTTAGAAAATTATTGTTCTAATTAGAATTGAATATCATAATACATACAATTAGTTAAGTTGAATTATTGAAGGATATTGTAGAAGAGTTTAATTTGAAAGTTTTTTTAGGGAGCTTAATCTTTTTGTGAGTATATAAAATATGTATTTACAAAAATACTTCGATGCTTAAATAAAAAGAAATTGATAATGTATGTGTTAAGGACTTTAGAGAATGAGAGTAAGTAAAAGTGTTGGTTTAAGTTGGAGAAGTACTCTCTGAATAATTATAGGTTGAGATTGACGTTAAGATCATGCATAGAGACATGTGTTAGTACTAAATGAAGGGATTACTTATGTCAGATTCGAGAATACCTCTTTGAACGAAATTAACGCATGATGGAGCTCGACTGCCCTACAAATAATTATAAGACGTGAATTTTACTTTTCACAAATAATTTTAATACACATATCACCTTTGTGTTAGTCGATTAGTGAGTTGGTAATCATAATAACTTTAATGATGTATGCAACTTACTGACAAAGATAATATAATAATAATTCTTTATTATATACGATGTAATTATGATCATAATTAAGAAAGAATAATTATTTAGAGTGGTAAGATAGGTTATCAACCCTACACAAATTATAGATCATACTAAGATGAAGTAAAAAAATTAAAAAACCTTATCAGGTTTGAGTTCGTAATGTGAAGACAAATTCATATGAAAATTAAACATTTATACATTTTTGGTGAGTTTTTAAATGTTAAATTCATGTCGAAATATATTTAGATTAGATTAAAAAGACATATAATTAATTAATTTAGATTCAAAATTTAAAGCTTAAATTTTATACTTCACATTGGAGCTAGATCCACTTTTGCTATCACGAACTTATATACAAAGATGATGTAATCAAAATAATGGCCGGTTATACGTGTACTAGTATATAAGTCTCGAAACGTGTACCTATATCTCTATTCGTGCCGTTTGCAAAATCATTTTTTAAATACTTGCAGCCAAACAAAACCTACATAAAAAAATAGAAAACAAGCTACATCACGTATAAAACATATTTTAAAGTGGTCAGCATATATTATGAAGTAATGATAGCTCTTATTGCCACATATATAGCTTATGACTTTCTTAAATGATTATATTTTTTCATTAATGAAAGTTACTTATTAATATGTTTTTTAACGAGGGATTTCGAATCCATAACATCTTCTCTCATTTTCCTTAGATTCCTTTTTTAATTACTAGAAAAATCTTACTAATAAATTATGCACATATATATATAAATCAATACATAATAATTAATTAATGTTTGACTTTATATTCGACTACGCATCACACATGTAGGCGTGTAATGTTTGGCATGCATGGTATACATTTCCTTCTTTGTTCATTTCGTATGCAATTACGTCATGATTAAATTCGTTTTTGAGTACTTAAATACATTATTATATTGGATTAGAATTTTAAAACCATTTTTGCAAACAAATCTGTGATACAAGTTAGGTGTATTCGATTAAAGTTCTTAAATGATATGAAAAATTTATAATATTTGATTAAGATAAATTTATATGTTTTTTAAAATAGTCAAATAAGATAGTATTTAATTAATTAAGATATTTGATAACTTAAAAAGTATTTTGATAGGTAAGAATATATAAATTTTGATGGATATTTATAAGGAATTTTGTGAAATATTTTAGTAAAAATATAAATTTTTATTTATTTAACAAATTCATAAGAACTATTGTAACAATATAAATTTTTATAATTATAATCTAAGACTATTGAATGTTTGGTAAAAATCTTTGAGATTTTTTAAAACCTTTTTGAAATTTTATAAATTTAATAAAATTCAAATTGAAAATTTTTAATTATGGAAGTCTTTTAACAAAAATTTCTTATAATTTATCATATATTTCTGTGAAATCTATAAAACTTTTTACTCTAAAATTATATAAATGTAAATACAATATACCCCAAATTGATTAAGTCATGTGATCAGTTTGCTTTTGATTCATTTTCTGTGAAAATACTTAACTAATTACAAATTATTTTTAAAATAATTATTATAACATCAATAATTTTCAATTATGATAATTTATTATTGCATGTCATGTATTTCCTACCACTATTAGAAAGAAAGACGCAAGTTTACATTATCAAATTTATGAAATTAAAAATATTTGTAGGCCAAAACTATTAGAGTTATATTAATCACCAAAGTGTATTTGTTTTTAATTCCCATAAAAATTTATGGCCTAGCGTGTATCACCGGAATATTGTTTGAAAAAAAAATATTCTCATCATAATTCATGCGAGAACATTAATATAATAAGTCTCACATAATTAATGTATCTTTCTCACTAGTTTCTAGCATTGGAAATGAGCCTAAATTGTATTGTATATTGATCCATTTATACTCTAATTAATAGATTGGATTAAATCTTATTCTTAATTCTAATACACCAAACCAAACTAAATCATATATCACATGATCGTCAAATTTATTGTTTTGCAAAAAAAAAAAAAGTTTATAGAATCCTTAATTATATTAAAAAAGTAGTACACTGTGTATGCTTTTGTAAAATTCATATCTATAGATAATTTATCGAGGAAAAGGAAAAGTTAGATATTTGTATTTTAGATATTAATTGTTTTCTAACTAAAAATAAAGTTACATCTTGGTGACCTGTAAGATAAAATTTACCATTAATTAAAGGTTTATAGTATAGTTCTATATGAAGGTAAAACTTGAATTTTTGACTAATTAAAAACCGCACCAAAATTAAAACACCTGAAATGTGGTCGATATAAATTTTATCCTAAATAAAACTAAAAGTATATATTAAGAAAAAGAACACGATACGTATCTTCCATTGATAATTAAAATAATATAGCTTGTGACAAAAATTGAATAAAGTCATGATGGAAATGATGAAAATTTAAAGTAAGTGATTACATATCCATATAGGCTATTCTGTATCGCAAGAATCCATTACACTTAGCTTTTGATGCAAAAGCCACCAGCCACAGGTACTTCGCAAAAGAAAAAGAAAATGAAGACAAAGATATTCCCAACTGAGATCTTTGTAGTTTCTACATTGATTTAGCACTACTTGTGATTAAGTACATGATTAATTCCATGACAACTATAATCAGTTAATGACATTCATAAACACAAGATTATGCAAAGAGAAATAACATAACCCTTTTCTATTTTTTTTTAATACATGAATACAAAATATATGTGTTTGGACATCGTATGAGTTTATTAAATGTATATAAGTGAGGAATAATTTTTAAAGTTGGTTTTGTAACGTTAAATTAAATCGATGATTCACATTTTTAACATGGTATTTAAGTATATCGTAGAATTGTTTATTATTGTTGGACTTATCATATCACTCGTTATCGGACTCATATCAGATCACTTGTTATTTCGTTTTCACGATCGAGATGTTCAATTCTCAATATAAGAGGAATGGTTGAAGATCCACGTCATTTAGAAATATAATAATATAATAAGTTAAACGTATATAATTGAAAAATAATTCTCATCTTATAAACCAATTTTATAGAGTTAAATTAGATTCATAATCAATATTTCTAATAATATTGTTGGTTCATTATTAAAAATTTTAGTTTCCCCTTATGGATATACATAAGATAAAACTTATAGGTGGTTTACATTTTCTAATAATAATTTATTTTATATGTATAAATCAAAAATCAAAACCACTTAAAGGATTGAGTTAATATTATCAAGAGAGATTCATTTCATCTGTTGAGAGAATCCTTTCATACTTTGCATCACATCACAAGTGAGTTCCACTAGTTCAAGTAGCAAGGCACTTAATTAATTTGGTGAACTTTTTTCTTTGAAGTGTTGGAAACTATAATGAGAGAAAGAGAGGAGAACTTTAGTCATCTCATTTATGCAATTCCACACACACACACACACAAGAATATGTTTGAAAGAGACCCTAAATTTACCATGGGTAAATGCAAACCAGTCAATGATAATTTTTTCACTTAAAAAATAACTTCTTATTATTACTAAATAACACATTAAAAGAAGGCGTGAGTAAATAGTGTATGTATAAAATATTTGTTATTAAAAAAGTTATTATATACTATATATTTATTTAATCACAAATTATTACGAGTCATACAAATAATATGTTTGGACCAGTTTTCACATGATATAATTATTAAAAAGATCACTATGATACAACTGCTAAGAAGATAACTATGATACAATTATCAAGAAGATCACTAGGATTAAAAACAGTTACTTGGTACACAAGATGAACAGTTTAATCTTAAAAATGATAACTAATTAAGGTTAATTTACTGGGCGAGATCATGTGTATATAGAAAAAGTTTACCTATTTTAATAGTTTTTCTGTTTTAAGGTGGTTTAATTTTCGTAGAAAAAAAGTGTTATATATATAATCTTCATTTTTATTAAATAATTTAATCTTTTCAAATTTATAAAATTATTTATTATTTCTAAGTTTCAGTTATGATTTTATTTAAAAATTAATTCAATTGATTTTTAACCAGTTTTATTTCATACGCACACCTTTGTCTGACTGCTTCTAACGCTGAATAGTATGAAATCAATTAAGGAGAATTGATAGAACACATTTTTAATATATATTTTTAACACACTTTTTATTGTTTAAAATTTATTAAAAATTACAAATTATAAAATATGTTCATTAAATAAGATATGAGACTCATAAAATTTAGTGATTTTTTCAATATTCTCTAACCAATAAAAATAGAGCATATATTTTTTTTACCCAAAATAAAATTATGTCTTTCATGATAGGATTGTCAATAATAATTGGTAAGAATAAACTCAAAAAAACACAGGATCAAATATGATCTTGACACCTTTATAAGAGTATGAAAAACTTGATTAACATGCCTTCAAACAAAGTGCACCACTAAATTTTGAAAATGAAGCTTTTCTTTGCATACAAATAATTTGTCCAAATCCAAACTCTGAAATGTTTGAAGAAATAGACAAGTTAACTATCAACAACTTGCTTGCTTACAGTGAAGCTTAATGATAATGTATTGTGAAAATTCAATTCATTAAGAGATGTGAGTGCTTCCAAAAGAGTTTGTTGCTTCCACTAGTTGGAGTAATGGTCCTGTGAGTAACCTGTTTCAGCTAAAATAAATTGCCAATTATAATAATATCTAATGCATAGATTGAAACCAAAGAGGTGAAACCCAAATAGGATTGCTACATCCATATTCAACTTGTGCATGCTATTGGTGGATTTTGAGTAGCAAAGACAAATATTAGGGTTTGTTTGGTGGTTTTCTTCCCAAAAGATTTTTTAGGAAGAAAAAATAAATAAATTATATAACTTTTTTTTTTTCAAAAAAATTAAAATTAATTTTTTATTAATTAATTTATAAAAAATCTCACATTATTTTTAAAAGTTAAAAGAGAGAATTTTTATAAATTAGTTAATAAAAAGTTAATTTTAACTTTTACAAAAATAAATTTCTTATTTTTCTTCTAAAAGTTACTTTTAAAAAAAGTCACTTAGACTGAAAATAGATACATCCAACATAGACTGAAAATAAGTCATAGATTCATTAGTAAGCTTTAATGTAATTTGGGGAGACTTGCCTTTTGTTTACGAAATAAACTGCTGGTTGCGCCTACTCTAATTAACACATTCCTAACATTTCAATTAATAGTGTGTTTGCATTAGTTTTCAATTTTATTGAAATTAATTTGAAAAATAGTAAAGCTAGTTTAAAACAATAAATAGTTATTTCAAATATTTTTATTAATCATAATAATGTTAGAGATTAGAATTATTTGTTTTCAAAAATATCCATCACTTTAATTTACTTATAATATTTTAAGTCACCGTATATTTTTCTATGTTAGTTATAGTTTTTAGCTCCATTATGAAATCCCGAATTTGGACCACTACACATAGATCTAAAACTAAGACACACTCAAATCTAACAGAAATGTTTGTACAATACAAGTCAACAGGAAAACTCAATCCGAAATAAACAGCGGAAGAAACAGAGCACAAAAAAATGTTAATGTCATTAGGTGTTTTAACACTTAATCTATGGTTTTAATGAACATAATTTATTAGTTAAAATTTTTAAACAAAAAAATTACACATTTTTTTCGTGTATTATTTTTGAACAGAAAAACTATAAACTATTTAATAGTATTTAACAAATATTTCTTAAAATCTAATATATTCTCTTAAGAATGATGCTAGTGAATATCACTCTTTATTATATAAATTTTTCATTTCTCTCTTTTTCTTTTATAAAAATATAAAACCAACTATTTTATAAAACTTATACATATACATGTATTTTATTATTAATTTTTCTCTTTTTTTTTCTGTTTTTTACCTGTACTTGTGTTACTAGTAACCACTGAATATTTCTCAAATATTAAGCTCCGGTCTTCTCTCATAAATACAAATTCAACGTAAATTGAATCCAGTCACACTACATTCATTACATTTTAAACCATACTGTAAAATTTAGGTTCACTAAATTAGATTATGTCATTTTACAAAGACATTATAACCTTTCACAGACATGTTTTTCTATATTGACACCCTCTTGGTTTAAAAAGAAAAAAAGAACATAGAGGGAATATAAAAGCATGGCTGAAAAATGTAATTAAATACAGTTTTATATATATAAAAAAAATTACAGGATACATATGTATATATATTATAAGAGTTTAGGAAGAACTCTCTCCTTTTCTTATCTGGCTTGTTTATATATATAAAAAAGTTATATCAATCGTCATTAATGACGCTTTTTAAAGATGAATTTTATATTATAAAGTCAAACATGTGGTTTGGCACTAATTAAAGTTAACATTTTCGGAGTGTCACTACTTTCCTGTTATACAAGCCTCCCCCCACATGTTACCAAGAATATCACACAACCCTTACCTTTCTTTTTATGTTGCTTTTGGCCCCACCACACTCCACAATCCCAAGCACTCTTTCATGTCTATAAAATCCATCATAAGGTTGCAATATTGAATGATATTAATAAGGCCACTGAGAGAGGGTCTTGAAAACAAGCACATAAAGAAGAAGAAACCTCTCACTCCCACTAGTGGAAGTGGTTATAGAATCTTAGTGTTGCTTGTTTCTTAAAGGGTGTGCCAAAAATAATGGGTGGTGGTGGTGGTAGTGATGATCATAGTGGTTCTGTTTCTTTGGTTAGGAAGAACAAGAAGAATGGTTCTTTTAGGTCCATTTTCATGCATGCTGATGGCCTAGACTTGTTTCTCATGATTTTGGGTTTGTTTGGGGCCATTGGTGATGGCATAGGCACCCCTTTGGTCTTGTTTGTCACCAGCCATATTATGAACAATATTGGTGATTTTTCTGGTGACATTGGCAGCACTCTCATCGATAGTGTCAATAAGGTTTTGTAACAAAACTTTATGTTTTATTTTTGTTATTTTTCTATTAAAAATAGAGTTTCATCTTAGTAATATATTTAAAAGAATTTGTATTAAAAAATTACATAAATCAAAGAAAGAATAATTAAAAAAACTATATCTAACTTGTCCCTAGTTTTTATCTTTTAGCTTTGCCTTTCTGTCTAATTCAACACATGCAGAAAATAGGAGTTGCTTAACTACTTGATTTGGCTCTTTTTATGTTGTGATGCAGAATGCTCTGGTTTTGTTGTATTTGGCTTGTGGGTCTTTTGTTGCTTGTTTCCTAGGTGAGTGTTAGTTTTGCTATGATTTTCATTTTTGACTTTGAATGAGAACTTATCTATCTTTTATATGATACAAAACTATTAACATTGTACTGTCTTTTACTTTGGGGGTTTCAGAGGGTTATTGTTGGACAAGAACAGGTGAAAGACAAGCAGCAAGAATGAGAGTTAAGTATTTGAAAGCAGTGCTCAGACAAGAAGTTGCATACTTTGATTTGCATGTCACAAGCACATCTGAAGTCATCACTAGCGTCTCTAATGACAGCCTTGTAATTCAAGATGTTCTTAGTGAAAAAGTATGCAACAGAACAAAAACTCATTACTTTTCCTTTTCTCTCAAGCTATTTACTAAAACAAGTTTTTTACTTGTCATAAGTTCTTTCAATGAAACATGTAAATATAACTTAGGTATAATTTTTTAGAACTTCATTTCACACATAAACGAAACGAAAGCTAATATGCAGCTAACTAATTAATTCACTTACAAAACAATTATGTGTGTGTATTTTTTTATTAATTTTTTTTTCTTTTTTTCTATTTATATTTTATAATTAGTTGTGTGTCTATCTGAATATTGCAGGTATCTATCAAATATTTTTCAATTCTTTAGGTGTCATTCGTCTAGTTTAATGGTTAGAATTAAGTTTCATTTCAGTAATCTATGTAATCATATAAATAATTATGCAGAGTACAGAAGCAACTCCAATTTTGATTAAAGAACATAAAATTTATCTAAAGTTTTTTCTATTAAATAAATGTGTGAGAAGTGGGTATGTGTAGTAAGAATATTGTTTCAATTAATTTTAGTCTTAACTATTCATTTGAATTATTTGATTTAAGAACTTAGTGTAAAAGTATAAGTAATTGCATTTATGTCATTAACAGTTTGTTCCAATATAAAAACTAGGTTCCAAATTTTTTGATGAATGCATCAATGTTTGTTGGGAGCTACATAGTGGCATTTGCATTATTATGGAGATTGGCCATTGTGGGGTTCCCTTTTGTGGCACTACTTGTGATCCCTGGTTTCATGTATGGAAGAACATTGATGGGATTGGCTAGTAAGATAAGAGAAGAGTACAATAAGGCTGGCACAATAGCAGAACAAGCAATATCTTCCATCAGAACTGTTTATTCCTTTGTAGGGGAAACTAAAACTATTGATGCTTTCTCTGATGCTCTAAAAGGCTCTGTTGAGTTGGGACTTAGACAAGGCTTGGCAAAAGGCTTAGCTATTGGAAGCAATGGTGTTGTGTTTGCTATATGGGCTTTCATGTGCTATTATGGTAGCAGATTGGTCATGTACCATGGTGCTAAAGGTGGAACTGTATTTGCAGTTGGAGCAGCCATAGCTGTTGGAGGATTGTAACTATTCCTACCCTTTATCTCTTTCCATTTAATTTGTCTAAGGGTTTTTTTTTGGCTTTTTAATTCATCTAAGTGGTTTAAGACAAAATTCTTATATAATATATATAGCAGTGATGTATCTAAAAATAGGAAGCTAATTTTATTAAAGAATCACTTTTTTTTAGTAAAGAAGGGTGGAAATTTAAAATTATTACAAATAATTTAGTTCACAAACACAGTCAACTAGTCGTCTCATTCACAGAACATGTGTGTATTACACATATGTATTTCTCTCTCTTTGCATCTTATAATTAATTGTCTGAGAAAAATCTTTTAGAATGATAATACTTAAATATCTTATATTTTTAAACAATTTATCAATATTTTTTAGTTCTTTCTATCAAATTATATTATCTATTATATTTTTATTTGTTTCCTCACTAGGTATAATATATCATATTGGAAATCCATAAATTTTTATTTTTCCATTTTTCTATGATCATACCTCATATTCCTGAAAATCTTTTAGACATACCAAACATATTTATTGTTTATAAGGAATTTAATTACAGAGAAACATGATTCCCTACAAACATGATTACACCTAACTTTTTGCATTTGTACTTAAGAAAAAAGATGGCATTGGTTAATGAGGCGAAAACTCTATTTTTAATTAGAAAATTAACTTATACTAAAACAAATAAAATTATGTACTTAAGTTTTATTATTACAATTGTAAGCTTAAGAAGGTAACACTTTTGTGTTACTATTGAAACAGAGCATTAGGTGCTGGTTTATCAAATGTGAAGTACTTCTCAGAAGCAAGTATAGCAGGGGAACGCATAATGGAAGTGATAAAAAGGGTTCCAAAGATTGATTCAGACAACATGGCAGGGGAGATTTTGGAGAATGTTTCAGGGGAAGTTGAATTTGATCATGTAAACTTTGTGTACCCATCAAGGCCAGACAGTGTTATTTTGAATGATTTTTGTCTAAAGATTCCAGCAGGAAAAACAGTGGCATTGGTTGGAGGGAGTGGCTCAGGAAAATCCACAGTGATATCACTTTTGCAAAGGTTTTATGATCCAAATGAGGGAGAGATTAGAGTTGATGGTGTGGCTATTCATAGGTTGCAACTAAAGTGGTTAAGGTCTCAAATGGGATTGGTGAGTCAAGAGCCAGCATTGTTTGCAACAAGTATTAAGGAGAATATAGTGTTTGGAAAAGAGGATGCAAATGAACAAGAGGTTGTGGAAGCTGCCAAAGATTCCAATGCTCATAATTTCATTTCACAGTTGCCACAAGGATATGATACACAGGTTAGTCTCCTTTTAGCATCTTTTAATTAACTAATGATTTTCATAAAAAAAAAAAAAAAAAAAATCTTACACAGTCATATGGAAAATAGTTAACTTATGTTAAATTTGTATTTTTATATTTAAAAAGTTAAAAATATCAAAATATAAAAAGTGAAAAATACATATTTAATATAGGAGGCTAGTTTAGTGTATATTCTTGTTGGATGTGTAAAGTTTCTCTTTCATAATTTCATTTCACATTCAAAGTTTGCAAATGGTTAACTTTGAATGAATGAATTTCATAAATTACTCAATATGAATTGTTTTTGAAAAGAGAAATGATTGGATTGCATAATATGCAATCCACTATTCTTACCACCCTTTTAATAAAAATTCTTAAGAATAATAAAATTTATATCTGATTAATATTTTTCTCTCCTGATTTTATGAATTTTAAAATAAATCATTTAATTTTTTATTTTTTTTTGAAGATTTCATAGAATATAAGGCTAAAATATTGAACAGTAAAAATTTAAATTTTAATATTGAGTACAATATAATTTTTTTTTGACAATAGTACAATATAATATTTTAATAAGTTACGAGTAAAAATTTATTCAAATTATTTACTGAACTCTATTCTTAGAGATTTAAATAAAATTGAAAATTTTAATTAAATAAAATTTGATTAAGAAGAGACTTAATTATACCCATTTAAAAAATTTTAAAAATCCGTGAAAGATTAAATCTTAAAAGACAAAATTAAAAAAAAAATTACTTATTAATAAAATAAATAAATTAAAAATCAAATTTTTGTAACCTAAAATTAATGCTTTTTTTAGTCACCTAGAGGATAATGCATGATAATTCTCAAAAAAATTTCACCCATTTTTCCCTATTCATGCTAATATTTGACAACGATATTACGAAGTGACATCAATATATTTCTTTGTTTAAATGATGTCCTCCATCTAAGTGACACATATCAACTTTCTTCCAAATCACTTAACAGAAAATGATTTTCAAATCTTCACCATATTTTTTTATTTTTTTAACATTTTTTTTATCAAATCAACTTCACATAGCACCATATTTTCAAAACATCTTACTACAACTCGTGACGATCCAAATTATTAATTGAAAACAGCAACATTAAAAAATAATGTTTGAAAGATACGAAGGCGTATTATACACACTATCTATATATTGTTATAATTAAACTTCCAAATACTAAGCTTCTGGCTATAATCCTTACACGTAAGTTATTAATTAGCACTAATTAATTAAACGAGAAGGAACCTTATTCACGTAATTGAATCAATGTAAGAAACATTGTCGATTCATGTGTTCACATTATAATACTATTGTCTATATATCCAAAATAAAATAATCTGTGTCTTGGTTTTTTGATCAACCAGCAGTTAATTATGCTTCTTTTATTATTTACAATCATTAGATGGCTCAATTTTAATAATAACTTATAAAGCATAGATAGTAGTGTGGATCATTATCATTGACTTTGTCTTTATGTAATGTTTTTAATATGTTTATTTCACTTCTATCATTGTTGAAATCAAGACAACATTTTCTAATAATTCTCGATAGAATCTCACCTATATGCTTCCGAATCTTTTAAAAAATAATGATGCTGTTTCCGTATACAGGTTTCTAATTTCTTTTATATATTTTTTTATTTTAGTCTATTAAGTTTAAAAAGTTTTATTTCTACCTTTTAAAAATATGTTATTTTAATCCTTGATAACTTCAACTAGAGTAGTATATCTTCAAGAATGAGAAAATAATATTGTGACAGTAGAATTATAGGTGTATTGGATTCTTTTACTATCTTTTCAAAGGCATACAATATTTATAAAAGTCGTTATTTTAATTATTTTTAAATTTAAATTAATAATAATATTGATGCGAAATTAATTTAAAAAAAATATACTTCAATGGTCAGAACGATTCATTTTAAAATTAAGATAAAACTTTGTAAACTTAACACGATTATCCCATCTTAAAAGATATAAATTAAAGTTGGGCAGGTTGTTAATAATTTATTGGCTTTGCATACTTAAGTTTGATACATCAAGTTCATACAAGATGTTCTTGCATGATAATTGACTCCATAAAAATAATCCAAACTTCCTTTAATTTGAAGTTGATATATGTTTATGAATTTAGTTAGAACTACAAAATTTTGGATTGTTGTACAATCAAAGAAATGTCTAGTAGCATGCAATACAAGTCGACTTGTATTGTAGTTGGCTAATAAACATTTATATTTAGGTAATATTATTCTCCAATTTAATTAGTATTTTTTAGTTAAGTTTTCGAATATGTAATTGTGTTAAATATCTTATATAATTTTACTTAACAGTCTAAATTTATATATATATATATATATATATATATATATATATATTTACATATTATGATCTACGTATTATATTTATCTATTAAATATTTTATTTCGTATATTAAGTATATTTGTCTACTAAATATTTTGTCTCGTATATCAAGTATAATAATTCTACCTGATTGAACAAAGTTCCTCTTTTTACATGCGTCAAATTGAACTATTAATTACAAAAATATATTTGATGTTTACAGGTTGGAGAGAGGGGAGTTCAAATGTCAGGAGGACAGAAGCAAAGAATTGCTATAGCAAGAGCAATAATAAAAAAGCCAAGAATTCTCTTATTAGATGAAGCAACAAGTGCTCTTGATTCTGAATCTGAACGAGTTGTGCAAGAAGCATTAGACAAAGCAGCAGTGGGACGTACCACAATTATCATTGCTCATAGATTATCCACCATAAGGAATGCAGATGTGATCGCTGTGGTGCAAAATGGCAAGATCATGGAGATGGGATCACATCATGAACTAATCCAAGATGATAATGGTCTTTACACCTCACTAGTTCGTCTTCAACAAGCAAAAAATGAAAAAGAAGACACCACAATTCACCCTCCTCTTCTTTCTTCGTCCATATCGAATAAAGATGGTAACAACACGAGTAGTCGTCGACTCTCCCTTGTGGTGAGTCGCTCTAGCTCCGCCAACTCCATATCTCGTGCTGGCGGAGCTGATGATGTTGTTGAGGAGGAGGTTGTTGAAGATAAGAATTTACCAGTTCCATCTTTTCGAAGGTTGCTTGCCTTGAACATTCCTGAATGGAAACAAGCGATTTTAGGGTGTTTAAATGCGGTTTTGTTTGGTGCAATTCAACCGGTGTATGCATTTGCAATGGGGTCAGTGATATCGGTTTATTTTCTCAATGACCATGATGAGATAAAAAAGAAAACTATGATCTATTCACTTTGTTTCCTAGGGTTGGCTGTGTTCTCCTTGGTGGTTAATATTCTCCAACATTATAACTTTGCTTACATGGGAGAGTATTTAACCAAAAGGATTAGAGAAAGAATGCTTTCCAAGATACTCACTTTTGAAGTTGGATGGTTTGATCAAGATGAAAATTCCACAGGTGCTATTTGCTCTAGACTCGCCAAAGAAGCCAATGTGGTATGTTATTAGTTATTATTATTACATTCAAAATATTTATGCCTTCATGCATTTTTATTTTCTTACTTGATCTATAAACAATAAATACTTACTTTTATGAGAAAATACAATGTAACGTGTGAGATTCATCCAATTAGGATCAAAATTGCAAATTAATAACACTTTGTGTGAGAAAAAATATTTAGGGTTTTGGTTAGTGCTATCTTATTAGTTATAAGAAATCTCAAAAAATAAATGACAAATCTAATTTGTCTATATTTATTAAATGAATATGTAAGTTAAGAAATAAATAAAATTAGGCAATGTGGAAAAAATAGTGTTACATTAGATGTAGATAACTTTGGTGCATCAAGTGAATTTGTATAAATGATCATTTCCCTTTTAATCATAATTTCCAAGTTTTCTTCATTGTTTTCCATTGCAATTGAAATGAACCATTTTCAATATTTGCTAGGCCATTTATCTTGTTATCTATGATATATATTATGATTTAAGGTTTATCTTATGCGTTGTGACTATGACATAATTCTTAGTATTTTCTTCTAACTTAGTTTTTACCCACGTTACAGGTAAGGTCTTTAGTGGGAGATAGAATGGCTCTGGTGGTACAAACTATTTCAGCGGTGGTAATAGCATTTACTATGGGCCTAATCATTGCATGGAGGTTGGCGATTGTTATGATAGCAGTTCAACCCATTATCATAGCATGCTTCTACACAAGGCGTGTTCTTCTCAAGAGCATGTCTAGTAAGGCCATCAAGGCCCAAGATGAAAGTAGCAAGATAGCTGCTGAGGCTGTTTCAAACCTTAGAACCATCACTGCCTTTTCTTCCCAAGATAGAATCCTCAAAATGCTTGAAAAGGCCCAAGAGGGCCCAAGTCATGAAAGCATTAGACAATCATGGTTTGCAGGTGTTGGTCTTGCATGTTCCCAAAGCCTTACATTTTGCACTTGGGCCTTGGACTTTTGGTATGGTGGCAAGCTTGTGTTTCATGGGTATATTAATGCCAAGGCTTTATTTGAGACCTTCATGATTTTGGTTAGCACAGGTAGGGTCATTGCTGATGCTGGTAGCATGACTAATGATCTTGCAAAAGGGGCTGATGCTGTGGGCTCAGTTTTTGCAATCTTAGATAGGTATACTAAAATTGAGCCTGATGACATAGATGGGTACAAGCCTGAAAAACTAACAGGAAAAATTGAACTTCATGATGTCCATTTTGCATATCCAGCTAGGCCTGATGTGATGATCTTCCAAGGCTTCTCAATAAAAATTGATGCTGGAAAATCAACAGCATTAGTAGGACAAAGTGGGTCTGGTAAATCAACAATAATAGGCATAATAGAGAGATTTTATGACCCACTAAAAGGTGTTGTAACAATTGATGGTAGAGACATAAAATCATATCACCTAAGGTCATTAAGGAAGCACATTGCTCTTGTTAGCCAAGAGCCAACATTGTTTGGTGGGACCATAAGGGAAAACATTGCATATGGGGCATCAAATAAGGTTGATGAAAGTGAGATCATAGAAGCAGCAAGAGCAGCTAATGCTCATGATTTCATTGCAAGCTTAAAGGATGGTTATGACACATGGTGTGGAGATAGAGGAGTGCAATTATCTGGGGGTCAAAAGCAAAGAATTGCAATAGCTAGAGCCATATTGAAGAACCCTGAAGTGTTGTTGTTGGATGAAGCCACTAGTGCACTTGATAGTCAATCAGAGAAATTGGTGCAAGATGCTCTTGAAAGAGTTATGATAGGGAGAACTAGTGTAGTGGTGGCTCATAGGTTAAGCACAATTCAAAATTGTGATCTAATTGCTGTTTTAGATAAGGGAAAGGTGGTGGAGAAAGGGACACACTCATCATTGTTGGCTCAAGGACCAAGTGGAGCCTATTACTCTTTGGTAAATCTTCAAAGAAGACCAACCAAACATGAAGATAAACTCCACACACATGAAATGATCTAACCAAAAACAAACCAAGTTGCCAAGTCTATTTGAGAATATTATTAAACTTTCTTTTGGCCTTGAGAAGGGATAGCTAGAAAGAAGAATGATGAGGTTTTTGTGATAAATTGCAAACTAAGCAAAGATCAAAGGTTGGTGAAGACCTATAATTATCATTGGTCTCCCCTAATTTCCTAATTTTATTTTATTTCTTTTTTAAAATAAGGGAAGTTAGGGACATGTAACTTTTCTAAGTGATATGCTATATTTTATATGTAATTGTATCAATATGTCTTATGTTATTCATGCAAAAATGTATATATAGTTAAATAATTTTATTACATGTGATATGGCTGTCCAACAAAACAAACTAAGTTATGCTTCTTTTTTTTTTTTAATTATATAAACTTTTATTTCTACTAGAAGGATTTATATGATTGCAAGTACAATTTAAATGATATGGTTAATTTTAAGCATTCTTTAAAGATTCAAAATTTTAAATAAAATTAAAATTAATATAAATACTTAATGTGAGAAAAATTTAATTATTTAATAAACAAGATATATAATTTCTAAAACTACTCATAATTATATTTGTATGAATGCGCATGGTGATTTGAGTGTGAATCTTGCAAATTTATACCTGGAAAGCCACTCTATAAAAAAAGTCTATGAATTTATTTGACTAATTTATAAGTTGATTTAATTTAATTAAAAATAAATTAGTTAGCAGGCAGGTTTAATTATTTTAGTAATTTAGAGCATCTTCATTATTATGGTTATTGTTTGATGAATTAAAGTATATTTCTTAACTTTTAATCGTATTAGAGCAAAATAATGTGTGAATACAAGAACTGTTATTTGTATAAGCTGCATTGCTTATACATTTTTTTTAACATACATTTCAGACGCAAAATGAAAAAAAAAATAAAATCAGAGAGAGAAAGAGAAAATTATAATATTTATATAGAACCCACAAAATTAACTTAAGAAATTACTTAAGAATTATAAGCATTGACATAAAATTATGTAGAGTTCTTAAAGATATGCAATATTATGAGCCCAACAAATTTAAAATAAAAAAATTTGTTTAAGCTGTGTGGTCGATGATGCACTTTTATTCTTAAGTGTTGTAAGTTATCACTTTTGACTCATGTTTATCCCAATTTTGTATATTGAGCTTTTGATTTATTTTTTTCCATTCTTTTCTAACGTACTTCTTAATTTTAATTTTAAATTTGAATTAACAATTAGCTCAATTTTTTTTATTATAATATAATTTATTTATTTTTTAAAAAATTATCATAGAAGGAAAAATAATAGGATATATTATATTTTAGATTTATGATAAATATTTATATAATGATAAAATATTAGTTTTACCTATTAAAAGGTCATTTAAAAACAAATTTATTCGAGAGAAAAAAAAGACGATAAACTTAAAGTAGTTTGAAATAAGTGAGTTTTTTTTCTTCAATAATACTGTTTTTAAGCATTAAAATTAATATTTTATATCAATATTGGACGATTAATTTTACTCATGATATATTGACTATTATATTTAAAATTAAATACAGTTTTTCAATTTAAATAAAATTAGCCGTTAAAAATATTACCATACACAAACAAACATATATGATCTTTATTAATATTTATAAAAAATATAAAAAAATATTTAAAAATATAAGTTCAAATATATATAATGATATAATATTATAAAATAGATAAATATATATATATATAACAATTTATTTATTAAAATTAATATTTATGTTTGACTGCATATTTATTTCAATTGTAATAATTAATTAATACACTTTAAAAAAATATTATTTAATTTTTAAATTAGTAAAATGGACATAAACCCAGGTATTTAATGTAAAATTTAATCTTGATTCACTACAAAAAAGTCTTACTGGATTTTCGTATCTAAAATTTACTTTTTCTATCAAATTAAAGAGGAAATACTGTATTATCTCTAAGAAAATCAAAGAGGAAAATATTGTATTCATATAAAGACAGAACAATCTATCTCTATTTTATAATAAGATTGTCTCAGTACTTTGTCTCAAAACAAGTTTGTGTCTGAGTTTTGTGTTTATATCATCAAATTTTATTAGAGATATTAGTATGATATTTGAATTAATTATTTTCACGTCTATTTAAATTTATAATTGATTTTTACATTTAAAAATTAAATATTATATTATATTCAGAAAGTTATTTGTTTCTATATTATAGAGACCGGAATAGGTAGAAAAGAAATTTCAAGACTAAAATTTAATTTCAAAAATTTTAAAACATAGAAAAATATTTATCATTATATGCATGTGTGTGTTACTTTTTATTTATTTATGTCCATTTTACTTTTCTTAGGAAAAACTATCTGGTCAAAAGACAAATTTATTTTCTTGATTTTTTTCAATGTACCAAAATCTTATCTTTAATAATAAAAACTAAATACTTTATCTCTCCAAAATCTGTTTATGTTATTAAAATTAATTTCATTTGAAATTAAGTAAAATGATTACAATAAATTAATAAGATGCATATTGACCAAAGTTTAATGATTACTATTATGATAAATAAGTTACTGTATACCCAATAATCTGAATCTTAAAAAATCAATTATCATATCTGCCTTTTGTTGAATGAATTAATTGAAGTCAACCAAAGAAAAATATATCCCCTACTCAAATTTCATGTATATAGGTCATCACATTTTTCTTGTTTTATCCACACTTTCTCTTCTTCCAACTCTATATTTTGAGTTTTGAGCCATTTTTGTGTTTCACTTTCTGGAACTGCTCAATTTTTTGTGCTGTAGAAATGGATGATGAGTATGTTAGTTGTATTTTGACTTGTGTTGATTATTTGTTTTTTCATTTCGTGTTATGTTTGATTTAACACTTAAATATACTTTGGAATGGGTTATTTGGTGGGATCATAGATGTGTTTATTAGGATATGACTAAAACAGTTTGATTTGTTTATGTTGCATGTGTGAATCTTATTAGGCAAATAAGATGATTGGTGTTGTAAATATATATGTCTCTGATTCACTTGGAAGATTGATATATGAAAACATCATGTGCATGTCAAATCAATTGTTTCAACATGAAAAACAATTATATCATAAATCTTTGGTTATTTAGACATTTATTCATTGAATTATTGGACTATTATTGATGTCCTATATATAGATTTTACACATTGTAATTGATCATATTAATTTTGGGTATTTATGCATTTTGTGTATGAAGCAATGGACAAAACCAAGTTCCAGAAAATGAAGACAATGAGAGTGGTGTTACTGGAGAAAGAACTAATTCCTCAAATTTGACAACCGATGATGCCTTTGCCTTTTTGAATCAAATCCATCAAACATTTCCAAATCAAAGTGAGACATATAACAAGTTCCTTCAAATTATGAAAGATTTTAAAGCTGAAAGGTAAATGGATCCTTACCCCTCTCCCTTTTACATTATTTGATGAATTTTAAACAAAAGACAAAGTTTACATAAAGAATCAATAATATGTCTTAATATATTCTTTTGTTATTTCTAGACTTAACACTGTTGGTGTCATAGAAAGTGTGAAGGAGCTATTCAAAGGGCACAAACATTTGCTTATTGGGTTTAACCTTTTCCTTCCAAATGGCTATGAGATAATAGTTGATGACGATGAAGCCCCTCTGGATAAAGAAAATGGATTTGAAAAAGCAAAAACCTTTGCTAAAAAACTCATGGTGAATAAGTTTTTCATGTAGTGAGTTATTATATTGATATTGTTGATTCTCAAGTGTAACAACTAACATATATATACTTTTGTTTCTATAGATTCGATTCCGAGGAAATGAGGATGTTTACATGTCATTCTTGAACATTTTAAGAATGCATAGAGACAATCATAAGGACATTGGAGAGGTTCATAATGAGGTAACATGTTTGTCCTAGTTTAAGGGTATTTTTTAACTTTTTTTTTAATTCTCTTTAATAGAAATTTTGTTGAATTTTTGCTTTGATTATTCTTTTAAACAATATTTTTTCTAGGTTGCTACCCTTCTTAAGGACCATCAAGATTTGTTAGGGGAATTCACTAGATTCTTAGCTCGTGATGATAACAATGGTGTTGTTGAAGAAATTAGTAAAAATATGAATGAGAGATGCCATGATGATCATCATCCTATGTTCCATGTCCGGTCCAAGTCTATTTGAAACCAGCAAAGATGAAAACTCGCAGCATTGAACATCGTAGGATTGACTCTAAGCCAAGTTTGGAAGGATCATAAACTTTGGTCTAATGCTCCAATGGACCTAAAAATTAATAGATTATGATTATGTAGCACAAGTTTTCTATATTATTTTATGCTGTTTCATCGATGAATAAAAAATTATTGTTTTGTTTTGTGTCACTCTATAGTTTTGTTACTTATTATTTTAAGTTAATTAAACTTTTCGTCTATATGTTATTTCATATTTTGCACTTTAGTTTTTTCGAGAATTATTAACGGCGGTGTAGGTCATACAAGAAGAAATCACATGGTTCTTCCATGTTAATATTTAACATTTCAATTCAAATACTAAAAAAATTAACGAAAAATAAATAAGACTAAAAATCACTAAAATAATTGAAGGAATTAAAATTTAAAATTTAAAATAATCTAGGAATTTAAAATTTAACTGACCCTTATTTTTTTCATTTATATGTCACGTTTATAACCTTAAATTAACTGAATTTTCGGCTCAATGTCATATATCAATATGATTTTTTATTTTTTTATTAAAAAATAAGAAACACAAACTAAAAAACTCAGTTTACAAATTAATTCAAATTAAGTGCTATGAAAGATATAATTTGAAACAATAATATTTTATTTATAATGGATGATAGGAATAAGGTTAAAACATTGTTTGAGGAAGATAAATAGAAATATCAAATTAATATAATTTCAAAGTTAATATATCAAATTTAACTAACAATTAAAAAGTTATAAGATTATAATATATCATAAAAAATAAATTAAATAAATTAAATTAGAGATATAAGACTATAGAAGAAAAAAAAAAGAAATTCATTTTAAAATTTAAAGTTATATCCACCTTGAGTTTGAGTATAAGAGAGATAAAGTTTAAAATAAAATAGGAGATGCGATGAGAAAAAGGAATAATATATATATATATATATATATATATATATATATATATTAAGTTTTTAGTTTCTCAGTTTTTTAGAATTTTAAATTTTAATATTTAATAAATATTTTATTAAAATTTAACCCTTTATTAATTTTCTTATATGTTAAAATAGTTCTTATGGTTAATAACCTCTACTAATTAAGAGATGAATAAGGATAGGGGAAAAAAATCGCATTTACCCGCATGGATAGAGTAATATGTTTGGATTTTTTTAAACCTATTTATTTGTAGGATAGGTGTGAGATTTGTGGTATCCATTAATTGTTAATTTATACTCATGTCGTTTAAAATAAACTAACTTGTATTTATTATTTATAATATTACTTTATTTGGTTTTATATATTTTTTTTGTGTAGTTTTGCTTAAGTTTATCTTACAAACAAAAATGGTAGATAATTTTGTTCAATGATCACAAAATAAATTTATCCAATTTTTTGTGATTTTAAATAATCATTTATAAATTGTGGATATCCGGATATATCTACATGAATCAAAAGATTTGCGGATTTTTGTGCAATTTATGTCATCTTTTTCACAGAGGTCTTAATAGAGGATGTATATGCAAAAACTGTGTATTTAGTTTCTAAGAAGTAAGTATTTAATCTTTATCAATTTTGTTATTACGAACCTCGATACTTAAGATTGATACCTGTTGTATTTGTTGTGTTTGTCATCTTATAGTACGATTAAGGCTAAAGAGATTCGTCGAGTGTTCCCTCCTGGATTATCCATGTGACTTTGCATAGGTTTTCATAGAGAATGTAGTTAAGAAACTTATGTATTCAGATTGGTTTGACTTTAATTTAAATCTTCCAAATTAATATAAATTAAAATTATATAAGGAGAATTTGATGTAACTGAATTTTTATTATTTATTATAACAAACTAAAAATTACATAATTTAAACTAATTGAAACTGCATTTAATTGGATTGATATCGATTAAATTTTAAAAAAATATTTAGATTTTTCTAAACAATTTATGACATTGTAAAAAGCACGAATACTTAATATTGGATAAAATGATATAAATAGTTTATAATAAAAAAATATTTGATACAAATAATTAAATAAAATAATCAATTATAAAATGTATAAAGAAAAAATAAATATATAAATATTTTGTGATAGAGTTGATTGATTGTTATTAACATAGGAAAATTATTATAATAAAATGCTAAGAGGGGCCAGCAATATATGTGGTGAATGGGACCATTGAAGAAAGAACGATAAATTGATGAGCGCTAACTCGCGAGCGAAGAAACAATGCTCGTCAGGGATTCTCTTAGCGTGTGGGTCCAAACAATGTCTTTCTTGAGGGATTCTCTGAGCGTGTGGGTCCAGTCAGGATGCGGTGCGTTTTGAAAGAAACAAGGATGACGAAGAAAAGCACGTGGTAGGTGGATGTGATAGGGAAAAATGGTGGTGAAAGTGTGCAACTGCTTGCGGATTAGTTGAAGGGTCAAAACTTTAACATCCCACTTCCATAAATTATCTCTAACCGGACTCATTCTACAAATACTGTGTACAAAAAAAACACTGAAGTTGCATCCACCATGATTATGTACTGTAAGACTGTGCAACACGCGTTGACTTTACTTTTCCTTGAATCTAAGGAGTAACAGAAATCATCAAAAACAAATCTTCATATAACGTGTCTGATTCTGGTCGTTGATGGTTCCACAGGTTTGTCTTGATCACTTAAATTCTAGCTTCTGCAAAGTCACTTTGGTAAATTTTCTTGAATATTATGCAAAAATTTTCTCCTAGTTATCATGCTAGTAACATATGATCTATGCAAATAAAGTAGGGAGAATTTGTTATGTTGAGAATAAAGTAGTTCTTACTTCTGAGGTCTCTCAAATGTTATCTAAACATATTATATCTTTGTCCAAATCAGTATGCTAATCTTTTCTTCTAGATATGTTTTTCATGTTTAGTTGTGCTGGGTGATTTGCTCCTTTACAGATTTATTTCAGTTTGCAGACAGAACCAAAGTTACTTTCCTAGAAACCAAATCCATTCAGACACAATTTCTTTCCAATGGAATCCTCGTCTTCTTGCCATGTTACTGAAATAAAATATGATGTCTTCATCAGCTTTAGAGGCACAGACATCCGCAAAGGTCTGCTTAGCCATTTGAAAAAAGAATTAGGCCGCAGGCATGTTGATACCTACGTGGATGAAAGACTTGAAGGAGGGGATAAAATATCACCCGCACTATTCAGAGCAATTGAAACATCACAAATTTTACTGGTTGTATTTTCGAAAGATTATGCTTCATCAACGTGGTGCTTGGAAGAGCTTGCTAAAATGATTGAATGCATGGAAAAAAATGAAAGGGTTCTAGTACCTGTTTTCTTCAATGTGGAACCATCACAAGTGCGGCACCAACATGGAGAATATGGAGTTGCTTTAGCTAAACATGAAGAAGGACTTGAGGAAAACATGCTCAAGGTAAATAATTGGAGATCTGCTTTGGAAACAGCTAGTAATTTAGAAGGGTTTCATTATCCAGGAACGTTTAAGTAAGTTCTCTTTTCTTTTCTAATTTTCCAAATGCACTTTGAACTTATACATCTTTTGACCAGTTACTAATGAATGAGATTTTATTTTGTGCAAATTAGAGAAAGGAAGAGAAGTGAAACCTGTGTGAAATAATTTGATTGCTTTAATTTTAACAGAAAATTTAGCCTTCATTTTGTGTAGGCTTAATTGCATATTTTGTCTCATAAGTTCAACACTATTTATTTGTCCTCAGAACAGACCTAAATAAAACGGTTCAGAGTGTTAAAATTTTTAGAAATAAAAAGGAGTGATTAAAGTTTTGTGCAACAAAAATCTTGAAAATATTAAAAATAAAGAGGTTAAGATAAGTCTCGAAGTAAAGTCTAGGACCTATGAACATGCAATTTCTGTATCACCAATTGTAAAAAAAAAAAAAAAAAAAAATTTCAATACAAAATCTCTTTTCCAATATTAATCTTCCTGTAGTTGGTCACTATCCTACAAATATATTCTCAAAATCTAATTACTAATAATAAGATCATAGTTACAAGATCAACCACACTTTTAACATTTTTTCTATAATATCTGTTAAAAATTTTCATTCATCATCACGTATCAAATTATTCTACCTTCTATCTATATTTATCTAAAATCTTAAACCCATGAGAAGGTATCCTGATGCAAGGGTGGAACGTCCATTAAACTGGGAGGTGGCTCCCTTGTACCTTGTAGATATTTTAAAAATTTTTTTCCTATTCCATGTTGAATCTAACTTTACTTTTGCATGAATCTTGATATAAGACTTGTGGTATACATGATATTTGGTCTTGTTTCCATGAGATAGGATACTCCTAATTAAGTTCCTACAGCATGATGCATGATGCATCAGCTTCTAGTCCTTCTTCATCTTTTTTAAGTTTTTCATTTGTCATAAGTGAAGTAGTGATATTTTTACATCCATACATCTTGAATTTTTTTAATAAAGCTTCAATGGAGATAAATATTCTTTCCTTATGTTGTCTTATCTCTATGCTAAAGAAGTAATTCATTAAATCAAGATTAGTTATTTCGAATAAATTCATCATGTCTTTTTTGAGAGTTTTATTACCTTGAGACTTGATGCATAGGGTTGGCTCACTTGTACTCTTCTTAAATCCTTGATCCATGAAATATTGATCAATCCTACTATATGGTATACGATGAGCTCGCTTTAAACTATATAAGGTTTTTCTTAGTTTGAGATTTTAGCTTTATTGTGTTTGCTTACAAAGCCTGGTGATTACACTGCATGAATCTCTTCTTCAAAAACTCCATTTAGAAAGATAAATTTAACACCCATTTAGAAGATGTTCCACCCTTCTTGCGTTACAAGAGCTATTAAAGCTCTCATTGTATCTAGGCGGGCTATTAGGACAAATGTTTCATTATAGTGAATTCCAGGTTGTTTTGAATAGGCATTATCAACTAATCTTACCTTTATTTTTGCATTGTGTTATTGGGATTAAACTTTATGTTGTAGACCCATTTAACCCCAATGTTACTTTCAAGTCTTTTGTTCTCTTTGTCTTGTTTTATTCATTCCCTTGTTTACCTACTTTTGCTAGGGATGAATCTGATTTTGTCGATCATATCGTAGAAGACATTTTGGAAAAACTGAGCAAGTTTGGCCCAAGTGAATCAAATGGTCTGGTTGGAATTGATCATAACATTGCACAGGTTCAATCACTACTGCTAATGGAACCAAGTGAAGTTCGTTTTGTTGGAATTTGGGGCATGGGTGGCATTGGTAAGACAACCATTGCTCGTGCTATATTTGATAAATATTCTCTACAATACGAAGGCTGCTGCATCTTGAATGTAAGAGAAGAATTGGAACGACAAGGATTGAGTCATTTAAGAGAGAGACTTATATCTGAACTAATGGAAGAAGAAGGTCTCCATACAAGTGGCACTAGCAAAGCAAGATACATCAATTTTGCTATCAGAAAGTTGAGACGAAAAAATGTTTTCATTGTGCTTGATGATGTTAATTCTTCGGAACAATTAAAAAAACTGGTGCGTGAAGGTATTAACTTTGGTCCAGGGAGTAGAGTGATCATAACAAGTAGAGATCAGAATGTACTTACAAGTGGAGGAGTTCATCAAATTTATGAGGTCAAGAAAATGGATCCTATAGATTCCCTCAAACTCTTCTGCTTAGATGCCTTCAATGAATGCCTCCCCAAACTGGGATACGAAGAGCTATCCGGTGAGGTAGTTAAAATCGCACGAGGCAATCCATTGGCTTTAAAAGTTTTAGGCTCATATTTCCATTCCATGTCAAGTATAGAGACATGGAGGTGTGCATTAAACAAAATCAAGAAGATTCCCCATAAGAAAATTCAAAGTGTATTGAGATTTAGTTATGATGGATTGCATGACTTAGAGAAAAAGGCATTTCTAGATATTGCATTCTTTTTCATCGAAGAAGACAAAGATTATGTCATAAGGCTATTGGATTCTTGGGGTTTTTGTGGTTCTAGTGGAATAGAGGTTCTCCAACAGAAAGCTCTGATAACAATCTCAAATGACAATAAAATACAAATGCATGACTTGATACGAGAAATGGGATTGGAAATAGTTCGTCGAGAATCCCCTGGTCCAGAAGGACGTAGCCGATTAAGGAAAAAAGAGGAAGTATACCATGTATTGAGAAATAAGCTGGTAAGAGAAAGATACACTACATTAATTCCCTGACAAGAGTTTGTTTTTGTGTGGAAATTTCAATCAGTATATATAAAAGTATATTTGTAATTTCATTATGAATTTTTCAGGGAACTGATAAGGTGAAAGCCATGCAAATAGATTTGTCTCAAGTTGCAGATTTATTACCTCTGAATGTAGATACTTTTCAAAAGATGGCTAGTCTAAGATTTCTTAAATTTAAATACCCATTGTCATTTCATGGTGAGCTTAGTACGGAGCTAATTCATCTTAAAGCACTCTTGCAGGTAACAAAGGGAAATGTAGTATTTTTTATTATTATTTTATCATGTGTCATCTTATTGAAATTGAAGGATTTTCTAGCTAGTGTGATGATTTCCTTTAACTGTTGTAGGACTTCATGGATTCAAAAGAAAGGAACCTTAATAAATCCAACGTCATGGTAAAATCTGCCTGCAACTCTTTGAGGTGAGAAAAAGTTTACGAAAGAAAAAGAAAGTAAAATAAGTTGATTGCTTTAATTTAACAAAAAATTTAGCCTTTGTTTTCTATAATATTTTCTTTCAAATAGGGAGAGAGTTTCAAACTGGATTATTAGAGATAGAGATATTATTCGTCAATGTTATGTCACTAAATGATGGTTTAGAGAAATAGATACAATGAATTCATGTTAGATGTTGATGCCATGTCTTTTGTTCTCTTGTTTTGATTTATTTATTCCCTTGTTTATGTTCTTCTATGCTCTAGGGAATCGAATGGTGTGGTTGGAACTGATCATAACATTGCACAGATTCAATCACCACTGCTAATGGAACCAACTCAAGTTCGTTCTGATCCAATCATGGCTGAGCTTTCTCTGGTAATGATGAGAGGAATGTAGTATTTGGATGGACAAAATAAATCATTGGTCCTCGTTTTATTGTTTGATTTGATTTGATTTTTTTCATCTGGCAGTGTGTCTTTAGATCAAATTCACACTAATTTGGTCAATTTGATGATACCTGACACAGAAAACTACAAGAGATATTACATTTGATAGGTATTTGTTGTGATAGTCAAAATTAAATGAACAAAAAGATCAATAATCAAAGCTAAATATTTTAAAGAATTAAAGTGAAACTTTTTAAACTTAGGAAAACAAAGTGCGTTTTAGCATTATTTTGATTTTTACGTGTATCATCCGTCTTATTGAAATTTAAGGATTTTCTGATGTAACTGTTGCAGGGCATTAAGCATTCAACAAGAAAGGATGAACCTATTTTGTCTTTGGATAAACAAGTTGAGTCACTCCTATCCGGGTGTGAAGAGCTCAAGAATTTTGCAAGAGAGATACACATAAAATGTGTTAATTACGTTGTGATTGATGGGTGGTCAGGTCCTGAGGAATTTTCAGTAACATGGAAGGAAACAGGGCAGCTTAGCATAAAGCAGCCACCACCTGGAATGGAAATATTGAAATCATCCATTGGGAACTTGAGCAATATTGAAGGCTCAGATGTGCGTGATCAACCATCTATGCGTATGCCTAAGGACCTACATTGGTTGACATGTACGAATTACCTTAAGGTTTCTAAGAGCATTGATGGTGAACAAGACACCAAGAAACCCAAGCCACATATTCTATTTGATGGCTTAAAGGTTAATAAAGGAATAATACATTTACATCAGGACCACCCTGATCACGACCACCCCGATCAAGACCACCATGCCATGCCACTTCCACTTATTTCCCACGGCGGCGGCGGCGGTGGCGGCGGCGGTGGTCGCCGCCGCTTAATGGACGGCATACAAAGGAGAATGAATATTGAAGAAATTTTTTATCAAGAGAAGTCGAGATCTCCAAATGTATCCCACAAATACCAGATAGGAATGACGTGGAGAATGAAGAAAATGAAAGGTGGATATATGTATAACATTTTGGACTAGTTAAATGGATTCATTATTATATAAATTAATTAATTATTGACAAATATATATATATATATATATAATTTTATATTTTGAAAATACTCCAATGTTTGTGATGATTCAACTCAAAAGGAAGAAGTAAAAAGTTTGAAGGTGTCTGTGATGACACTCTTATGGACTCACATATTTAGTGAATATTTTATAATGTATTTGAATGTCAACTACATATTTTATCAAATCCGTGTGCCCAAACAAAAATATTTGAACCAAATTTTAACTTACGAGAAATTTGACAAATCTATAGCTTGTTTGGTTACGTATTAAAACTTGCATAGTCAAAATAATCAAAAAATCTGAATGGATTAGGCTTAGTCTATAAACCTTGACTTTTTTAAAAAGAAAACTATTATTTATTACTAAAGAATGAGATAATTGTTAATTAAATTTTAAATAATATATTATATGTCAACATAAAATAGTGTGTCATACTATTAACTAGTCTTTTTACCTGCATACAAGTTTATAAACCTATTTGGTTTATACAAACTTTCAATCCAACTATTCAATTTAAATATTATGTTATGACAAAAACTAAAATATAATTAATTAAAAATAGACATATAAAAAAATAGAATGATGATAAACAATATAGCTAGACATAAAGATTAAATTCAAGATAAAGTTAAAAAATATTACCTCTATTTATCTGTTCATAAATAGAAGTGTATCATGCATGTAATTTAATTTTTCCCTATCGATGTTGGTTAAAAGTTAAAGAAACCCATAATTCTATTTTTGTTTTGAATAAATGATAACTTTCACTACCATCAAGTTTTACATTATGGTCACTAATGACTTCTTTTAATGGAGAAATCTAATATATTTTTTTTGGTTGGCTTGCTGCCTAATACATTTTCAGAATAATATTTTAATTATTTTTCATTGATTATTTTATTTTTATAACTAACATTTTTACATAGTCTTTCACCCCATGTTATCTAACATTATTATTACACACAATAATAGAAATAGACTTACATAACCGGGGTGTTTATGTTTAAGCTATCTAAACAGAGTCTAGATAAATTGTTTTACACGATTGTTAAGTATTTTATTATAGAGTCAATAAAAAAATTATAATTAATTAATTATGCAAGATATGTATAGTTTTTTTTCTCATTTAAATAATTTAATTGTAACTATTTAATAGTGATTTATAAAAATAATTGTTATAACTAAATCATAACTTTTTTTTTAAGTAAATTCAATTTCAATTTAAAAAAAAAAAGTTGATCATTGATTCATTAGCATGTTGTATATTCGAAACTAAATTATATAACTGGCTATAACCGTAATATAATTAATATTTATAGCTAAAGTCAGTGTTCAAAATTTATTTAAATAATTAATTTTATACTTAATATATTTTTACAATCCTTTCATATTTTAATAATTACATTATACATAATTAATAAAAATATAGGTTAAATGTTGTTTGAAAAGACAATAAAGAAAAAGAAAGAAAATGATGAAATAAGAGGAATAATGAATCAGATAAATAAGTAGTAAATGAATATTCAATTTAACATAAAATTAATAAATATAATAAGTTTGATAATTTTAATTTTTTAAATAAATTATAAAAATATAATAATAAAAGAGTGAAATTGTCTCATGAACATAAAGACAAGAGTAATTATTAGAAAAAGAATCTTTTTTTTAATGATTATGAGCTCAAATAAATTTCTTTTATAATTTATAAATAATTTATAGGTATAGCCAATTTTGGAACAGATAACTATTTATGCGTGAACATGTTTTAATAACTTCTATCAAATACTGGAATTCAGGGTATTAATACAACCGTTTGGTTCATACTTATGTCAAAATTAAATCCAAACTACACCAGTTAATTTTAATATATTTACTAAATTTGGTTTTATTCGGTATGTTTTATCAAAATGTTAATAAAAACATATTTAATTTATTTAAAGAATATATTTTGATTAATTTTTTTAATGAATCCTGTCATTTAAATCAATTTAATTAAACAATATGAAATAATCAATAATCAATATAATTCAAAATATTTAACTAAAATTAATAATAAATTATATTAATAAAAGTAATCCGTATGAAAAATAGGTATTAGTCCAATAAAGTTATGGTTTATACATTAATCTAGCTTAGATATTAGCTTAATATAAATCACACCAAAATAATAGTACCCACATGTAAGGGAAAGAGGCCCAATAATATACTTGCATGGGGAAGAGGCCCAACAATAGAGGCCCAACAACATATTTGCATGAGAGAGTGACCCAACAATAAAGGTGCAATAGCTTGCTAAGATTAGTTTAAGTTAGGATTTTCACGAATAGATATTAAGCTAGCTTAGGTTAAGTTAAAGGATTTCAAATGTTAAAATAAATGTCAACTATAAAGAAAGAAAAAGTTTGAAATGTCAAAAAGAGGAATACCATTTCACTCATGTTAAAATCCCCTAAAATTAATATATAAAAGAATTTAAATAATTATATATATATATAATATTTAATTTGAGTTATTTTGAGTTTGAAAATTATTTAAATAATTGTGTGTATAGAAAATTTAATTTGACAAATGTATTATTGTTAACTTTTAATAAAATACTTAATGTTTTTTATGTTGCCAAAAACAATTTATATCTTCTGTCTTCGTTTATTTTATATCATAAACATTTGAAATTAAGTATCAAGAATCTAAATACCAAAGACTGTTCATTGAAAAAAAGTTAATATAAACAAATCACCTATCTTATATTATTTTTGTTGAATAAATTAAAAAATAGATATATTATTTTTAAAATCCAAATGCTATTTTTTTTATTATTAATTATCACTGAATTTGAAAATCATTAAAATTTTAGAATTAGTTAAAAGAGAACAAAAACATTGGAAGATTGATGCGAAAATCATGGGGCGAAACAAGGTAGGAAAGCAAATTTCAGAAATGAGAGAGTGATAATGAAACTACCAAAACTCAAAACATAGATTTTCTTAATATTTTATTTCTATTATAGTACTATAAGTGTTATTTATTTATATAAAGAAAAGTTGAAAAAATTTGGGGAGGTAACTGCCTGTCACATGAACGTGCCTCCGCCCATTATTATTAATAATAATAATAATAATAATAATAATAATAATATTATTATTATTATTATTATTATTATTATTATTATTATTAGTTATGTTTTTAATGCTTGGGTGTGATTTTTTTTTATAAGAATGGAGAATGAATATATAATGTATTTTCAATAGTGGAATGTGAATTGAATTATATTTGTCCGATATGATTGATGCAGGGAATTGTTTGGATGAGATGTAGCTTGACATTGGAACTCTCTCAGAGTTAAGAATATAACTAAGTTTTGAAATTTTTCTTATAAGTTGAGATTGTTTCTTTGACATGTTGTGATAAATAGAATTATTAAATGTGATAGAGATGATGATAGGAAGTGATGACTTGATGAGAGGGAGAAGTACTCAAGTGTGGAATATATGTGTTATTTTTGTTGTGTCAATTTGCATTATAACTAGATAAAAAGGTGGCAAGTTATATATACTATTTAATATGAGGTGATGTATTATAATTAGATTTGATATGTGGGAGGCTATATATGTTATTTAATATTACGTGTATTATAACTTGATTGAATAGGTGAGAGATTATATTTGAGGAGTCTCATAATCAAACTTGATAGGCAAGAAGTTATACCTTTGTGTGTGTTATAACTAGACCAGATAGGAGGAAGGTTACATGTTATTTATGATGACTTGTGTGTATTATAACAGGATCGGATAGGTGAGAACATATTAAAGACATGAACTCTTAAATTATTATCAACTGATTTTTGAATGATATCCTTTTACATAATATTGAGGTGAAATGAGGACATGCATCAAGTGCACATAGATGATTGTGAATGTGATATTATTCTAACAAATGGTGTGATTATATTATTTTTCTTGTCCCTACAAGGGTGAATGTTTTATATTTATATTTTGAATTTTTGACTTTACCCTTTATGTTCACCCTTGCATATTGCATATATGGTTGATGTGTGTGATGAACATGAATTTATTTTCATTGGAGCATACAAGCAAGGGTTATCTTTAGATGTTAGTGGAGGTTTAGAAGCTGCATAGTCTCTTGGGAGTCATCTAAAAGAAGGAGAAGAAAAAAAAAATATAATGTCTATATGCATATGACTTAACAACTGTCTTTCCAACTGAAGTTGAAATATTGTGATATTTAGTTTTGTCCAACAAAGTTAGTTTTATGTAATATATTTTAAAATGTGGTACAACTTTTCTATGTATGTATATTATTTAGAGGTTACGATAGTGATATGATGTGACATGGCGAAAAAATTAACTTGAATTTTTATAAATAAATTAATAAAGATCTTATTAAAATCTAAAATCTAGACTTAGAGAAGTCATATTACAACAAGAAGTAAGATCCATACATTAGTAATGACAATGTTATATAATATGAGATGATCACCATATAAAAAAGTTATTAATCTACTTGTTTTAAGATCATTGGTAAGATATTATATTAAAGAAAATTAAAAGAGAACTATTATACGGAGGGGTGTTTTGTTTTATAAATAATTGTTTCATGTAACACAAATTCGTACAAACAAACATTTTCCTTTTAGTAATAAACCACGAGGAGAAGGGAGGAAAAACAACTAACTGTAAGTATATATAGGAGTAATGAATTAGATTTCTTACTCTTTTCTTGATTTAATTTAATAATTTTATATTTTAAAAATTACAACTTCAATTCTGAGTAATTAATTTTAAAATAGGTTGCAGTGAAAAATAAAAAATGTAAGAATAAAGAAAATTACATTGTAATCTTATTTTGTTCATCTTCCACATTACTAAAGGTCACGTCTAATCCCTTGAACTAAGTCAGAGATTTTCTTCACTAATGTAAAGTTACAATCCCATCACGATATTCCTACACCAACATTCAAAAAAAACACTCATTTTCTTGGCTACAAAGCTCTTACCTATCAATTCGGTAAATATCAATTCTTTCGTTAAAATACTATGGTGAATAACAATCTTATAGAAAAGAATGAAAAAGAAGAGATATAATAATTATTTCAAACTCTAGTAGGATAGGTCTTACGAATAAGACTTTTACATGACAAGGCTCATGAGAGGCTTTTCAATTTTTATTCAGAATGAGAGAAGAAAGTGAAAGTTTTATTCTTAATTGATGAATAATGATATGAAAGTCAAGTTACATTCTGAATTTGAGAATTACACTTAAATAGATAAAATGAAAACCTTTTAATAATATTAAAAAGTACAGCTATTGTGAATATTTTAAAATTTAAACTTAACAATCTATTACTAAAAAATTAACCTCAATTTAAAATTTAAAATTATGAATTAAGTTTCTCACTCTTTTTCAATTTAATTTAATAATTTTATATTTTAAAAATTATAACCTCAATTCTAAGCAATTAATTTTAAAATAAGATATAATAAAAAAATAAAAAGTATAACTGTAACCTTATCTTAAAGTCAATTTTTTTTTAACAAATACACCTAAACCAACTTGATTTTAAATATTCAGATAAATTTATTTTTGTAATTTTAAGACAGTGAAATAAAGTGGAAAACCAAGAAAGACTGTAACTAGAAACCGCAAGGAAAAAGCACTGAAGTTGCATCCACCATGACTACGTACAGTTACGCGCGTTGACTTTAGTTTTTCCTTGAATTTAAGGAGTAACATAAATCACCAAAAACAAATCTTCAAAGTGTCAGATTGTGGTCGTTGATGGTTCCACGGGTTTGTCTTAATCACTTATGTACCGGGCTAGGGATGAGCACCGAATTCACCCTTGAGGCACCGAGCTCATCCCCACTGACCGGGTTGAGCTCGACATGAACCTAACATATCTGAATAAATTTGGACAGTATCTTTTTCCTGATATTTCGGGATTCTTAGGCCTGAAGCAATCTTCCCCACGAAATCCACGAACATGGAACCCTAATTGTGATCCCTATAAATACTAATAGAGGAATCAACAATGAGGGAAAAAATAAAACCTAAATCACTCACACATCAACGAGGGTTCCAACCCTTACGCCGCCGGATTTCTTAGGGCCGAGCTCAGCTCGGACCACCTCAAAATCCAGCGAGAACATTTGGCGCCCACCGTGGGGCAAGATAATTCTTAATTCCATAACCACTTTCTAGTTCTCAATCCCGAAACACTCCCAGATGGTTTGCACACGCAGTAACTCCAACATCGCAATAGACCCCGCCATAGCGGAACTCATTCAGTCACGGGTGGATGCGGCGTTGGCAGAGGCTAAGGCACGAATGGACGCTTGCGAGGAAGCTTTGCGAGCCCATAATCGAGAAATTGAGAGGGCATTGCAGACCACACAGGCAAATTTAAATATTGTCCAGCGACAGCGCGAAGCCGATCTTCTGGAATTGCAGGCCCTACGACAAAGGAACCTAGAAACTCAGGGTAGGCCCCCCCTCATTCCCAACCGGGAGGAAGAGCCAAGGGTTAGGGAGGAAGCCCGGTCCAATTCACGCGTCGGTCCCCACAACCAGCGCATTACCGGGGAGGATATGCATGTCGCGACCTCCACGCCCCGGTATGATATCTCTCAGATACGGGCGGCGAACTCTTCAGCTCGGCCTGGTACCTCCCAGGTTCAGCCATTCGCAGACCTCGGACCCCCTCCTCGGACATCTGGCCTTGGTCAAGTTTGGAATCTCCACCCATTCATTCCGGCTATCCTCTCCGTCCGAGTTCCAGAATCTTAGAGATGGTCGTCCCACGACAAGTACAATGGCACGACGGATCCGGTTACTCACGTGAGGGCCTTCCTCACTCAAGCTGCTATGACCGTGGACGATGACTACGTGCTCTGCCGAATGTTCCCCTCAACCTTGAAGGGGATAGCCCTAGATTGGTATTACTCACTCCCCCCGTTGTCGATCGATTCCTTCAATTCCCAGTACGAACACTTCCAAGCCCGGTTCGCGGACGCCAGACCGACACCGACCACCTCGATATCCCTTCATCACTTGACGCAGGGAGAAAAAGAATCGCTTAGGGACTACATGGCCCGTTTCGCGCTGGCCTGCCGGTCCATACCCAACCTACACCCTGTTGTCGCGTTACACACCATCCAGGCCGGACTCAACCCCGGCCCCTTCTCCGACTCCCTCTTCACTAAACCTCCGGTCAACATGAACGACCTCCGCTCCCGAGCTGCCCACTTCATGAGCATAGAGGATAATGCGGCCAAGCGCCGAACTCGTGAGCACGGTAATCCACCCAAGCAAAAGGAGTCCTCCTCTTCTCGTCGGGCGGAGTCAAGAAAAGAGCGCCGCTCCAGTTCGTATACCTCATACACCCCTCGAATGCGTCCCGGGGACATGATTTTTAGAGAGGCATGGGCGTTAGACTTAGTTCGCCGTCCTAAGGCTTCCCAGTCTCCAGCGGATGCCGACCCGACCAAGCAGTGCGCTTATCACTAAAACACAGGGCACACCACCGAAGATTGTCGCCAAGTGCGAGACCTCATAGAGCGACTCATCAGGTCAGGCGAGCTACGAAGATTTGTGCAAGAGGAGCAGAAATACCAGGAGAGGTATACCGGGCCAAGTTCCAAGACCCGGTCCCGAGACCAAGATCGAGACACCCGAGATGGCCCAAGTAAGCGCACCAACAGAGGCTGGGGTAAGGAGGCTGACCAAAATCCCGATAAGGTAAAGGGGACCATCAATACCATAACTGGAGGTTTTACAGGAGGGGGAGCTACCTCTTCGGCTCGGAAACGATACGCGAGAAGTGTCAAACACATAGGGTCGCCCAAGAAAAGAACTTTACCCTCCATCACATTCTCTGATGCCGACTTCAGCATTGAGGACCTCGACCAGACCGACCCCATGGTCATCTCGTGCACCATTGCGTGCTGATCGACCAAGGAAGCTCGGCTGACGTGTTATATTGGTCTGTCTTCAAGCAATTGGAGCTGCCCGAGTCCATCATCAAGCCGTACCCCGAGCCGCTGCTCGGATTTGCTGGAGAAAGAGTCCATTCTCGGGGGTATATCGATCTCCTCACTACCTTTGGCGGAAGCGAGGCTTACAAAATAGTGGAGGTCAGGTACATTTTGATTGATGCCGACACATCTTATCACGCAATTATCAGCAGAAGAACGTTGAACCAGTTAGGAGCCATTGTGTCCACATCGCACATGGCCATGAAATTCCTGGAGGAAAGGGGAAAGATAGTCACTGTTAAAGCTGACCCGAGGACGGCCCGGGTGTGCTATGCCCGGAGTCTGAAGGTCGCACATACTCCATCAAAAAAGAGGAAGGGAGGCCGACCTCGAACACCTGTTCTGTCCATAGCAGCGCCGACGAACCGTTGGATATGGATCCCCGGGCAGAATTTGAGGAGGAGCGTCCCTCCTTCGCTGAACCTCTCGAACCGCTGCAGCTCGGCCCGGAAACGGGTCAAGCCACCAAGGTAGGCACTTCCATGCCGACCTCTATCCGTCAGGAAGTGATAGACACCTTACGCGAGAATGCAGACCTGTTCGCATGGAAGCCGTCTGACATGCCCGACATTGACCCTAATCTGATGTGCCATAAGTTATCCCTACTTCCTCATGCCCAGCCAGTGGCGCAAAGAAAATGAAAGCTAGGCGAGGAGCGCCGTCTAGTGGTTCAAAGGGAGGTCGGTAAGCTTCTAGAGGCTCGTTTCATCTGAGAAATCATATATGCCACCTGGTTGGCCAACGTCGTGATGGTCAAGAAAGCAAATGGGAAATGGAGGATGTGCACGGACTACACCGACTTGAACAAGGCTTGTCCCAAGGACACCTACGCCCTGCCTAGCATCGACCGACTAGTAGATAACACAGCAGGGTACGAGGCATTCAGTTTCTTGGACGCCTACTTCGACTACAACCAGATACCGATGTACCCCCCCGACGAGCCGAAGACTGCGTTCATGTCGGCCACGGCCAACTATTGCTACCAAGTTATGCCTTTCGGTCTCAAAAACGCAGGAGCCACTTATCAACGACTGATGGATAAGGTCTTTAGTGCGCAGATCGGACGAAACATGGAGGTCTACGTTGATGACATGGTGGTGAAGTCGAAAACCCACGCTCAACATGCTGTTGACCTCAGAGAAATCTTCACAGAAATACGCCGACATCAAATCCGGCTGAATCTGGAAAAGTGTGCCTTTGGCGTGGGAGGGGGAAAATTCCTCGGCTTTATGATCTCGCATAGGGGAATTGAGGCCAACCCGGATAAATGCACAACCATCACCAACATGCCTAGCCCGACCTGCTTGAAGGACTTGCAGAAACTTAATGGACGCCTGGCCGCCCTCTCCCGGTTTCTCCCCAAACTGGCCGAACAAAGTAAACCCCTGTTTGCATTATTGAAACGTTCGACTCGTTTTGAATGGAATGAGGAATGTGCCGCCGCATTCAACAAGTTGAAGACACAGATCGTCGCTTTGCCAACACTTGCTAGCCCTTCTCCAGAGTTTCCTCTATGTGTTTACTTAGCAGTTCCCGAGGTTGCCATCAGCTCGGTTCTCGTCAAAGAAATCGACAGAGTCCAGACTCCGGTGTATTTTGTGAGCCGCACACTGCAACCCGCTGAGACTAGGTATCAAACTATAGAAAGGCTAGTGCTCGCCCTCGTCTTCACTGCTCGTAGATTAAGACACTACTTCCACAGCCATGATATAATCGTAAGGTCTGATTATCCAATCAGATAAATATTGCAGCGACCCGATCTTGCGGGTCGCATGACGGCTTGGGCGGTAGAGTTGTCAGAGTTCGGGCTTCAGTTTGAACCTCGGGGTCCCAAGAAGGCTCAGTTCTTGGCCGACTTCCTCACCGAGTTGCCCGAGATTGGCGAGCGTGAGACAGGCTGGACGTTAAGAGTTGATGGTTCCTCTAACAGAAAAGGAAGCGGAGCCGGCGTTATATTAGAAGGACCAGACGACCTCGTATTGTAACAGGCTATACGCTTCTCCTTTGCAGCTTCCAACAATCAAGCTGAGTATGAAGCCCTCCTGGCCGGCCTCAGGCTAGCACGAGACATGGGCATCCGACACTTAAAGTGCCTAAGTGACTCCCAGCTGGTTACTTTGCAAGTTAGGGATGAATTCCAGACCAAGAGCCCCTCCTACAACAATACTACCACCGGGTGAAAAACATGTTCTCTCACTTTGCCAAGTTCGAGATTATCCATGTTCCCCGCGAACAGAATGACAGGGCCGACATCCTGTCTAAACTGGCGAGCTCTCGTAAAGGGGGGCAACATCACTCAATCAGCCAGGAAGTCCTCATATCCCCGAGTTGGGACAAGGACGAGATCCACTCGATCAGTGCAGAGCCGGGCTCGTGAATGATCCCCTTCATCTCCTATCTGTAGGATGACATCTTACCTGAAGACAAGAACGAGGCTCAAAGGGTGCGTCGCCAGGCCCCCTACTATGTGCTAAGAGATCAAGAACTTTTCTGGAGAGACTTCTCGACCCCGTTGCTCAAATGACAAAGAGCAAGCTCAGTATGTGATGGACGAGCTTCACACAGGCATCTGCAGTATGCACTCGGGGGCAAAAAACATGGCGGCCTGGTTAGTCCGGGCTGGGTACTATTGGCCCACGATGAAGAAGGATGCCAAAGACTATGTACGGAACTGTAAGAAGTGCCAAGAACACAGTTCGCTGCCGGCAGCACCCCCAACCGAGCTCCATCTCATTTCGTCACCTTGGCCCTTTGCGTTATGGGGGATGGATATCCTCGGCCCGTTCCCGCCAGCACAGAGGCAAACCAAGTTCTTGCTCATGGCTATCAACTACTTTACCAAATGGATCGAGGCCGAGCCCGTTGCAACGATATCGGCCAAGTAGGTTCAAAAGTTCGTTTGGAGGCATATCATTTGCCGGCACGGCATACCCCAGGGCCTGATCACTGACAATGGGCGGCAGTTCACAAATGCTACCTTCTGCACATTCTTATCCCAGCTCGGCATCCAGCACCGGACATCATCAGTGGAACACCCTCAAACAAATGGACAAGCCGAGGCGGCCAACAAGGTCATCCTCAGCGAGTTGAAGAAGAAGCTTGGCCGTGTAAAAGGAGATTGGGCAAAAGAAATACCGAGCGTATTTTGGGGATACCATTGCACACCCCAATCCTCCACTAACGAAACACCATTCCGCCTCACTTATGGGTTCGACGCCATGATACCAGTTGAGGTCGGAGAGCCCTCATGAAGGAGGTTGACGTATGCGTCCTCAAGTAACGAGACTGCTCTCAGGGAGGAGCTCGACCTTATTGAAGAAGTTCGGGAAGAGGCTAGAGTTAGGGAGATGGCCACGAAATTGCGAGCAGCTCGTCGTTATAACTCCCGAGTTCGAGAGCGGTCTTTCGTACCTGGTGATCTCGTTTGGAGAAAGACCGGGGAGGCAAGGAGAGACCGAGCTCATGGTAAGCTCGCCGCCAACTGGGACGGCCCCTTTCACATCCTCGAGACCCATCAGAACGGAGCTTACAAGCTACAAGAAATGGGGGGACATCTAATCCCCAGAACTTGGAACGCTAGTCATCTAAAGCCCTACTTTAGTTAATGTATTCCTTTATTATTTAGCGTTCAGTACGGTCAAATTTAGACAATTTGTTAAAATTTTAACTTGTCAATAAGGTGTACTCTTTTTCCTAAGCCCGGGTTTTTCCCTAAGGAGGGTTTTTCCGGGAAAGGTTTTAACGAGGCACCACACTAGTATTCAATAAAGAAGAATTTCTATCATCACTCGTGTTCTTACCGTACTCGGCAGCTACCGAGCTAAAGGAGACATCGTCCCTTTACCAGTTCTTACCTTGCTCGGCGGCTACCGAGCTAAAGGAGACATCGTCCCTTTACCAGTTCTTACCGTACTCGGTGGCTACCGAGCTAAAGGAGACATCGTCCCTTTACCAGTTCTTACCGTACTCGGCGGCTAAAAGCTAAAGGAGACATCGCGTCCCTTTACAAAGTCTTTACCGTGCTCGGCGGCTACCGAGCTAAAGGAGACATCGTCCTTTTACCAGTTCTTACCATGCTTGGCGACTATCGAGCTAAAGGAGACATCGCATCCCTTTACAAGTCTTGTGCCATGCTCGGCGGCTACCGAGCTAAAGAGGCATCGCGTCCATTTACAAGTTTCTACAATGCTCGGCGAGTACCGGACAATAGGTGAAGTCAAGCATCGAGCTCGGACCCGCTACCCGTTGGAGGTCGGTCAAATTAGCGGCCTCAAGCTCAGACCCGAGACCCGTTGGAGGTCGGTCAGGCGAGCGACATAAGCAATATATAAATAACACAAGTACAGAATAAGACGACAACATTAAAATAGAAGAGCACGACATGAAGATGAAACAATGGCGAAAATAAATAGTAAGCATTGTGCGGCCTCGAGGACCTTAATTACAAAAGGTGAAACGACCTTCCTGGCCGGCCACGAAGAAATTACAAAATAACAAAGAAAATTCAGTTGGTGCGGTCCACCCATTCCCCATCCACGACATCCTTGACGTAGTCGAAGGACTCGGGATTCAATGCCGGAGCCAGGTGACAAGCTTGGCGGACCGCCCCATCAATGCCTTGGCAAAAGCTCGTCACCACGGCCTCTTCCATTTCGTCCATGGTAGATCTTTGCTGCCCTATGGTCTTCTCAGCGGTCGCGAGCTTCTCGGTCAACTCAAGGACCTTCAGCTCGGCACTAGTGGCTCGGTCCCCAGCCAAGACCGCCTTGCCCTCCAACTCCTCTTGAGCGGCTTTGGTAGCAATGAGCTCTTGCTCGAGCTCCTTCAGGGCGGCCTTGGAAGTAACGAGCTCTTGCCCGACCTCTTCCTTCTCCAGCCTTAACTTCGTAGCCTCGATCTCCCAGGTCACTACCCGGGTAGCGAACTCCTGCTCACGGCGAGTAGAGGCAGCCTCTAACTCGGCCACCTTGGCAGAGAGACCGGTGGTCTGATTTGCCCACCTCTTCCCATGGCGAACTATGGCCATCATCCGAGCGAGTAGCACCTCGGCCCCATCAAAGTTTTCTTCTACTCCCACAGCATCCAATGCATTGTCGTAGAAGCTGGGAAAGGGATCGCCGAGCTTGATGTGCTCACCCCGGACGGCCGAGTCCCATAAGGATTGGCCGGGGAGGACGTCGGCCATCATCTGCTCGATACGAGGCTTTGAGCCCTCCTTGCTGCACCACGACGGGCCAAGAGGCAGCTTGGCCGAGGTCTTCACGACAGGAGGGGGCACTTCCACCCTCCAATGCCGGGGGGGACACTACCGCGTCGGTCAGCGCGGGAGGGGGAGCCGGGTTGGCAACGACCTCCTCCTGCCTTAGCTTTTTGGAAGGAGTCTCAGCACCCTTCGGCCGAGCACCAGCGCCCTCCTCTCTTGGTCTCTTGGTGGGGCTTTGGGGAGGAGGGGAGATCGGCGGACGAGAAATAGGACTGGGGCCACCCGAGCTTGCACCTCGCCCTCTCGGCCCAGAGCCTGGGCGACGAGCCCTCAGTGCAGCAATTAGATCAAAGTTCCCAGACATTAGCTCTACAAGAAAATCAAAGTAAACAGCATATTAGAAAGGTAATTCACGACCCGGACCGAGGATAACAAAATGATTACCTAAAAAAGTGCAAATGGGTCCTCCTCCCGAGCTGAATGTATTAAGGCCCGATTACTAATAGGCAGTGGAAGACCATGCAAAACTTGGAGGGCATTCTTGTCTCCCGGAGTGAGATCGACTTGGGGAAACTTAGTATACTTTCGGGGGAGGCACCAATGTAAGGGATACCTCGGCTCCAGGTCCTCCCTCAAAAAGAAGGCTTTGATAGCCCTATTGTTAACAGGAGACATCCTAAAGTATCGGCTCTTGAATCTCTTGTAGGATTGCGAGTAGGGGACAAGCAGGCCGCCCCCAGCTCGTGAGCTACTTAAAGAAGCCCACCCCACCTTCGGGCCGTGCTTGAGTTGAAAGTGATGAAGGAAGACTCGAGAGCTCGGCCTAAGGCCCAAGAAGTGACACAAAATTTCAAAGGCTCGGAGAAAGCCCCAACTGTTCGGATGGAGTTGGCTTGGGGCGACGTTAAGGAAGGATAGGACCTCGGTCTGACAGCGGGTCAGCGGGAAAACTATGCCGTACTCCTTGAACATATATTCGTAGACCGAGATGGTATATCGGTCGTCCACGAGTGCACGAGTATGCACCCTTTGGTGAGGCCGGCACGGCCTGAAACTAACCTCCTCACTATACCGGGCTCTCACGACTTCATACTCGTCTATAATGCTCTGTACCTTATCGCAATCATCGTAGAAGGAGACGTGATCAAAGACCTCGTCCAAGAGCCAAGAAAAGTCTGGCTCGCGAGCCAGCACAGGGATGACGAGGTCGGCCTCCTCGGGCTCCCTCGCTTCCTCTTCCCTGACCGCGCCCGGGGAAGCCCTTCCACAGCTGGAAGTTTCCCTGGCACCATCAACTGACATTACCTTGGCCCCAACAGGGGGGCCTCGGTTGCGGCGGAGGCGGAGCCAGACTCAGGGCCCTCTTCTGCCGTGGACACCTCGTGCGAGGAAGATGCAATTTCTACAGATTCAGGTTCCGAACCCGAGACAGAGCTAGCTACCATGCTCTCTATACTACGAGTAGCGGTAGAGTGTGAAGAAGACATACCTAAGAGGATGGACGCGAGAGAAGGTGGCGAACAAGAGACTCTGAGAGGGAGAACTCTTGGGGCGAGAGCAGAAACCCTAGAGTAAGAGGGAGAGCGCAAGAGAGAAGATGAAGGAGCGAGAGAGAAAAATGAAGAAATGAGGAGGCCCAAGGTATTTGAAGAGGAGAAAAGAGCCGTTGGAGGGGCAGTTAACGCAAGTATAACCGCAAGGCCCCTCAACGGCCCACTAAGCCTCGTTCAAGCCCATTAAGTGCATAACGTAAAATTAAATGAAAATGAATGAAAAAATTAATAAAATTAAACAAAGGAATACCAACCGTTTCGGCAGTTTCCCGCCATTAGACATCGGGAGACCGAATTCATGACTTAACTCATGCCAATTAATCGCTTGGCCTGAGCTCGGGGGGCTGATGTACCGGGCCGGGGATGAGCACCAAGCTCACCCTTGAGGCACCGAGCTCATCCCCACTGACCTGGCTGAGCTCGACATGAACCTAACATATCTGAACAAATTTGGACAGAATCTCTTTCCTGATATTTCGGGATTCTTGGGCCTGAAGCAATCTTCCCCACGAAATCCACGAACATGGAACCCTAATTGTGATCCCTATAAATACTAATAGAGGAATCAACAATGAGGGAAAAAATAAAACCTAAATCACTCACACATCAACGAGGGTTCCAACCCCTCACGTCGCCGGATTTCTTAGGGCCGAGCTCAGCTCGGACCACCTCGAAATCCAGCGAGAACAACTTATATTCTAGCTTTTGCAAGTCACCTTGGTAAATTTTCTCGAAGATTATGCAAAAATTTTCTCAAGTTATAATGCGAGTAACATATGATCTATGCAAAATTTTCCTCTGACAGTAAGCATAACATCAAAATTACGACACCTAATATACAAATTCATAACTTGTTCACACGAAACCACTATATCATAAAACACAGACATAAAATTTTCCCATGACACTTGCAATCATCATGTACTCACACCAACATGCATTGTTTTCCAATTCCGGCACGTTCTGATGATTGATTTCCAAATACAAGCAAATAATGTTTTTCTGTTATGATTAAATTGAAAGATTTCTTCAAAAAACATGTACAGGTATTAGGCAAAAAATCTTATCCATATTTTTTTAGTTAATATATCCTATGATCTATGACAATACTTCTCCAGTGTACTTCAGAATCCTCCTAACTTCCTAGCTTACATGAAGTTATAATCTTTTTTGGAAGTCAATTTGGTAAAGGTTACTTACCAGGTCATATCAGTCTATTATGATTTATGACTGACTATGTTGGGATAAAACATGGGAACTTACTTTTGAGAATTTCAATATGAAGAACGAAGAATTTGTTATGTTTGAGAATAAAGTAGTTCTGTGCTCTCTCAACTGTTATCTAAACACATTATATCTTTGTCCAAATCAGTATGCTAATCTTTTCTTCTAGATCTTTTTTCATGTTTAGTTGTGCTGGGTGATTTGCTCCTTTACAGATTTATTTCAGTTTGCAGACAGAACCAAAGTTACTTGATGAGGGAAGGCCTAGAAGCCAAATCCATTAAGACACAATTTCTTTCCAATGGAACCCTCGTCTTCTTGTGATGGTACTGAAATAAAACATGATGTCTTCATCAGCTTTAGAGGCCCAGAAATCCGCAGAGGTCTGCTTAGCCATTTGAAAAAAGAATTTTGCCGCAGGCAAGTTGAAGTCTATTTGGATGAGAATCTTACAAGAGGGGATGAAATATCATCCGCACTCTTCGAAGGAATTAAAAATTCGCAATTTTTACTGGTTGTATTTTCGGAAGATTATGCTTCATCAAAGTGGTGCTTGGAAGAGCTTGCCAAAATGATTGAATGCATGGAAACAAATAACAGGGTTTTTCTACCTGTTTTCTTCAACGTGGACCCATCACATGTGCAGAACCAACATGAAGAATATGGAGTTGCTTTAGCTAAACATGAAAAAACACTTAAGGGAAACATGCTCCAGGTACAGAATTGGAGATCTGCTTTGACTAAAGCTGTTAATTTATCAGGGTTTCATCATCCAAAAAATTATATGTAAGTTTTCTTTTCTTTTCTAATTTTCCAAATGCACTTTGAACTTATACATTTTTTGACCAGTTACTAGTGTATGAGATTTTATTTTGTGCAAATTAGAGAAAGGAAGAGAAGTGAAACCAGTGTGAAATAAATTGATTGCTTTAATTTTAACAGAAAATTTAGTCTTCATTTTCTGTACTTAATTGCACATTGCACATTTTGTCTCATAACTTCAACATCGCGACTGTATTATTTATTTGTCCTCTGCTGAAAACAAAACACTACCTTCAACTCAAGCCATTTCCCCTTACAAGAACGGTACCTTCTTCACTTAGCAAGACTCCTTATTATGCACATCTCCCATACTTTTAGCAAGAAGGGTACCTTCTTCACTTAGCAAGACTCCTTATTAAGGACATCTCCCATACTTTTAGCAAGAAGGGTACCTACCCATCTCCCATACTTTTAGCAAGAAGGGTACCTTCTTCACTTAGCAAGACTCCTTATTAAGGACATCTCCCATACTTTTAGCAAGAAGGGTTTAGGGTACCTACCCTTCTTGACTTAGGACTTTTAAAGTGTTAGATTATAAGGGGAGAACTTCACACATATATCTCCACATTAATAAAATATTGTCCGCTTTAGGCTTAAGCCCTCATGGTTTTGTTTTTGGGCTTTCCCCAAAAGGCCTCTCACAAATGGAGTTATATATATGTATTTATATATTCATGTGGCTTCTTTTATTTATCCGATGTGGGACATTGTTTGCGAACAACATCCTAACATCTTCCCTTAAACAAAGACCCACTTAACCTTCTCTCCTACAACGGGATTCACCTCCTCTTCTCCCCTACAGCTGGATCCACCTGACCCCTAACCTTGCTAGGTCCATCACTAAGCCGCCGGTCCAAATCGAACCATCGGCTCTTATACCACTGTTGGACCATCAACTCTTATATTACTGTTGGATCATCGACTCTGATGTCCAAATCTTTTTCATTTGAAGGAGGATTTTAATAGATGTAATAGGAAAAAGGTAGAAAAGTGGTTAGATGTATAGCTTTGATTTTGAAAAATAGAACTTGATTGAATTTTTTCTTTTATAAATGGTGATACAATTGTCTATTTATAAATTTTTAAGGTAGATAATTGTCTTTTCAAGATTGATCAATTTAGGAATATTTTAGACTTTAGATCCTAGACTTATGAATATTCTAAACTAACCTTCTTATTTCTAATTTTTCTAGATTTCTCTTGTAAAAAGTTTGTTATTTTTTTTATTTTTATAAATTTATAACACTTTCAACATCGCTATCACCACCATCACGAATAAGATCAAAATAAGATGATACCATCTTGTTCGTTCCAACACACCGTTCTAGTATCTTATGTCTCTATTCTCTTTCTAGTTTCTTTACTTCTTTTGGACAAACCAAAATGCATGAGTGTAGTTCAATATATTCTCCAATAAACTAATACCAAAACACATGTCAGTGCCTCCAGGCTCAATGTTATATATGCTATTAAGTTATGGCCTATAGAAATACATACAATTAATTCAAGTTAGATGTTACTTTCAAGTATGTAAAGAAATGATAAGACAATTATAAATGATGGAGTGTAATTCTTTATTGTATATTTACATCTGAACAGGAAATATATAAAATATATAGAGATTTATTTTTCTAATTATAAACTAATTATGTGCAGATTCACTAATTAAGATTTTATTATTAACCATTATGAGCAATAATGTGAAATTATGATAATTATTATTTTGCTCTCTTTGTCTTAGTATTATTTATTCCCTTGTTTGCCTTCTTTTGCTAGGGATGAATCTCATCTTGTCGATGTTATCGTAGAAGACATTTTGAAAAAACGGAGGAAGTTTGGCCAAAGTGAATCAAACGGTCTGGTTGGATCTAATCATATCATTGAACAGATTCAATTACTACTGGTAAAGGAACCAAGTAAAGTTCGTTTTGTTGGACTTTGGGGCATGGGTGGCATAGGTAAGACAACTATTGCTCGTGCTATATTTGATAAATATTCTCTACAATACGATGGCTGCTGCTTCTTGAATGTAAGAGAACAATGGGATCGACAAGGATGGAATACTTTAAGAGAGAGACTTATATGTGAACTAATGGAAGAACAAGGTCTCCATCTAAATGTCGCTAATACAATAGCAAAAAGGTTGAGTCGGAAAAAAAGTTTTCATTGTGCTTGATGATGTTAATACTCCGGAACAACTACAAAAACTGGTCCATGAAGGTATTAAACTTGGTCCAGGGAGTAGAGTGATCATAACAAGTAGAGATGAGCATGTACTTGAAAGTGGAGAAGTTCATCCAATTTATGAGGTCAAGAAAATGGATCCTCCACATTCCCTTAAACTCTTCTGCTTATATGCCTTCAATGAATGCCTCCCCAAAATGGGATACGAAGAGCTATCCCGTGAGGTAGTTAAAACCGCACATGGCAATCCATTGGCTTTAAAAGTTTTAGGCTCATATTTCCATTCGACTTCAAATCCAGAGACATGGAGGTGTGCATTAAACAAAATCAAGAAGATTCCCCATGACGGAATTCAAAGTGTGTTAAGATTTAGTTATGATGGATTGCATGAATTAGAGAAAAAGGCATTTCTAGATATTTCGTTCTTTTTCATCGAAGAAGACAAAGATTATGTCATAATGCAATTGGATTCTTGGGGTTTTCATGGTCGTAGTGGAACAGAGGTTCTCCGACAGAAAACTCTGATAACAATCTCGAATGACAATAGAATACAAATGCATGACTTGATACGAGATATGGGATTGGAAATAGTTCGTCTAGAATCCCCTGAATATCCAGAAAGACGTAGCCGATTATGGGATAAAGATAATGTATCCCATGTATTGAGAAATAAGCTGGTAAGAGAAAGATACACTACATTAATTCCCTGACAAGAGTTTGTTTTTGTGTGGAAATTTCAATCAGTATATATGAAAGTATATTTGTAATTTTATTATGAATTTTTCAGGGAACTGATAAGGTGGAAGTCATGCAAATAGATGTGTCTCAACTTGAAGATTTATTACCTCTGAATGTAGATACTTTTCGAAAGATGCCTCGTTTAAGATTTCTTAAATTTAAATACCCATTGGATGTTGAGATTGATACGTGGCAAAGTAATTTTATAGAATTGTTGCAGGTAACAAAGGGAAATGTAGTATTTTTTATTATTATTTTATCATGTGTCATTTTATTGAAATTGAAGGATTTTCTAGCTAGTGTGATGATTTCCTTTAACTGTTGTAGAACTTGATGGATTCAAAAGGAAGGAACCTTAATAAGGCTACACTGTCAAGCCGTGTTAGAGCACTCTGGGTTACACTGTCAAGCGGTGTTAGAGCACTCTGGGTAATGATGAGACGAGGAATGTAGTATTTGGATGGAGAAAATACATTATTGGTCCTGATTTTATTGTTTGACTTTCTGAGTTTAAAATATTTTATTTTTTTCATCTGGTAGTGTGTCTTTGATCAAGTTCACACTAATTTGGTCAATTTGATGACACCTGACACAGAAAACTACATTTGATAGGTATTTGTTGTAATAGTCAAAATTAAATGAACAAAAAGATCAATAATCAAAGCGAGAAATATTTTAAAGAATTAAAGTGAAACTTTTTAAACTTAGGAAACTAAACTGAAACCAAAATATCAGATAGGAAAACAAAGTGTATTTTAGCATTATTTTGATTTTTACGTGTATCATCTGTCTTATGAAATTTAAAGATTTTCTGATGCAAGTCTTTCTTTAACTGTTGCAGGGCAATAAGCATTCAACAAGAAAGGATGAAAATGAACCTACTTTGTATTCGGAAAAACAAGTTGGGTTACTCATATTCGGGTGCGAAGAACTCAAGAATGTTGCAAGCGAGGTTCACATAAAATGTGTTAATTGCGTTGTGACTGATGGGTGCTCAGGTCCGGAATTACCACCTGGAATTGAAATATTGAACTCATACATTGGGCACTTGAGCAATATTGAGGGCTCAGATGTGCATGATCAACCATTCAAGGATACGCGTACGGACCTATATTACCTGAGATGTACGGATTACCTTAAGGTTTCTAAGAGCATTGATGGTGAACAAGACACCAAGAAACCCACCAAGCTACATATTCTATTTGATGGCTTTAAGGTTTATAAAGGAATAATTATTAAATGTAATAATTAATTATTATTTTTATTATTAGAGTTGGTTTAGAATTAGTTATTCTATATCAGATATAATGCAGCACTGATGAAGAAAACAATGCAAAATAATCAGTCGTTTTTCCCTTCTTTCCATTCTTTCTATGGCCCGGAGTTATGTGGCCTGGAATCTTTCTCAGACATATTGCATCTAGTTTATGAGGTTAATTGACCATTTGGGGTTATTTTAAAAAAAAAATTATGTTAATAAGTTTGTTTCAAAAATTTGTATTAAGGGTTTGTTTTCAAAGGCGTTGTTAAAAGACAAAACGTCTCCTTTAACATGAGTTATTGATAAAATGAGTCTATTTAAAAGAAGATGTTGAACTGTTCAATGTTATTAAAGGCGTTTAATATTAATATAAAATGACAGTTACCATATTATTTGAGTAAGGAGACATCTAAATTTGAAACGTTAGTTATTTATAGAATAAAAAAAAAATATTAGTTTAAAATAAGGAGACGTTTAGATTTTAAACGCCTTCCTTGTAACTTAAAAATCTTGATAAAGGGAGGCGTTTGGTGTATAAACGTCTTCTTTTGAATTTCGAACGCTCCTCAATCATTAAGTGTCTCGTGTTGAGCACTAAAGGAGGTGTTTATTACTCAAACGCCTCTCTTTAATTCCAAAAGCTCTTCAATCAGCTTGTTCCACATGTTAAGTACATAAGGAGACATTTACCACTAAAACGGGCTAATTGACCATGTAGGGTTATTTTTTAAAAAAATTTACGTTAATGGGTTTGTTCCAAAAGTATTTACCAGAGGGGGTCTGTTTTGAGTCAAAGGCGTTAGGGAAGAAAACGTCTTCAGGGATAAACATTGGAAGACTAAACGCCTCCTTCTGGGCTGTACACGGGGCCATTTGTGATTGGGAAACTTTTTAAATTCAGGGTTTCATTATCCAAAATATTATGAGTAAGTTTTTTTTTTTTTCTAATTTTCCAAATGCCTTTTGAACTCGTACAATTTTTGTCCAGTTACTTATGTATGAGATTTTATTTTGTGCAAATTAGGAAAGGAAGAGAAGTGAAACGATTGTGAAATAAATTGATTTTCCATTCCCGATTTACTTGCAATATTTTAGACTTTAGTTCCTGGAATTATCTAGGTCCTCTTTATTTTTAATTTTTCTTGATTTTTCTTCTGTAAGACTTTAGTCGTTTATTCTTTATTTCTTAAAATTTGTGCACTTTCGACATTTCTCCTTTATATAAATTTTGGTCACTTTAACCACTGTACATAGTTGCTTAAACTTGACTCTTAGTAATGTTTAGTAAAAATATTTGTAACTTGGTCTTTAGTTGTGGAATACTCTGCATATTTTGCTTATGTTTTTCTAATAAAATGATACTTAATTGCTATATACTTAGTTCTTTGATGATGGATTCGATTTTTTGCTATTAATATTGATAATTTATTGTCGTAGTAGATAATAGTTGATCCATCTTGTTGTTTTTCCATTTTTTTAAGAATTCTTCATAGCCATATTGCTTGACTTGAAGTTTCAACAGTCACTACGTACTCTACTTCTAATGTAGATTATGTTATGCTACTGCTAAGAGATAATGTTAGATCAAGGTGATTAACGTCTCTAAGTTTTGATTTATTACAAGACAGACGGAACATTTCACATAAAGTATTACAAACAAAGTCAGACGGAACAAGCACAGACGGAACAAGCACATACGGAAGATGACCCCTCAAAGTTGAAGTTATTCGTATGTCTTAAAGCCAAGACATCAGACGGAAGTATAGACGAAACTTTTCAGACGAAGCTTACAAGCCAACCTTAAGACTGAAGATTTACATCGTTTGTCAAGTAGTGAAGTATAGTCTGAGTAACTCGCGCCAATTTCAAATCCGCTAAAGTACTCATTAGAGCTTCCAATATCTGTATGGGGATTCGAGCTTACATATGCAACACGGAAAGGTTTCTCCCTTTTCCAAGAAAATCTCTGTACAAGTCAGAAAAAGGACTGAGCACGCTATCAAATCCGCTGCGCACGCTATCTATCACTTGATTGCACTCTGACACCTTTTTGGACTGCACTTGTAGAAAGCTCAACGGCATTCTTCTGTCTCTAACGGATATCTGAAGACTCTACCTATATAAAGACTTCACTCTTCCAAGTTTCAGTTGGCGAACACGCTTATTTTGCTAAGACTTTGTGCTTTCGCTCACTGCTACATTCAAAATTCATTGTATACCCCTCTGTGAAGAGGAACTTTTCTTTCATAGAAAACTTTGTAAATCCACTTGTGTGGTGCCTTAGCCTAAGGAGGCTGTGTGTTCAAAAAATACCTGGTTGTTTAGCCTGAGAAGGTTGTGTTCAAAGAATATCTTGTTTTAGCCAGAAGTGGCTGGGTTCAAACATTACTTGTAACCATTTCACGGTTTGTAGTGAAAACTCAGTAGTTGCTGGGTAACTGGACGTAGTCTTGAATAGACGAACCAGTATAAAAATATATGTGTTTATTCTTGCTAAACTTGTGACTAACGGGGATAATCAACTTGTAACGTCTGTCCATTAAAATTAACATTTGAAGATAAGAACTGTTTCGTCTGACCGCTTTTAAACCAATAGACGAAAGGAGTTAAATTTTTTATTAACACAATTCAACCCCCTTCTTCTGTTTTATCTTTTACAAATAAATATCCTTTCCATATGTTGTTTTATCTATATGCCAAGGAAGTAACTCATTAAGCCAAGGTTGGTCACCTCGAATGACTTCATTGTGTCTTCTTTGAATTTTATCATCATCTACAAGTTATTTCCTTCCTATGTAAACAAGGTCATCTGTATACAGGGAAATAATGAGAGTTTTATTTTGGCCTGGAGTCTTGATGTGTAGGGTTGGTTCACTCATGCTCCTTTTAAATCTTTGATTGATGAAATATTGATCAATCTTACTATACCATGCTTGAGGAGCTTGCTTCAAGCTATATAAGGCTTTTCTTAGTCTCAAGATTTTAGCTTCATTGCCTTTGCTTACAAAGCCTGGTGATTGCACCACATGAATCTCTTCTTTAAGAACTCCATTTAGAAAGACAAATTTAACATTCATTTAGAAGATGTTCCACTTTTTTTGCACTATAAGAGCTATTAAAGCTCTTATTGTATCTAGACAGTGATGCAAACTCATGAGGAAATGAGGTGTGATCTTTATGGATAAGCAAGTTGTTGCCTCAATCTTCATTCACCAAAATTCAATCACTCTTAAGAAGAAGGAAACATTGAAAATGGAAGAGAATAGAGATGGGAGCGTCGTGAATGGTTAATTCAATAAGCTCAAAGGATGAACCGTCACTTGGATGCATAGATCCATGATAAGATTCAAGGTTTCTATGAAGAAAACCTTAGGAGAACACTCTCCTTTCAAAAGAGAACAAATCTCAATTCTATTTTCAAAATATTGACCAAAGTGAGTACATTGAAAATGTTAACAAACTTAAATGACCAAGCCTTCTCCCTAACACATGACCGTGAGGCATATTCACCCTTGGGTCCTTGATGGATAAATCAAGTGAAGCAAGACACCCTTCACATTGATCTATAAAGAAGGATCTAGAAAAGGAGTTATATTAAGACTCGTAATCCATCTTCTTAAGTGTGATGATCATGAAAGAAACAAGATGAAATTTTATGCCTTGGATTATAAGTAATCTTAAGGTTAGAATTCTTTCTTGAATGAGAGATCAAATCTTATAAAGTTGATTTAAATTTACACCCTTGATTATGAGTTGATCAAGTGGTAGAGATTTAAATCAAGTTAATGGAAATTCCATTAACTCTCTCTTCTCTTTCCATCCACTCTTTTAAAAAACTGTAATCCACTTACTTAATTAGATCATATTTTGGATTTGAAAATTATTTAAATAATTATATGTATAGAAATTTTAATTTGACAAATGTATTATTATTAACTTTTAATAAAATACTTAATGCTTTTTATGTTGCCAAAAACAATTTATATCTTCTGTATTCGTTTATTTCACATCATAAACATTTGAAATTAATTACAAAGAATGAACTATTCATCGCAAAGAAGTTAATGTATATATGTAATAATTTTCAGGAAAAAAATCACTTATCATATATTATTTTTGTTGAATAAATTAAAAAAAAATAGATATATTATTTTGGAAATCTAAATGCTATTTTATTTATTATTAATTATCACTGAATTTGAAAATCATCAAAATTTTAGCATTAATGAGAAGAAAACAAAAACATTGGAAGATTGATGCGAAAACCATGGGCCAAAACAAGGTAGGAAAGCAAAATTCAAAAACAAGATAAGAGAGTGATAATGAAATTACCAGAAACTCAAAACACAGATTTTTTTAATATTTTATTTATATTGTAATACTAGAACAAGTGTTGTTTGTTTTGGACAGATCCAAAGGTTAACACATGTTAATAAAAGATAATCAATAACTTCTGTAAAAGAAATAATTAACAGTTAATTCTTTGTTTAAGTGCTTGAGAATTTGAGCAAATACAAATTTAAACACGTCCTTATTGTCCTTTTGCAAAATATGTATCATAACACTGCTAGAAGACAAATCTGCTGTTACAATTTATCTGGATATATATTCCATTTGAGTTTTTAAAAATATATATTATCAACTAATAAAAGATAATTTTAATATGAAAAATTAATAAATTTATCATGTATATAATAATGTAACTACTTATGTTTAATGTTTAAAATTTATTAATTTATTTAAATCAATTGTATCTAGCTCTAATATTTGAATTGGTCCTTAGTTTTATGAAAGTTAATTTAATTTCTAGAAGAGTTTAATTTTAACATGTTATAAGTAAGAATTTTTTTAAAAATGTAATCAACCAATTAAAATTTGTCTTACATATAACTTTTAAAAAAACTATTACCAAAAATAATTATCTTCGTAATTAGATAAATAAAAAATTATATTTCATTAAATTTAGTTTTATAATTTTAAAATTTATTTTAATCCTTTAAATTAGAAAAATCTCGAATATTTTAAGTTTAATCTAGAATACTGTCTCTATCTATGAATATAATATCTATTTTTTTTTTATAATTTTAGGCTAATTAAAATTAATTTCTTATTATTTTTCTTTCATTAATTTTCTTTTATTTTCTGAGGGCTTTTTTTTTTACTTTTTAAGAAAAAATATAAAAAAAAACATGAAATACCTCTTTTAATGTAGTTATATTTAACTGACAAAAGATCTCTTAGTATATACTGGTATTTTGTTTTCGTTTATAAAATTTAGATTCAAGATATTGTGTAAAAGAAATCAAACCTCTTATTACTTAAAATATAAATAAAAAGACAAGAAATATAAAAAGATATTGTGTTATATTACAATTAATTAACTCATAAAAAATCTCTTTAACATCTACTCGGTATTCTACAAAATTTAGATTCAAAATCTCATGTAAGAGAAATTAGATTTCTTGTCACTTTTAAAATGTAAAAGGACATGAAATGTCTCTTTTAACTTAGTTATGTCATAAATTCACATGACTCATGAGAAATCTCATCGTATCTATTGTTATTTTGTTTTCATTTTCAAAATTTATATTTAAGATTCTCTGTAAGAGAAATCAAATTTCTTATCACAGATATCTGAAAATTTATTTTAACTTTTTTTTTAATTTTATGAATTGAAATAATAAATGATCAAACACTAAAATAAATGTCACTTATTAACTATAACATTGTAATTTAGTAATGATAATGACTAAAATCTTATTTCATGATTTTCAAAATCTTAAAGCATTAGGCCCATGTTTAAGAGTAGAATAATAATTTAATAACTCTAGTTTATTTAATCTTATCTTATTAAGGAAAGTAAAATTTTATTAATTATCATTATTTATAATCAATTTACTTAATGATATGCATAAATAATCATAACTATAACATGTTAATAGATAAATTAAATAATAATAGTATTTAAATATTCCTAGATTATATTTCACAAAATAAACATTTAAAATACATAATGAAACTCTTACATCTAAACAACTTAATAAAAAAACTTAAAAAGTAAGTGAAACCCCAAATAAAAAATAAATAAATCATGAGTTTGTGAGTAGTAAGTAAATAAATAAACTCACTCACAATAATAAAAAAAACCAAAACAAAATAAAAAATAATAATTAAAAAAAAAAACACAAACAAACGAAAAACCGGATTGCAATAACAACGTAAGTCAGGCACACTTCATAGTTCCTTCCTTTGATGTCTTAACATAAATTCGTCATTTTTTCACTTTCCCTTTAAAAATTTTCTCTTCTGACTCAAAATTTTGAGTTTTGAGTTTTCAGACTTTGTTGCAACGTATCACCGCTTCTCTTCTTCCCTTCTTCTGCCCAAAATTTCTCTCTCTATCTTTCTGTCTAAATCTCGTTTTTCACTGTCCTTTCTGTCTTACTTTCTTTGTTTTAACTTAGTAAGAGAGACTCACAACAGACCACACTAACCTATTTCTCATTTTTGTCTGATCAAACAAATCTTTCACTGTTTCTCTTTCTCTTGTTCCTTGGAGATCTACCCAACTTGTTTTCCAGCAATTTTTCCTAGGAAAAATATCTGGGAAACTAGTAAGTACCATTTTTTTTTTCCCTTTTCGCTATCTGGGTTGTCTTTGTTTTTGCTCAATTCAATGTTTTTGTTCTTCGGTACTGTGCTTTTTTCATGCTGTTGTTTGTTTAATTGAATTGGTTTTGATTTTGCAGAGATGAAGAGGGCAAGGGATGATATGTACTCTGCCTCTGCCTCTCAATTCAAACGCCCCTTTGCTTCATCACGTGCTGATTCGTATGACCCCTTTTTGAAATTTTGAATTTTTTTACCAATTTTTTTTTTTTTTTTTTTTACTTTTGGTGGGAATTTGTGTTTCTCTCTCTGGAAATGGAAGTTTACCCTAGTTTGTGATGTGTTAATGGAACATTGGTCTGTTGTAAAGTTTGTGTTTTTCACTTGTGGGGTTGAATTGATGTTTAATTTACTTAGGGTTGTGTATAATTTAACTTTGGAATGGGTTGTGTGGCGGGATCATGGGTAAGAAATGGATGTGTTAGTTAGGGCATGGCTAAAACAATTTGATAATCATGTGTGTGCTTTCACTTGTGTGTTGAATTTTTGTTAATTTTACTTAGGATTGTGTTGAATTTAACTTGAATTGACTTTGGAATGGGTTATATGGTGGGATCATGGGTTAAAAACAATGGACTTGTTAGTTAGGGCACGGCAAAATAATTTTATGATCATGTATGTGTTTTCACTTGTGGTGTTGAATTGTTGTTGATTTTGCTAGGGTTGTGTTGAATTTTACTTGAATTGACTTTGAAATGGGATGGTGGGATCATGGGTTAAAAGAAATGGATATGTTAGTTAGGGCATAGCTAAAACAATTTGATTATCATGTGTGTGTTTTCACTCGTGGTGTTGAATTGTAGTTGAGTTTACTTAGGGTTGTGTTTGATTTAACTTGATTTGGCTTTCGATTGCGTTATCTGGTTAGATCATGGATGTGCTAGTTTGGGTTTGGCTAAAAAATTTAACAAATCAAATGGAACATGAAGAATGAGGATTGATACCTTGTTGATTCACTTAGAAGATTGATTGATTGTGTCTGTGGGCTGTATGCTTTCAACATGAGGAATGAGGATATTGTAAATTCTGGGTAATTTGGACATTGAACAAGTGGAACATTTGATGTCTTGTAGAGATTAGCATGATATAATTGTTAAATATTTGTGGGTATCTAAAAGTGCTTTTGTGTTTTGTGTATAAAGCTATGGACAAAACCAAGTACCTGGAAGTGGAGGTGGCGGAGCCGGAGGAGGAGGAGGAGGGGGAGGGGGAGGGGGAGGTGGCAATGGTGGTGTTGGGGGGGCAGCAACTACTTCTCAGAAACTGACTACCAATGATGCCTTATCATATTTGAAGGAAGTCAAAGACATGTTTCAGGACCAAAGAGACAAGTATGAAATGTTCCTGGAGGTCATGAAAGATTTCAAGGCTCAAAGGTAGAATCTTAAGTCTTAACCCCCCCATTACACTATATGATGATTTTGAGAAGTGGAGTGTTTTACATAAAGAATCAATTTGACTCTTGTTTCTTTTCAGGACTGACACTGCTGGTGTCATAGCAAGGGTGAAGGAGTTATTCAAAGGGCACAATAATTTGATTTTTGGATTCAACACTTTCTTGCCAAAGGGGTATGAGATAACACTTGATGAGGATGAGGTTCCTCCAAAGAAAACGGTTGAATTTGAAGAGGCAATTAGTTTCGTGAACAAGATAAAGGTGAGCTAGATTTTCAGGTAGTGCCTTATTTTACTAATGTTCTTGATTCCCAGCCCCTAATTTATAGGTTTTACTTCTACAGAAACGATTCCAGAGTGATGAGCAAGTATACAAGTCATTCTTGGACATTTTAAATATGTACCGCAAAGAGCATAAGGACATTGGAGAGGTTTATAGTGAGGTAAATGCTGTCCGTTTTTTTTTTTTTTTTTTTTTTTTTTTTTTTTTTTTGCGGGCACCCTTAGATGATATTTTCCTTGTTCTCTTTAAAAGATTTTTGGTTGAATGTTTGCTCTCATTTTTATTTTAAATGAAATTTCTAGGTTGCGACCCTTTTTAAGGACCACCGTGATTTGCTTGAGGAGTTCACGAGATTCTTACCAGATACTTCTGCTGCACCTTCCACACAGCTTGCTCCGTATAGTCGAAATTCATTGCAGCGCTTCAATGAGCGGAGTTCTATGGCTCCAATAATACGGCAAATGCCATCAGACAAGGCTGTATGATCGTTCCTCTCCCACATTATATGAATTTTGTAAACTTCTTTTCTTAATGTTTGGGTTACAAACTTTTTCCTACAGCAACGTTTCCGACGAGATAGGCTTCCTTCTCATGATCGTGATCGTGATATGAGTGCTGATCGCCCTGAGCTGGATGATGACAAAACAGTGATGAACATACACAAGGAGCAGAGGAAGCGTGAAAGTAGGGATAGGAGAATGCGTGATCAGGATGAGAGAGAACATGATCTTGATAACGGCAGGGATTTGAACATGCAACGCTTTCCAGACAAAAAGAAATCTGTCAAGAAGGCTGAAGGGTTTGGAATGGCTTCTGACTTTACTTCCTATGAAGACAAAGATTCCTTAAAGAGTAAGCCCTAATGTTACTTCTTTGGACAAACGCATTGCCTTTTAGATTCATAAAAGTATTTAGATTCTACAATATTTACTGCATGTTTGGAAACCCTTAAGTTTGGAGAAATAACTTCTGATTTTGCATAAGTTCTGGCAGGAAGCAAACTAGAATAAGTAATTATTTCTTCAAAATAAGCTAAACCTAACACATACTTAAGAGTTCCATAAAGTATATGCATGATCAAATGTAGTCATCACCAGTTGTTTGATGTTCTTTTAGTTCCTTTATTAGCATTTATGTGTCCTGATAATAGTATCTTTCTTGATTATAAGTTTTCTTCTCTTAATTTTTAAATAAGTAACAAGGAGGAATAGGACTGTATGATCATATTGACCTGTATAGTTTCCTAACCTGTTGATCATTTATTTACTTATTTTTTTTCATGCCAGGCATGTATAGTCAAGCATTCAGCTTCTGTGAGAAGGTTAAGGAGAAGTTGAGCAGTTCTGATGATTACCAGACATTCTTGAAGTGCCTTCATATTTTCAGCAATGGAATAATTAAAAGGAATGATTTGCAAAATTTGGTATGTGCTTGCGTCTGTGAGTCACATACTTAAAGTCATGCAAGAAGACATCTGTCTGCTCTTATTTGTATACTTCAATTTTGGGTATTCTTGCTGACATTGAATTATTTTAGTTACATTACTTATATTAGTTCTCAAGGAATTTTATAAAGTTTCAGTAAGTGAATTATGAAGATTAGTTAGTACTAGTTTAAGTTAATTAACAGGTTAGTTAGCTGTTCAGTTTGTTAGTAGCCCAAATGTTCTGTTTCGAGTTGCAACTTGCAACTGAACTGATTCAGTTGACGGTTTTACTATTCATTTTGATTTGCACTCAGAATACAGAATCAATTTGTTTGTATTAGAAACACAATACAGACAACATTTTTATATTTCTTCTCTCTAAATTCTCAAAGTTTCTCTCACTCTGTAGTTTCTGTTAACTTAACTTCAAGATGAGATCTAGGTGGTCAGATTTTCTTGCTGGATCAAACTCTTCCTTATGAGTTTCTGTTGCCTCTAAACTTAATGTATATCATTTCAAAATTTACATATCAGGTAACTGATTTACTTGGAAAGCATTCGGATCTTATGGATGAATTCAATGATTTCTTAGAGCGTTGTGAAAACATTGGTAATTGTTTTTCAACTTTCATTTTCTTTCTCTTCTCCTTTATATTATTATTGTATTTTTCTCAATCCTTGAGATGGTATTTTGCATATTTTTTTTTTGCAGATGGATTCCTTGCTGGTGTCATGAGCAAAAGTACGTTAATATACATTACATATATTGTCCTTATTATGTTTATGCTTTTATTTCCATTTCTTCTTATGTTGGGGAGGGAGGGCTCTCTGGTTTGTGGACTGAATTGTCATTATCTTCTTTTAAGAAAGGATTCATATATAATGTTGTTGAATTATTCTGAGTATTTGGTATTTTTGTTGAATTTCAGAGTCAATTTCTACTGATGCTCATTTATCAAGATCATCAAAGTTGGAGGAAAAAGACAGAGAGCACAAGCGTGAAATTGATGGAGCTAAAGAGAAGGAGAGATACAAGGAGAAATACATGGGAAAATCCATTCAAGAACTCGACCTTAGTGACTGTAAACGTTGTACTCCAAGCTACCGGCTTCTGCCTGCAGATGTATATAACTACTGTTTGATTTCTTTTCTTGTTGGCCTTGTCTATAGTGTATTATGTTCTTGTGTAACTTGGCTTTTCTTCCCTCGTTTTTTGCAGTATCCAATTCCTACAGCTAGTCAGAGATCTGAACTTGGTGCTCAAGTATTGAATGACCATTGGGTATCTGTGACTTCAGGAAGTGAGGATTACTCTTTCAAACATATGCGCAGAAATCAGTATGAAGAAAGCTTGTTCAGATGTGAAGATGATAGGTAAAACTTGTGCTGAATTTTTTCTGTTTACCTCTTACTTCTGTTAGTTCATTTCTTTTTTATTTTCCTTTTCCTGGATCTTACAACTGTTGCCATTATCTCTCCTGCCTCTTGAAAGCAATGTTCATTTTGGAGGCATCATTTTGTCAGAGATTGAAAGCTTCATGTGTACCATTGAATGATGATATTTTGATTTCTAATATAGATATGAGCTGGACATGTTATTAGAGTCTGTGAGTTCAGCTGCTAAACGTGCAGAGGAATTGTATAATAACATCAATGAAAACAAAATCAGTGTGGAGACTCTACACCGCATTGAAGATCACTTTACTGGTATGTATCTAAATAATCTCAATCTAAAATATTAATATATAATTATGCCTTTTAGATTATTAGCGCTTTATAAATTGATTGTCTGAGGTTACATATTGCAGTTCTGAATTTAAGGTGCATTGAACGTCTATACGGTGATCATGGCCTTGACGTTATAGACATATTGCGAAAAAACCCAACCCATGCTCTACCTGTAATATTGACTCGACTGAAGCAGAAACAAGAGGAGTGGAGTAGGTGTCGCTCAGATTTCAATAAAGTATGGGCTGAAATTTATGCTAAAAATCACTACAAATCACTTGATCATCGTAGCTTCTATTTCAAACAACAAGATTCAAAGAACTTGAGCACAAAATGTAAGTTTATTTGCTTTTATTTATGTTTTTGTTTCATGTTGAGGCAGATAGACAGACTACGTACAAAGGCTTTAGATTGAAGCACACTTTGCCTACGACCTGTACCTGTATCATACTGAAATTATACTTCTTGAAACAATTCCAAATTACCTCTCACAGCTGTTCAAATAAATAAAAAATGCAACAATAAGTAAGTCTCAGCCGGCCTTTGCCCTGTGACCTACAAAAAGTTATTAGTAACAATCATACAAAATGTTAAGATTGTGTTGTAACTATTACACATTGATGCATGTTTCAGTGTCGTCATCCTTTTAGTATTTTCTAAGATTCTATGTTTGATATTATACAGCTTTGGTTGCTGAGATTAAAGAAATTAAGGAAAAGCAGCAGAAAGAGGATGATATTATTCAGTCTATTGCGGCTGGAAATAAACAGCCTCTTATTCCACATCTGGAATTTGAGTATTCTGACACTGGGATTCATGAAGACCTGTATAAACTTGTTCGTTATTCATGTGAGGAGTTATTCTCAAGTAAAGAGTTGTTGAATAAAATTATGAGGCTCTGGAGTACCTTCTTGGAGCCAATGCTCGGTGTTCCTTCCCAATCTCATGGCACAGAAAGAGCGGAGGACAGAAAAACGGGGCATAATGGTTGCAATTTTGGTGCACCAAATGTAGAGGGTGACAGAAGCCCTCGTGGAGACTCTCTTTCAATGAATTCAAGGTTGCCAAAATCAGATAAGAATGAAACTGATGGTATTAGAGTAACTGAAGTGAAGAATGTTCATCGGACTAGTGTGACAGCCAATGATAAAGAAAATGGATCTGTTGGTGGTGAAGCTGTTTGTAGAGATGATCCATTAATGGATAAGGGACAGAAAAATGTAGAATGCAATGATAAAGCCTCAGGATTTAGCAAACAATTTACCTCTGATGAACAAGGAGCTAAAAACGGTGTTTCAATTGCAATTAAAGGAGAAAACAGCCTGAACAGAACCAACTTAGATGTGTCTCCAGGTTTGTATACGTAGTTGTGAAATTGATGTACTCAATCCAATTCTTTTGCATTTCTGATTTATCTAATGTTGCTCTTGTCAGAGCTCTAAATTTTTGTTTATATTTCTAGGTCGTGCCCTTACTCCATCACGACCTACTGATGTTGATGACTCTGTAGCCAAGTCTCAGGGTGGTAATGTACCATTGGTGGAGGTATGAGTTTTCAATTGTGGCAGATTTAACTCTACTCATTTTAACCAAAGCACTTAATTGGTTTTGATCTATTTGCTTTCTCATTCTTCTTTCTTTTCCTTTCGTTCTGCATTCTCTGAAACCAGGGGGTTTTTTATTTTATTTTTCTCCAATTGATATCAGTATGTCTTTCTTCTTATCTTCGTAGCATCAGGGAAGTGACATGGCGACTCCAGTGCCAGTGGCCAATGGTGTTCTTAGTGACAGCAATAAAGTTAAAACCCATGATGAATCTGCAGGGCCTTGCAAAATTGAAAAGGAGGAGGGTGAATTATCACCGAATGGTGACTCTGAGGAGGATAACTTTGTTGCCTATGGAGATTCAAATGTGCAGTCAATGGCCAAGTCAAAGCACGGCATTGAAAGAAGGAAATATCAGTCTAGAAATGGAGAGGATGATTGTGGTCCTGAGGCTGGAGGTGACAATGATGCAGATGCCGATGATGAGGACAGTGAAAATGTTTCTGAAGCTGGTGAAGATGTTTCAGGCAGTGAATCTGCTGGCGATGAATGCTTCCGGGAAGATCATGAAGAAGAGGAAGATATAGAACATGATGATGCTGATGGTAAGGCTGAGAGTGAAGGTGAAGCTGAGGGGATCTGTGATGCACAAGCTGGAGGAGATGGCACATCTCTGCCATTGTCAGAGAGGTTCCTTTCATCTGTGAAACCTCTCACAAAGCATGTATCAGCCGTTTCATTTGTTGAAGAAATGAAGGACTCAAGGGTGTTCTATGGAAATGATGACTTCTATGTGCTTTTTAGACTTCATCAAGTAAGGATAATATTATTTCTGTGTGTTTAATATTGAAATTTCTTCCTCAGTCGATATCATAAACTTGGTTTGAACTTTGCAGACTCTTTATGAGAGGATCTTATCAGCTAAAACAAATTCAACGAGTGCAGAAATGAAATGGAAAGCGAAAGAGGCTAGTTCACCAGATGCTTATTCAAGGTACATTTTCACAACTTATCCATAGCCTCTCCGAAAATAAGTTTTCATTACATGTCTGGATTGATTGTTCATATTTTTTTAGATTTATGAATGCATTGTACAACTTGCTCGATGGATCTGCTGAAAATGCAAAGTTTGAAGATGAATGCCGAGCAATTATTGGAAACCAGTCTTATGTGTTATTCACATTGGACAAGTTAATATACAAATTGGTCAGACAGGTATGTTGCTTTATTATCTGTCTCATTTTCTACTTTTTTATGTTCAATCGGTCTAATTTCCCTTCTCTGTAGCTTCAAACTGTCGCAACTGATGAGGTAGACAACAAGCTTCTCCAATTATACGAATATGAAAAATCTCGGAAGCCTGGGAAGTTAAATGATTCTGTATATCATGCAAATACTCATGTCGTTCTTCACGAGGAGAATATATATCGTTTGCAATGTGTAGGTCCTTTGTGCCTGAGTCTAAAACTGAAAAATGAAAGTCAGATTTGTGAACAGGAGCGTGAGTTCTTTTGGTTGATACTATTTTCCTTTTGTTATCTTATTGCAGTCCTCAACCCCCTCACGACTATCCATCCAGCTCATGGACAACATGAATGAAAAACCTGAGTTGTTTGCTGTATCTATTGATCCAAATTTCTCTTTTTATCTGCACAATGATTTTCTCTCCGTCTTTCCTAGCAAAAAGGAACCACATGGAATTGTACTGCACAGGTACAACTTCTGCAAGATTAAACTTTTGTTTAGTACTTTTCTCTTTTCTGTGATGACAATTGAGGGTAACAGTTACCTTATGATATAAGCAGGATTGGTTCAAATAACATTATATCCTCTTATTTTTTAAAATAGTTGCTTTTATTTTTTAAGTTGTAGATCTAATGCATACTTTTAGCCACATGAGGTAACACTGTTTCTGCCTTTTGTGTCTATATATGCAGAAACAAACGCAAATATGGGCAGTTAGATGAGCTTTCTGCCATATGCTCTGCCATGGAAGGTGTTAAAGTAACTAATGGATTGGAATGTAAGATAGCTTGCAACTCATCCAAGGTATGCTTCCTTTCCATACTCCTTAGTCTTCTTATCTTCTGTGTTGATCTTGAAAACCAACGGTTAGAACAATGATTTGTTTTTCTTATTCATGACTTTCATCTGCAGATTTCTTACGTGCTCGACACGCAAGATTTTTTCTTCCGTCCAAGAAAGAAAAGACAAGTATCGTCAGGGACAAGTTATCGGTTTCGCAGGGATAGAGAGGAAAGATTCCGCAAATTGTTGGCATGCTCTTAATTTGTATCTTCATCGTCAAGAGTTGTTCTCTAACATCTACTATTAAAACAGCTGAGGAGACTCATACACATACTTTTTAATGTTTATAAGAAAGAGTCTCAGTGAAGCAACCTAGGAAACCTTTGGTTCAAAATTTTATGTATTTGTCATAGTACTTGGATATTTCACATGAAAATGAAGGAGGGGGAATATAGATGGGAGTGTGTAATATGTTTATGAGGTCTCATGCTCGGTGCCACTCCTTTGTAAATAGTTTGTTTCATTATATATCTGTAGAATATTGTTTAACAAATTGTTCATTAGTTGTAACACAGTTGCTTCCTTCGTTCACAAGCTTGCATGGCCAAAGTTTATGGTAGTTATTGTTCTTTTCATTTTGCTGTTCTTGTAGGATTCAATCCTCATTGTGTTTCTCCTTACTTTTTGTTGCCATTGCTTCTCCAACAAATTTTCGATGTTGAAATGCCATTAGAGTTTTAGAAGAATAAAACTGTGGCACATTTGGGCCTACAAATTTCTACATCATATACCCTTACTGAATGATATTTTAAGAATGCAACACTTCCTCTCTTAGACTTAGTCTCTAACACACTCAATTTATTGAAAATCATAAATTTTGGTGGGTCATATATTTAAAAATAGGGCATAGCAAACCCTATTGGCTAGAACCATCTACATCCATCACTTGTTTACTTGAAATTATAATTCTGGCCAACCCATCAACAAAATTCAAGCATCTCCACAAAACTAAAGATAAAAATATGTTAATTATTTTTCATATAAATATCTATTAAAAAAATGCACGATTGTCACTGTGGAGAAATACACTATTATTATCTAATCAGAAATCATCATATATTATAAAGGTATTAAATTTTATAAAACATAAAAGTTATATTTTACATGATACAACATATCAATCATATCATGATAAATATTATTATATATCAATTGAGCGCATTCTTTTTACTCTATTTTTATTGTGATAACCCTAACTCTATATATGACATAAAAGAATATAAAAATTTGTGGATTACAATTTGTCAAAAAAAAAAAATCATACATAAAAGTTCCTAAGTTTTTAGATAAGATTAAATAAATAAGTCTTGGATAAAGATAAAATAAAATTAATCATAACATTCCTAAATTACACACTCACATGATTTATTCACTATCAATTTCTAGTTATAAATCTATCTGCTATCACAGTAAATTGTCTGTCACCAACATTCGACAAACTTGTCTGCTATCATCAAATGACAAAATATCTTATCTGCTATTCTTTTTTTTCTCTTCTAAACGTAATCTTAAAACAACACAAATCAAACTTGTGCAAATAAAAAAGAAAAACAGAAAAAAAAAGAAAAAAGTAAACCATATAAAGAGTGTTAAGGTAATTACAAAGCTACGTTGATGCTAAACAGACATAGAAATAGAAGAGAAAAAAAGAGAAAAAATCAAATCAAAATCATATCAGCACTCTGTAACATCCACTCCCTCTCTATCCTCCTCCCTTCTTTCTCTTTCCTTCTTTTCCTTTTATCACATTCTCTCATTCATTTCAATGGCTTCTGCTTCCATTTCAGATTCGTCTCTCTCCACCAAAAAGAAAAGGGTAACCATTTTATACCTTTTTTTCCCCATTTCCCCGTATTCCCTTGTTTCTTCAATTAGCCTTTTTCTTCAAACCATTTTGTATCCTAATGTTTTTAACTTGTTGGGATAAAAAATATGATTTTTTCTTCAACCCGTCAAGGCCATGATGCATTGCATTGCATTCTCTCTTGTTGAGTATTAAAGGGTAACAATGCATTCATTTTCCTCATTGTTGGAAAAAAAAAAAAAAAAAAACTTTTTTTAGCATTGTTTGGTGATGTATAATTTTTCCCATTTTTTGGCTTTTGGGGTTGTGAATGTTCAGAAACATGGTACCAAAGGGTACCGATTTATCTTTATTTTTATCTTTTTCCTTTTCATTTTTGTTCCTTTTGGAAAGTTTCATTTTTTAGCATGGTTTTGTGATTTTTGTTTTTCAATTTTCATTGGGTTGTGGCATTGTGATTGTTCAGACAAATGGGTCCGCAAAACTGAAGCAAATCAAGCTTGATGTTCGGCGTGAACAATGGCTTTCTCGAGGTTGGCCTTTGATCTTCGTTTTCACCTTGAAATTGTTCATCTAATATTTGATTTTTTTTTCTGTTCTTCATTTTATCCATTAGTCACATTCTGCAGTATTTTTTTTTTTGTTTTTTCTTTTCCCTTTCTCACTAAATCATGAATGGGGCCATAAATCTCATGGTAAACATTATAGCTAAAAGAGAAGAATCAGAGAGAGAAAAAAGAATAAACTCAGAGAATAGCATGGAAAAGGAGAAGTGCATGGATGATCAATCACTTGTTTTTGACCTTGTACAAAACATTTGTACCTTTTATCTTAAGGCTTGGTCAATCCTCACCCTTAAGCTAGCTTAAGGGGTCTATTCAGACCAATTCCATTTTATCCATATGGCATGGATTTCTAATCTTGTGAATTTGATGCTCCAGATGTCTAGTTTTGGGCATGTAGGGGTGTCTCAAGATGTCTGACATTGGTTAAGAATATGACTTAAGTATTGCATAGAAGACATGGGCAACCCTCTTTATGAGCTAGCTCTTAGGTTCAAATTAGAGTGTTAGATTTAGAACCAGTCCCTTCCTAATATTATCATGAACCAACTATCCAAGAAGTTGATGCAATGTAATGCAATGATAATTCTCAGGTGGGTGCAAGGATCAAATTCTAGATCACTTAGTTATAAATGCACTCTGATAACATGTAGCTTGAGTTGTTAGGTGAAGATACATGAATGGTTTTATATTGCGTTTCTGATGGCTTTCTTGCACTATCTACTGCAAAGTTGTTATTTCTTAAATGTAATGCCACTTGTATAAAATAAGACCAAATTTTAGTGATCAAAGGAATGTAAGAAATATTTGTAGTATATTATATTTTAACTTCAAATTGTCAAGTGGGTCTAGCTCAGTTGGTTGAGCAGAGTGCATGACTTGTTATAAATCTCCTGATACCTATATTCAATTCTTATGGATCAAAAAAATATTTGAACTTCAAACGTGATGTAAACATTAAATATGAGTTGTTTCAAAATCCTTTGTATGTTACTAATTTTTTATTGCGTATTGATTCATTATTGATTTTGTTTTAGTCAAACAAGGATGTGAAGTTGACTTAAATGGAAGGGTTGATCATTGTCTATCATCTAAGCACATTGCCAGTGAGGAGAATAGATCATCATACAAAGAAAATGGGAGAAAAAGAGTAGAGGATACTGAAGGTTCTTGCATTCAGGGTAATGATTCAGTATCCATTATGAACAACCCTATTCAGAATACTTTTGATAACTATGAGTCAGGGAATAGTTTCTCTGGGAGGAGTAGCAGCAGCAGGAGTAGCACAAGTACTTGTTTCTCAGGGAATGTCAGTGAGGAAGAAGTTGATGATGGATGCCTAGATGACTGGGAAGCTGTTGCTGATGCTATAGACACAAAGGATAATCCACATTCTATGGTTTCGGAGTCTCTTCCAGCTACAAAGGCTGCCTCTAATCCTAGAACAGGTTTCTCAAAAAGAGAGTTCAAATCTGCAGTTCCTGAATCACATTTAAACCGTCGTGCATGGAAGCCTGACGATGCTCTTCGTCCCCAGTGTTTGCCAAACCTCTCAAAGCAACATAGGTCTTCTTTAAACTCAAACTGGCACAGTAACAACAAAACTGTACCTTGTGCATGGCAAACAATAATGTCTCAACCTTCTCAGTGTCCCATCTGTTATGAGGATTTAGATGTGACAGACTCAAGCTTTCTTCCTTGTTCATGTGGATTTCATCTTTGCCTTTTTTGTCACAAAAAGATCCTCGAGTCTGATGGGCGATGTCCAGGCTGCAGAAAAATATACAATTGTGCTGATGTGAATGTTGGATTCAACATAGGAGCCAAGCTTTCCACATCACTCAATCTTGCCGTATGAGTACAGGGTGATAGGTCTTAGAAGACACATTTTGTTTCTGGACAATGTCATGTAAATCTTTTCTTTCTCCAACCACTTAATCTGGAAAATCAAACTTCATCAAGAATATGAATATAGTGAATAGGTAGAGGTTTAAACAAACAAGCAGATAACAAATTAGATCTTTGATAAGTTTGATTTGCATTACCATGGTTTTTTGTCATATGTTAATGCACGAAACTGAATGTTGTTGTTGTGAAAAAATAAAAAAAAAGTTAACTTTGAAGAATGAAACTTGAATGATTCTTTCTTATTTGGTTGTAGTGTGTGTTGTACAGTATGCTCTGTACTCAATTTATATGTTTTCGGAATCATGAATTTTCTGCCAGCTTGTAGATTCCATACATACCTACATGTAATCATATCTGATGCTCCATACATTCAACTAGTATAGTTTGCTTCTTGCAATCTTTTTCTGTTATTTTATCTAGTTTTTGTGTTGGACAAGGCTTTTGTCATTGCTATTAAGCTTTTGTTCCAATGCAAATAGGATATAATCAGAACAGAAGAGTAATGAAGTTTTATTGTGTCTAAAATAACTAACGTTGCTACTTTTGAAACATAGACCTCTTCTATATTTTCTTTAGTATTTATGCTACTATTTACTATGCTGTGATGCTTAGTTGCTTACATCTTAAACATAGTTCCTCATGCTAGAACTTATGTTGAACGTTACTCATCTCCTATCATATTCTTTTTGGAATTTTGCTTATTTTGGCATGCTGAGATGACCCACCCCTAGTTAACATGGATGCTGAGGTTTGTAGATATGACTTTTAAGGTCACTTGCATTCATCAACCTTAATCTCCGGTTATTAGCACAGTTCAAGTTATGCTTGCTGTTCCATGGTTTGAAGCTGAAATTGGCACTTCAAACTCCATTTCACCACTTAGTTAAGTTCTTGTCTAATTTTATGTTTTTTTTATTAACCGTGTCAAATGGCTTTACTTAATGGGATAAGATTTTGTTAATCTAGCCTACTAGTTTAGATATTGAATTAACTTTGATTGGAAGATGATTGGGAAATCTCTCATTTTTCTCTTTCCCCTAGTTCTTGTGTCAAGTTATATTTCCAAATGAATATATACCGAAAGCTGATTGTAAGCATTGCATGGATGCAAAAGCCCATGCATGCACACATTCATCTATGTTCTGTTTTAAGAAAGGAAAGAAACTAACATAGTGTAATATGATTTTGACTTTTAGTTTGGTATGATTTGAGCAAACTGGTTGAATAGAATTATTTATAAGCTTATATTAAATCAAATTTAAATTAAAAAAGAAGGTTTATTTTAAATCAAGTCAAATTTCTAGCTGAACTAATTTTTATTAAGTGGAATCAAACTGAACCAAGTTCTTTTCACTTAACTCATTCTTCTCACTATGAATTTAAACTAGTTGAAATGAACTGTGATAAATACAAATACTCACTGTAAAAAAATAAAATAAAATCTGTAATCTAGTGCCATTTAAGCATATTTTCTAATTTTTTCTTGATGCTAATTCTTATCCATGAGTAATGGAATGCTTAAGTATACATTAATTAGTTAATTAAGTGCATATGATATTATTATATTTCTAACGACCATTGACATCATGGCAATTTTAATTGCTAACTATTTTGGGTGAACATTTGGTGCTCTATATTAGCACAAAATTAGCAAATAGCAGCAATCCTTTTGTGACCAAACAAAGTTGATAGAGAAATATGTACTAGGCTAATACTCTATTTAATTTGAAAATAAGTGGGTTGTTAATAGAAGATCAATAATTTGCACCTAACCAAAGTTTACATTATGTTTAAATCTCAATTAATATATATGTTCAAATCACAATTAAAGTGAGACATAATATCTATTTATTTTTCCTAAGAGTTGTTTAGTTGTATCTTTTAATAACTTTTTATATAATTTAAAATTTGATATTTTTATTAATCATGAGATCATGATAATATATATAATTTGAAGTTTCATAAATTTAATATTTAATGATTAGTATTTAAATATTTTAATATAATATTTTATGTTAAAATAAAGTGATATGAGACAGCGTTAAATAATTTCTGAATTTTATAAAATTTTATACATAATTTTTTTATTAAAAATATTAATAATCAATTTTATCAAATTTAATTTATAAAAAATTATTAAAAAATATAAATGAACAAATCTTACCCACTTTGATATCCTACCTAATATATAATACAAATGTTTCATACACATGGTATTAGGCTAACATTTCTTAGACAAAAATATAGTTAATAAGAAAGATTCTCATAAAAATGGTTAACCAATTTCTTAATAAATATTAATAATTGAAAAAATCATTAAATACTTCATCTTAATATTATGGCTAAAAAATATTATACAATAGACATGGAGTTCTCAGCTCTTATGAATTCTACCATATGTTCTAATAGTTTTAAGAACTTCAACAAATTTTCACACTAATGGTAAGACTTTTTTTTTTTTTTGTTTCTTTTTTACTGTAATGGCCCAACTTTGAAGAAGTTAACATGAGTCTCACACGTTATGTTATGTTTTTATATTTCTTTAAAATATGTCATATAATTTATTTTTCAATTAACGAAATTCCATGTACCAACTACAATTAGGTCAAACATATTAGTTTAAGAATATAAAACTGTATTTTCATCCTCTATAGTGCATACTTTAAGAGTGTAACAAATAATTTTTTTAATTATGTATCACAAAAGCATAAACACACGCAGCACACCGACACATACATAAGATAGTAATAAAGACATCAAATGATACAATAAGGTTTGTACATAGTTGACTGCAATACTTTGACCTTTGACCCTTATTTGTTCATAGAATTTTACCTAATATTCTAGAAGTGTAATAGAAAACACGTTTCGTTGTATTGGACAAAAGCGTATTGACAGAGACAAGAGAGGGTAATAATACTTAAAAATTGAAGCCATGCATAGTTTTATGCATAAAGAAAGTGAATTAAAAATAAAACACATGCATGCTATCTAGTGCTTTTTTTTTCAACAACTATATGTTTATGTTACATAAAAAAAAAAACCTTGATTTGTTAAAAGAAAATGAAATGTAAGCTGCATTTAGCTAAGATGTCAACTCCACAACCCATATATGATAAATATGACTCAACTTTTATATATTATAAATTGATCTTAGCTATGTTAAGTCCCTTAATATTTTTCTCACTCTAAATATATAAATTATTCATATTTTGCTTCTATGAGAGATCAAAAACAAACTAATAGAATGAATCGGATAATTTAATTATTAAAATAATTTTTAAAAATATAATATATTTATCATTTTAATCTCCAAAATGTATCTATCATTATTTTGATTATTAAATTATATTATTTATAGTTATTTTAGTTTTTAATTCAAGGATTAAAATGAAAATAAATGATTGAATTTATAGATGAAAATAACCATAAGTATTTTTCTAAACTATTTTAATATTTTATATCTCCCTGTATTAAATTATCCTATTACTACACTTTAATTCAAAGAACTAAACGATGATTTATTCATTTTAGTAATGAAAAATTGTATAAGAATATTTTGATTTCAGGTTGCTACTCAAGTTAGTCTATTCTTCTGTCACTGTATGAAATCGCAGATAATCATATTTTAAAAATGAAATCGTTTAACGTCTACATGCATGTTCAAATAAATTATAACTTACAAACTATGGTTTGAGAACGTTCTATCTTCTATACTATAATTTGAGACCAAAATTCTATGCTCAAACTAAAATTTTGTCAAACATATATATTTGTTTAAGAATGAAACTGGTCTTCACTCTCTATACTAAGGTTCATACTTTAAGAGTGCAACAAACATATTTTAATATGCTCGCAGCACACCAAAGTCATACAATGATACAATACTTAGAATTTAGACGATTTTTAATTTGTGCCATATGAATTTTACTTGAATTCTATAGTTATGTATACATATAAATAAATAAAACACGTATCATGAAGAGAGAAAAAGGAGGGTGGTATAATATTATAATAACTAAAATTAAAAAGCATGCATGGTGTTATGCATTAAAAAAGAAAACATCAATTTAAAAAATATACACATGTGCTGTATGCTAAGGCAAGGTTTTGGTTACCTTCGATTTTTCAAAAAATGAAGATTTTTTTATATGTTTATGTTAAAAGCTCAAACCATGGTTTAGGCTAGAGAGTAATTTATTGCTGTGAATTTAGTTCAATTATTATCCATGTCTATGGTCTACACAACAGAGTCCTCAGTTTTTAAGGAATTATCACTTTGTTCTCTGAAATTATTTTTCTTCCTTGAAATTGCGACTATCACATATAATTTAAGTCGGTTAAAGTTAAGAAAATAATAAAATAATCTTTAAAATATATTTATCATTATTTTAATTCTTGAATTTAACTATTTATCATTATTTTGATCCTTAAATTTTTCTATTATTTTATTCTCTTAATTTTAAGGAATCAAGATGTTAATAAAATTCTAGCCGAAACTAAATTGATAAATATTTTATATTTTTAGAAATTATTTTATTATTTTTATCTTTTAAAACCTAAATTTTCATACTACATAATTTTAAGAAACAAATACTCTGGTCTTTTAAATATCTTTTCATTTCTCCAAAGAGTAAAGTTAACAGAATGAGCCACATGCTAATTAAGCCATAAGGGGATTGGTTAATGAAAAAAAAAATATTAATTATATCAAAATCATGAAAAAAAATAAATGTTTCTTTTAATAATTACAAATATTTCATAAAATGTTTTTTGTTTTTTTTACTTAAGTAGTATCCTTAATTATAGCAAGTATTGACAGGAGGACCAAAATGTTCTTGGTTAGATGGAGTAACCTTCCCACATGGTGAAACAAACATGTTAAACTGAAAGAAACATCCTAACAGTTATTTTTGCCTTTTTTATGTAAGTGAATCATAAAGGTGGACCCTTAATGATAAAAAAAAATGCTATTTATGACTGAAAGAATACCAGGAAAAAAAAAGTTTCATTACAAGCAATTATAACTTGTAGGAAATTATCAAAATGTTAAATCAAGTAAAAACAAATAATGGCAGGTGAAATATATTCATAAATAATTTCTTAAAAACTATACATTTTTATATCAAAATTACAATTTTTCAAAAAAATTAACTTTACATATTTGATCCAAAAGTGATTTATACATAATAATCATGTTTGAGTAATTTTCTTCTAGAATGACTTTATATAAGAGGTAAAATTTTAAAAAATAAATTTTATTTATCTAAAAGTTAAAATTGGTTTTCATTAATTCATTTATAAAAAATCTGTCTTTTATAAATATTAAAAGAGAAATTTTCAACAAATTAAATAATAAAAAATTAATTTTAACTTTTTTTTTCTTTTTACCTTCTTCAAAGGGATTCTTCCAATAAAAAGTTGATCCAAACATGATAAAAAGAACAGAAAAATCAAAATTTTCTTATAATAATGATCAAAACTTAGACATGTTCATTGCGTGTACTAGTAGTTGTTAGCCAGCCAAACAAAGACTATTTAATTAGATACGAATTTAATTAAAAAATAAATAAATAAATTTGCGTGTTATGTGAATTCAAAGCACGTGGTCACAATAGTATCTCTGTCTTCAATGTAATAAAAACCGAACCGAAAGTTGAATCGTCTTAGTATCCGAGGTTAAACCACCTTTTTCAATCATAGAATAATTCAGAAGACACAAACAAAGTAAATAGTAGAAACACATGAGAAGGTTCCTAGAATAACCCCCATGAACTTGGTCACATGACATCATAACAAACGCGTTTTTATGTGCTGTGTTCCATTTTATATATATCACACACTTTACCCTTTTCTCTTACTTTGTCAAATCCAATTCTCTCTCTCACACACACAGTTTCTCTTTTCTTAATTCAATTTTGTTGTCTTAATTCAATTTGTTTTGGTCTAGAGAGAAAAGGGTAGTGATGTTTTTCTCTAGATCAACTTTTTCTGTGTTTGTGATCATCTTTGTTTCTTTGCTTCTATTTCCAGTCTATGGTATTCGATCTTTTGCCATAGTTAATGGTTATGATGAAACTGAGGCTAAAGTTGATGATTACTTTGTGCAATTTAGAGAGGCCCCAGAATATAGAAACCAGCAAAAGTGCACTCTAATTGACACAAGCAATGAGGAAATTGGATCATGTGACCCTTCACTTGTGCATATTGCTATGACCATTGATTGGCACTATTTAAGAGGGTCTATAGCTGCAGTTCATTCTGTTGTGAAACACACTTCATGTCCTCAGAATCTCTTCTTTCACTTCATTTCATCAGATTCAAGATTGGAGGAGAAGGATGTGTTTGCTAGGATTGTTCAAACCTCATTTCCTTCACTGAGGTTCAAAGTTTATGTGTTTGAAGAAAGCCTAGTTGAGAATCTCATATCACCTTCAATTAGAGAAGCACTTGACAACCCTCTTAACTATGCAAGAAGTTACTTGGCTGATTTGCTTGATCAGTGCATTGGAAGAGTCATATACTTGGACTCTGATGTTATACTTGTTGATGATGTTCAACATCTTTGGAAGGTTCAATTGACTGAGTCAAGAGTCATTGGTGCTCCTGAGTATTGTCATGCAAACTTCACAAGATACTTTTCCTATGAGTTTTGGTCAAGTTATGAGTTTTCTCAAGTGTTTGAAGGGAAAAGAAGGCCTTGTTATTTCAACACAGGGGTGATGGTGATGGACTTGAAAAAGTGGAGAGAGGGTGAGTACACAAGGAAGATTGAGAAGTGGATGGAGATTCAAAAGGAGAGAAGAATCTACAAGTTAGGTTCACTCCCTCCATTTTTGTTGGTTTTTGGTGGTGATATTGAACCTATTGAACATAGATGGAACCAACATGGACTTGGAGGTGATAATCTTAGAAATAGTTGTAGGACTTTGCATCATGGTCCTGTTAGTTTGCTACATTGGAGTGGTAAAGGGAAACCATGGACAAGGCTTGATTCCAAAAAGCCTTGTTCTGTGGACTTTCTTTGGAAGCCTTATGATCTTTACATACCTCACCATCATCATCATCATACACACTCTTCATTTTAGGAGTTAAAATTTATATTGATTCATTTGTTCTGAAATTTTTTGCTGTGTATAGACAACAATCAAAAGATTTTGTAATGTTTGTTGATACATCTTTAACAGTATAGTAACAGAGAATATTATGCGGAACATGTTGATGCAGAATTAGATAAATTACTATATTTAATTGTTAATGCAAAGATATTCCCCTAAGGCCAACTAATCAGAAATCATCCAAATCATTGTATATTAAGAGGACATGGATCTAATTCATTGCTTCCCTGTTGATAAAAAAAAACTTTGATCACTTTTCATAGACTTGTAGCAAATTTTTTAACAACTTCACTTCTCATCTAACTGCAATACCAATCAATCGCTTAATTCATTCGTTTTAAAAATATACGTATATATATATATATATATATATATATATATATATATATATATATATATATATATATATATATATATATATATATATATATATATATGTTTTTTCACAATTTATAATTAATTATCTTTCTTCATAATTTATATCTGATTATCTGGTTGTTGTCTATTAAATATTTTTCTTTTTACGAAGGATAACCAAAATTTTAAAAAGTGATTTATGACCATGATTTAGTAATAAGATTAAAGTTTGTTAAATGTCTATTATAATTAATATCATATTTATTTGTAATTTTCATCAACATTAATAAAAGTATACTCGTTATAGAAATGATATATTTAATGGAAAAATACGTGTTGAGTTTCCATTATATACAAAGACTTATCAAACCAATTGAATAGTCACAGGACCACCTACGAAATCACAACTGGTGTTTAAAAGCTTTTACATAGCTGTAAGTAATAGACTAAAGAGAGATGATGGAGGGAAAGTCAAAATTAAGAGAAAAGGGTTAGGAGAACAATTATGATTATACAACATTATGACCCAACAATCAAGGATAGCATGTGAAAACCTAAAATATTGGAACAATATCTTGCTGCCTAATATGTTTGGCTTGGTAAAAACAAAAGCTAAATGGCATTGGCCTAAGAAAATAGGATCAAAGTGGCTCCGTTTATTTAAGATACAACTAGAATTAGTTTCAGTGATATTATTTGCAGTAGAATTGATTCTAGTAAAAGTTACTTTTTATTACTTCTAGTAGAATGAATTCTTATAAAATGAAAATTTATTTACTGTATTTAAACATTGTAGAAAAACATAAATTTATTTGTGGAGAATTAATATATATTAAACAAAATGATTCCGTGTCTAAAACGATTCCGGCCTGTTTGGGTAAAATGTTTTTCTAGAGAGATTTCTAGAAAAGAAATATTAATCTAAAAATGAAAATTTAATTTTTATCAACTAATTTGTAAAATTTCTCTCCTTTTAATATTTTAAACAATGTAAAATTTTCTAGAAATTAATTAACAAAAAAATTTATTTAAACTTTTACAAAAATATATTTTATTTTTTCTTTCCTAAAAGTACTTTTAAAGAAATTTATCCAAACAAAGTAGCATGCCTTACATCTCGCGCAGAATGAGTATGTTCTTCCATTTACATCCGATCTGGTTTCATATGTAAGGCACTTCCTCACCTTTATTGGTAAATTGTAACCACATTTTTCTTGCAAGACTATGTATGCTTTAATGCTTGGTATGATATTTTGGTGTACAATGGTCATATTGAAGTTCAAATTTATGAACTGATGCATACTACTACTAAAATCTTCCACCACAGAGCCGATCTTAGTAGGTTAATGCATGGTATGATGAATCGAGAGAAAAAATGCCAGAAGCAAGGAGGAAGGTGATTATTTCACAAACTCAGTTTTCATTGAATAGAAAATTTTTTGATGGGAACATGAGAAGGGGGAAGGGATGAAAAGAAAAGGAGGAAGAAAAGAATATACATGGCTATCAACTTCTCTACAACAGTCCAACAACACAGCTCAGATGCAATCTATTTTCCAACCCTCTTAAGTGGTGTCCCAATAACATACACCTGCCAAACAGAGAAAACCTCAATGTCATTATAGACATAATAAAGGACTTAATAGGCTAAAGAAACAATGGCCTAGAGTAAGCAGAGAAAGAAAATTATATATATAAATGGTTTGAACTTGTTTTTCATTTTGGGGTATGAATCACTCGGATCTAAGAAAACATTTTAGAACGGGGCAATGGGAGTGACATGAACTAACCAGAAAAGCAACTTCGCTAGGTAATCACGGGAAGTGGCTACTGTATTACTAAACTCATCACCACTGTCTATGTTTCCTTCTTCTACTGATTGTTCCATAAAAGTAGAGCTGGCATCATCCACAAAGAATCTTCTCAGTATGTTCTGAACAAGTTGGTGAATTATATCCTCGACTTCTACTGATGAAGGCCGAGACAGTTCAGATACCTGTCCAAGTTACACAAGAAAAGAAGATTCATAAAATAAAACATGAGAGAAGGGAAGGAATTTTCGCAATCTAACTTAAAAGCACCAATTTCAATTGCAAGGGAATACCACAAATTAAACAGAATTAGTGAAGTATTACCATATCAGGATCCAGACACCGAAGATATTCCAACAAGTTATTCCAGTTTCCCTTGTCATATTCTAATTGAATCATTTCCTGCTTCTTGTCATTCAGTTCCTGAAAACAATAAGCAACATTTTCACATCACTTTTCATTCTTTAAGCTTACCTTTTAAATGATCGCAGGTGAGTAATAAAACCACTTCTTTTGGAGCACAGACTACAGAAGGTGAAAGTAAGATCAATCTTTAGACTACACAATGAGAGTGGTTCCTCCTTACCACGTTAATTAGATTACACCATTGTAATGCACGTTAATTACATGGCATTAGGAATTAAGAAGACAAATGAAGCATTCCTTTTCATTCTTGCTGAAAGAAATATTTCTTTTGTGTTGTTTCCCTTTTATATTAATACTTTCAAGGTAGTTGAAGCATATTTCACTATTTATACTTTCAAGATAGAATCTCCTTAATCTGGACTACAATGATATGAAGTAGCTGTCGTACTTAGAGTTAGGAGCCAAAGTAGCCAAGAGAGATCCCCGTGGTTTGAAGTAAGTAGTATAGTAGTTCGTACTTCCTTAATAGGTCGTCCTTCCTTGTTGTCTAGTCTTTGAGTTGAATCAGAAGCCCCAATGGTTGCTCTGATTCTAAGATGGCATGTTTGGATGGAGGGGTTTGGAGAGGAAGTGAAGGAAGGAGTAACTTTTTCTTCATTTTAAGTCCCTTATGCGAGAAATTTTTTTAAAATGAGAGAAGTACAATGAGAAATTATCATCCACAGATCTTTTTTATAATCTTCTCAACTTAAAAATGAAAGATTTTCTCTCCCTTCCCTTCTCCTCTCTCCAAAATCCTCCATCCAAAACTACCCTTGGGAGATAAAATCACAGTTATGTTGCAGAACTTAAACATGCATTACTATCAGCAGACACCATACTGAGCCAAGTACACTAGACAAGCACACAAGAAGCAAATATTTTACATGCTTCAATATCAATTCACCCAATAAGATGAGATCCTTGCTCCAAATTCCAATAAACCAACTCAATTTAAATTACTAAACACAAACACAAGAAGCAAACATTTACAATCACTAAGAAAAACACAACTAAGCTGAGGCCCTCCTTTTTTTCCTTGACAAATCCCCAATAGAAAACCTCAAAATCCAAACTAAGGCACCTTCTTGCATAACACCCTTTTAAATGCAGCTACTCCACAATCATTGCATTGAAAAAATTGCACTAAACATATAGAAAAAGAAGTGTTACCTCTGTCACACTCGTCAACTCAGACTGCAACTGCTGAATGTAACTCAGAGCCTGAGGAGGCAAATCTCCAAACTCTTTCAGGCTACCACTGTGGCTGCAACTTTCCAAATCATTAACAATCTTGATTTTCTCATCACCCTCCACTTCTGCTCCATCCTTCACCTCCAAAACCTCTGAACGTGTTTCATTATCCGAACCCTCATCCCTGGAACCCGATATATCCAGATTCCTCGTTAGAGACATCCTATACTCCGCATTCCATAGAGTGTACCTAACCAACCAAAACAATTTCAATCAAAACAAAAACCTCAACCTGGCTCAAAAACTATTTGGTAATTTACCCTCCAAAATCACATACTTCACCATATTATTCCCTTTAAAAAATTGTTCAGTAAATACATCCATCAACTTTTCATTGTATCACTACTTTAGGCCATATGTGGGTAAACTTCTCCCCCAGTACTCATTTGAGAAGAAAATTAAAAAAAGGCAAAATAAATTGAGATTTTCTTGTAAGTTTATAATTAAGTTATTTACTTTAACTTTTATAGAAATTCAAATTCAGTTAAGATAAACTACTTATAAGCACTTATAAGAAAAGAAAATAGAAAAGATAAGATGAACTAACTTCTGCTTGGGTAAACTTCTCCATAAGCACTTAGAGAAGAAGAAAATGGGAAAGAAACATGAAATAAGCTTCTCTAGACACTAAAACTAGCTTATGCATGAACTAACTTGTAGAAACTCTCTCATACTAGCTTCTTAAAAAGCTAATTTTTAACTTATGAGGAAGTTTTTTTCATTTTCTTTCTTCCTATTTTGTTCCTCTATAATTGCTTATGGAGAAGTTAACCTACAGAGACCCTTCTTCTCATGAAATCAACTTAAGAAAAAATTGATTTGAGAGAGCTTTTACAACTAACTTATGCAAAACCTACTATTATATATGCTAAAAATCAGTTTTTAGATAAGTTAACTAAAAAAACTTCTACAAACTAACTTATAGATAAGCTAGTTTCAGCTCATGAAATACATCTCTTTCATATTTTCCTCGTCTAAAAGTGCTTAAGACGAAGTTCATCCCAACATACCTAACTTATAGAATTCATCTTACCTTAATTTCTTCTCCTTGAAATTCTTACGGAGAAGATTATTCAAATAAGGCCTTAGTTTTCAACAGATTATGTGTTCATATCTTCAAATCTGTCCCTAATAAAACTATTTTAACTTTAACCATAAATTATAATCGATTTAAGACTTGTTTGCATAAAATCTTATCCGTAAACTAAAATTAACTCTATGTTAACTTCCCAAAAACTAATTTTTAATTTACGAATAAGCTCATTTTATCTTATACAAAAAAAAAAAAAAAAAATCATTTTTTTATTCCTAATTTTTTTTTTTTCTCCAACTAGAAATTTATCAAAACAATCACCACAAGAAAAGTGTGTTACGTTATACCCTGTGACGATGGAGGAGAATAAAAGACGATGAAGAGGTTGTTTAGAGACAGAGATTGTGACGGAGAATTGATCGGAGGGAAGCAATCCGAGCATGGTGGAAATCGTCTGTTTCATGGAGTCTTTAGCGGAGTGAGAGACGCCTTTGGATATGGCGGAATTATCGAGGGGTTCGATGCGGCACAGCATGGCGGCGATCACGGTGAACCCGCGGTCGAACGGAGAGTTCCGCGTCGACAGCACCGCGTCATCGGAGAATCCGTCCATGACGCATGACGTGAGGAAACGACGGGGGCGCGTGAGGGGGAGTGTGACGGAGTACGGCGGCGTAGACGGTGGAGGAGGTTTGGGAGGGTGGAATCGGAAAAGTGAACGGTCGGTAAGGCGAGGGTGGATTACCGGTCGGAGAAACGAGAGTGCCATGTGACGATTGGATTCGATTATTGTGTTGTGTTGCGTTTTCGCTTAACAATCTTCACAACGTATCTATCTACTATCTACAAAATATATATATATACTCTTATTATAAATTTTTTAATCAATTATAAATTATTAAAAGTAATAAATTTATTGATTTTATAATAAAATTCATAAAAGTTATACAATATTATATTTAATTTTTAAAATTTTAAACTCTTATTATAATATTACTCTTTATTTTTTGGTGGTATATTTTTATAAACTTGCTCCGCAAAAGTATATTTTCTGTTAAGAATGGATCAAAGTTAAGAAAATTGTATTTAGTTTGAGGATTTTTATTTTATTTTAATTTTAGAAAATTTTAATTTTTTAGATATTAAGAAAATATTTATTTTAAGGATTATATTTAGTTTTGAAAAAAATAAAACACAGAAAACATGAAAATTATAAAAATACAGTTGTAGTGATTTTTATTTTTACCTAATTTTAAAAATATTTAAAAAAATTAATCAAAAACATTTTCACCTCTCTCTTTTAATTACAGTGTAACTAAAAACAGAAAACATTCTTAATGTAATATAAATTAATTAATCAAATTACCTTATAAAATATAATAAAATGAATAAAATATAATACTTATTTATAAATTATGAAGTAGTTAGCTGGATAGATAATATGAATTGCCCTTGATATTTGGCATAATTACAGATTCCCCACTGCTGGGTAATGGTAGCTTTGAATTTGAGAATGAGAATCTTTAGAAGTTGCTATTTGTGGTGTTCCCAGCCTCAGACTATAACACCAAATCCAAAACAAACGATCCTTAACCAAATGATCAAATAAAATAAATTGTTTTTTTATTTATTTTTAAGTATGCTTACTAATGTGCAAAGAAAAAAATTTCTATTTCTTAAGGAAAAAAAATTATATTAATAAAGACACAATAATGCATTCCTACAAATATAATCAAGTATAAGACATATATAGTAATACTATTGTGATATATTAACCTTAATTTTCACATGCTCTTGCTACCATAAACATAAAAAAAAATTAGTCTTCAACTGAACCATTGATTGAAAAATACAATACATAAATTTTTCAAGGTGTCGAAACTAAAGTAAAACCCAAATACTCTGATATTATTTTTAGACTTATATAAAATTAAAAGTATCTAATTTCATATATATTAAAAAAATATAATATATTTAACTCACTTATTTTTATGTAAAATTTAAATTATATCTTTTAAATATATTACCCTTAACTAATACTTATCAATTATCAGCACTAGTTTCTATGTTAAAAAATTGTATTAATTTAAAGATATTTTTAAAATAATAATATTAAATAGAATTAAAATAATTAAATTTTACTTATACAAATTTTAAAAAATTATTTTTTTATTTATATGTGAGCTCATAGAAATATTACTCAAAATACTCCACCAAATTGGTTTGTGTTTGTCGATGACCTTGTAGCTCAATAATCGACATATTTTTTTAACTAGGTTTATTTGTTTTGTTTTTTCCAAAATTAAAAAGAAACCAAAAAAAAATTGGGGTTGTATCTTACATAGAGTTGTAAAAATTGTTGTGGTCGTATAAATTGAAACCTTCTTTATCTTTCCTTTCTCTTCCAAACACACTTTTTTAAAAATAAAAGTAACTTTTTTTTTAATAAATGAAAAGCAAAAAATCAAAACTTCTGAGCTAATAAATTTAATTAGAATATACTAAATGGGTAAAACTTTTTTTCTATTCACTATCATCCAATCATAAAAATTATATACCATAAATTTATTGACTTTAACAGTCAAATCTATAATAATTTCTAATTTAATGAGGATACAAAAATTTTACTTTATGAAAATTAAAACCAAACTTTATTAAAAAACCTGCCTAAACACTTCAACATAGAATGAATGTATATTATCCTTTTCAATGAAATCTCTTTGGTCCACCCCTAACAATTTGGTCAATCTGCTCATAATGGTACATTTGGCTTAGTTGATAAATATCTCCATTACACCTCACATCACTTTTGAGGGAAAAAATTTTAAATATTAAAATTTTTGTAGATTAACATTAAATTATATTTTAGATTGTTATTATTAATTATAAAATAAAACTTATTGTATTTATTTAATAGATATTTATTTTGAATAAAGATGACAATGGGTGAGTTGGAAACGAGTTTAGCTTTTCTCACACTGTCAAATGTGCAACAAATTTAGGTTTGTATTTTTTAATAATTGAGTTTAATATTTTAAAACTTATTTCACTTTTGTCCGTTTTTATCAAATTCTCATTAATTTATGGAGAACTAATAATTATTTTTATATTTTTTAATACAACATATACTAAATTATTAATTATAGTTTAAATCAAATAATATATATATATATAAATAAAAAATAAAAAATAATAATAATAAATTTATAAAAATCAATAAAAAAATTTAGTTGAACGTTTTATTTTTTATTAAAATAATTCGTTTAGATATATCTATACAATAAATTGGATTTAGGATAAGTAGTGATAATCACACCCACCTCTCCATGTAAAAAGAGTGAAACATGTTTAAATGTCACTAAGATTTAAGTGATTTTTTTCTATTAATATCAAGACAAATTCAAATAGGTACTGCATGTTAATATTTCTTTATTATCCTTAATTTTAAACCTAAACAAAAATGTGTCCATCATGATATAATTTCCATTAGATATTTGAATGGGACGCTATATTCTCATTGTTGATTATAAACCTATTAACTTATTAAACAATTTTGGAGGAACATGACAACTTTCTTTTTATATTTAATATATACCAAATTTGAAAGACAATAAAAATAAATCTCATCTATTCTTCAAATACACATTATTATTATTATTATTATTATTATTATTATAATTATGGCATCAACATCATTTTTAATTTTTCATTAATAAACACCCAATAATTAAACACATAAACAACAAAAGAATAAATATGATAACACACAAAACTAAAGATAACTTAAAACAAGTATGTTTTTTAACTTGTAGTGAATGTATATGAGCATTAAATTGGAATCTCAAATTTGAAGGATGGCAATAGGAAACGAAAATGACATTAAAAGGAAACAAGAAGTATGCATCTAAAGTAGGGCCATTTTCCAATTCAAAACACCAATAAACTCACTAAGCACATGAAAGTGGACCATGTTTCAAATCTAAGGGTGTGGCTTAGATTCATAACACAATACCCTTTATGATTCTTACTCTTAACACCACAAAATAACATGATTTTATTTTTTTGACTATTCTTTCTCTCATTATAATAGTTCTAGTGGTGACAGTTTCCCACTCCAAAATTGAATTTTTCAAGCAGGGTCACTTTGCTACAGTGACTTGTTGGAATTACATAACAATTTCAGCAAAAAAAGAAAAAAAAAGTTATGATAATTGATGCATCACAGCTTGCCAAAAGTGTTTGTTTATTATAAATATTATAAATTTTGACAGACTTTAATGAAGTAAATATAAATATTTTTAAATTTAAGTAAAATTTAAAATATAAATTAAAAGTATATAAAAATATCACAGATATTAAAGAATGGTATATTTGCAAATCATTATTAAAAAATATGATTGAATGTTTTATATTATATAGCAAGAAATTAATATTTTTTAAACTAATTAAAATCAAAACTAAATTATGTGTACCAATTGTTATTTTAATATGCATTTTTAAACATAAATGTGTAAATTCTAAATAAATTTGAAATTAATTAAAAATGATAAAATATGAAATGTTTGATCAAAGGTAATAGAGCTACACAAGTTTTCTAAGAAAGAATAAATTGAGAAAAATACTAATTTTAAAAATAAAAAATATTAAAACTAATTTGTGAGCAATGGATAAGTTTCAACTTCCTTATCTGAAATTTTCACATAAACAATCATAAAACTTATCACATCATATGAAAGTTCTTATTAGCTAGTTCATAATCTGCATGTTTCTTAATCTATGTGTTGTCAATCACATCATAAATATATTTCTTTTATTATTAATAATATTATTATCATTGCTTCATTTATATTTTTAACGGTTCTGCAGCTAACAATTAGGGTTATTCAGTCTTATAATAATTAAAAGATAACATGATGGGACAAAAAGTTCATGCTTAACCGTTGATAGTTTAGTGCATAGTTAAAAATATATTTTCTAATCTTTAATAGATGATAAACACAACATGATGATAAAAATGTGTGATTAGTGGCAACTAGAATATAAAATTAATTAACCATACATTAGTAATGATGATATTTTACTATGTTCTTTTTGTTTTTTATGAAACAATAATATGATTAAAATGAATATATATATATATATATATAACTATATAACATAAAACATAGAATATCTTTATTGCTTGTGGTTCATTTAATTGTATCCTAGATATCCATTAATATACCATCTTAACAAATTCAGTACTTTCATGTATTTCTTATCAGGGTGCTAATTAAAACACATGGAAATTTGTACTATATTTGGATAAGGATTTTGATTTGAGAAGGTAAAAAGATATTAAAATTTTTTGTTTGGATGATAAAGTTTTGAAATTTAGAAATTTAATTAAGAATTTAAGATGATTAAAAGTAAAAAAAAATATAAATTTTGATTCAGTCTATAATTAACCTATAAATATGTGGTTTATGTTTATACCAGTGTTTTTATTTAGATAGATAAAAAAGAGTGATAGGTAAACCTACAAATTATAATACTCAGATTTTTTTTCTTAAAAATAAATTAACCAATAAGATTTAACATTGAATATCTTTTTAAATTGTTAAAATATAAAACAAAAAGACTGTGTTACCTTGTCTTTAACATATGTTCCAATATTAGTCACCTACACCCACAACGTACGCATGTTTATTATTTATATACTCTATCTGTAAAGTTTATTATTATAATAAATTTAATACAATTCACATTTATTATACCTGCAACATTTTTAATTATGATAAATTATACATATGCTTTTTATTTGATAATAATATTGCAAAAAAGTTAAGTATATATTTGATTAAAATATTAAAATAATTTTATTTAATGTAAGACAATTCAAAATTTATAATAAAATAAATATAATAATAAATATGTAATGTACGAATAAAAGTTTTGTGAAATCTCTGAGAAACATGATTAAAAGATTTTAATTTGATTTCGAACCATAATTAAGTAATTATTTTATATTAATAATTGATGAATAGAAAATTGTGATTACTTAAATGTAGTTAAATATAATTAAATACATATTGTATTAATTTGAATCATAATACTAAATTATTATGTAAAAATTATTAAAATGATCTGAATACTTGAAATATAATTTGTGCGGACAATTACCTTAATTTTTGTATTCATTAATGCTGAAAATTTGGTATAATTAGTAAAGTATTATTTTATTTGAAAATAAAAATATAATTAGAAAATATTGAAAATTTGTAATAACAAACCCATAATGTTTAACCATAACTAGATTCGTGATTTTTAGGAAAAATAGATAGTAAGTTGAACATTTTTACGGGCATTGTAAAATCTTTATTCTTATTTTGAATGAGTAACTTAAAGAGTGAGAAGTTATATACATTGAAGAATGAACTCGAATTAAGGGAAGTTATGTAAGTAAAAGTTTATAAAATTATGTACTACAATTAAGAGAAGTTTCTTACAAAATCTACAAATTAAAAGGACAAGTAAATATGTAAATTTATCATTTAAGTTTAAAAAGATAGTAATATGATTGATTACAAATAAGTAATTATGTAAATTTAACCTTAGATTAATATAATAATATTTTTTTTTTAATATTGAGTGTATTTTTATATTTAATATTTTAAAATAAATTAAATTTTAAAATTTTAAAAAATCATGACACTATTTTAATGATTTATGATCATACGCATTGATATAAATTGTTGAATATATTTTTTTATGCATAAAGGACATAAAATAATAACATAATATAAATAAATGAGTAATTATTATAACAAAATGTATAAGTTGTAAAATAATAAAATTAAAAGAATTAAATAAAAGAAAACGAGAGAGAAAAAAGGTAAAATGAGTTGGATAGGAACCGTGATGTTTTGAGAAAATAAAAAAGAAAGAAACTAAAAAAAAATTACAGAGTAAATAAGAGAAAATTGAATAGTAAACTTTTAATAAATAGAGACATGTATCGTATAAAAGATAAAACTTTGTTGTATAATATAATAGAATGTAATAAATATAAATAGTTTTATCATTTTAGAGTTGGTTAACATTATAATATTTTTTTAGTGTACTATAAAAATTCTTTTGAATAATTTATCAATAAAAAAATTAAATGATTTAATTATTTCAAATAGTTTAAATTATATAAATATGATAATAAGATTTTATCATTTAAATGAATGTAATTTAGCAATGAAAGAGTAAATTAGTCAAAGATAATTTTGAATCAATCAAAATATATATTAACAAATCACTTATTTATATTTTTTAAAATAAAATGGCATTAAGATAATATCATACAAAAAAAATATTTAATAAATTTTAGAATATATAATACATAAATAAAAATTGTAATTGTATTATTAAATAAATAGTATAGGACAAAATGAAATACGAAAGAGGAAAAATATAAATAAAAAAATAAAAAAGTAGGGAGAAAAGATTAAAATAAATATAAATTTATTTTAGGAAAACTCTAATTTAAAAGTTAAAATATATATTAAACAATAATAATGCTAACGTATGAATGTCAAAGATATTCTTTAGACATAGAAGATAATAACTCATTTGAATCATGGTATATTTAGATTAAGAGGGATAATAAATCTTTAAATTCTTAAGAGATAATAAAATATAAGATTTTATGTTATTTTAATAAAGAAAGTATTCATCTCGTTCTTAATGTTAAGTATGAATTATATTTGTTTTAAATAAAAAAGAATTAAATATTTATATTCTATTTTGAATTATAATTTTTTTTTCATTTTTATGATAAATATAATTCACTTTTATATATACATATATATATATATATTTTAAAGATTTATCAGAGATTATATCTTATATTTTAGTGTCCTTTTCTCTTCATTAAAGAAAAGTGATTAAAACAATTTTTATAAGTACGAAGGAGCTTTTAATTAAAGAAAATCTTGAAATAAAGATTAATTAAAGGAGAAGTCAAGACCCTCTAAATACAACATGATATTTACGTTGGGTGTAAACCTTTAGAGACACTTAGTTTCACTAAATCCTCATATTGAGTGTCACTTCTGAATTATGCTTAGCATTGATCTCCAAAGAGTTCATAATATGAAGGCATATACATTGAGCATCAAATTTATGGTACGTTCAACTTGGAGCTCTACAAAGCTCCTAGTTTGGAAGTCAAGGCCATGCTAAGTGCTTTTATAGGAGAAACCCCAATTTGTTTCACATGGAGCTCTAGGCAACATTCATCATGTTGAGTCCGAATCATTTTAAACTAAACACAAGAATGATCAAAGACTTGTATGAGTTGATTCTGAGGTCTTATAAGCATTAACTTTGTGCAAATATTGTGTTAAGGCTGAAAAATGACCTCTAAGCTCTCTTAAACTCTTCTTGTATTGACTTCTTCATTTCTTTTCTATTTTTTGTGTTTCTCATTATCATGAATAGCTAGTTCCTTTAAGGTTTGGTGTAACTACAATAACTTTCATGTAATCACTTTTGACTATTTAATCAATATTACCTTTTATTATTGCTTTTCTTCTATGCTTAATGTTTATTTTGACTTGATCACTCTTAACTTGATTTCTATTACTTGAATATTGATGAGAAATGATGTTTAAGTTTTATAAAAAAAAAAAGAGTAACTAATGGACCTTATTACTAGGGATAGAGTAATGTGTATTAGTCATCATTTTAACATTTATCCTTTAGATTAGTTTTTAAGATAAATTATACAAAAAATTGGTAGTTTAAGTAAGTAATTTAAACTCCTTCTTTTAAGGGGATTAAAGTTTGAATATATTTATGATGGATGATAATTTATCTACTATTTTTTGAGTAAAAATATTTAATAATTCATAGGAGAAGACTCAACGAAGTCAAACCTCAACATATTTTATTTTATTGTAAAACCAATTTAACCTATTAAGTATTTATAAAAAATTCTCACCTAATTCCTATAATTTGTTTTAAACCATTAATCTTTGTTATTTTATTTTATATGCAAAAATAAAAAATATTTATTAGCTTGATTCTTTAAAAGTTTAGAACAATAAAAAGTGATAATTATCAATTATTACTTACATCTCTTAGAAATTAATATCTAATTTTATCAATTTATCACTTGCACGATTTTTTTATCAAGATCTAAACGAATGATATGTGATATTTTTCAATAGGGAAAATGATAAACTCTTCAAATTCTTAATGAATGAATTACAAAATTAAAATAAATGTTTCTTTAAGACAGTGAACTCAAATCTATCAAAAGGGATGAAAAAGAAAAAAAAAAGAAATAAAAAAAATAACTATGATGATGAGATAACATGTATAAGTAGCATGAGATATCAATGCTATTTTTGTATATGACTAATACTTTTATGTAAAAGTATTAGGTAAATCCCACAGTGTCATTATCACGTGAAAGATACATGCCGTGTCTTGTAAGTATAAATTTACTAACTAATGATACCATATAAACAAAATGTTTTATACTTAAAAATATCTAATTTTTTTTAAAAGTAACTAAAAAATCAAAACAACGTGATACTGTACACTTGGTCACAAACACCAAAATATTATACTTAAATATGATGAATAAGTAGTAAAAGTGTCATATTTTGTACACACGATATATAATGTAATAATTATATAAGTATTATAATATTATACTTTGGACAAGGAATATTTAAATCCCTATGGATGAATTAAAAAAATAAGGAACATGGTTCTTGATAGTATGAGCTCAAACCCTAATAGAGATAAAAACAAAAGAAAGTAAAAATAAATAAATTAGTGTTAAAAAAAGTCATAAAATCTATGTGAATTTAAGTATGCAGTGTTGTATGATATATAAATGTTAGGTTTGAACGTGACGAATTAGGTGTAAATATTTTCAGATTCATTAAGATAATAAAATAAGGAAAAAATAAATTTAATCTTTACGTTTAGAATTATTACAGTAAAACATATGCTTTTATGATTAAATATTGTTTAATGTATATATTAAATAATAAAGTATTTTTATTTTTTTTAGGTTTTACTTAATAGTATTTGAATTGTTCGACTTAAACCAGAGACTGTGAATTAGTCTATTTTATATTATTATAAGTTTTCTAACTGTCTAATTATACCATAAATTCTAATCGCATTATTATAAAATATTGAAACTGATCCTTCAATAATATTTAATATAATGTAGGTAGGATATATAGTGAGGGACAACATAGGGATAGGGTGATGATAACCTATAAAATTTAGTTAATTTAAATTTTTAAACAAAAATCATCATTTTAAACAAAAATAAGATATCAACTTAGAAAAAATATTTAATAAATATATAATAATCAAACAATTAATTATATAAATGTGAAGAAAAAATTTATATATATATATATATATATAAAATATAAAGAAAAATAAATATATATATTTTATAAGAAAGTGGATTAATTCACGTATTACAGTTATTAAAAGATAAAAAGAAAGTTAGTTTAGAAATAATAATAATAATAATAATAATTATTATTATTATTATTTTATTATTATTATTATATAATAATAATAATAATAATAATTATTATTATTATTATTATTAAAAAGAAAGACAAGCATCTTGTTCTCCAGGGGATAGTAAAGTATTTTCCAGAGTCTCTTGCAGAGAAGAAAAGATCACTCAACACTCACTCATCACTTCAAAACAACACAACATTGCCGTTTGCCACTTTCAACAAAACACTCTCACATTGACAATTCCAAAGTCTTCACACCAAATTCCAATTCCAATTCTTCTCAAAACACACAACACAAATGCCACACTCAAAAACACAACACCAAAAAAACACATTCATCACTTGATTCATCTCAAACCCTCAAATTCATAGATCCCCACAAAACCAAAACCTCTTTTTTTATTCCCCAAAACCAAACATGGCCTTCTCATCCCGTCGCGGAACATCATGGGCAACAACATCATCGTCAACATCATCGTCTTCTCCGATCCTTCCTTCAACCTCAAACCCCAACAACACCTCCAAATCAAAAGCACCCAGAAAGGGTCGCAAACGCGCTTTTCTCAAAGACTTCGTCTTTTCCAACTTCTTCATCATCGGTCTCATCCTCTCCCTCTCTCTCTTCCTCCTCATTCTCCTCCGATTCGGTGTCCCCAAACCCATCACCTCGCGTTTACGTTCCACGCGCTCCTTCCGCTACCGCAAACCTCTTTCCCGCAAACCCCTTCTACCCGGCGGCAACACCACCGCCGGCGCCGCCGTGGATGTCACCACTAAGGGGCTCTACGATAAAATTGAGTTTTTGGATGTTGACGGCGGCGCGTGGAAACAAGGGTGGAGCGTGACTTATAGGGGTAATGAATGGGATGGTGAGAAGTTGAAGGTTTTTGTTGTGCCACACTCACATAATGATCCTGGTTGGAAGTTAACGGTGGAGGAATACTATGATAGACAATCAAGGCATATACTTGATACCATTGTGAAAACACTAACCAAGGTCAAATGAATTTTATGATATGATCCTTGTTTTTAAGAGCTTAATTTCTATGCATGGTTAGGAACTATAGATATTGCCAATAAATCAATCAATTAGGAACTATAGATATTGCCAATAAATCAATCAGGAATTATTGTTTGCATGATTTGGAAGGTAGTTATTGTAAATATAATATGATATGATATCATATGATCCTTAGTTTTAAGAGCTTAATTTCTATGCATGGGTAGTTTTGTGTTGTCAATTAATCAGGAATTATTAGTAATCAGAGGATGAGAGGGATAGAGATCATAGGTGTAGGCCAAAGAGTGAGTCCAACATTATTAGTTTCTATGCATGATTGGTTTTATTCTGATAATCAGTCCAACATTGTGAATCAATCAGTTAATCACATATCATTGTTAGTGTGATAATATGATTTGTAAAATAATTATTATACAAGTCAATAGACTCACTATATATGACAATATGGAGTTGGATCATAATGTAAACATCCTTTACGTTATTGGTGGATTGACTCTTTACTATGGGAGTTTAGTTTCAATGCACGGTTACTCTCAAACAGTCAAATAAGAGTTTAATTTCTATGCATGGTTAGTTTTATGCCGGCAATCAATCAGAAATTGTAGCTAGTATGTTAGTATGTTTTGTAAGGTAGTTATTATAGAAAGTTAAGGAATTTATCATACACAAAGGTTTATGATTAGATTACAATGTAAAATTATTTCAATGAGGTTTGAAGTTTCTATTTTGAGTTAGAGTTTAATTTTTATGTACTATCACATTGTCAACTATTTGGAAATCACTGTTAGTATGTCTTTTTAAGATAATTACTATTGTAAAAGTTAACAACAAACATACTATACGGGACAGGTTGTGATTGAATGACAATGTTCACAATGTGATTGTAAAAGTTCACAATGCATACACTATTTATCCATAAATAATACATGCATTGACAATATATTGGTCTTCTACACTATCATCCAATTACAGATATGACAAACCGTAATGTCTGCCAAGTCTGTTGAGGTTTATAATAACTATATTAAAACTCATACTAAGTATGATTTTTGATTGATTGATCGTGTGAAAATTTTTACAGAAGATGATTTCTGATTAGTTGACAGTTAAAAATCCTTTGCGTAAATGGTACCATGTTTTCTTGGTTGAGTGTTTGAACTAGTTAACTAGACGCTTTAAAGCTGCGAATTAATGATGGGGCACTGCATATGATTACAAAAATAGTATGTCTTACAATTTAGTAATTTAATATTGTTAGATGTTAGATTGGAGGATAGGAGTGAGTTAGTGAACAAAAGCCCTGCTGAAATAGAGTGATTGAATAAATTGATGTTGCTGGATTGAATTAGTTAACTTGCTGCTTTGAAGCTGTGGATTATAACCCTTGAAAGTAATGTTGTTTTCTTAATTTGATAAGATTTTCATCTTGTCTTGTTGTGTAGGGGATTAAAAAGCCCCAGTAAAATGGAACAAATAAGATTGTCAGTAGCTGCTATTTTAACTTTAATCATGAATTGACTGGATAATTGGGATATGTAGGATCCTCGCCGGAAGTTCATATGGGAGGAGATGTCGTACTTAGAGAGATGGTGGAGGGATGCATCAGATGAGATGAAGGAATCCTTCATCAATTTGGTAAAAAATGGACAGTTAGAAATTGTTGGAGGTGGCTGGGTGATGAATGATGAGGTAATATGATGTTGATATTTTTTCACTTGTCTTAGTTACAGCAAATAGCATTTGTATATGTTTATACTTAATTGTTGAAGTAATTATGACACAAGAATTTGTGGAAGGTAGGCTTTGTGATGCTTTTTATCATACTTGTTTTGTTGCTCAAGTTTCTTTAATTTAAGGACCTTCAAGTTTCCTTTCCTATTAATGAAGTTCATGCTCTACAAACGTACATGTCTATGGAATAATTATGTTAAAATGAGAATCTTATCCGAGCTTTCTTGTAAAAAGTTGATTTTTCATGGCCTCTTTGTTTTTGGAAATTTAACTTTTAATTATTTTCTCATTCTTGCAGGCCAATTCCCATTATTTTGCTATAATTGAACAGGTATGCTGAAAGCTTTGTCTATTCTTGCAATTGCATATATTATATATTTCTTGGCTGTTTTGATATAATTGTTTTTAGTTGATCATTGTATAATTGTTGTCAAAATCCAACAGTACTTTGTATGTTAGCTATGTAAAATTTTAGAAATCATAACTTTTCTGATTCAACCAAACTCATTAATTTATTTCACCTAGTTTGGGTATGCATTAGTGCACTTGGTATTTGATTCATTAGGAGATATGTTTCCATGTTTCAGCCTGTCACATCTTGTGATTTCATGTTCATACCAGACTATGATCTTTTTCCTCCAGAGATTTGTATATTATTTTGCAATGGTGCTTAATCTTTTGACAATTATGTAACAGATAGCAGAAGGAAATATGTGGTTGAATGACACCATTGGGTTCGTTCCAAAAAATTCTTGGGCCATCGATCCATTTGGTTACTCATCCACCATGGCATATCTTCTGCGTCGTATGGGTTTTGACAACATGCTTATCCAGAGGACCCATTACGAGCTGAAGAAGGAGCTTGCATGGCATAAAAATTTAGAATACATATGGCGTCAAAGCTGGGATGCCGAGGAAACCACTGATATATTTGTCCATATGATGCCCTTTTATTCATATGATATACCTCATACATGTGGCCCAGAGCCTGCTATTTGTTGTCAATTTGACTTTGCACGCATGCAAGGTTTTGTTTATGAACAATGTCCATGGGGGCAATATCCTGTGGAGACCACTCAGGAAAATGTTCAGGAAAGAGCACTTAAATTACTGGATCAATACAGGAAAAAGTCAACTTTGTACCGAACCAATACTCTTCTTGTTCCTCTTGGAGATGATTTTCGGTATATTAATGTTGAAGAAGCAGAAGCTCAATTCAGAAATTACCAAATGTTATTTGATTATATCAACTCAAACCCCAGTTTGAATGCAGAGGCGAAGTTTGGTACATTGGAAGACTACTTTGTAACCCTGCGCGAGGAAGCAGAGAGGATAAATTACTCATCTCCTGGTGAAATAGGATCTGGTCTAGTTGAAGGTTTTCCTTCTCTATCTGGTGATTTTTTTACTTATGCTGATCGGCAACAAGACTACTGGAGTGGTTATTATGTTTCTCGACCCTTCTTCAAGGCTGTTGATAGGGTACTAGAACAGACACTTCGTGCCACCGAAATGATGGTAGCTCTAATACTTGGTTGCTGTCGGAGATCACATTGTGAAAAGTTTGCAATGGGGTTTTCCTACAAGTTGACAGCTGCTAGAAGGAACTTAGCACTTTTCCAGCATCATGATGGGGTTACTGGTACCGCAAAAGATCATGTGGTTATGGACTATGGAATGCGCATGCATACTTCATTACTGGATTTGCAGATTTTTATGTCCAAGGCAGCTGAGGCACTTCTTGGAATCCGCTATGATAAATTAGACCACAGTCCTTCCCAGTTTGAGCCAGCAATAGTGAGATCTAAATATGATGCTCAACCATTGCACAAAGTGATTAATATTCATGATGGTTCTTATCAATCAGTGGCCTATTTTAATCCTCTGGAGCAAACCAGAAAAGAAGTCGTGATGGTTGTTGTTGACAGTCCTGATGTTACTGTGGTTGACTCTAACTGGAGTTGTGTTGAAAGCCAAATTTTGCCCGAGTTGCAGCATCATAATAGCAAGATCTTTACTGGGAAGCATAGACTTTACTGGGAAGCTTCTGTTCCAGCAATGGGATTGGAAATATATTATATTTCTAATGGTATTGCTGAGTGTGAAAAGGCCAAGCCTGCCAAGTTGAAAATTTTCTCTAAATCTGGTTCAGTTGTTTGTCCTACACCATATTCTTGTGCAAAAATAGAGGCTGGTGTGGTTGAAATTGAGAATCAGCATCATAAACTAACTTTTGATGTAAAGGATGGTTTGTTGCAGAAGATAACCTCGAAAAATGGTTCCCCAAATATTGTAAATGAGGAAATTGGTATGTATTCTAGTTCTGGTGGGGCATACTTGTTCAAGCCCAGCGGTGACGCCCAGCCGATTATTGAAGAAGGTGGACAGTTACTGGTCTCAGATGGCCCTTTGATGCAAGAAGTTTACTCTTATCCAAGGACAGCTTGGGAGAGAGCTCCCATTTCTCATAGCACCCGGATATATAATGGAGAGGGTACAGTCCAAGGGTTTGCAATTGAAAAGGAATATCATGTTGAGCTTCTTGGCCATGATTTTAATGACAGGGAATTGATAGTTAGATATAAAACAGATATTGATAACAAGAAAATTTTCTATTCAGATTTGAATGGATTTCAGATGAGCCGGAGAGAAACCTATGATAAGATTCCTTTGCAAGGCAATTACTACCCTATGCCCTATCTTGCATTCATTCAAGGATCGAATGGTCGGCGATTTTCTGTCCATTCCCGACAATCGTTAGGTGTGGCAAGCCTTAAAAATGGATGGCTAGAGATAATGCTTGACCGCCGGTTGGCAAGAGATGATGGTCGTGGTCTGGGACAAGGAGTGATGGATAACCGAGTAATGAATGTCATCTTCCACCTAACCTTGGAAGCAAATATTTCTGCCATGTCAAACTTGGTTTCCACTCCTTTCCCTTACAGCCCTTCTCTTTTATCTCACCGTGTTGGTTCTCACTTGAACCATCCATTACATGCATTCGTTTCCAAGAAACCACAAGATATGGCTGCAAAGCCACCACCTAGATCCTTTTCCCCTCTAGCTGCACCGTTGCCATGTGATTTGCACATTGTGAACTTCAAGGTTCCCAAACCTTTAAAATTTTTGCAGCAACCAGCTGAAGGTCCTAGATTTGCTCTAATTTTGCACAGGCTACACTGGGATTCTTCGTACTGCCGGAAGGGAAGAACGCAATGCACTAATCTGGCTGAGGACACTCTGAATCTGTTCAACATGTTCGAGGATCTCACAGTCTTGAAGGCTAAAGCAACTTCCTTGAATCTCTTGCATGAAGACCCTGAAGTAATGGGATTCTCAGAGCAATTTGGAGATCTTGCACAAGAGGGGCAGGTAGCCATATCTCCAATGGAAATACAAGCATACAAGTTGGAGTTGAAGCCACAAACACAATAGAGCATCATTACCAAGTTCCTGCTGCTAATTTATGCCGAACCACGTCGAATTCTTGGACTGATTTAAAGATGATTTGCTAGTGAATTGTTTTAAACTGCTCCATTGATGCCAGAGATGAGTTTTTTCTCAGTGGTGCAGGTTAAGAGAATGTGAAGAAAAAGTCCAAGCAAAGGATTTAGTGATATTGGTTGAGGGAGCTTTGACAGTGTACTTTAGTAGATTGCTGTTATGAAGACATGCATGAGAGTGTAGCATCTGCGGCTTCTTGTCTGTTTTTGTGCTTTGATGTAGCATTTGTTTACCTTTTCACGGACTTAAAAAGAGGGTTTTGCTTTGTCCACTTTATGTTATTGTGTAACATTTCACTTAGAGACTAGATCCATGTACAGATTTAATACCTCTATGCAGGGGAGAATGTAATCTTCTTTGGACTTGAGCTCAACAATTTGCAAAAATAACACTTGTTCTTCACAAATTACAATGATTAAAATAAATTAGCAAAAAGTTTACTTGAGGAACAAGTTTTAAATGCCTACGGGGATTTGTTATCTACCTATCAGATGTTGGTTTAGGGATCAATATTTGAATGTTGTTATTGAATATTACATTGCATTAAAAGTTATGGTGGAGCATAAATATTTTAATTTAAAATTCACATTCTTTTACCAAATTTTTTTTTAGAGAAAACTATTATTTTAAATCGGTGTGTAGATCGAATAATTTAATCTATAAAAAATGAAAAATAATCAAATAGTTTTAAAAGTGAAATATATCTATTATTTTAGTTTGAGATATTTATTGTCATTTGATTTTTGAATTAAATCATTTATTATCATTTTTTAGTCTCTAATGATTAAATTTAGAAGCCAAAATGACAATAAATGATGATATAGTTCAAGAATTAAAATGATATTAGATATCTTTCAGATATTAAAGTAATAAAAATATTATATTTTTAAGAATTATTTTACTATTTTTGATCTTTTACAAATTAAATTGCTTGACCCACACTTTTAGGAATTAAAATGGTAATTTACTCATTTTTACTTTACATTATATTTACCCATCTATAAATATTCTTTATTGAACAATGTGTATTTTGTTTTGTTAGTGTTTAGCTTATATACCGAGTATAAAATTTATTACACTAATAATTAATTAAAATTCACAAACTTGATTTTCAAAGTAAATATAAAACTTAATTTTTTTTTTGTATATGGCAATTTATGATTGAAGAACAAGGTAAAAAAAAAAAAACGGTTACACTATCAGTGTATTTAAATTAAATTCTTAGTTAAAACTCAAATTCAAGTACTCAATCACATTTTACAATGTTGAAATACAATAGTGCTAGGATGACAGAGCATCATCCTATACTTGCTAAAAGAGGAATATAGTTTAGTTCAATTCAACGAGTGATCAAAATCTAATTCTTTAGCATAACGGCACTGTTAATTTCACACCACAGGTTCTAGTTTTTCAAATAATTACATGCCACATCTTGTTACATCACAAGATTCTTGCGTACATTTTACATATATGGTCGAATCAAATGCATAAATGCATAGAAAGATAATCACAAGATTCTTTGCTTACATTTATGCTTCTAAATAGTTGAAAGATAATCATTTTTTCAATTTAATGATTTGGCTTAGGTGGTCAAACTATTTTGTCAACTGAATCTTGAGTTTTGGCCAAACGTTTCAATTGTGATTTTCTGTGAAAATCAAGAAGATAGCCAATGTAGCTTACATCTTGTTAACACAAATTTGGAATCATATTTTCTTTTCATTTACAATGTATCCTAACACACACTTACAAGAGATTGAAATAGTAATATAGGCTTTGCATTCACCTAAAAAGAAAAACAGGAACTCTATATATTATGTTGTTACCTGGTCATACAAGGTTTCAGTCTCAAGTATGATTTACACTAATTGGTCCATTTGTGTAAATATCAAAACAAATATTTGGGTAGAGAAATTTTAATTTTTTTTTTTGAAATGTGAGATAGTAACTTAACTCCATCACTCCTAGATCAAACAAAATGGAGAATGAAATGGTAAGACCAAAAGTGTCCAAGTCTCTTTCTTGGTTTGATGAGTAACCAGTAAAACTCACTTCATCAGATTATAAGATGATTTCTTCTAGCACACTGACATTAAGAGTCTTGTTGGGAAGAACAATGCAGTTGAACACTGCTACTTCATCTTCAACAGTAACACCTTCTCCTAAAATTATCATTATCATTGTTACAAAGAAAAAAAAAAACAGGAAAAAAAAAAACAGGAAAAGATAAGTACTAAAAAAAGATGATGATAATGATAATGATATAAAATAGAGATAGATCAAAACTCAGATACAGTTGTTTTTAAGAACTTTTGATGTTGCTGTCCAATCAAAACTAGAGTTTTACCTTGAAAATCTACTAAATAAAAGTTTGCATCAAGGGTCAAGAAAGATTACTGATGTAAAAAATCAATATTAATTGGAGAACAACATCAAAAGCACTTAACTGTATTTATGCTTTCACCATAAACAAAAAGGGAATTAAGTAGGCAGGAAAATGAACCTAGGATGGTTATGCCAAGCTTTGCATTGTAGTCACCATCAGCCTGGACCATTCAATTCACTATTGATCAGCCACAGGTTAAAATTGCAGGCTTAATTAAACAAGTTTTCCATCAATTAAAATTTCTCAGACATGTTGATGGTTGAAACTTTTCCCTCTGTTTAAAATTTCTACATATTTTTGCATTATGCTCTTTAGAATGTGCACTAGTTTTATTAAAAAATATGCACTGAACTTGCCTGCACAAATGACCATCTTCCAAGTAATGACTTCCATCCAACAATTGAGTTTTTCACCACAGCATTTTCCTGTCAGGAGAACAAACATATTTGTTTATACCTGGTAAATATACATATAAAAACTTCCATGTCCTTACCTTAATTTCAACATCATCCAAGATGATACAGTTGCTTAACCTGACGCCAGCACCTACACGAACATTTGCTGAGATGGATACATTGGGACCAATCTGATCAAGAAAGAAAAGAAAGACTTACTTTATATTTCAATTTTCATGCGAAGTATTCAGATCCATATAAACAGAAATTTTGGTTTTGTCCACAATTTTGTTTACATCATACTTGCATCCAACATTTTTTTATTTGCAATGTTCACTGTTCATTCAAACATTGGATTGAAATTCTGGATAAAAAACAATTCCAATCATCATTTGCCCATGAAATAATAACAAGTAAATTCCTAAAAAACTTGCATAATGGCATGCTCCCATAAAACAAGTATTTGGAAATATTGAACAGACTCTACTTAAGCTTTTTAATTTTAAGAACAGATCTACATAACCGATGTCCTCAACACTGCAGCAGGTAATTGCCATTTAATCGTTAGTAGTTTACAGCAGAAAATGCATCAAGGCATTACTGCTAATTTAATTTTTATCTAAAAACGTAAAGTATTAACAATCTTGTGGAGGAAATGAAACTACCTTTGCCAATGGATGAACTTTTGCAGATGGATGAATATATACATCACCTTCAATTGTAGCATTCCTTTTACCATCTCCACTGGCCAAAAGACCAGGTGAAGTATGCCGGAATTGAGTAAGATACAATTCTGAGCATTTCAATGACATTCTGTTCATGTAAAGTGTATACTATAAGTAAAACCAAATAATGGTCCAATATTAAAGCTGAAGAACAAATTTAAGATACTATTCAGCCCTACCCTGGAGTTTTAATTTGCTCCCAGAAATCCATTGTCTCATATGTATACAGTTGCTTCTTTCCAGCTAGAGGTGATAATATATCTTGATCAAGTCTTACAAAATCTACAGGGTTAGTCCTGAAGGGAAAATGTCTCCATGAGCCTTTGAAGATATTGCAGTTTTCAAAGGGGGGGAAAAGTGCAATGAAAAGGATGAATTCTTTGGAACCAACGTGTTATGTGTCTCAATATTCATCGAAGTATAGGAATGGAATGCAATGAGAGTTGGATATTTGTATTATACTGAGAAATATTAATTTTTATCCCTATAAAGAGAAAATTACAGTCAAAGTGTAGAGACTTTCACATTTGACTCAATGCAGAATCAATATCCAGACATGCCATTAAAAATAGCACATTTATTGTGCTAAGGAAAATGCAGAACTTGTAATTTTGCGGATTGATTATCCAATATTTGCTGGGATACAGTTTAAATATAATGTAAACAATCCATAGACTTTGTTTTGTAAGTGTTGGGTATCACTTATAACCTACTTATATACGCTAATATCTTCTTTTCCAACAAAAAAAATAAAGAACCAATATCCACACATGCCATTAAAAATAGTCTTGAACTCTTCTTTATGAAAAAATATTGATATTTAATAAAAACCTTGTGGCTGTGGGAGATTGGACTGCTTCAAAGCTAGAGACAAGGCGTAGATTAGCTGCAGGGGTGTCAATAAAATCATGTCAATTTCCAATGATGCAACTTTACTGCAAATAGCAAACAATGTTAACCTACCAAGCCAATACGTAGATAAAAAACTGAAAGGCTTGCAGATTTTCAAGTTCTCAGACATAATAGTTCTATGAAATAAATTCTAAATGTTGAAGCCAAGTTAAATCATGTGTATCAGGGAACCAATTTATGGAACTTATGATTGAAGTTTTTGAATTATGATAGAAAGAGACCAAAATCTCCCTTCTCGGTTCATAGATACAGACTCAATCTATGCATACTTATTCTTAAAATCTAAAGGTTGAAGCCAAATTATATAAGGAAACCAATTCATGAAACAGAAGCATTTTATGCTTGAAGCTTTTTAGGTTTTTGATACCCATTTATGTAATATTTATTGTTTAAATTTCTGAAGGTCAAAGCCAAGTTAAATCATGTGTAACCAATTTTTGAGACACATGCCCTTTATAATGGATGCTTTTTAAATTGCAATCGAAAGAGACGAGCCTCTGTGTTCTTGGTTCACAGAACATACTGAGTTCTATGCTGTACATATTAGAATTGTAAAGGTTGAAGCCAAGTTAAATCTTATGTTGCAGGGAATCAATTAATGTAACACAAACCACTGATAATGACCGAAGCATTTTAAAGTGTAATTGGAAGAGACCAACCTCTGCCTTCTCGATTAGTATATACATCATGGATGGCAGTAAAAATATCAGGGGTGAAGATGTAAACACCGCAATTTATCAAATCGCTGACCTGTATATTATACAAAGTTCAATTTTGTTTAGGCATAGTCAGAAGCAGCATTGAATAGTGCTTTTTGTCTTGGTAAAAAAATAAAATAAAGTGAAACAAACCAAACTAAATACCCACAAATGTCTCGGGTTTCTCAGTATAATGCAGCAACTCATTAGTGGTTGGATCAGCAACCAACTCACCGAACTGGTTAGCAGATTCAGCTGAAACCTACACAAGATATCCACAACCCCAGAAGGAGAATGAAAGAGTGACCTTGCAATGAAACAAAACAATGATCTACACAGATATGTATAATTTGTATGCATTTAAAAGCACATGGATAAAACAACAACAGCAACAACAATCAAGCCCTTTTCCCACTAGGTTGTAGGTGGAGTAGGTTATAAGAATCATACAATGCCATAATGTTCTTTTGCGAATAATGTCTACAGAAAAACCATAGACCTCTAAATCCTTAATGATTTTGCCTAGTTTTTCTTAGTCTCCCCACTTCCAGTCATAGTATGCCCTCCATCTAATCTACTCTTCTTAATGGAGCTTCAACAGGTCATCCCCAAAATGTTTACATCACCTAAGGTGATATTTTACCATTTTCCCCAAAATAAGTGCTATTTATAATTATACACACATTTTCTTATGCACCAACCTTGATTACCAACATTGTCCCCATCCCACCATATCTTTTATGGGCATCTGCAGAAGGAAACGAGAAAAATTTCAGTACCACCATACTGCTGAAGAAATATGACAATTTAAAACAAACATACTTACCAAGCATCGACGGTAGCGGAAAGCTGCAGCAAACATCACAGTTTAACAGAAAGATATGTGACTGCAATGAAAATGTAGCCAATCTGTCAGAGTTTATACAATAATCATTTCAAAGTTAATCCATAGAACAGTGTAATATAAAATTGCAAAAGCTGTGATACAAGCAGTATTTCTAACCGGGCTATCTTCCATGATAATATCCCTGAAGTAGTAAAGGCTACCTGCTGAACCATGCGGTTTATCCTCCTTCAAATATCTAGATTGATATTAGTAAAACACAATGTCAGGTTCGACATTGAACAGAGCTTACTAACATACTTTCTTTTAATAAAGCTGCATACTAATGCACTAGTCACCTTACTGGTAATTTCAGCTCATTCGAGATTGAAGAGACATATAGAGCGAATTCTCGCTCCTCAAAGAATCCAATAAGATATATTTGAGCCAAATTAGGTATCTGCAGAAGAATCAAAATGAGTAGGTAAAAACACCCCGCATCTTTGAAGTTATATATCCCCCCTCTCCTCCTTTTATAAATTTTTAAGATTCAATTTGCATTTTAGACAAGAGTTTTGCTTCGTGGCCAACCCTAATATCCGGCTACCTAGCCAACTACGTATTTGTATACCTCAGGCTGTTGTATACTTTCATACACCGCAGTTGTTGAATTTGAAAAAGTATACAACTATCTTTGAAAAAGTATACAAATGAGGTATACAAATACAGAGTTGGCTAGGTGGTCAGGTATTAGGTTTGGCTACGAAACAAAACTCTTTAGACAAATGGAGGCGATATATAAGCATACAAACTCTGCTAGACTCAAGAATTTAAACACAGTGCATTAGTAATTTAATGTGGTTTACATGCCAGATTCAAACACACAATCATAGCACAGGCTTTCCCCCCTCTATGATTTTCTCTATAGAAAATAACTAATTATACCAAACAACAAGAGAAACAAGGTATCTATTAAAAAAAAACCTCTTTTTTTTTGTCAATTTGATCAATTTTGAATTTAGAGTTCAGACGAATGGAGGCAATATATTCACGCAAAGCATACACACAAAAGTATACAAGTCAACATTGAAACTGAAGTTCTTTGTGGCTTCATTTTTCTTTTCTCAATCTGATAAAAAACATTGACAATTTCAAACCTTTTTACAAGCAGAAATAGGATGATGCACCATTGGCTGGCCAGCCAAAGGGAAAAGGGGCTTTGGAATATTGAATGAAAGAGGACGAAATCTGGTCCCTGCAAACACAATTCAACCAATCAACACAAAATAAAATGAGAACCCCATAATCCCAAACAAAAGAAAGATTCAAACTTTGATAAGAAAACAAGGAAATATTTCAAATACCTTTGGTGGGTCCACCCACCATGATCACTGCCACCACCTTCTCCGAATTCTCCATGATCAAAAGGACAGATTTTTAACCTCAAAAACCAAACTTGTTTGTGAAGAAGACAATGCCAGAATAAAAAAAAAAAATTGAAATTTATGAGATTTGAGACTAAGTTCAACGTTGTTTAGCTTCTACTAAGGTTTTCGTGCCTTTGTGTTGTGTGACTAACTTCACACTTTGTACAAGGTTTGGACTTTGAACTAACAGTCAGATCAGATCCATAGTATATGCCATTCCAAGTCAGGAAATTTTGAAACTGATGTTAAAAAAAAAAAAACAATTTTTTGAAAATAATATTTTTTAGAGTTTTTTATCAAAAAATAAATAATAAATATTCAATTTGTTAAAAAAATAGAATTGTGAATTTATCATTGGAAGGGTGAGTAAATCTTGATGACAGAAAGTTTTAATTTATATAATCCTCATTGTTTATTTTACAAAATTTAATCTTTCAATATTCAAATATTATTATAACATAGTTCAATGGTAATATCTTTTTTCTAAAAAATAATACTCATTACATGTATTGCTTAAGGAAATATTTTAAATATGTAAAATTATTATAAGTTTTAGATGAATCATTAAAAATTCTTTATTCTCAAATGTAATAACTTTAATTTTTTTTTTCTAGTTTCATCACATCAGCAATTATTCTTGAGAAAAGTAAGATTTTCAATCTTAAAAGTTTATTTATATAAGGTATTAATTAACGATATAAATAGATAATTAATCATATTATGAAATAAGTTATTTTCCACTAACTTAAAAATGTTAAAGGATAGACTAATTTAAACATGATTTTTTTTTTCATTCATAGTCATGTAATTTTAGCTTTTTATTAATTTTTAGTTTTTGTAAAATTTTTGTTTCATTTTTTGTTCTTGTAATTTATTTATTTTTAATGTTTAGTCCAAGTAAATTATATATTATTTTCATTGTTATCTTTGTAAAAAAATAATTTACAAAAACTAAAAATGAAAAAAAATTAAAAGACAAAAAAGGAAACAAAAAATATTTACATGAATAAAAAATGAAATGAATAACAATTACAGGAACAAAAAATAGAACAAAATTTTATAAATACTAAAAATTGAAAAGATGTTAACTTACATGAATAAAAACATATGTAAATATCTAAATATTCATGAATCAAATTGTATAAAGTAAATATTCCAATAGTTAATTTAAAGTGAAACTTTCATCCACCAAATTATAGGTTGAGTGGCTTGAACCCATGAACACAGAATTATTAGCCCATTAAGAAGTATAATCCTTGGGCCTTTTGCTATATAACATCTCCAATAAGTAGAACCTAAGTACATTGTCTTAATATAAATTAGAAAATTCACTGGTATCCCATTAAGGGAGTTCAGTTAAACGTAACAAGAAGACAAACAAGAATAGATAAAGGGCAACAAAAAATAGAAAACTTACATGAAATCTTTTAGACATTATTTATGATAATCATAATAAATCAATTAAAAAAATTATTTTGATAATTAGATTTTGTTAGAAATTTATTATGTTGGTCTTACGGATTGAACGCCTTAAATAGGCGTCTTCAAGCTAGACGACTATATGTCACGTAACGCTTAGCGTTCAAGGCATTTCATTTGTCACGTAGCGTTAGGCGCTCAGGAAAAATGCGTCATATGTGGTACCCAATCTCTACATGCCACGTGTCACTCTCGTACCTATAACGTTCATCATTATCCGCTACTATTAAAAAAATAGACTCCCCAAATAAATTTCTAACTAGACTATTATGATTAATTTGTCTATTTATGCTATTCTTCAATCTTAATTGGAGTTTTATTTTAATAATTTATGTAGTAAGAGTTGTATTAAATAATTATTCAGATTATTAATAAAAAAAATCTAATTTAAATTAGAAAGCAGTAAAAACAATGTATTAAAATATTTTACTAAGTTTTATCACAAAAAGAAATCCATGACTAAAACGTGAGATAAATTTCTTTCTTTCTTCAACACATTTAAATTGTCAATTAATGAGAGAATACTTTTTGGTACTTGTGTACCTTATTTATTGCTTTGACAACTTGGATCAAACATTAATTTCTTCAACTTTGGACTCTTCTTTTTAACTTTACGTGTGGATCATCTTCATTTACTTTCATATAACATATACATTCATATAACTTTAGAAATTTTAGTTAACTAGTGTATGTACTAGTGTAATATTAGATGAAAAAAAATTCTTGTGATTATATTTTACTTTAATTTAGATGATGCATATTTCTTTATGCATAATTAATAATATATTTTTTGTACTTTTTATAATTTTGATATAATAAATTGATTATTATAATAAAAAAATTATAATTATATGAATTTCAAAATATATTTTAGTTGCAAAATTTCTTATTTCTATGAATCATATCATTACGATTAGTTTATATTATTAAATTATAATATGATTAATAACTACTTTGCTTATAAATAAAATTTGATTCCTAAATTATTACCTTCACACACACACACACACACATATATATATATATATATATATTTAAAATTATTAAAAATTAGATAAATAATCCTTAGAGTATTTAAGATTATTTGGGACAAAATTAATGTATTTTTAAGGAGAAATTTATGTTTGAACTAAAGGTAAAAGATTGTGTAAACACAGGATGAAATGAATATTAACCTTATTAAAAAAGTAATAACTAAACTTTCATACTGGATGATTTTCTCACATTTTTATGATGGCAAAATAGGAAAAAAAACACATTTAAATATTATTTAAGAAATAATCTAAGAAAATATTATCAATTTATAAAATAACATATACACATAGAAGGATAATATAAATTTATAATATATTAGAATAAATTTATATATTCAGAAAATTACAAATATAACTTATTTTTTTTATCCTAATACTATATTTTTAATTGGTTGCAAAAATATTATACTAATACTCTTCATGCATTACATTAACCCTATTAATGGTTTGATCTTCTTATAATATATATATATATATATATATATATATATATATATATATATATACTTTTAAAAAATAAAGTATTAAACTAAAGTCTACTAGTTTTATTTTTATCAAATATGATTACTATTTAAAATATTATATTATTTTTGGAATATTAAAATATTATATATATTATATAAAGGAACTGCCTCCACAGTGTTAAATATAGGTTCATCCCTGTCTCTGTACACACAGCCAGGTAAAAGGAGAGTTGACTTATATAAACTACATTTTTATTAAAATTCAAAAAAATAAGCAAATACTTAAACTAATAAAGCACAAGGGAAATTAAATGAGGAATTTCTTCCAAAAGTCAAAATTGAGCAATAAAGTTACACATTACCTGTAAATCTATAATCTATGACAAAAAAAAATAAAAATGAGATTCATCAATATCAACCAATTCCTAATGGGTAATTTCAATTGTTTCAAGATGTTAAAAAGTTTATATAGTCCAATGGTAGAAAAGAAGCATTTTAATTTGTGAAAGTGATGATCCCACTTCGTAGACATTGAAAATTAATTGGAATTAATGATTTTTAATGTTGATTTGTAAGCATGCTTAGGCCTAAGATTTATGATGAAGGATTTCTATTTTTTTTTTCACTTAAACAAAAGTAATTTCACTCTTATAATATAGTTATTTTTTATTTTTTTTACAATACCCTTTTTTTTATCTTTTTTCATCATGCCACTTTTTTTTGTATTTTATTTTTTTTCTACATCTATTTGTAAAATAAAATGATACAATATGTTCAAAATTTATCCAATTCAAATGTATTTAGATTCATTCTTATTCAACCATTTTAAAAAATAAAAGTGAATTAATGGATGGGATGAATTGAAATATTATAATAAATGTGATTGATTGACGATATTTTCTCCCACACGTCATTTGATCACTAAATTATTATAAATGAATCAAATAGTTGTTATTGAAATCACTTTTTCTTATTACTTATATTAATAAGCATGTGACTCATCAGTAAAAAAAAATTAAAAAAATCATGTGTGATTAAGGAATAATGGTAATTTTGTAAGTATGGATAACGTTAATTTTATTTTTTTTCATTCTTACTACATATATCATTCATAGTATAACTCAAGCTAGGTTGCAATTAATTCACACACCCTTCATCCTTAATTAAATTAACTACTTTGATTGAATTAATAATGAATGTTAAGGCCAAGAAATTTCATCTTCCAAGCATCCATGGCTACTCTGCTACACCAAAGTGTAACAACTATTTAATTAAGATACTTTTTTTATGACAATTTTTGGTACCACCATTTATATGATATTTTATAGTTTGGTTACATTTCAAACTGAAGTGGTAAACTGTACGTTCAGTCGTTTTTCAAGAAAAATGAAACACAAACTATTTATACCAAAATCGTTTTCAGCAAAAATGTGGTCCTAAGGTTTTGTTTTCTCAACCAGTAGATAATGAAATTTATCAAAGCAATAAATTGTTTTTTTTTTTTTATGTTAGACAATATTTTCCAATATGGAAGGTAAAAGATTAAAAGTTTAAAGATTATGAAACACAGAGTGTAATAAAATTTTATATAATTAACTAATTATAAATAAGATATTATATAATTTTTGAGAATTTTATTATAAAAAATAACAAGCTTATTAATTATGTATAATGAGCTGTGATTTTTCTTGTTAAGACATGAAAGTAAAATGTTCCCTCTTTCAACTCATGCATTACCATTTACCAAAAGACATTTTTGCTGATATAATATGCTAAATTTCTGACATCAAAATTTAGTGTGAGAATAGAAAAGAAATGATATATTTTTATTAGGAGAAATAGAAAATAGTATTCTATTTAACCAATTGAGTTAGATGTTCTTTAATGGAAGGATCTATTTATTATTTTATGCTTGTAAGTTTAGGGTTTAGGGTTTATTTTTAATTAATTGTTAATATGAAATCTTTTTTCCACTATCGAAAAATATAGATTGAATTCAAACTTTCTTTCTTATGTATAAATATAAATGTTTAATTATTATATATTATTAATGTAAATTTATTTTAAAGACTTGATATTTTGTAATTGGTTGAAAATATAAAACAAAAAATTACACCTTCAATATATCCATCGCATGTTATTTTTAATGGAGATAATCAACAAACTTCTATTTTCTTAAAAAATAAAATAAAGGGAAAATTAGTATGTAGGAAAAATTACTATATCTTTGTCAAATGTTTATGGTGTGGTACACCATTAATTAAGCATCAAAAAGGAAAATTGAAGTCAGAAGAGGTTGAAATAGATCTCTGAACTTGAACAATTCCAATGAGCTTCAGCATTCCATGGAGATACTTTAGGATTGATTCCACCAAAGCTGATTTCTTTTGATTACCAAAAATTTGATGAACCTGAATCTTTCTTGTGCCAGAAACCAGAGAATTGCTCTGAGGTTGCATGGATCTTCTTGATTTGTCAACATCTATAGCTACTATAATGCCAACATAACTTTGAGGACTCAAAAGGAGAAAACATTCTTCCAAGAACACTAGAGGTAACAATATTCTCTTCATTTAAACTCATTTATAACATTCATCAATGAATTGCTCACTTTTAATTCCTTTTGTTTAAAGAAAATTAGAATATATAGATACCAGAAAAAACTGTTGAAAATATGCTTTTAATTACTTAACATGATGTAATGATTTCACAATTTTCTTTTATTACATGATTTAATCGAGACCATGTATGTCATGGTTAAATTTGTGTGAGCAACAATGTAAATGGACAAAAATGTGTAATACTTTGAAAAAGGTTATATTGGTGCCTTTTTAAATCAAAGGTTTATGGAAGGACAGTGATGTAGATAATTGAAAGATGAAACATTGAGAAGACACCTAGGTAAAAACTTTAGTGTTCAAATGCTGGGATCACTCACACAAAGTGGAATCAACTCAAAGATTCTGATCCCCCTTTTGTTCCTATCAAAAAAAATAGCCTAATCTGGAAGAAATTGTCAAATTGAAGACCTCCTTATTGTCCTTTTTGGTTGAGATTAAAGTTGGTCTAGCTAGAACCCCCTTTTTGAACATATCTTGATAACACCCTTCACAATTATTTCATAAAAAAATCATAAGGGGCATCACTTTCTTTCTTAAAGGCCTTTCCATTATTTGCTTGCTCCATGCATCTTAGTTTGCTTTGCCAGGATAAAAAGCATGGCACTCCTGTGCAAGAATATAAGCCATTGGCATGGCTTTCATACTTTTCTTGTGAGTTTTATTGCGCAGCTGACTATAATACACAGTCAATCGGCAATTCATAGAACATATATATATATATATATGTATACATATACGTATTTCTCTCTTCATATTTTATAACTAGTTGTATACTAAATATTTTTTATCTCTAATTAATTTTAGATGAATTTTAGCATGTTTGGTTTCATTCTAAAAAAAATTCAGAATTAATTCTTAATCTAGAATTGATTATGAGTGGAAACAACTTTAAATCATATTACTTTAGAATCAATTTTAACCAAATACAAAATCAATTGCAATTTAAAATAAATTTTATCAATACTTATCTAAACTCAGGCTCAGTGATTCTATTCTTTCAGCTGACATAGTGTTTATAATGTCCACATAATGTCCAAAAACATGCACACTACGTGTGTTTCCTTTTTTGAATGTTTTTTCTCTCTGGATAACACTGCTTAGAGATTAGATATATCAGAGAAATAAAGCACTTGCTTGTGTATGCAGCATCTTTGGAAAAATGTTGGATTGTGTAGCTTTTTCTCTTGTTTTTTGGGAGACCTTTTGCTTTATGAAAAAAGAACAAAATTTGTTGGACTAGTTGCGTAATATGTTAATTAGTTGCATATCTCATGTGATTGAGATGAGCTAGGACCAGCAGTGACATTAAAGATGAGAAGATATACTAGAAAACATATTTCATTGACACATAAGTACTAAGTAGTGTGTTTGTTTTGTTAAAAAAAGTTTAGGTAATTTAAATTCTGAACATTAACTCACATATTTCATGGCTCAAAATCACTCAAGGAACATATAAGGTAGTATTTAGTTTAAATGTTTCTTGTTTTCATTTTTACTATTTTTTTTTAAAAAAAATTGGGTAAAAATAAGAAAGTATAATGATTCCATTTTCACAATTTTCAAAAATTGTTTTTAGAAAATTTTAAATAAAAAATAATTCATCAAATCAAATACTACTTAAATTAGTCATTAACAAAATTCTCTTATTCACAACATATTCAAACTCTGAATATTTTGTGATATATACAAATCATACCCTTTATCAATTGAAGGAATATTCATTGGCACATAGTTAGTGTAGATATTAAGACAATTTTCTTTATAAAAACCTAACAAAATCTGTAGTGCATGTAACTCATAAGCAAAGGGAAGCTAAATGGGTAGAATGGATTTGGATAATTGTAGAAGTATATGCTTAGGTATAATGTTTACAATTTGCAACCTTAAATTTATGAACAAATCAAGACTTTTACATATGAAGTGACATGTCCATATATGTTAACAAATGTGAGTTATCATTGACCAATAAAAACAAATCAATGGCATTGTTTATTTACACCCAATATGGTGAAAGAAAAAGGGCACAGGTTTGAACAATTATAGTGCGTAAGCGCACTCATGTTCACATGGTGTTCCTTGCCTTGGTGTCAACTAAGGAATTTCAGCATAAAGTAGCAAATAACAATAGTCAATAGTAGTAGTCACCATGCTGTGACTATCAAATCTGAAATAAGAAGAAAACAGTGTCCAAAGATTCAGTTTATATCTATTTGCCTTTGGAATTGTTAAAAAATTTAAAGATTATGTATGGACCGTATAACATGGTTTTATATTATTAGGAAATTGTAAATAAGATTTTGTATGGTTTTGAAAATTTTTGTTATTAAAATCAACAAATTTATCATAGGTTGTGATAAAATTATTAAAAATTATATGTATTTTTTTCATTATTAAAAGTTATTAATAAAAAATTGGTCCAATTAACAAAGATAAGATTCATATCACAGAAACACATGTATTTAAATTTCATTGGTGATATAAAAATTTAATTGTTGAATAGTTTTCAACTCTTATAAAATTGGACTTTTATTCATATGGATTGCAGAGATTCCAGAGTCATGGTTTTTAAATTTGTCCTATTCAATAGGAATATAGTTAGGGATAATTATAACATAAATAATGTCTACTAAGTGTAATTAATAAAAACTACAAATAGCAATTAAGTATCCTTAGAGTATCTTCATTGTTTGTTTACATTTTTTTTTTCATGAATTCTACTGAGTCCAATCAATTTCAAGAATTTTAGTACCTTTTCACTTGTATGAGAATTTCATAAGAACTTAAAAGATGTTTTATTAATTACCTTACACATTTATATTTTTTTTATTACACGAAATTATTTTCTAATGTTAAGAACAGGTTCTTGTCATAGAATTTTTCACAAGTATACCCCTGAAAATGTTCTTAGTAATTATAGAATAAAATACTTTTTGAGTTCATAAAGTGTGTATTTACATATTCATTTTGGGTGAGTTTGGCATAATAAGCTTTCGTGTGATTTGAAGGTCATGGGTTTAAATCAAATAACTAATTTCTCAACTTTTTAAAGATAATACTGTGCAAACACAGAACTTAATTACTTTACTTTTATGAAGTTCAATTTGGTTGAGTTTGATGGTTGGATTTTGATGGAAAAAAGGGGAAGTGATTATTATTTTTGATAACTATTCTTTAATTCCATAGTTTTTTAAAATGAAAGAGATTAAGATTAGTGTAAACTTAAAAGTGACTAGTACAGCATTAAGATTGAATGTATTTTATATTTTTAAGATATTAAATGCATCTATTATTTTATTTAATACTTCTTTTTATATGATGATTTTAACCCTTTTTTATTTCCTTTAAAATTAAATCAATGACAATTTCTATATACTTAATCGATATGATAGTATATATTTATTAAACTTTAAATTTAACGTCTTATTTTTATTTATTTTTTTTATCACTCCTGTATAACTCATTTAATTGAAAAATAAATATTGAATAAACTATTCAAACTCTTTTTTTAAAAATTGTAAAAATAATGTTAAAACATTTTTATATAATCACCTAATTATAAATAAAATTTGTATAACTTTTACCTTCTTCTAGGTGTGTAGAAATACACAAAAAAATGAAAAGAATAAAAGAAAAGAGGAATAAAATGACGAGTGTGTAAGTGTAGAAAAATAGAAAATTTTAAATATTCCAACTTCTATTTTATGTTTTTTTTCCGCTCACAAAGGATATAAAAATAAAGAAAAGTAAACTTAATATGTACATTAATCAATTATATTTTCGAGAAAATATTAATTAATTATATTTCACGTCACGATAAATAATTACACCTTTCCACACATTCTAATCATTTTAATTAATGAATTAAAACACAATTTGTGACTAATTGATTATCCCCTTATAGCTAGGATGTGATTATTGATTTATTGTGTAACAATTTTATATTATTATTTGTGAAATATTGATATAGAAGGTATAGTTATATATTAAGTGTTGATAATCTTATTATTTAAACGGGTGACTTAATAACGGATAAACTCTGATATCATTTTAAATATTGATGAAAAATTTATATTGGATTATATTATCTTAGATGTTGACGGGAGTTATACCGTTCTACGTCATACCATGTTAAAAATATGAGTTATAAGTCTAACTCAACTTTATAAAATCAGCTTTTAAGATGAGGATTATTCTTTATTAATAGACATATTTCTAGTTGATGTGTGAGTTTTAACATTATTGTATGTAATTTTTTATCAAATTATTATAAAAAAAGTGTAAATATAAGTGAAATATGTTTTTGAACAATAAAAAATTTGTATAATTTTACAAACATATAAATAAAAATATCTCTGAGTTTTTTTTTTTCTTCCAAAACTTAATTAATTCCCATACATGCCTTGAATCAAACCCTTATTTGATCACATTATTTGCATATGCACGTGGAATGATTAACATACACATATTCTATTCTTCCACGCACCTCCCTCCCACTGTGTGCCTAATCCCCACTACAGTTTCGTATCACAATTTAAACCAAGTGGTATCCATCTCACTCAAGCACCAATGTTAAAGTTCAACAAACATATGCATGTAAATGGTTATGCTATATATATCCTCTGTCTCTGTTCAAACTTCAATGGCTAGTTTAATTTATCAAATATTATATATAGTTTTCTTTTGGATATAGACTCATGCAATGATCATTTCATCACCATCTATTTTCTTTTTATCCTTCCATATACTTTTTCACTGTTTTCATGCTGTGTTTCCTAACTCATGGAAATTCATTATTGCTTGTCTTTTGTTTGTTTTCACTACTTGAAAAGCCAATAAACAATTAATTCAAAAAATTATAATAAAGAGACAAATTACTCAAATTGTAAAGTAGAAATAAGAAGATAAAGGACATTATGATAACACAAAAAGGCAAGCACATCATTTAGGAATCTTTTTAATTTTTTAATATAAAGTTTTTTTTTCTTTAATATATAAGCTTGATGATGATATATATGATAGAGTAGGACATGCATTTGTACACGGAATAAGGTTATGATGCATTACCATTTGTCCACGTTACTTGGAGTATATGATATATGTAAAATGATGTCATTGGAGTAGATATAGAGAAAATGGAATAGGCCAAACATTGATGAGATGATGAAAACTATACATACCTATATGGTTGTGTCACTTATGTGTATCATTCTTTAAAATTCAAATATTTATTCTTCTTTTTTTAAAATTTTTTTGACAATTTTTGTCCCCCACTTTTATAATTTAAATATTTAATCTCTCATTTTTTAAAAATTTAAAATTTTTATTCTCTTAGTAATTGACAAATATTCATTGTTAAATCAAATGGGTAATGTTGAGTGATGAATAATTTTTTTTACTTACCTTTTTGATTTATTTTAATAAAAAATTAATAAAAGTGAATGTAGCTTTTAATACTTGTTAGAATTAAATTACATAAATTTTTTATAGAAAATATATTTAGAATCCTAATTTTATTAAATTGAAAATTTATTTGTCTATTATTTTATAAAATAAATTAAATGAAAAAATTTCATACATCAGAAAATGTTTGTCAAATTATTATAAGAACCAAATTTTAAAATTTTTGAAATTAGGAAAATTGAGAGAAATTTAGATTTAAGTCTGATTTCGATATATCTCATTTGTTCAGCCAAAAGAATATTCATTTTAAAATTTCATTGGAAAATTCCTTTTAAAGTTGATAGGCCAATCTGTATGTTGTATATAGGTAACATATAGGTCTTATGGAGGTTTTACACCAATCTTCAAAACAGTTAAACCAGATAAAAGAATAAAAGAAAAAGAAGAAGAAGAAAATTCAAATCAAGCAAGCAAGTTTTGTCTTATATGAACATAAATAAGATAATTCTATTGTCGATAAAACGACAATAACTTGATTGCTTGATGCCTATATATGTATAATAATAATTATTTTTCCATTAAACTCGAAGAACTCTCACTTAATTTCACATAATTCTGCATATAACTTGGAAGTAGTTAGAATCCTTGCAAATTAAAAGTATACATATTCTTGGTAAGATGACAAATGTAGGAAGATAAGACAAAAGAATAATAATAAATGAAATAAATAATGTAACAAACAAGGATTTAATTTATATGTATGTTAATGTACATAAATCAATTAAAGATAAAATTATTTTCGTTTTATAATAATTTAGAATATATTATATTTTGTTTCGAAAAGCACACGAGTAAAACAATTTAATATTTAAAAAGATAAAATGAGTAAAATAATCTTTAGAAATATAAAATGACTATATTTTGATTTTTGAAAAATATCTATTATTATTTTACTTCTTGAACCATGATACGAAAATGAAAGGAAATAGTTGAACTTAGTGTTATTTTAATCCTTAAACAACATCATTTATTTTATTCTATAATACATAGAATCAAAATGAAAGTAAATCTGAATATAGTTAGCAACAACATAGTTGTCATTAAATTTTTATATATTATCTAATAGCATAACACTGTAAATAAATCATTAATAATATAATTTTTAAGGTAATTATTACGATGATTAACTATATAAATATATTAAAGGGTTTTATTTTAGAGTCGGATAATGTTTCACAACAATTTAATGAATCTTCTACTTATTTGATGGGATGGTTAAGTAATTATTTATGGTTGAACTCATCGCAACTTATCAATAGATATAATCTTTTTAGTGTAAATAATTTATCAGTATGAGATGTTCTTGTTTGGGCTACTGGATTTATATTCTTAATTTCCTGGCGCGGACATTGATAGAAATTGATTGAAACTTTAGCATGAACTCATGAACGCACACTTTTGACTAATTTGATTCGTTAGAGAGATAAATTTGTGACTTTTCCATTATACAAACAAAATTGATTGAATTAGTCCACTCTTTCATAAATTATATATTTATTTAAATACACGGTGAATCAATCAACTCACTCGTAAAATATATATATATATATATTTATATTTTCTCTTTATATTTTATAACGAATTATTTAGATACAGTTGTAAGATAATTTTTCTAATGTAATAACCTATGTTTTGCAATATATTTGGTTTGGTTACGTGGAGCAGGGTGTATGGCTATGGAAGTGTGAAGCATGCAACTGTCACGTGTCATGATGAAGAATGGAGTGTGTTATATAGAATCAACCTGATGCAATGCACGATTGGATTTGATTCCTTGTCTAACATTGGTAACGCAATCATTACTCTATTCTCAAACTGAAAGTGCTCTCTAACTTTTTCCACAATATCTTGTGATCGGTTATAATACATGCTATGCTATAATATATAAAACACCTTCACAAGCAAAGCAATTAGTAACGTTTTCATGTGACATGCTTTTGGTGTGGCATGCATCAAAGTAAAAGCATAGTGTCCCGTTACAAGGAGATAAAGACAATTCAACTCAGCTATATATGCATGTCCAAAGGGGTTTAAAAGAAGTTATGTTTTGAGTTCTTTTGGTGGGGTGTTGACTGTGCATAGTGATTTGTGACTGAAAAAGGCCAAAAACATGATCATGATGAAGCACAACCAACTTTGGTTTGTGGTGGTGTTCTTGTTGCCCTCTTAGGCTCATTTGGTAAACTCGAGAAATCATCATAAGTGCAGAAGGGTGGTTGGTGTGGTTGATTCATTTTGTAGGTGCATTTTTTGGTATCTTTTTTTCTCATGGCTGGTGGTGGACAACAGAGACTACAGAGGCTCAATAAGTCATGCATTCTTCTCATAGGTAAACACTTTTTGTGTCTGCTTTTGTGGTTTCAATCATGTTGCACTAAGATTTGCTTAAGATTTATAAGTGTAATAGTTGTTGTAGAGAACCATGCTTGTATGAGAAGAGGGTTATCAAGTATCCTAATCCTATAAATGATTTTGTCCTGTAGTTCTATGTGTCCTAATCTATAAGAAAAGAAAGAGTCAGGAATCTATCAAGTATTTAGGTGTGTTTGATTTCTTTTTCAGAAACTGTTTTCAGTTTCTAAAATGCAACCAAATATGGTTGCTTAGACAGCTGGTGGAGGGTGTGCAAGAGAAATAATAGAGTTGAAAACAAAAGAAGATGAGAAAATGTCTTTCAGATGATTCTGTTTTTTGGTTTTTAAAACATTCTTTTGGGGAAATAACTTTTAAACTTGATAGATTTTGGGTGAGAAATTGATTGTTAAGTAGGGTGGAATTGTTTTAGAAAGCGGTTTTTAATATCAAAAAGTGATAAGGAAATCAAACAATCTCTTAAATTCTAGTGTTCTTTCCTTTCTGATATTCTGTTATCCCATTTTTGGGGTTAAAATTTAACTTGCTTGTGGTGTGTACTTTGACAGCCATTGCAGGAATGGAGAGGTTTGCATTCAAGGGGGTGGCTTCCAATTTGGTGACTTACCTAACTGATGTTGTGAACTTGAGTAACTCATCTGCAGCAAAGATGGTTAACAGTTGGGTAGGATTTACTTCCATAATGCCATTGCTGGTGGCCCCCATTGCTGATGCATATTGGCAAAAATATTCCACCATAATGGTCTCATCTTTCTTGTATTTTGTGGTGAGCCACCCTCCACACATTTACTTTCACCCTTTCACTTTTATGTTTTCAGAAAAGTAATTTACAAATTAGTTATATGTTGGAGCTTCACCTTTACCTACCTAGGCCATTTATGATTAAATAAATGTAAAAATCATATTTACTTGTATAGATAAGAGGAAAAATAATTTCTGGTCAGAGTGATCAAACTCTAACTTTTTTGTCAATTTCTCAATTTAAATATGACCCTTGTATGTGGTTGCTAATTTAGCTTCCCTACTTTGTGTATAACATATTAGGATATCCATTAAGTTTGTTGGAGTCTGAGTCATTACCACTCTTCTTATTTTGAGGATATATGAGACTGATGACTTTAGAGTTTTGTGGACCAGTTAGGGAGTTCCAGCAGCCAGAGAAAAATTGAAGTTAACTCATGTCTGGAAAATTCAGGATACCCTTAATTAACATTTTACCTTGTTTCAACCTTAGTGCCAGACATTTTACTACATTTGAATTTAGATTCTACACCCCCTCCATAATATATATCCAAACTTTGATTAAAAAAGAAAACTGATGGAAAAATTTCACTGAAAAGTAAGAACAAGTGATACTTTCTTGTATTCTTGTTGTGTGCATCCACAGGAGGTAAATAAATAATACTCATGCTATCTTCTCTGTGGTAACTCACAGATTCATTTGTTCTTATTGAGTTATGATTGTTTATGTTCCCTATTGGCTTAGGAGGACATTTCAGTAATTGAAATGATTATCATCATCATAGAACTTTAAAGTATATTAATTTTTTCTCTCAATAGTGGACATAAAAAAGAAATGGTGGAGGTGTTTTAGATTTTGTCTTATCCTTACTTTGAAATATAACTATCAATGATATGCAACTTCATGGAAGTAATTCAAGTGAAGTTGTTACCAAATTAACACAAGGCAATGATGCTTGTATAGTTAAAATAATTCATGTCTAACTTTAACTTTAGAGAAAAGCATACCACTATTCCTTCTTCTTTTTTCAGTTATTAAATTAAGCTCTGTAGCACCACTTGCTAGAAGGGGATCATTATTGAAAAAAATCCCTCACTGAAATGACCTAAAGTTATTTTCCAATTATAGTATCATGGAGCATTGATTTTCATTCATTCAGAAAGCATATGTAGAACCAAAGTACAGTGATTTTTGAGCTGTTGGTTTTTCCTGTACACATGTCAATAGAATTACATCAATAGATTGCTTAGTGAACAATTTTTCATATTATTATTAGCAATTTTACTTCACAGCCAACTGTAATACGCAATCAACTACCTCACTCACACAATATTTACGTATTTATCTCTCTTCACGTTTTATATATATACGTTATTTTTCTCTCGTTCACATTTTATGACTGATTGTATGATTTTCTGAGTTGTCTATCAAATATTTTTCTATTATTAGTATAAGGTCTTGTCATATACATGCACAATGATGTTGGCATCACTTTGTGCATGCTTCTGTTACTCAATCTGAATTTTCAAAGTTGAGTGTTTACTTTTGTGTTCTCTTCTTAGGGACTTGCAGCATTGACAACAACAGCACTAGCAAGGTCATGGCATAACAGAAACAGAACAATGTCTTCTTCATTTCTCTCTTTGTCTCTTTATTTGATTTCATTAGGCCAAGGTGGATATAACCCTTCTCTACAAGCCTTTGGAGCAGATCAACTTGGTGAAGAAGAAGAATTGCCTTGTAGCAAAGATGATAAAAGTTGCAATAGAAAGACTCTATTCTTCCAATGGTGGTATTTTGGAGTTTGTAGTGGAAGCCTTTTGGGTGTTACAGTCATGTCCTACATCCAAGATACCTTTGGATGGGTACTAGGTTTTGCCATCCCTGCTATTTCAATGATCCTGTCTATTTTAATTTTCTCTGGTGGAAGCCCTATATATTTATATAAACAACATGATGACTACCAAGACAAGAAGCCCCTCATAAACATATTTCAAGCCATAAAAGCTTCTGCAATGAGATGCTTCCATTGTAAAATCACCATACCAAATGACAAGTCTGAAGTGGTGGAGCTAGAGTAAGTTTCACTTTCACATACACAAAGTTACACTTAGGCTTAATTGCATTTTTGGTTCTCCTGTTATCACCAAAATTCGGTTTTAGTTCCCCTGTTTTCTTTTACATGAATTTAATTTTCCAACTATTTTAATTGTGTAATTTTAGTTCTTATATTAACCAAAACATCTAATATGTTACACAAATGTTGACTTGTCTTTGTTGACAACTGTCACGTTAATACAATAGAATATCTTATCAATGTTTCTATCAGTTCAGTCAATTTCAATACGCATATATGTATACGCATATATTAGTTCAGTCAATTTCACAAAACATATATTTTTACGTATTTCTCTTTCTTTCAATTTTATAATTAGTTATCTGGTTTTTTTTTGTATCGGTAGAGAATAAATTGACACATAAAAAAAATAAGGGATCCAAAATCGAATTTCAACAAGAATAGGGACCCAAAAGTACAATTAAGCCTTCATTTACTACTACTATTTCTCACACAATGTAACTGAATGTTTTTTATTTTGTGTCAGGCTTCAAGAGAAACCACTTTGTTCTGAAAACTTGGAAAGCCTTAAGAACTTGAAGAATGATCCTAAAAGTGGCATGTATCTGCTGCAAAATGCCAAGGTTATGCTGAGGCTTTTGCCCATATGGACAATGCTTCTCATGTTTGCAGTGATTTTCCAGCAACCAGCAACATTCTTTACAAAACAAGGCATGACAATGAAGAGGAACATTGGTGCTGACTTCAAGATTCCACCAGCAACACTCCAGAGTGCCATAACATTGTCCATAATACTATTGATGCCATTGTATGACAAAATATTCATACCAATCACTCAAGTGATCACACGCCAAGACAAAGGTATAAGTGTAATGCAAAGGATGGGAATTGGAATGGTTCTCTCAATCATAGCCATGGTTATTGCTGCTCTAGTTGAAATCAAAAGGCTTGAGATTGGAAGACAAATGAGAAGTGCAGGGTCACAATCAGAAACAGTTCCACTAAGCATTTTCTGGTTGCTACCACAGTACATTCTTCTTGGAATCTCAGATATTTTCACAGTTGTTGGCATGCAAGAGTTTTTTTATGGTGAAGTTCCTAGGACTATGAGAACAATGGGAATTGCCTTGTACACAAGTGTTTTTGGTGTTGGAAGCTTTGTGAGTGCATTGTTGATTACACTAGTTGAAGTGTACACAAGTTCAAAGGGGATACCAAGCTGGTTCTGTGATGATATGGTTGAAGCACGTTTGGACAACTACTATTGGCTTCTAGCATGGTTAAGTGCAGTGAGTTTGATATTGTATGCACTGTTGTGTAAATATTACCATAAGAGTGATTCAGATAGTGAAAATTGAGTTTCATTTTGTTTGCTCATCACTTTTCAAGTGTTACCTTTCATTTCCTTTTGGTATAAAGTTTGTTGAACTAGCTACTTGACCTGATATTGAATAGCAGTATTTGTATGATGTTTGTATCTGTGTTTCATGTGACTAAGAGTGACAAATTGAAAGAGAAAATGGTAAAAAACTTACTAATTAAGACATTTTATATGCCCAAAAAGCTATTATTTTCTAACTATTTGTATAATGTTAATACTATTATAGTCACTGTTTCTTATTTTGATATCTAATAAATTTCCTTAATTATCTAAATTTCTTTGTCTTTTAAGTTTACAAGTGATTAAGAGTGATAAAGGTTAGTCTAATAGTGGAGAGGAGATAAAGAGTGAATGGAGAGGAGCGGTAAAGAAAAAATTATGAATTTGAATTTTCTTGCTAACAAAAATAATTAATCATTAATATTTATCAATAAAAAATAAAAAAAGTAAATTGTATTTAAAATTTGTTAGGTATCACATTTATGTAGCCAAAGAGACTCATTAATTTTGTCTTATTATGTAGTATTGCCCAAACAAATGATTAATGTCCTAATTGCATAAGCAAAATTGAATTGAAAAATCTTCATCACTAATACCATTGAGCAACATCTACTTTTTAAAATGTGTGGCAAAAAGAGAAGAGAAATAAAGTCTCAAAGAAAGGTAGATGCTTACATATTGGGAGTTCCATTACTTTTGATGAACATGCATTGGAGAATATTTTATATGTTAGGTCTTATTATAATCATTAAATAAGTGAGGTCTTAATAATTTTTTAATAATATTTATAAGAATAAAACATTTTTTTTTTAGCAATACCATGTAAAAATATAATGAAATCTATTCTCTTATATTTCACAAGAAGATATATGTTGGCTAACCTATGAGAGTGGATATGCTTGGAAATTAAAAATTAAAATAAAATGATAAGTGGGTGGGGGCAATATGTGCCCACAATGTCCTAATATGGATTGTCCAATGTCCATGATGGCCATAGTAACCATTTTCCACAACTTTGTAGGTCAATGTTACTATAGATTTGAATTGAACTTCACCAACTCGATCTATCAAAGGAATATTTGTTAACTTTAGGTCCTATGATTGCCCAAGGTTGGTCATGTCCTTAGTTGGTGGACTCCTTCTAGGCTTCCACAATTAATTTTTTATTTGATACAATTAAGATTTTACTACTTGAGACATATATATATATATATATATATATATATATATATATATATATATATATATGAGTTTTTCTTCTTCTTTTGAATAGTAACATCTCATCATTGGATGTGAGATAAATAGGATAGAAAGAAATAAAAGAAAAAAAGAAATTTGAAACAAGAGACATAAAATCATGGGCTTTCTTTATCTATTTGTTTGTAATAAATCAAGGATTTGGAAGCAATTAGCACAATGCAATGGAGTAGTGAAATGGTTGGGTTATAACTTACAAGGACAAAAAAATTAAATACCAACAAATGTAACATACTACATGCAATTTATGAATTTGAAGATTGAAAGAAGAAGAAAAAAATTAGACATGAATAAAGAAACGGTTTATTTATAAATAGGCATTTATTTTGGTGTCTCACAGCCACCATGGATTTTAAGAGGGTGAGTTACTTGGTTAAATGTTTTGTTTTTGGTTTCTTAGGTTTATTTTTCACACAAGGAAAAGGAGAACATGTTTTGCATAAATCCAAAGAATATTCAGCAATTTACAACTTTGGGGACTCAAATTCAGACACAGGGACATTTTCCACAGCATTTACAATGATTTACCCTCCAAATGGTGAAAATTTTCCTGGTAATCTCCCTGCAAGGAGTTGTGATGGCCGTCTCATCATAGATTTCATCAGTAAGAACAAACCAAATATTATAGATCTTGTAGAAGTGAGTATGGGTTTGATTGCATCATATTATATAACATAAAAATAATAAAGTTACAAAATTCGATTTAGGTTAAGTTTTATGTGATCAAATATGATACTGAATGGATATGATGGTGTTTGTAATTATAAAATATGAATCAAATTATTTTATTGGATAGATTATTGGATAGACCTAAACATGTGTTTACTCCTAAATATCATATTGAGTTTGATTTTACATAATTATTAGTATAATTTTTTTTTTATATGTATATACCCTTTTTTCTCTTTATAAAAACCACTTTAATTGAATTCACCACATAAAATCTTCAAAGTTTTTTGGGTTGATCAACCACATGATAAATCCAAGGTTAAATCCATATCAAAGGTTTGTTGCAACATGTATATATGTCTTTAGTTTGTTCTTTTTTTTCTTAAATGTGGTCCTATTTAGGTGAGGAGTTGAAGGTGCCATACTTGAGTGCATATTTGGACTCCATTGGCTCAAATTACACTTATGGGGCAAACTTTGCAACTGGTGGTTCAACCATAAAACAAACCAACTTCTGTCCAATCTACTTTGGGATTCAAATATCTCAGTTCATACATTTCAAGTCTAGGACAATGGCTCTCTATGATCAAAGCTCTCACACCAGTTAGTTATCCCTTCCTCTATTCAACTTGTTCATTTGTTAATGTTAATTAATCCTAATTTGTTTCAGTTTCTGATTTTTCAAAGAAGTAAAAAATCACTTTAACTTTTTAATATTAGTGAGAATTGAGATAAAAAAGTCTAAAGTAAATAATTTTAATTTGTTTATGCTCTAGATAAAATGTGAAGACTAGAAAAGTCATAACAAAAAAGAAAGTGATACTTACTACATAGGTAGTATTTCTTTTCATATGAATATAAATAAATATGAGTTCAATGGTTGGTACCAATAGCATAACAATTTTATATAATTATTTAATCATAAATCAAGTTTAATGTGATTTGTAAAAGTTTTATTATAAAAGTCAATAAATCAACCATGTATCATAGTTATAATTAATTGATTATGTATTTTTCTATGTTATTCAATTTCTCAAGCATTTTTTTGCCCACCCTATTAATGATACTTTTCAATTATGATTTAAACTCATCACTTTTGGATGTAATTTTTTTAATACAAACTTTTGGATATATATGCTGTAGATGGAAAATTCACTGAGAAGAATGTATAAATTGTATTACAGGAGCAGATGCAGCTTGCAAAAGCAGGTTACCAAAGTCCATGGACTTCTCTAATGCCCTATACACCATAGATATTGGTCAGAACGATCTAAGCTTTGGTTTCATGTCCTCAGATCCACTATCAGTTAGATCAATACTCCCTGATATATTGAGCCAATTCTCTCAAGGATTGCATGTAACACCCTGCCTCTTTTCTCTTCCTTACATTTATTTTCATATGGTTTGATTGAATTCAAATTTCCTAAAACCATGGACTTAATGCATTTGTTGTGTATCAATCAAAACCAATGAAACCAAATGAGTATAACTCAGTTGACAATATACACTGAGTTTACTAGGAAAATTTGTATTTAATTCCTACATAATACACTTTTGGAAAGAGATGAGGAGGTTTAAATGTGAATAAACCCAAAACTCAGTGATTATGGTATTGTTAATAAAAAAAAATATTAAAACCAATGGAAGGACAATTAGGATTGAACTCTAGGATGTTAGGTAGAAACAATCATCTAATTATAAATTATTATATTATGGCATTTTGTCAACTTTAATAATAAATATTTTAAAAATCACACCAATTGTAATTTTTAATTGATTATAGTATAAAATAAATTATACTCACATAATAATTAAACTCTTTTTAACAATTTTAGCTTCTATTTTTGCTCACACTAAATACAGCATTTGATCCATATCTTGGGTTTGTTTTGCTTCAGCAACTTTACAATGAAGGGGCTAGATTCTTTTGGATACACAATACTGGCCCAATTGGGTGTTTGCCAAGAAAAGGAGTGAAGAACAAGCCCAATCCAAAAGAATTAGACTCTAATGGATGTAGAAAATCTGAGAATGAAATTGCTAAGGAGTTTAACAAGCAGCTTAAGGACATTGTGCTTGAGATAAGGAAGAAGTTACCTGCTGCTACATTCACCTATGTTGATGTTTACTCAGCCAAATATGAACTAATAAAAAATGCAAGGAATCAAGGTGACTATTACAGTTTTAATTATAGATTTAATTGGTATATATTGACCATATAAATTTTTTTACACAATCAATTAATTATAAAATGTCATGTCTTTAAAAAAATTTGAGTTTAAAAATTAAACTTTTGCAGCTAGGAAAGAGCAAATATGATTAGAGTGTATTATTACCCTTAATTATAAGTTGAATTGTATATGATTGTGTGTGACAGGTTTTGTTAATCCAAAAAAATTCTGCTGTGGCACAAAAGATGATATCCATGTTGATTGTGGAAAAAAGAGAATTAAAAATGGAAAAGAAGAATACTACAAATGTAAAAATCCACAAAAGTACATTAACTGGGATGGGGTGCACTACACTGAAGCAGCAAATAGATGGCTTTCTAAGCTCATTTTAAATGGTTCTTTCTCTAATCCACCACTTGCTATTAATATGGTTGGTAATTAATTAATCTAACCTATTAATATGGTTGGTAATTAATTTATCTAACCTATAGTTAGGTGAAAAAGATATGTGTGAATTTAAAATAAAAAAGGAAGTAGTGTTCCTTTTTGGCTTATTCATTATTGTCTATCTTTATACTTGTTTATAATTATCATTATTGCCTTTATTTTGTTAAGGTAAAATATATATTTTAGTTTTTTATTTTTATTTTTAAAACTTAGTTTTAATCTTTTGAATTTCTTTTAGAAGAAAAGTCCATGATACAGTCAATTAATTACAACATCAAAAATTGATTTGTGATTAGATATTTTACATCATCAATGATACATAATTTTTTATATATATATTTTTTAATTCCTCTAGTTTATAAATGTACCATTTTCATTCATAATAAAACTTAAAAGGACTTCATCAAGGTAAACCAGACTAAAATAGGATACTTTTTAAAAAAAATTAAAACCAATGTTTTAACATTTTAGAGGGAATAAAACATGCCCTACATTTCTTTTTTCCCTTAAAAATATTCTTAATTAAAAAGAAAATCAATGTTTTAAAACCAATGTTTTGACATTTTAGAGGGAATAAAACATGCCCTACATTTCTTTTTTCCCTTAAAAGTGTTCTTAATTAAAAAGAAAATCAACAACAGTTGACACAATAGAATCAGCAACAGTTAACGCAGTAGAATCAGCAACGGTTAACACGATACTGTTACTAAAAGAATCAAACCATAAAGTATTTAACTTGTTATGATTATTCAAATTTGTGAGTGCAAGAATGTCCACAACTTTCAATCTAAAACCTTTTGTACTGACAGACAAGTGATTAGCAAAGGACGATGTTGTTTAATAAATATGGGTGTGCAACAACTCAATCATGTGCACATGAAGAAATCTTTAGATATTTTTGAAAGAGCATGTCAACAATATATAATTCAAACAAATGCACATGAAGAAATAATTGGACTCAACAATCACTTCAAAGAATGATGTAAGCTCTTCACAAACTAAACTTTTTCTTGCTAAAATTGTTGTAAATTAGTCAAAAACCTTTGTTTGACACTAACTTTAGAACTTAGTTAATAGAATGAGTCTTTTAAATATTTTAAGAATAAAAAAGACTTATAATATAAAAAGTTATTAGATAAAAACTAGTGTTCTCTTCAAACAATAATTAGAAACTGTTAAAAAATATTTATTTAAAACATACATAATAAACAATTAAACAAAATTTTTAACTAATAAAAATAATTAGAAACTAGTTGAAATGCCTTACCAAATATAAATTCTTAAAATTTTTTTTTAAGTATATCAAACATCTTATAGCACGTAAAAAAGTACTTTTAATTTTTCTAGAAAAGAAAATGTTTGGTTGATAATTCTAATACATATGTAACTAGATAATTATTTTTAAAATATAGAAAAAAAATTAATAAAAAAATATATAAATATACATATTTTATGAATTAATTAACTAGTTGACATGATAATTATTTTTTTTAAAAGATTCTTCTGGATGATGAAAAAAATATCATTCTTTCTCAGTGAATTTTATTCTGTAAGTTTGTATTTTGTGAGCATTGTGGGGTTAATTAGATTCACTCTCAACCCTTCCCACCATAACCATTCAATTATTTTACACGTATTAGTGTCTTTGCCAAACTCAACAGTGTCTAAAACAATTGAATACAATTGAAAGGATTGAAAGGAAAGAAAGATAAACCTTTTGGCTGAAAGAAATTAAAGCTAAAGTAACTAATGATTACTTTATTCTTAGCAACAAGAAATTTAAATTTCAATTAAGCAACAATCAAGCATAACGTATCTTTTTGAATGTGAAGTTAAATTTAATTGTTTTTCAATCAGATTTTTTGATGTGCTTCAATTCTTTCTCGGAAAATTCACCATATTGCATGGCAAGACATGAAAAATAAGCAAGTGTTAAATTGTTGGAAAGAAAAATTAGAATTTTTTCCAATATGATTGTAAAGACTTATTGTGGTTGGTCACCGAGATTTTTATTAAACATATTATGACATTTATGAGTGAACTATCTAAAGAAGGATAAAATATATATATATATATATATATATATATATATATATATATATATATATATATATATATATATATATATATAGAGAGAGAGAGAGAGAGAGAGAGAGAGAGAGAGAGAAACAAAGACAAAATGACCAAAATAAAATAAAATTGAAAAGATTAAAATGAAAATGGTTTTACAATATAAGAACTAAAAAACAATATAACCAAATTATTAAATATTAAAGATTCATTTTGTTTTAAATTGATTATAAAATTAAATTTTTAATCCTTTAACTATTTCAAATTTCAATCTTTAACTCCTGATTTCTTATAAACTTTTAGTCCTATATTTACTTTCTATCAAAATTTTGTGTACATGACATTAAATTAAATTATTAAATATGTTCCCATGGAAATTTCATGTAACTTCAAATTATATAATGAAATCACCACTTAACAATTCTAATTTATCAATAAAGTCTAAAAACAAAGATAAAAAAATAAACAAGAAATTAAAAATTGATAAAACTTTTTTTTTAAAAAAACTAAAGCTTAAAATATGAAGTCAAAGGACGAAAAACTTAGTTAACACATTAAAAATTTGTGATTTTAACTTTTTTTAAATAAGAAATAGTAAACATTATAAAAAAAATGGTAAAAATCATCATATTTTTTATTAGAAGATATTGATTATTGGTCTTTGAGTCTTGCTTTGATCCTAATCACCAAAATTCATAAAAAGGTGAAACACAATGAGCATAACAAGTATCTATGCACCAGAGATTCCGAAAACTTATAATACTACTCTGTTCTGCAAAATGCAGATAGTTTCTGATACAAAAAGCAAGCTGAAAGCCTGAGACACGATTCATGGATCTCTAAAAAACAACACATGAATGAACGTCTGGTTGAACATAGCAAGGTGATGAAACACAGCACAAACTATGAAACTACACACAAAGCACATGGATGGATCTAGTAAGGGATGGTAACATCATCATGGACTTTTTGATATATACAAATATGGTTGATAGCAGCTGATTGGTGTCAAAGGAGAGGAGAACACACCAAGTTCTACACAAACCCCTCTGAACCCTTTATTCCTCTGATTGAAGCATAAACCACACCAACACATGTTGTTGGATTTTTGTGTCAAGAGAGAAACACACTGATGCATCATGCACTCACATTTTATGATCACTTGATCAGGCTCTGCACATATATGGAGCACACCTTGCCCACCTCAACAATTTCCAGCATTGTCCCTTCTTGTTGAGTTTTGCAGAAGAATTACCCAACTCTGACCCGTTTCTGTTCAGTATTTCCCACATCACTTGAATGTCTTCATATTCACATGCCCTCACATCATGCCTTAGCTTCAATAACCCTGCATATTTCCCAAGTACTAGTTTAAGCAACTTTCTAGTTTCTTTGCAAAACTATTTTTCAGTGTGTTTCATATCATCACCCTTACTTTTCTATTTATTTTGCTTTTATCCATTGGATTTGCAACACATCCAAACACCACTTCAGATCTTTCAATTATGAAAGCATTACTAAAAGTATTAAGAATAGAATGAATTTTAAACTCCTTAGTATTTGATCAAAAAATGATCTTAGACTATATACTTCAAAACTGATTTTGATCTTCATATTCTGATCCTTAATATAATTGGTGAATTCCATCTCCCTTTGTAAAACTTCAGATCCTAGAACGAGGAAAAATTCACCAATTACAGACCAATTTTGACCCAAAAGACAACTAAGTAAAACACATTTTACTCAATTGGTAGTATTAACGAACAAAGACATTATGGCTCCTGTAATTGCATCAACACATCAAAAAATCCAAACCATACTACGATTACAGTAACATCAAAAATATAACCAGAGTATTAAAGCCCTCAATTGATTGCAAGTAACTGCATCTTTTTAGTTTCATTAGAAGTAACTCCATGTTTTTGAGTTTCATGCAACAAAATTAACTCAGTCTAAAATTGATTTAACATAAATTTTGACATAATTAACTTTACATTGAAGAAAAGTTTGAAATTAATAACAATTTGAAGTAATTTTTGTAACGAATAAAAAATTTTACATTAATTTCTAACACTCACTCGTTTTTGGTACCAATACAAACTTATTTTATTATTAAAACATCCAAATGTAAATTAATTCATTTCAAGATAAATTTCGAGGGAATCAATCTTCCAAGATCAAATAGATAAATCCCATTGAAAATCATCATTCAAATTCAAATACAAATAAAAGAAAGAAAGAAAATGAAAAAATAAATAAAAATTATGATAATTGTGAGACTTTACCATTCTTGCGAATTCTGAAGCGCGTGGCGACGCCGAGACAGACCCTTCGGACAGGGAAAATCATGTTCTGCCACAACTCCACCCGCCGAGAAATTTTCACCTCCTCCATCTTCCACCACCACTTCACAAGTGTAAATTTTTCTTTTACCCTTTTAAACGAAAACAACGAAACTAGTATCAGAATCAGAATGGTATCATCATCATCATCATCTTATAAAGAAAAAGAAAAACTACGTAAGTAACTAACTAACTGTGAAGAAGATGAGGTTGTTGAGTTTGTGGGCGAAAGGAAGGACAACGCAACGAGGAACGGTTGTGTTGTGAGGAACGAACGCGACGAGGTTTGTTGTCTTCATAAACTGAAGATGCTATCATCAGTCATGCTTGTTGCAACCGACAACGCTAACGTGGGTCCGCCACGTGTCGGGCGCAGGATGTGGTGCTGAGCTGTGATGGCGCGTTTAGATTGTGACCTTCCAATGTATGTGGAGCGCAGCCATTGGTTGGTGCTTCAGATGATTCGTACAGCCATGTGGCTATATTATTCCTCCAGGGCCCCACCCCTTGATATTTTCACATTACACCACCACACGTTTCTATTGGGGGTATCAATTTAGCCTTGTTTCATCAAATGGTGAGAAAGAAAATATTAGACAAATTAAAGAAAATATTAGACAAATTAAAGAAAATTTTTATTTATGTAAAAAAATTTAAAATTTATTTTTTTAAGAAAAAATGCGTAAAATAAAATATAAATATTTAATTTGAAGTAGAATGTAAAATAGTGAGAGTGTAAAATTTTATAGAATTTATTTACTATTTTTTATATTTTCCTTTCCAAACAAGTAAAGGTAAATGTGATGTGTTTATTATTTTAATATATAAAATATATTTATTATCTTTCTGATTCTTGAATTATATTTTTATAATTATTTTAATTTTTTAATTTAATAATTAAAATAAAAATAAGTGATTAAATTTTGAGATTAAAATGATAAAAAAAAATGTTCAAATGAAAATATATATCTTTCAAAAAAATAATTTTTCTATTTTTAGGATTTAACTTCCTGATTTTTTATTTTTTTTAATAATTAAAATGATAATTTAGACTTTATTTATATACTTACCTTTTAACTTTAATCATGATATTGGATCGGGTACTAAATAGTGATTTTGAATTGGTGGGCTGGGCTGTTTTAAAGCATTGGTCTGCCAGGCTAAATTTGCAAAAATGCAGTCTGTAAAAAACTTGGGCTGGCCCATCCTTATTGAAAGAATTGGGTCGTGTAGGATGAGTCATGCGAGGCCCACCCATACTGTTTATAGCTCTATGAATAAGTGAATGTTTTATCCAATTGAGTGGAGTGAATATAAAAGTTTCATTTGAATATATATATATTTTAATTAATGCAAGTACTTTTATGTATTTTAAATAAGAGGAGTGCCTTAAATTGTAGAGAAGATTTTGAAGAATGGTTTGAGAAACAATATAAGGTATATTAATAACTTGCTATTATCAATATGAATTAGCTTATTCAAGTTTTATCAATGTGCTTTAAATTAATTGTGTTTGGCATGTAAAAGTCAATAAAAGAGACTTTTTATTTCCTACTTCAAATTTTAATTCGAAGGATGTTCTATTAGATAATATTATGTATTTATGATAATATTATGTAATTATGTTAGATGATATTATGCAGTTTATCTTTTTTACTTTTAAGGGTAGTTTAGTTATTTTCTTACTAGTATATATATTTGTATTGTTTTGCAGAATAATAAGGAATACACGTTGGTGAAACCCTAGATTCTTGTTCTTGTATTTTTCCTTCCTTTCTTCTCTTCTTCATATGATTGTTAAATTCTACCATCTACATTATGATTGTTTATGATCATTCTTAGACAAGTTAAAGCCCATTAAGAATGAATACAAATTGTTGGATAAAAAACTTACTACTAAACAAAAAATTATAGTTGTTAATCAGTGCATCACTCTTTTTAATTAAGAGTGTAATAGTCAAAACAGCACGAGTCGTCTTTGACTTGACCTACTCGTTCCGTCACAAAACAATTGATATATACCTACGACACAAATTTATTTTGTATTACATTTAGTGTTAGTCAATTTGACATGACTTTTAGAAACTGTAAAATTCCTAGAAAACATTAAAAGTAAGAAATGGAAAATAAAAATAAAAGTTATCTTAAGTTAAGCAATGGTGGTTACTTACAATCAACTTTTTTCAACCTGCTTGCAATAAAGTTTCAAACACCATTCTATTCCATGAATTTTAACTCTTATTTAATCAAATTTAACTACTTAGAATTATTACATGTTACAACTTTAAAAAATGAAATTAGAAATTATATTCAAGTGATACCACTTAGTCATTGTATTGCTCTTCATCATGGTTATATGAAAGAACATTTACTTTATTATTAGAGTCCGTCTAAATTTTTAATTACTTCACCATTTCCAATAAATTTTGCATTTCTAATTTTAACTATTTTTATATTATAATTATAAAAATGTATTCATACTTCACAATTAATTAGCCAACTCATTAAAAAAAAACATAAATATATATATATATATATATATATATATATATTTCTATTTTAACATTTTAAATCTAGTTGTTTACGTATTTCAGTTAACTATCAATTTAGCAACTTATACCGGGTGTCATGCTGCAGCTTCTAATTCCAAGAAGACTCTTAAGAGTTTGTATTCTTAAGTTAAGTTTCTCAGTGGAAAAAAAAAAATTAGAGTCTAATACTTCATTTAATACTTCATTATATGTTTATTATACTTATCCTTCGTGAGAGGTTACCAGAAAAGCCTAGTGTAATTTAACCAAAATAGATTACATAGTGTAACAATCGACAATACATGCACCAAGTTCACATACTTAACAAATACAAATTACATGATTTCATAACAACTATGAGGTAAACGTGGTTTAATAAGAACTTCAAGTGGAGTGGCTTTACTATTGGTCAATCCAAAGTTTTCACTCATATCAAGGGGTTCAGATGATGGATTCAAGATTTCAAAGGAATGCAAAAAACTAGCCAGAGTTAAATGAACAACTTGAAGAGCAAAAGATATTCCAGGACAAATTCTTCTACCACTTCCAAATGGTAATAACTCAAAATGATGACCCCAAATGTCAATATCTTTATAAGTTGTAAGAAACCTTTCTGGTTTGAACTCTAATGGATCTGACCAAACATTGTGATCAGTGTGAATTTTCCAGAGATTTGGAATCAGACGTGTTCCCTTTTTGATATTGTAGCCATTTAAAGTGCAATCCTCTCTGAATTCTCGGGCCACAGAGAGAGGATTTGGATTGTACAATCTTAAAGTTTCTTTAACTGATGCTTGGAAGTATGTTAACTTACTTATATCAGAGTCACAAATGAATCTTTCTTTTCCAACTTGGGAGTCAAGTTCAGCTTGCACCTTTTCTAATACAAGAGGATTTCTCAACATCAAACATATTGCCCATGTAAGAGTAGTACTGTTTGTGTCAGTTGCTCCCACAATTATTGCCTGCAAATCAAATATTAAACTTTATAACACCTTTTATTAGATTAAAAATGTTGAACATATGAACTTCTTTCAGTTTCATTCTACTTTATTTTTTTCTTATTGTTTATCACATTTATTGTTTTATCTCTTTTTTCTTCACATTATTTCTTCTTTTTCTTCCACTCTACTTGCCCTTAAAGTTATCAAAACAGATGATCTGGCTTAGTCCAACTCTCTCATCAAGCCCAACAAGTAAAGAATAAAAAAAAAGTTTAACTAATAACACAAATTTTATATAAATTGCAATGAAGTAAAATTATTTTTTCTTTCAATCTAGTTAATTTCCCTCGGGACACCATCTATTTCTACCATCAGCCTTAATTTTCACTTATGAACTAATTTCTCTCTGTTGCTTTCACAACATTTATTATAATTAATATTGTTACGTTGAATATTTGGTTAAGTCCAGATTAAAGCTACAAATTATAAGAAGGGGAAGACTGAATTACTCATTTAATTTCTACACCTTCATAAGTCTTATCCTTTATTTAATCCTCCCATTTAAAAACTCACCATTTTTGATCTTATATATATAACATACTTTTTAGTTGTATTTCTGTGTTTATGGTTAAAAATAGTAGCAATGGAAATGGAATTGAAATCTTTACATGATTAAAATAGTATGAAGATTAAAACACATAATTCTTAAGAAAATTAAAGTATATAATTTATGCAACCATGAACAACCAAATGTAATTAACCCTGAACATTCTTGTATACATACCAGGACAGTGGATTTAATAATGGTGTCAGCATCAATTCCATCAACGTTTTCTCCATCAAGCAAAGAAATCATCACATCCATGAAATCTTGAACTCGATCATCATTTTTACTACCCACCACAGTCCTATTTTTGCGATGCTCCTCTAACCACTCACCTGCAATAGTATCAAGTTCCTTCCCAGCTTCTTTCATAGCCTTCTCATAGCCACCAAAATCAAACCATCTCAAATATGGAATAGAATCTCCCACCATGAACGTCCCAAAGAGACGAAAGAACTTCTTCACAGCTTCTGCAGTTTTCTGTGCCTTCTCATCAACCTCAGCCGTATGACTAAAAATTCTTTTCCCAATAACCATTCGAAGAATATTATTGAATGTCAAATGAGAAAACCATTGCTTCAACTCCACCAAAGCATAGCCAGACTCATTCTTTTTGCTGCACCAAACATCATAGAGTTCTTTGATTGAAGTTTGAAGTTCAGACACAAAAACATGTTGTAGTTGCTGTACTCGGCGACTAGAGAGAATCTCTAATGTTACAATCTTTCTTATTTCGCGCCAATAAGAACCGTAGGGTGCTAAGCCAAACATGGCTTGGTTGTGACCCATGTGTTCACCAGCTATAAGCTTAGGACGAGAGGAAACGATGATGTCGTTTTTGGTGAAGCATTCCTTTGCTGCTTCCCAGTTGTTGATTACCAAAGCCTTCTTGGAACCGAGTTTGATGATGAATATTGGTCCATACTTATCAGCCAAAGCACCGAAAGTTCTGTGGAGTGGTTGTGATCCACCCAACAATGGAAGGTGACCAAGTATTGGCCATGCTCCTGCAACTGTTGGAGGCTCTTTTCCATTAGAAGATGATTTGAAGTGACGATAGATAAACAAAGAGAAGAGGATCAGAGAAACAAGTCCAATTGCTATGGCGTTTAAGAAACTTAGATCTAACTCCATGTTGTAGCTATTGAAATTGTGCTGCGTATTGGGAGGGGTGTTAGAGTTAAGGGGTACTTCAATTATTTTTGTCTTTCTGAGGGTCAACATCTTCCATATTTATCTCTGTTTGTTTGTGTCACAAGACTAAATTAATTTTATAGAATTAAGTTAGATCTAATTTATAATTTTAATATAATATTAAAATTTATCTTAAAATAAATTATAAATCAAAATAAAAACTTAATATTAAATAACTGAAAATATAATGGTATAAATATAAACAATATATATACCTCATCCAATAAACGAATTATATAAAATTAAGGATTTAATCGATCCACCTCATAGTTCCAATAATGATAATATTTTATTAAATATTAATAAATAATGTTATGGAATATATTACAAAGTTATGATTATTAGAATGTGTGGCTTGATATTTGGAGGGCTAGGATTGACTGATATGGTTGCACGGTTCCCTTTGTTTATGAGAGTGAGTGGTGTCAATTGATGAGGGTTGAACGAGTGAACGGTGAAGATCTAACACTCATTTTTGTGGTTGTGATGCAGATAGAACCTGCACATGATGGGACAGGAATTTGGCTTTTATTAATCAAAAATAGTAATAATAAAAGTGTTGATTGTGGACAACAAGGTCACACGATGTGACATGATAAGTTTGCTTTCTGATTTTTTTATGAAATGTAGAAATGAAACTAAGATGCTACGGTGACGTTGCCGATGTCATTATTTCTTATTATATTATATCGTCCACTTTGATTTCGTTGGCACAGAACGCCACGTAATTGTCCATAAAGATATCACCGTCTCACGTTAATTTGTCCACTATTTTTAATTATGAAAAATATTAAATAAATAATTTAAATGTATATATTTTATGAGTAAATTAGTTGATTAATATGTAATTTAAAATTATTTAAACATAAGATTCATGATAAGTAACGAAGGGAGTGAACATATCTAGTTGATTATCCTCTCCATGTTTTAGATGATACATACTATATTCTTTATAATACAAGTTCATAATTATGATACAAGACGTTCTATCGGTCCAAAATTTATAGTAAATAACTTTTTTCATTTCAAGAAGCTTTATGAAACTTAACTTTATCTCATTTATAATTTTTATATTCTTTTCTTTTCTTAATAGTTAAACAAATTTAAGTATCAAAGTTTTTATAACTACACCCTCCCTCGTCTTAGACAAAAGTCAGAGCCACTTCACTTAAAAGCCCTCTCTGATTCCATGTTAGAACATATATTTACTAAAGGAGAGTAGATTCTTTAATATTGTTTAATTTTTACAGATAAAAAAATTACTTCAATGGTTAGATTTAAAATTTGATCTATCATAAACCCATACCCCTTGTTCTGGTAGAGTATTTGGAAATTTTAGGGATCATTTACTCATATTTTTTTTTAATTATAAAATTGTTACCTTAATAAAAAAAGTTAATGGGATAAAAATAGTGAATGAAAAGTGGGCAATAAAAAGATCCGAAGAAAAAATGTAAATTTTATGTTCCATTTAATAAGAGGGAAAGAGAATAAAGAAAAAAGAATAAAAATTAAATTTAAACTTAAAAAATTAATAGAAATAAATTTAATTTTTTTCTGTCAATTTTCTTTCTAACTAAATGAAGGAAAAACAAATCCTTATCATATTTTTGTCTCTTTTGTTCCTTCCTACACGCCATATAGAAAGTAACAAATGCGGGCCTAATTGATGATGATGCTTAGCCTCAAAATATAGGAATATGACAAACCATTTATTGTGACCATTATTGTCTCTTTTCTACATGTGACAGGCATAAGATACATAAAGATACGTGTTACTTAAGTTATTAAGTATTTTAATTTTTAATTTTTTAATATTTTTTATTAATTTTTTATCTCTCATTACACAACATTAATGGGATGAAAAAAATAAACAATTACTTTAATGGGATGTGAAAAATAAACAATTACTTTAATATGTTATGGTAATTTTTATTTAAAAAATTGTAACCTTATTTTTAATTTATTTTTTAAAAATATTTACAGAGGAAACAGATAAAAAAAAATTGAAAATGCAACAACTTCACTTGTACTTCTTTATACAGTGCTTCAACATCACATGGTTTCATAATACTTTAGAGACAAACTATGGTTTAACTAGAATCTCAAGCTTTTTCATTGATATTCCAAGGGTTTCACTCATATCAATAGATTCATTAGATTTATTTAATATTTCAAAAGAGTTCAAAAAATTAGCCAAAGTTAAATAAATCATATTTATGCCAAAGGATATTCCACGACTGCAAATTCTTCTACCACTTGCAGGATATTTCATGAATAACGTTTCTATTACTCCAGTTAATCTCATTCGTTTGCAGGTATTTTTGGGTTGACGTGCCAATACACGCATTAACCATGCATGATCTGATTTGAAATTATTGTGTATCGAGAAAAGTTTCACCATTTAACTTTTGTTTTTATAATATTAACAAGTCTTTCTTATGCCTTATCATCTGTACAAGTCTCAATCCAACCAAAAATAAACTAAGTTATCATCAAACAACTGTAGTGTCTCACTTGCTGTGACTTTTTCTTCTAAACGTAAGACTTTACCTTTTAAGTAATTATATATATATATATTTTCTTTAAGTATACAATTATTTTAAAAAATATGTAATTATTTTTAAAAAAATATACAACTAGTGCTCAACTTTGAGACACTGATGTGACTAGAAGTCTTTTATTCAGTTGATTAGAAGACTTCCATATCTTTATAATTGCAATTATTTTTCATAGAAACGCATAGAATCCTATATAATTACAAGATTTTGTATTAATTGTTGATTGGTATGTTGTGTTCATTTTGAGTGACTAATTTTAACAGATCTTGGTTTTTAGTCCACCTAATTTATTTTCTGTGTTGTAAATTGTTCATTTCTTGTGAATTAGGTGAATTTGAAAGCAAAACAAGAAACTATTTTGTTAATTCTTTACTGAATAATGTGCCTTGATGCTCAAACTTTTATTATTGAATAGGAATCACAAATGGAATTGATGTAACTGAATGGGACCCATCATCAGACAAATATATTGCTTTCAATTATTCTATTGTTGGTTTTATCTCTAGGGTTTTACTTCATTATTCCTGAATGTTTAGTTAGTTAATTGTTGTGTCTCAACACATTTTAGGAAGAATCAGTTAATTCTGGATTTGAGTGACATTTCATCTTTAATCACAATTTATTCGATGATTTTTTAACATCAGTCGGTTTGGATCTCCATTTAGTTTTACTTAAGTTTCATCTTAGTCATGGATAGATCACCCAGGTTCGGGTCCATAAGTAGTGACAATTATCCTATGAAGACTCGTTTTCGCTACGGCTTCGGTGGTTTCCCTTAACCAAGCCACTGCCTATAAGTCGCCGGCTCATTCTTCAACAGGCACGCGGTCAGAGTCCCGGGCTGAGCTCTTCCCACTGCTTGGGAGCTTACGGTTTCATATCAACTGCAATACGCAGTCAACTAGTCAACTCACTCACAGAATATATACGTATACATATACATATTTTCTTTCTTTACATTTTACAACTGGTTGTCTGCGTGTTATCTACCAAATATTTTTCGTGATTTTATGTGTCTCTACTTTGGAGGTCGGTTAATGCTTAATAATTAAAATAGAACTTTACTTCGTTGACAACTATAATATGCATAAACTAACCTACTCACAGAATATATACGTATTTCTCTTTCTTCACATTTTATATATATACGTACTTCTCTGTCTTTATATTCTGATTGTTTGCATATTACAATTGTCCATTAATTATTTTTCAATTAAAATACACTGTGAACCCTTTTATTGATTTCTTGAATTCGAATTTGTGTAGTATTTGATCACTGTTTCTGTCCTAAATACTTCAAATATACCGTGAACATACGATTGTTTAATGAATTCGGTTTTGTGTATTATTTGATCATTGTTTGTGTTATGTTTACTTTGGAGTGTGTGTCTGTGCTGCAAGGACACGCATGATGTGAAAATGGTGAAGTGGAATCCCACTCAAGATATCTTGTTTTCATGTAGCTATGAGGATAACACTGTTAAGGTATTGTCTATGCCAAAAGAGACCCTGCCATTCTTAATTTGATTTTGTTCCTTTAACGGTACATACACTCTTTTCTTGTGAGTGAATGTGATTAAACAGTATGATAACTGTACAGCGTACTGAATCTTATGGCAGGTAAGGGCTTGATGAAGGTGACAGTGACAATTGGCACTGTGTCCAAACTCTTGAGGAACGTGATAATTACTACTTCTTGACTTCTTCTCCCAGCATGTCCCATTTTGCGGCTTTTGTTTTTCTCTTCCTTTAGATGTGATTCCTTTTTCCGTATTTTATGTATTTTGTACATATGTTTTACAGTAGTCTAGATGACCAATTTTCAAACAAATGTTAACCTTAATTATTTCATGCATAACTAAATAAATTATTGATTATATATATATATATATATATATATATATATATATATATATATAATAGGAAGCTGTTTGGTGTAGGCCACAGAGGTTTATTCACGTATGTTAATTATATTCTTGCAATAAACTAGCAGTAAATAAGAAAGTGCTGGAAGTTCCTAAGAGAATGAAAAATAAAAAGTTAATAATATGTTACGTGAGGGAATTATAAAGTATGGATGATTGTTAAGAATTATGAATTTTTTGTCTTTTGCATTTACTGTTGATCCTACTTTCTTAGATAACATGTGTTTCTATATTAACTGTCCTCTGCTCAACTACAGGCTTTGACAGTACTAGAGTACATGGTGGCTCACGGGTCAGAGCGAGTCATAGATGAGATGAACATGCTTATCAAATATCTTTAATTCTCATTTAGTTAATCCTACTTAAAAAATTTTATACTTAATTATATGGTTAGTATTTCAATCCATTAGGTAAAAAATCGGTGATTCGGCAAAAATTTTGACATAGTAACCCGATTATTTAAGACCTCTTTATTTTCTTATGATATTTATTATAAATCAATATGCTAATACAAATAAATTGAAATCAAGGCGACTTTATTTCACAATGTACAATATATTAAATGAAAAGACGACATCTAGTCAGCTGAAAACAAAATTATCACATAATTTAAATAATATTTTCGAATAAAGGCACGATTTAGCTTATAACATACCAAATAAAAGCATTATATGATTTGACAACAGACAATAAGGATTACAATCGAGTAACATGAAGACTATAAAGATTCATAACAGTTGGGAGATAGACGTGGTTTAACCAAAATCTCAAGTGGAATAGCTCTGGTGTTGGTAAATCCAAAGACTTCAGTCATGTCAATAGGTTGAGGCGATGGATTCAAGATGTCAAAGGAATGCAATAAATTAGCCAAAGTGAAATGGAGGACATGCAAGCCAAGTGACATTCCAGCACAAATTCTTCTCCCACTTCCAAAGGGTAAGAACTCATAATTGTTACCCCTAACATTAACATCTTTATGAGTGGTAAGAAACCTTTCTGGCTTGAATTCTAATGGATCTGACCAAATAGTAGGATCTCTATGAATCTTCCACAAATTTGGAATAAGTCGAGTTCCCTTTTTGACATGGTAGCCACCTAAGGTACAATCTTGCGTAAATTCACGAGGTGATGAAAAAGGTGCTGGTGGATATAATCTCAATGTCTCTTTAACTATAGCTTGAAGATAAACAAGCTTATTTGCATTTGACTCACTTATGTATCCATCTTCCCCAAATTGCATATTGATTTCTTCCTTAGCCTTTTCCAACACAACAGGATTTCTCAATAGTAAAGAAATTGCCCATATAAGAGTAACAGCAGTTGAATCAGTTCCTCCCAAAATCAATTCCTGTAAGTAAATATGTTCAAGCTTTATCAGAATCTAATATTTATCTAAGAATAAGCAATAAAGTAAAAATATTAAAACAAAAAAACTAGATATCCAAAACAAGTTCAACCTATTCCAACTTATAATCATTATAAGTAATAATAAATTCAAAATTCACACTAAATATTATATATATAGTAGTGCTTACCAAGGCTGTGGCTTTGCATATGGTATCAGCATCAAATCCTTCAAGTTCCTCACCATTAAGAGCTGAAATCATGGCATCCATAAAGTCTCGATTATTTTGATCCTTCTCAACCACTTTCTTGTTCTCTTTGTGCTCCTTCAACCACTCATTCAATAATATATCAATTTCCTTAGCGTTTGCTTTCATGGCCTTCTCATGACCCCCCAAATCAAGCCACCTCAAACAAGGAACCCCATCAGCCACCGTGAATGTTCCAATCAAAGTCATAAAATTCCTTATATTTTTCATAAACCTCTCTGCTTTGTCATGACCTTCCACGTCAATTGAACCAAAATATCTCTTCCCAACCACCATTCTAACAATTATGTTAAATGTCAAATGTTCAAACCATTGTGACATATCTACCAACATATAATTAGACTCGTTCTTTGATTTTTCGCCACTAGACCAAACATTAAAGAGCTCTTTAATTGATGTTTGGACTTCGGAGACACGAATGTGGCTTAGTTGCTCAATTCGACGATTGGAGAGAAACTCACGTGTAACAATTTTACGCAGTTCACGCCAATATGGTCCATAGGGTGACAAACCAACAAAAGCTTGGTTATAGGACATGAGTTCAACGGCAACGAGTTTAGGACGTGACGAAACAGCAATGTCGTTTTTGGTGAACAATTCCTTTGCCATCTCCCAATTGCTTAGTACCAATGCACGTTTGACACCAAGTTTGATGGTGAATAAAGGACCATACTTGTCAGCCACAGCACCCAATATGTGATGGGGTGTCTGTGAACCATTCAACAATGAAATGTGACCAAGTATTGGCCATGCACCAGTTACAACTGGAGCCTCTTTAGCATGAAATTTTCTAGTGAGACTATACAGAAACAAAAATAAGACTAGAGAAAGAAATGCAATTGCATTTGTGTTTAGGTTTTGGTTTAGACAATTTAGGAGAAATTCCATTTTTGCTGGTTCTTATGATGAGATCAGGAATTCTCCCTTGTCCTTGAAACTCTTCACCTTAGTTCCTCCTTTTATAGCTAGTAGATGTTAGTGGCATAACTCATTATCGACCAATGTGACATTATATATTTGATCAATACATTATGTCATAACTTGATCTGCAAGGATTAAAATAGTAGAAGCTTGTAGGGTCTTAAAGAGTCTGGAGGTACAAGGTTGAATGCAATGCGACTCTTCCTTCTTATTTTTCAAACTTGACTGCTGCAGTGTAATGTAGAAAAAGTACATATATGGATTGGAAGAGTCAAGATGGTCGGTCCCAGCAAGGATACTTGACGAGCAAGAATGAAATAAGATGCTAAATTAGGAGTGCACTTGCCTCATGTGACGACGAAAACAACACAGTCTATGCACTTTGGAACAGTACTAAAATAGAAAAAGAAAAAAGAAAACAAAGAACAATAGAAAACTAGAATAAACACTATGTCATATGTATAAATGGGTACAGAAGACAGTGAAAAAACAAAAGGAAATTGTACAACTTTTAATACTAACTTAATTTAACTCATTTTTAATTCAATATATTATATTTTCTAACATAAAATAAAAATATAAAAATTATATTTTTTATAAAATTTTATTTAAATTTAAAAAACATAACAAAAATTCCATTTTTCCCTTCCTTTTAAGAATGGTTCTTTTTTTCTTTTACTCTCCAATATTTTTTCTTTTTTATTTTTCACTCTGGTGTAAAATTTAATGTTTTCTTCATCTTTTCCTTTTATTTTCACTAACTCAAACACTAGATTTTTTTGCCCAATTAAGACGCAAAAATAAATAAATAAAATTAAACATAAGGGTGAATGCAATTTGTTCATATTTCTAGCTAGAATCCAATTGTTAGTCTCCAGTAACGCAGGCAATGGAAGTATTTATGTTTAGTAGGTGTGCTCATGCGAGAAGCAATTCCGGATTTTATAAACTGAAACACTCCATGAGCTTATTAACGGTGGTAAGAATGATAAAGTGTATTTCTTGTATTATCAAAAGAGGAAAGTGTGCATGAAGAATAAATTCCTGTATTCAAAGATATATTAAACTTTAACATGTGGAAATTTTTTTTAAGAGGTTATATAACTACAACGTATGATCTATTTCTATAAATTATAACTACTGTGTGCTTGTACCGGTGACACCTTGGGAGGGACATACTAGAATCTCTCCAAAAGGAGTATACAAGTTAGTACTCCCAACATGGAATGACACCCATTTGAAATTTTATTATAATTGAAATATTATAAAGACATGTGATTGGTATGATTACCTTGATTAGAATTTTTTCTAGCGTTTTGCCAAACAAGATTTTAACGAGTTACGTATTCGGAATGATAAATAAATTTTTCTTCAAGTTGGTTCATTATTCGAAGCTTTTACTTTAAGTTATTTTTAGATAAAGATTATCTCAATTATACAAGTGTCAAATTATTACATGACTATCTCGAATATAGAACATGATTTGAAATTTTATTATTGTTAGAAATATTATAAAGATATGTGATCAATATAACATATTTTTTTTTAGAATTTTTCTTCGTGTTTTTGTCAAATAATGAATGAGTTTTTCTTCTAAGTTTGATTATTCGAATTCTTTACTTTAAGTTATTTTTGGATTAAAGATTATCTAAATTTTAAGTGAATAAAAGATTATCTAAACTTACTATTTTATAATTATCCTCGAATCAAAGATTATCTAAGTTATTAACGGATTAAAGATTATTTAAATTTATTATTTTAAAATTATCTTCCAATCAAAGATTATTTGAGTTATAAAAGATAAAACACAAGAAAAAAGTTGTATTGTGTTATTAAAAAAATTTATCCATTTCCGTCTGAAGATTTTTAAAAGCAAGCACACACAACTTCCTTTTTTTAAAGATTGATTTTAGTAGAAACAAGTTTGAGTTGTTAATCCCCGTTAATCAAAAATCAAAACAGATAAAGAACACATAAATTTTTATATTGGTTTATCTTAAACAGATTACGTCTAGTTACTTAGCAACAAGTTAAGTTTTCACTATAAGCATAACACACTTACAAGTATTATTTGCACCCAACCACTTATAACTATACATATATTGTTTGAACCTAGCCTTCTCAGGCTATACACAAGGTATTCTTTAGAACACAGTATCTTCAAGTTAAAGCACCACAACAATGGATTTACAAGGGTTTAAAAAGAAAAGTTTTAATCCTCTACACAAAGAGGGGTATACAATGAAAGTTCAGAGCTTAAGAGCGAAACTATGAATAATAGTTTTTCAAGCGTAGTTTCACGAACTTGAGCTTGTGAAGGTGAAGTCTTATTTATAGGCAAGGTCCTTAAAATAGTCGTTAAACAGATGTTATTTGATCGTTGTCCTTTTTCTTGAAGTTTTCAAAGATGACAGAATGAACAATCAGAACATTTAATGTTTTCGAAGAGGAGTCAACGTGAGATCGAGCTTTGATTGATTTGCTCAAAAATTTTATAAAAAAAGTGTCTTGTACTTTTCGTGTTGTAGAAGTTTTGCACAGATATTTCTACCTTTAGAATTACTTATGAAAGTAACGTCTTGATTTAAAATAAGGCGCGAGTTACTTCATCTGACTTCATTAACATTAGACGACAGATCTTCACCAGTGACTTCGTCTGTTTCCTTCTTAGTTAACTTCGTCTTAAGAGATCTTAGGACAATGAAGCTTTCGTCTGATGTTTGATTTCTTTGTTCTGTAATTATCAAAATCTAAAATGTTAAACATCTTGACTTAATATGAGTTATCAACGGATCAAAGATGATTTGAACTTAATATTTTGAAATTATTTTCGGATCAAAGATTATTCAAGATATCAAACAGATCAAAGATTATCCGAATTTATTATTATATGCGGATTAAATATTATCTGTATTCATTACCTTAAGTTATTCTCATATCAGAACTTATCTGAGTTTTACATATTCAATATTTTGAGTTATTCTACACAAGTTATCTGAGTTTTATGTATGCATTATCTTGAGTTATTCTTGTATCAAAAGTTATATGAGTTTTGCGTATTCATTGTCTTGAGTTATTCTCAAATCAAAAGTTACATGAGTTTTACATATTCATTATCTTAAGTTATTCTTGGATAAAAAATTATCTAAGTTTTACGTAATTATTTGGTTGTTCTTAGATTAGGAATTATTTGAGTTATTAACAGATCACAAGTTATATTACATAAACTATGTCCTCGACTTATTTGTTTGCAGGATAAAAAAGAAACACATGTCTATAGAAAAAGAAAAAGAGATATCACTAGTAGTGGAATAAAAATTTGATAAGGGGAATAACCACGTCACAACATTTGAAACAAAGGAAGCACAATAACAAAAGAAAAAAAATCAACTAATTCAATAAAATCCAGTCTCACATACTCGGGTTAATTACATAAAAATGACAAGAAAATAATGCACTATTATTATTAAAACTGGGAACACCCGAATTTAGATGTAGGTGGATCACGTGTAAGAAAAAAAATTGAGAGAAAAATAACATCTTAATCTCTGTTCTTAATAAAAATTTCAATCGCATATCAAATCTCATACCAGAATGAAAAGAAGAGATAACAGAAAAATTTAAATAAATTTGTTAATAAAAAAAATAGTAATCACTCATTTGTCTAAATGAGATAACTATCTACAAAATATATCTTATTTTATTTTATTTAAAAAAAAAATTAGACTTTTATCTACAAAAGATATCTTATTTTATTTTATTTTATTTTAAAAAAAAATTAGACTTTTCGCTCACCAGATCATCTTAGCTCGAACTTGACAATAATAAATATAAAAAGAAAAAATATGTCAATAAATTAATTACATTTAGATACACAAATTTGGATCGTGATCTATCATACATAAATTAAAAAAGTATATTAAATATGACAATTATATAATATGATTAGTGTTATGAAAACCGGCTTGACTGGTTTTATAAATTGGTCCAATTCATTTATTATTTCGACCACACCTCTAACCCGATTGTTTAAAACCTCTTTATTTTCTTAGGTATGATACTTGTACAAATCAATATGCTAATACAAACAATTTAATAACAAGGTCACTTTATTTCACAATGTACAATATATTAAATGAAACGATGACACATTTAGCCAGCTGAAATCAAAATTATCACATAATTTAAATAATATTTTTAAATAAAGACACCATTTAGCTTATAACATACCAAATAAAAGCATTATATGATTTGACAACAAAAAATAAGGATTACAACATGAAGATTATAAAGATTCATAATACTTGGGAGATAGACGTGGTTTAACCAAAATCTCAAGAGGAATAGCTCTGGTGTTGGTAAATCCAAAGACTTCAGTCATATCAATAGGTTGTGGCGATGGATTCAAGATGTCAAAGGAATGCAAAAAGTTAGCCAAAGTGAAATGGAGGACATGCAAGCCAAGGGACATTCCAGCACATATTCTTCTCCCACTTCCAAAGGGTAAGAACTCATAATTGTGACCCCTAACATCAACATCTTTATGAGTGGTAAGAAATCTTTCTGGCTTGAATTCTAAAGGATCTGACCAAATAGTAGGATCTCTATGAATCTTCCACAAATTTGGAATAAGTCGAGTTCCCTTTTTGACATGGTAGCCACCTAAGGTACAATCTTGCGTAAATTCACGAGGTGATGAAAAAGGTGCTGGTGGATATAATCTCAATGTCTCTTTAACTATAGCTTGAAGATAAACAAGCTTATTTGCATTTGACTCACTTATGTATCCATCTTCCCCAAATTGCATATTGATTTCTTCCTTGGCCTTTTCCAACACAACAGGATTTCTCAATAGTAAAGAAATTGCCCATATAAGAGTAACAGCAGTTGAATCAGTTCCTCCCAAAATCAATTCCTGTAAGTAATTATGTTCAAGCTTTATCAGAATCTAATATTAAAACAAAAAAACTAGATAAAGTAAAAATATTAAAACAAAAAAACTAGATATCCAAAACAAGTTCAACCTATTCCAACTTATAATCATTATAAGTAATAATAAATTCAAAATTCACACTAAATATTATATATATAGTAGTGCTTACCAAGGCTGTGGCTTTGCATATGGTATCAGCATCAAATCCTTCAAGTTCCTCACCATTAAGAGCTGAAATCATGGCATCCATAAAGTCTCGATTATTTTGATCCTTCTCAACCACTTTCTTGTTCTCTTTGTGCTCCTTCAACCACTCATTCAATAATATATCAATTTCCTTAGCGTTTGCTTTCATGGCCTTCTCATGACCCCCCAAATCAAGCCACCTCAAACAAGGAACCCCATCAGCCACCGTGAATGTTCCAATCAAAGTCATAAAATTCCTTATATTTTTCATAAACCTCTCTGCTTTGTCATGACCTTCCACGTCAATTGAACCAAAATATCTCTTCCCAACCACCATTCTAACAATTATGTTAAATGTCAAATGTTCAAACCATTGTGACATATCTACCAACATATAATTAGACTCGTTCTTTGATTTTTCGCCACTAGACCAAACATTAAAGAGCTCTTTAATTGATGTTTGGACTTCGGAGACACGAATGTGGCTTAGTTGCTCAATTCGACGATTGGAGAGAAACTCACGTGTAACAATTTTACGCAGTTCACGCCAATATGGTCCATAGGGTGACAAACCAACAAAAGCTTGGTTATAGGACATGAGTTCAACGGCAACGAGTTTAGGACGTGACGAAACAGCAATGTCGTTTTTGGTGAACAATTCCTTTGCCATCTCCCAATTGCTTAGTACCAATGCACGTTTGACACCAAGTTTGATGGTGAATAAAGGACCATACTTGTCAGCCACAGCACCCAATATGTGATGGGGTGTTTGTGAACCATTCAACAATGAAATGTGACCAAGTATTGGCCATGCACCAGCTACAACTGGAGCCTCTTTAGCATGAAATTTTCTAGCGAGACTATACAGAAACAAAAATAAGACTAGAGAAAGAAATGCAATTGCATTTGTGTTTAGGCAATTCAGAAGGAATTCCATCTTTGGTAGTTATTATGGTAAGATTAGGAACTCTCCCTTGCCCTTGAAACTCTTCACCTTAGTTTCTCCTTTTATAGTTAGTAGATGGTAGTGGCATGACCCATGATTGACCAATGTGACATCATATATTTGACCAATACATTCTATCATTTATGAAATATAAAATGAGAAATACATCGTAACTTGATGTGCAAGGATTAAAATAGTAGAAGCTTGTAGGGTCTAAAGAACCTAAACTCCAAGGTGCAATGGGTGTGATGTGACTCTTCTTTTCTCTTTTTCAAACCTGGCTGCTCCTCCGGACTTATAATACATAAGAATGAATAAAATACAAATATAAATATATTTACTAAAAAATATATTTATTATATCAATTCAAATATTAAAATTTAATTATATATTATTTTCTAATCAATTAATTATGTTAAATATTTTCTCATTTAATACTTTGTGTGTTCCTCACTTGTCGGATTTTGCTTTTTTAATTATTATTATTATTTCATCAGACAAGTAATGTATTAGGTAAAGTATTATAAAATTACTTGGATTGAAAGAATCAAGTTGGTGGCCTTGGCCAGCAAGTATACTTGACCAGCACCAATAAAATAAGATACTAAATTAGGAATGCAGTCGCCTCCACGTGAGGAACACAGTTTATGGTATGCAGCAGCACTAAAACCAAAAAAAAAAAAAGTATTTGATAAATAATTGTAATTATTTTGTAGGAGTGAGTTGGTTGGTTAATTTCTTATAATAATTGGCTTATAATAATTGTCTATAAAGTAAAATTGGTAATAAAAATAAGGGAGTAAAATCTATGTCGCTTAAAAATGGGTAAATAACGTGAAAAAATAAAAGAAAAATTGTACAACTTTTAATATTAACTTAATTTAACTCATTTTTTTAAACTTTAATATATTATATTTTCTAACATAAAATAAAAATATCAAAATTATATTTTTTATAAATTTCATTTAAATTTTAAAAAAAAAATCCCAATTTTTCCTCTCACTTATGATTTCTTTTTTTGTTTTACTCTCCAAAATTTAATATTTTCTTCCTGTATCTTTTCCTTTTATTTTCACTAACCCAAACATTAGGGTTTTTCGCCCAATTAACACAAAAAAAATAAATAAAATCAAACATTAGGGGTGAATGCAATTTGTTCATATTTCTTGGTAGAATTCAATCGTGAATCTCCTGTGATGCAGGCAATGAAAGTATTTATACTTAGTAGGTGTGTGGGAAGCAATTTCGTATTTTATAAAATTGAAACGTGGTTGGAAGAATGATAAAGGGTATTTCTGGTATCATCAAAAAAGAGTGTGTGCACGAAGAATAAACACGGGTGCAGAAACTTTTGGTCGGATATATAGCTTCAATTGATCCATGTTTCTTGGTTCATGGGCCTGTATTCCTGATATCACTACATGAAAAATGACCAAAGCCTACAAATAATGCTGTCACTGTAAGTGCAAACTATATGTAGCTATTGATATACTAAACTTTAACACGTGGAAATTTTTTTTAAGAGGTTATATAACTACTACCAATAATCTATTATGAAACTATAATTCCTAATATAATTTTAAGATGAAAAATATTTAGTAGACAACTATAATACGTAGAAAACCAGCTGTAAAAGATAAAGAGAGAAATATATATATATATATATATATATATATATATATATATATATATATATTATGTGAGAGAGTTGGCTAGTTGACTGCGTATTGCAATTAGCTACGTATTATGGTTGACTGATTGGTTACTTATCGTAGTTGGCCTAAAATTATTTCAAGACAACGTCTTATTATTTGTATTGTGTGTGAATAAATATGCTTAATAAGTGAAATTACAATGGAAATAAGTAATATTATATATATAAACCCAATAAGTGCATGTAAATGTATACAGCAAAGTAACTATTACAACCCAAGAGATTTCTACAACTGAAAGTTTCTCTCCCTCACATCTACTAATATGTACACATTAATTCACCTTGCAAGCTGTGACAATTTTTCAGGATAAATTCAAAATCACAAATTGCAGTTTCAACATTGGCTAACAGATACTGCTTCCACATCACATGGTTTCATAATACTTGAGAGACAAACGTGGTTTAACTAGAATCTCAAGTGGAGTAGCTTTTTCATTTGTCATGCCAAGGGTTTCACTCATATCAATAGGTTCATTAGATTTATTTAATATTTCAAAAGAGTTCAAAAAATTAGCCAAAGTTAAATAAATCATATTCATGCCAAATGATATTCCAGGACAAATTCTTCTGCCACTTCCAAATGGTAACAACTCAAAATTTTGACCTTTCACATCAACATCTTTGTGAGTGGTAAGAAATCTCTCCGGCTTGAATTCCAATGGATCTTCCCAAATACTAGGATCTGTTTGAATCTTCCATAGGTTTGTAATTAACCGAGTTCCTTTCTTTATGTGAAAGTTTCCTAAAGTGCAATCTTCTGTGAATTCACGAGGTGCTGATAGTGGCCCTGGTGGATATAATCTCAATGTCTCTTTGACTATAGCTTGAAGGTATACTAAATTATTTATGTCGGACTCACTTATGAATCTCTCTTCACCAATTTGGGTATGAATCTCTTCTTTTACTTTTTCTAATATCATAGGATTTTTCAATAAGAAACATATTACCCATGTAAGCGTAACTGTGCTTGTATCAGTGGCACCCAAGATTAAAGCCTGTAAATCAAGTACAAGTTCCCTAATTAAGAAGAGTTCTAGCAAGAAAAAATATGATTTGTAATTTTGAACAATAAGATTTTGTTGTGATTAATACACCATTTAAATCCAGATTGGCTTAAATCAAAGAAAGAGTAAATAGGTTTTTTTTTTTTTTTTTAAAGCTGAGCAAGAATATCATAACACACATATAGTTTGTTACATAAGCTCTATCATGGTGAAAAATATTTGATAAGTAACTATAATACGGACAATCAATTATGAAATATGATGATAGAGAAATATGTATATGTATAAGTATATGTTCTATGAAAAAAAGTTGGTTGATTAATTGCGTATTGCAGTCAAGTTGAACAAAAGTACAACTGAATGATAATATTGATGGACAGTCACAAAATACCAATACTAGGAAACATTACAATAAGCATTTAACCAGCCAACTTAATCACAAAAGAAGTATTTCTTTTATTAATTTTTTTTTCTCTTTCTTCACATTTTATAACTAGTTGTATAATTGTCTGGTTATTGTAGTTGTCTATCAAATATTTTTCCAAAACATATACATGCATATATCTGACAAAGCCCCTCCGGCATAATTTATACACAAATCATATTTGTGTAAAAAAAAAATTTATATGCATTTGAGAAAATGTAAATAATATTAAAACAAAAGAAAAAGAAAAATAATTTATACACATAGAACATACTATTAGTAAAATAATGAAAATAAATGAGATATAGAAAAAGAAAAAAAATGTTAGATGTAATTTTTGATAGTCTAAATGCCAATCATAACTCAGAAATATTCATAAACCAGATCATAAAAACCAGAGTGAAAATGAAAAATCAAGTCATGATAATACTATCTAGTCCAAACAATTATTATATGTGACATACATACCAATGTTGTTGCTTTGTTTATAGTATCAGAGTCAAATCCACCGATGGTGGCACCATCAAGAACCGAAATCATCATATCCATGAAGTCTTGGTTATCTTCACCAATAGCCTTATCATTCAAAGCCCTCTCTTGTTTGTGCTCCACCAACCACTCATCTAAGATCACATCCAATTCTTTTGCAGTTTCTTTCATTGATTTCATTCCCAAATTCAACCACCTAAGAACAGGAACAGCATCAACCACTGCACTCACCCCTAACTTGTTCATAAATTCCCTCAAAGCCTTCACTATCTTCTCTGCTTTTTTCTCACTAACCACTGCTGTTTTACCAAATAATCGCTTCCCCACCATGGTTTGGAAGACTACGTTGAACACCAACTCCGTGAACCACTCCTTCATCTCCACCAACACATAACCTGACTCATTATTCTTCCTGTTGCACCAAAAATGGTTCCTGAGACCTAAATAAAACTCAGAATTTTTTTTATTTTAAATAAAAAGTTATATATTAAAATTTAAATATTATTTTTTATTAAGTTTGATAGATTTTATTTACATCCTCAGTATTTTTAAAAATGTATAATTTTGTTCCTCTTTATCTATTTATTTATATATTAAATATATTAATTTTACATCAGCATTTATTTAAATTTAAAAATAATTAATTTGTCATATTGATGGTTTTTGAATATCACCATGCACATCTAAAAATAGTGCAAAAATTTTATATATTCACAATAAAATTAATATTTTTAATAATGAAATACTTAAAAGATCAATTGATAAATTTCAGAAACAAAATAAAAATAGAATTTCTTAAATTTAAAATACCGAAATTAAAAAAATCAAAATAAAATTAAAGTGCCATCTAGCTTAAATCAAATTTTTGAGAGTTTTTTTATTAACATATAGAGGGTTTTCATTTTATAAAACTTAATAATACAATTTTATTTATTTCTTAATCATAGAGCTATACTTGAGTTTTATTTAAAAATATATTTAATAATAAGTAAATAATCAGACAAATATTTATAAATATGAAGAAAATGAAATATATATACATATATACATAAATAATTAGACAATTAATTATAAATATGAAGAAATATATATATATATATATATATATATATATAATATTTTATAAATGAGTTAACTAATAAACTATGATACAATTCACTGTGAAATAAAATTGTTTTATTGATCTCACTCTGGAAGAGATTCTGACCAACAATGAAAGAGCTCTTTAATGGAAGTTTGAATTTCGGTGACTCGAACATGGCTTAGTAGCTCTGATTTGCGGTTGGAGAGGAACAAGGTGACAATCTTACGCATTTCACGCCAATAAGAGCCATAGGGTGCGAAGCCAAAACTGGCTTGGTTGTAAGCTATGTGTTCAATTGCAACAAGCTTAGAGCGAGAGGAAACAACTATGTCGTTTGTGGTGTAACATTCTTTAGCCAGTTTCCAGTTGTTGAGTACCAAAGCGCGTTTGGAACCAAGTTTGATGATGAAAAGGGGTCCATATTTGTCAGCCATGGCTCCCAAAGTTTTGTGGGGTGTTGAGGAACCACCCAATAGCATGAGATGACCTAGTATAGGCCATGCACCTGATGCTGTTGGAGGTTCTCTAGTTTCACTAACTTTGGAGGAACGAAATAGAAATAAACATACTAAGAATAATGTTATTAGAGAAAGGAAACCTAGTGAAGTGGCGTTTATGGAATTCAGAACTAAATCCATTTTTTGTAAATAATGGGAAATCATGTCTATTGCACGCACAGTTGATATATATAGAAAGATACATATCAAGACCTACTCTATAATTCTTATTTAGAAAAATTATTAACCATTACACATCATTTTTCACCGAAAAATTATAAATCATCTCACATGTAATTTTTGTCCGAAAAATTATAATTCCTTCCACGTAATTTTGACAGACACTACCTAAATATAATATACTTATTTATTGATTTTAGGATGTGATACAAGTGAATAAAACTTATCACTCAATTTTTTATAAATCTTTTCACATCTCTCTCTGTTAATGTTCACCGACATGAAACTTTAAATTAACACAATACACAGTAATCTCCTCTTAATTCAAAATCTCACACTTCTATGATGATCCTTGCTTGCATCAAAATTTTCTAACTAGTAAAACTCTTCTAGAGCAATCCTTCCTTACATCATATTCTAACTTCTGGAATAATCTTTCTTTACGATAGAATGTTTAAACTAATTGACAAAATTCTTTTTCTTCATCAAACTTTTTATTCTTCTATGTATGTTGATTATATCCCAACACAAGACATCAAGCACAAGTGAACAATTCAAGAGATATGTAAGTAAAAGAAAGGGTTGTTTTATGCTTATTTTAAGCTCTTACGAAAAGTGTGAGATCGGCAGAAAATTAAGTGCATGAAAAGAGACAACAGAGAAAGACAAATGAAGATAGCAAAATCCAAACACAGATGTTAGCCTCAAAGAATCTACCTAGGCGGCTGAAATTTCTATGTAAAAAGTTGATTTGGGGGATTTAGTATGTATATATACATGAATAGTAAAGCTTGAATTAATATATGTTTTTGTTTTATGTATATAATTTAGAATTTTTTTCTTACTTTTTATTTTTCATTCTTATAATTTTTTTAGAATGATCTACAACTAATTTTTTATGAATTTAAAAAATTATTCACCAATAATTTAAAATAATTTTATATAATCATTTAATTTTTAAATATTTTATTATGAAAGTCAATAAATCCGTAATACATTTTGATGTGATGTCAAATATTTTATACGATTACCATGCATGATATTTTTTTCATCTTATATATATTTTATCTTTCTAATCAATGAGTTGACAGAAACGTTAATAATATTCATTTTATTCCATTCGTTCGAAGTTATCTTTTATTCATTGTTTAGTTTTAAAAAATGATTTAATAGATAATTAGAATATTCAAAAAATTAATTATAAAATATGAAAAATAAGAAATATAAATATATATAAAATATAAAGAAAAAAATATATATATATATTTTGTAATTCACTTAACTGGTTAACTGCGTATTTTAATTATTCGTAAAGTAAAATTATTAATGGCATGTGTTATTCTTCTCACACTCAAGATTGATACTCTCAAATTCTCTCCATTCTCAAACTTTTCTTCCCTCTTCCAATTCCTTGTAAAGTGTACCTAACCCATATTTTAGAGAGATGTTTTTTAAAAAGTAATTAAAGAAAAAAAATCAAAAATTAAATAAGTTAATACACAATGAAAGAAAAGAAAAAACATAATAATATAAAAGTAGTGTCTTATTGGAACTTCTCTAAAAGTAAATTTTTTTCGTGTATTGCTATAGAAAACCATTAATTTTATTTTTTTAGTGAAATAAGTGGTGTTTAGCCTATAAAGAAAAAAAAAATAGACAAGAGGTTCAAATTAATCGGTTTGAGTAATTACAATTAGCTGTTGACTTTCAAACCACCAAAAATAGCCTTTTTACTAGGTTGGTTCGATTTCAACCCATTCATTTCATATTAATAAACTAAAACGAGACAATTTTTGTGGCCTTAAGATTGTTGGTGGTTGGATTTAGTTTAATTTTGACCCCAAAAAACATGAGATCCTGTCATAAAAAGAGACTTGTGATTTGGTTCAAATGAACACTTTGATAATAATATAAAATTTGAATTAGTTCCGTATCTTTTGTTGTTTGGATTTGAATAGCTTAATTTTAGGATTTTAATTTTACATTTACATAAAAAGGTCAAATTCTTAATAGATATAAAATAACATAAACAATATTTATGCACTCAAAATCGCAATTCCCTTAATAAAGTATATTTTATTATTCATAATAACATAAATATAAAAATATTATGGGATCAACCCTGAATACATGAAATACATAATTAAATAGTCAACTTAACTTGAGACTCGATAATGAGTTGACTGTGTATTCTAATTAGTTTCTGGTATAGATATCAGTATGTGGTGTATGGTGATAACTTATCAACGTAGTTATTTATTAATACATGCCATGGTAGCCATGTTCAACCAAGTTAACAACTATAGTGAACTCATGATCTATATAGAGCTTGTATGCCATTGACGTCATCTTGTGCTAGTTCTCTCCTTACACCAGTATAATAGGGAACCATAACAGCTTCAGGATCGCTACTATGTCCAAGCCCTAGAATGTGCCCCATTTCATGCAAAGTCACTGTTTCTCTATCAATGCCACTTACCCCGTTAGAAGTCCAAGGTTCATCAGCATCAAAGTGTAACCTCCCATTTCGTGGCGCAAAAGCATGTGCTAATACCCCACCACGTCCATCAAATGGGTTACCATCATTGTGATTTCCACGGTGGTCCCCTGCCACTATGTCAGCACTGTTCCAAAATCCAGTTTGTTCCCTAAACGTAAAGTTGGTGACACTGGACCATTTATTTAAGGCATTCTGCATTGCGATCCTCACATCATTCATGCTAATCCCTGGATTAGCACTTGATTGGAATCTATACGTTAGGTTCCATTTATTCCATCTTGGTGACCCCGGGAAGAAGGTGTATGGAGAAGCTATCATATTGTTAGCGTTAGGGTTAGGGTTGGTGATAATATCAGGCAATCCACAACGTGGGAGACTCATTGTTTTGATAGTTTCGTCGTTGACATCGCCAGTGGCGTGTAAGTGATGGAAAGATTGGTAGTGTTTGAGAGCAAATTCGAGGTTTTCATCAAAGTTGTCATCTAATGAATTGGAGTTTGATAGGTAACCAAATTTTTGGAGGTAGCTTTTGATTTCACACAAGCCTTTCACATTATTTTGTCCCTTGTGAACACCCTTGAGGTTTTGGAGAGTTTTGGTGAATTGATTCTCATAGGCTTTTAAGGTTCTTGGCTCAACAAAGGGAAATAATGGATTCACGACAGAGAGTAAAAAGAACAAGATTGGAACTTTTGAAAGATCAAGAGCCATGTTAGTTTGCAAAGTGATACTACAATGTTTGATTTTGTTATGGTTTGTGTGGATTATGCAAGCATGCATGGCTACTTATATACAACTTGTAAAGTGCAACTAGCATGGTTGACTTTCTATTGGCTTGCGTTTGAATAGAAATTTTTTTAAATTTTACCAAATTTAAAGCATTTGAAATTAGAATTATTTTTAATTGATTTTCTTTATTTTAAAAATATTTTATTTGGATAAAATAATTCAAAGTTTTTTAGTTTTGATTTCTTTACTTTTCATAGATTTGAAATTATTTTATTTTAAGTAATGAAAATATATTTTAAAATCACCAGAAATTTTATTTATTTTAAAAATTTCTATCCAGACGACTAAATTTATTAGAAGTATATAAAATTTTCTTAATTTTCTTAAAAAAAAAAAAAGTAAATTACCTTCTTAAAATTCTCTTTCACATTGATTAAAACACTGAATTCATATTCGTATTATTCAAAAAAAAATATTGAAGAACAAGTGGATTACGTATGCCATTGGTTCATATTAAGACTTGATTTTGTCAGCGTTATATACATTAAAAATTATAATAGTTAGTCAATATTATATTAAGTATGGTAAGAAAATATATATAGTTCATAAGGGCTATGTCTACTTGTATACCCCACCATGCATATGACCAGCCCACCATGCATATGACCGGATGAAATGAGTTATAGCTTCTGGGAAACAATGAAGAATCACAATTAACAACCCTATTTTTTCCATAATCTTTATCAATTTTGTTTAATATGGATTGAAAGGTTATTAAATATTTTCTCATAAATTCAATCTTTCTAATATATATTATATAATATTTGATTGAGATCATAATTTAGTGATTTGAATTGTCTAATAATTTTTTTCATTGATTTCTCAGACTTTTATACCAGGCTCAGATAATTACCTTAGTTGTGGGTCATATAAAATAAAAAAAAAAAAGGCTTAATCAAAAGAGATATTATTTAAAAAAAAATACATATAAAATTCTAGATGGTCTTACAACTTGATCTTAAATAAATTATTATTCGAGAACTTGATCTTTATCTCGGATATCTCTTTTTCTATAAAAATATCCAAAATCAACGTAAATCTCAAAAATAATAATTGCTTGATCCTTTTTCACAATAATTTTTTCATTTTAAATAAATTAAAATTAAATATTAGTAGGACCCACAAAATGACTTAAAATCAAAATATATGATCTACTATTTAAGTAAAAAAAAATTAACAATAACGTAACTTTATATGATCCATAAAAAAATATCAAAATTACCACTAATGTTGTTAATGTTCTTAATGTATTAGAGATGGTCCTATATCGTTTACAATAAACATATACCTACTCAACCAATTAAATTAAATTCTCTTGACATCTTGAAGGCCTTTTCGGAAATAATTATAGTGACACTAGCTTTGAGTAAAAGCCACTAATTTGCAGCTTCTAACCCAAGTAAAAGGTATATAGTAACCAAAACAAATCTTCTAATTATGCTGGTTATACTCATTGGAATTATTAAATTAAATACGTTTTATTTTATTTTCTTATTATTAAATTTTATAAAAGGAATAATTGAAGAGATAATTATTTAAAAAATTAAAAATTCATTTGCTGAAATATTTAAAAATTTCAAATCTCAATAACATTAAAGTGGTAAACTGTTAATTCAACGGTGCAAAACTAATAAATATAATTGTCTTTGATGGTGCATACAAAGGGAAGAGGTGATACCCTCAATTCTGGAGATAAGAAAGGATAAACTTAATAACTCTTATAAACATGAGATATGAATTTATCAAATCTTATAAAATCAATTTATAATTTGAAGGTTATCCTTACTCATATATATTAAAGTAATTATATTACTTGAGGATGTGAGGTCTCTAATACTAAAATAAATTTTCTGGACACCTACTTTTAGTGAACAATTAATTTTTTGGTATGTACACTGTACAACAGTTTATTTCAGTGAAAATTTTCTTATTGTCATTTGGGTGAAAGAGAATTCCTTATTAACCAAGGTATCTTGCAAAGATGAGCTATTTGTTTAATGTTCCACAAATGGCCTTGATATTCTGTTAAATGATGTAGTAGATGAGGGTCCTTAGGGTTTGAGACCTTCTTTTTTCATTTTATCGTATCTAATTTTGTTTAACAATATTTGAGCCACTAATGTTTTGATTAATTTTAGTTTCGGACGAAGAAGAATGACCTTTTTTATTCCTGTTTTATTCTTTTCTATTATGGTCATAATTATTATTATAATAGAAGAGAAGGTGCGGCAAGAATCTAATTTCTTCACGGTTGAAATTCGATTCTTACATGGAGTCAAAATAAAAAATAATATTTATATTTAAAATTTAAAATTATATGTAATAATTATAATAACATGTAATATATATATATATATATATATATATATATATATAACTTTATTATGGTTTGGCATGGAGAACTATAATGCAGGTCAAAATTCAATTGTTCCAAGTACGAGACCGGCAAAATATATGCAAGAATTAAAGTTAATGTAACTATGTTACAACAAGTTGGTAGTCTCGTGCGTAGAAGGAAAAATAAATCTCGATAACGAAGTAATACCATGTTATAAATGCTAGTGTTGAACTTAACTCAGTCTAATAAACTGACTTATAGGGTGAAGATTATTCTTCATTTATATATATTTAATAATATGTTCTATCTCTAGGTGACGTGAGTTTTTCAACATTTCTAATACACCCCTTCATATTAAGCGTGAAAACGGTGTTTCAATATAATTGTTTCCCTAAGCACGTTAGTGTATATGAATTTAATGGATGTTAGAGAAGTTTGATTTTAAAGAATACAAGAACACACTAATTCTAATTCTAGGTCTACTATACAACTATATATCCAAAAAACAAACGCATCGACATTAAATTAAATTATATTTTTTAAGAGACTTAGGGAAAATTAAGTTACTTAGTTCGCAACTTCAAGTTGCAGATACCGCGACCAAACCCCTAAAATTGAAACAAATCTTAAATATGTTGGACATAATTGAACTATCAAAATTAAACTAAATGCATTTGTATCTACTTTAGGATGGAGATGTTACCCACTAGAACTTAAGTGTCTATTTTTGAATTTAGTCAAATAAGTAGAGTGCATTTTCCTGCTTCAATGAGGTGGCCTGACCTATTCTTCAGAGAGATATGGGCTAAAATTTAGCTTTTTTAGGAAAGTGATACTACAATGTTTAATTTTGTTATGGTTTGTGTGGATTATACGAGCATGCATGGCTACTTATATACAACTTGTAAAGTGCAACTATCATGGTTGACTTTCTCTTGGTTTGTGTTTGAATGAGAATTTTTAAAATTTTACTAAATTTAGAGTATTTGAGATTAGAATTGTTTTCAATTGATTTTCTTTATTTTTAAAATATTTGAGTTGGATAAAATAATTGAAAGGCTTTTAGTTTGGATTTCCTTACTTTTTTAGAGATTTGAAATTATTTTATTTAAAGTAATAAAAAAAAGTATATTATCCTCTTAAAATTCTCTTTCCAAATATATGTTAATGTGAAGTGATGTTCCCAGTATTAGAATTGACTCACTTCAACGTATTATTCAATCTCTTCGACTTCGCTATTGACATTGATTAAAACACTGATTTCGTATCGTATTAAAAAAAAAAATGAAGTTTGTAGAACTTATTTTCAGAACAGGTGGATTATATTAGTTCATATTAAGACTTGATTTTGTCCACGTTATATACATAAAAGTTATAATATATTATATTAATTTCATCAGGACATATATATAGTTCTTACAGGATATGTCTACCTACATAGCAATAGTTGGTCAATATTATATTAATTTCATAAAGACATATAAATACATATATATAGTTCTTGGTGCAAGGGATATGTCTACACGTATATAGCCCAATTGCACATGACAGGCTCCCATGGAAACAGAAGAATCACAATTCACAACCTTATTTTCCTCCATGATTTTTATCAATCTTTATCTGATATGGGTTAAAAGATTATTAAATATTTTTTTCATAAATTTTTATAATATATATCATATAAAATTTGATTGAGATCATAGTTTAGTTATTTGAATTATCTAATAATTTTTTCACTGATTTCTCATACTTTTGCAGCTCACTTAATTACTTTACCCGCGGGTCATAAAAGTTAAAAAATCTTAATTAAGAAAGATATTATTAATATATATATATATATATATATATATATATATATATATATATATAAAGCTCTAGATGATTTTACTATTTTATCTTTAAAAAAATTATTATTCGATAACTTCCTTGATCATTGCCTTCGACGTCTCTTTCTATGAGAATATCCAAAATTAACATCAATCTCAAAAATAATTATTGTTTAATCCTTTTCTGCAATAATTTTCTATTCTAAATAAATTAAAAATAAATATTAATAGGACCTTATATAATTTACTATTTAAGTAAAAAATAAATTTTTTTAACAATAACATAACCTTACATGATCCATAAAAAAAATATCAAAATTACCACTAATGTTATTAATGTTCTTAATATATTAGAGATGGTCTTATAACACACAAAAGTACCCAAAAACGTTTGAGGAAAAATTGGAAATTAATTATCTAAGCTTTCTATCTACTTCCTAAACAAATCGTTCGTTCATATATGTCACAGTAAAATTATAATATTTTAAGAGTAGATATACCTTTCAAATAAGTTATTTACTAATATTTAGTCTAATGAATCACCGGATTAAATCTTACCAAAATCTCAATTACTTATTTTTTAATCATATCTAATAAAAATAATATCTTTTAATTATCAATTAGTAATAAAGGATAATATTTTGATTTTTTATTTATACTCACATTTTATATTAAAATATATTATATTATACATATAAAAGTTAACCTAAAAAATCTTGAGCCACATATCCTCCCATAAATAGTGGTCACAATTTTATTGCCGGTAATGTTGAGTGGCTTTATATTGTCACTAAAAGTAGCCACCGAAAGTGACTTTTGGTTTTGTTAATCAATGAATCATAAAACTTCGCCATAAGGATCTCATTAGCTAAAATTCATCCCAATAATAGCTGAATCAAATAATTGATCCAATTCTAAATCAAATAGTTAAATTGGTTTAAATTTTTAATTAATTAAATCTAATATGAACTAAACTAATCAAAACCTAAAAACAAATAGTTTGAGTAGTAGATTTGTGATTTATAATGTGTATTATTGTATTATTATTATTATTGGAATTTTATAAAATAATCATGTAATTTTTATTATTATTTGATTCAAGGAAGTATGTTGTAAAATAATATATTATTTTTATTCCTTTAATTATAATAAAATTTATATTAAATCTTTTAAAATAATATAATTTTCTTAAAAAAATAATTAATTAATTAATATTTATAAAATATCTTTAATCGAATTAAACCTAGTTAAACTATCACATTATTTTGTTAAAAAATACTTAAAACTATAAAATAATAAAACTTAATTCAGATGATATTCCGTAAGTCTAGAATACAATTAATCTAAATACTCCTAAGTGTTATTTTTTTTATAAATATACTTCAATAATCTGACAAAACATAATATAATAAATCTAACTATCCCACTCTTAGGCCTTAATTTTCAAGAAATAATTAAAAATTAATAATAATACAATTTAATAAGACAACTATTTAAATAAATAAATATATATATATATATAAATATATATAAATAAATAAATATATATATATATATATATATTAATTTATATTACAATTAACTAATATATCTCGTGTCTGATAGAGAGCACACGCACATGTTTATTGTATCAATATTTATTAAACAAAGTAGAATAAATTCAGCATCTAAACCTCATACTTAATAAAAACAAAAAAAAATATTTAATAGATAATTTAAATACATAAATAATTAAGAGAGAAAAATATGAATATAAAATATAAATAAATAAATATATATATATATATATATATATATATATATATATTATATTATGTGATTGAGTTAAATAATTATTTACGTATTATTATTGACTACGAATACGAAGTAAAGTTACATCCTTAATACAGTAACAACAAACAGAGAAACGCCCAAAAAAAAAAGGAAGAGGCAGGACCCATCACAAGTAATGAAATTAATAATCAATTAAATCAAGGTTAACTTTCCACTTTGGTTGCTACTGTGAATGTTACATGGTGGGTAATTCATTATGTTAACTGAAACAGTTGAAATGATACAGAAAATCAAACATGGATTAAATAAATTGGACTTATAAAACCTTCATTCATTGCACCATATCACTGACCTAACAAATGGAAGAGCCTATAATAATAAATAAAAAAATAGGACAAAAAATTAACAAGTACAAAATTATTGAAAGAAAATAATAAAGATAGAAACTAAAATTGTTTAACGAAAAATATTATTAACGAAAAAATAAAATAGTGTTAAGATACTAACTTTTATGCACGCATTAAAAGGCCAACAAAAAAATCTATGACAAAAAAAATTAATAAATATAAAAATATTATTAAAAAAATAAAATAAAGGTACAAAATAAAATTATTTAAACCTTATATACAAGCTATGCAATGAAACTAAAAAAAAGAAAATGAATAGTAAATATGAATAAATCTTACCAGCACCAATAAAATAGATGTAAAAATAAATAAAGAAAAATAATTGAAGACAATGAAAATAATCATAAAATATTATTAATAAAAATATAAAATATTTATATTTATCAAAAAAAATAATAATACCCAATGGATAAAATCCTCAATTGCATAGACTTAACCTATCTTATTATATTACAAATTTAGATTTTATCTGATTAAAATATAATATTAACTTTAAAATCAAATATAATAATTTAAAAGATTTATCATAAAACTAGAAAAAAATTACTAAAATTAACCTATCAGACGCTTACTCCCTTGCTTGTAATAACCTGTATTTTCTAGATGGAAAACCTAGGTATTAATCAACTTGAATGAAAACTTTTAAAGAATGAAAGTAAATTTATTTCACAGTTTACTCACCTATTGAATCTGATAAAAAAAAAAAAATATGTGTATTGTATGTTGATGTTTAAGTTCAATATTAAATTATTCAGTTGATTAAGTAATAGTAGAATAAGTTTTAATATATTTTAAAATTTTCTAAAGTCAAATTCAATTTAAAAAATTAGTTTATAATGATAATTATTCTCATTTATATATATATATATATATATATATATATATATTAATTTAATTATATTAAGTAATTAACTAGTTAAGGTGAGATATTTAATAGTATTTAGTATAATAATTTTCTCACAACGAACTTAGGATGAATTGTGTTCAGAGGCATCCTTGTAATTTCAATTTCACCCATTTTCTATCATGCTTGCCTAGTCTATAATAAATGTATGAGTTGTTTTAAGCCTAAATGAAACATATTACAAATGAACTAAAAAGAGGTTCATAATTTAAAAGGAGTCATTTGCTTGCTGTACCATCTGTTTTTCTTCCTACACCCTTCTTGGTTTTTAGTTTTGATCTATCAAATACTCCTCCCTCTCCCTTCCATCTGTTTTTGCTCTTCTAAGTGTCTCTTTTTATCTTCTGAATTCTTTTTTGGCTTCTTGCATAGTTGGTCTTTGTTATTTATTGTACAAATTTCTAGACATTTAAGAGTGAAAAGAAGAAACTAAAGTCTTCTAGAAGAAACATCTAGAAAAATCTAAAAAGAAAAACATAAAAAAGAGAAAAATTTAAAATATATTAAAATAGAGTTTCATTGTTTAAAAATATTAAAATTGTGAATGCATTAGAAACTCATGAAATCCATACCGTAATAATGTGCCATAGTTTAAAAATAATAAAAGTGTGAATGTATTAATTAAAAACTCATGAAATCCTGTTAGATATTTGTAGTTAAAAGAAAAATTAATCAAGTTCCGTGTTCAAGTAACAAAGTTACATGGCTGCTCACTCTCTCCCAGAGGTTACTGAATCAATCCTAATTAATCTTTAAGGATGGCTAGTTTACATGCATAAATTAGCATTTATCCTTGGTATACTATGAATCCTTTTAATATATAAATAGCATTTGTTATTAATAAAATTTAGTATACAAAATTTATATTAGAATAAATTTCTATAAAAATTTAAAAAATTATTTATATAGTATAATTGAAATAAATAATTATTATGTATCAAGCAAATATTATGATTAAATGTTTAAAATAAATAAATATTTAAATGATTACAAAATATATTTTTATTTATAAAAAATTATTTCTTGATATTTTATTTAAAATAATTGTTCTGATACAATATTTATTTATTTATACAATATTTATTTATTTTTATCGATAGATAATAAAATATTTTAAATAAAAATATGCAAAATTATAAAAAAAATTAAATTATAATAGTTCAATGGCATACAAATATAAAATGGGCAAATTTTGTGATAGTAGCATAATTTTTTAAACTACTTTTATTTCTTCTTACTTCTCTTTGGAAGTTTTTTATCTTCTAGTTTTCTCCCTTCCTCTCTCACAGATCATCTCTTTCTTTTTCTATGGGCCCCTTTCCCTTTCTAATAATATCTATTTCTTCACTCTTTCCACTTTCTTCTTTTAGTGAAACTAGTTCTCATACACCTTAAATAGAATTAGTAATGGATCAAGACAAATATCCATAAATGAGATTAGAAGGAGAATTTGTGTCGCAAATTTGTGTCCTTCTTAATAAGATTTTTAACTTTGTCTGGACAAGGTTAAAAGATTAAAAGATTACAATGTCTAATACAAAGATTCTGACATTGAGTGTTTTCTAGAATAAGGTTTATGGTAAAATTGTAAAAAAGTGGACTAGAAGGGTCTTTGTCAACTTTTCTCTCAAATGTATGGCGTGGCTTAAAAGATTGCCGCATGCCCAATGTTTATCCAGGATGGTCTCCCAAAATCCATTTCAACCGTTGATATAGTGGTTGGTTGTGGAAACAGAACGCAAAAACTGGAAAACATGTATGTTGTTTGAAAAGATGCTCACATTCAATGCTTGACAATACAATTGAATGAGATGAATTAAGTCTGAAATGAGTGACAGGTTTGACTATGTTTAACGTTTACAGACAACATGTAGATCTATGAATATTATACATTTACCAATAACAGTAGTATCAATTTTTTTAAAATTCCCACCTACATGCAAGAATTTATTTCTGTTTACTCTGTGTATAATTTGAATTAGTGAGATGAATTAACTGTGAGACAGTGTAGTGTTAATTTTCCACAGTATTTTTACAGCTTTTAAATTACATTTTTTATTCCATTCCACCTTTGAAGTGGTCTGGTGATTGGTCTTGTCCTTGGTTCTCTTCTTTTGCCTCACTAAGGTTCCACATTAGGAGGTTCTGAGACTTCTCTTTCGTTCTCTTCTTTTGCATCTCGTCTTCCTCTATTTTCCCGCTGGTAGTTCTTACTTGATTACTCTAATTAATTTATATAGCTTAACTCCCATCTTATTATAACACTGATTTAAATTTTAAAATATTTAATTTATTGGTCCTAAATTTTCATCATGCTAGATATACTTTGGATTGATTTTAGGTTATTACATCATATCAAACTGTACACTTAAATTTGTTTAGGATAACGTGGATCAGGGATAATGTGATTTAGGCTTCCTAACCTGGTTGTTGTTATGGATCAGTCTGTGGTTTAGAGTTTATGAGAAAAATGATACATAGACTTAACTTATTTTATATTACAAATTTAGATTTTATTTGATTAAAATATAATATTAAATTTAAATCAAATATAATAATTTAAAAAATTTATCATAACAAATAAAAAAAATTACTAAAATTAACTTACGTTCACTCCCTTGTTGGTGTAGTCTTGATTTTTCTAGATTTTAAAAGAATGAAAGTAAATTTATTTGACACTTTACTCACTTATTTGATCTGATAAAGAAAAATTGTCATTTCAAAATTGCACTTGTTTAACCCAGACCATTTGAAAATTCCACTTGTTTTGATAAGTTGGATTAAACTGACCACCCAATTTACAGTAGTGTGTATGACATGTTGATGTTTAAGTTTAATACAAATTATTTAGTAGATTAAGAAATATTAGGATATATTTTAATATATTTTAAAATGTTCTAATATCTAATTTAATTTAGGAATTAGTTTATAATGAAAATTATTCCCGTCTATGTATGTTATTTTAATTATGTCACTAAGTTAACTAGTTAAAGTGAGATATTTGATAGTATTTTATGATAATTTCCTCATAGAAAACTTACATGAAAGACATCCTTGCAATTTCAATTCCATGTCCATTTTCTGTCCATTTTCTATTAGGATGCCTCATCTGTATTAAATGTATGAGTTGTTTTAAACTCAAATAGAATATACTTCAAAGTTGAATAAAAAGTGGTTATCAATCTACAAAGAGTTTTTTTTTCCTTTCCCTGTTCTATTTTGATCGGGAAATGATTTAGTTGACAACTGGCCTCTTGTATCATTGATTTTTTTTCTTCCTTACACTCACTCTGTTGTAGTATAGGAGCAATCACCAAATCTTTTTCTCCAATGCATAAATAATCAAATGATAATGCGAAGAAAAAAAAAAGAAAAGAGAAAAAATTAATTTCTTATTAAAGTTGGTTGTAAAACATTATTCTTTTCCAAATTAGTGTTTGAGCTTTGTTGTGTTGACATGTGTGGATGTTAGATAATTTTGAATCCATAACTTCAGTGATCATGTGTGGATGGAAGGTGGAGCTTAATTTTTATTTTCTTATGATTATTTTAGGTGTGGTATGATTGAGTGATTTTTCTTTTATTTGTCTTTAATTTTGGTGATGTTAGATTTGGAGAGCAAGTTAATGATGTTAAAAATGGAGGGCAATCATTGAAATCAGTTAGGAAAAAAAAAAAAAACCTTAAAAAGATTGGACTATGTTACATTGGACCCAAATTTCGCCTGAATATATCCTAAGAAAATTTATAAAAGCTTCACAAAAAAACAAGATAGAGTAATGAAAATCTGTGATGAAAAAAAAAACAATTTAGCCATTTTTATACTATTATGTGATGAATTTTAATGAAAGTTTAGGTTTATTTGTACATTTTTCTTTCTACTTTGAATCACTCCATGATAAATAACACAAAAATAAATAAATATTATGAAATTTCCTTTACATCGACTTTCTCTTCTCTTATTAATTATTTTCCCCCTTTTAATTACATCAGTATAGCATACGTGAGTGAGTAGGATAATTTTGTTATTGAAAAAAAAAGTAAAATAAATAATGAAAAATAGTAAAAAAATAGCGACACAAATTTTTCATAAGAAAGTTCATGTATTGAGAGTGTAAAGTGTTATCCCTAGTAACCTATCACAACACATTTTTGTATGGTAAGTTTTTTAACTTTAATAATAAAATCTTAAAAATCATAGCAAATCTGGTTAATGATTGATTTGAAGTAACTTTTATGTGAATAAATTTTTCTTTCGCGTAAACCAATGATGAATTTTGGTGCGAGGAACTAGACTGTGTTTCAGTTTTTTGAGGAAGGTTAAAATGAATAAACACCATCTTGCTTTGGTTGCTTTGGTTCATATTGGCATTACTTTCCTTTTCTTACCTCATGTTAAATGGCTTTGAACTATTATTTATGTGCACATACACGTACAAGTGTGATTCACCTACGCTTCTTTTAAAAACTTTATAGATATTTCTTAGGTGAATAGATCGATTTGCATGGTGTTGGGAATTCAGTCTACTTAAAAATTATAGTATAAGAAAAAAAAAAGAACACATAAACCTTCGCCACAGTATAGTTTTTGGATGGAAGAAAAACTACAAATTCTCGCCATATGTTTGACACACACTACCTAAAATTTAAAATATCCATTATAGATTCAAGGAAGTGGTGCAAGTGAATAAAACCTAATACTCTCACTTATATAGGTTTTTCACTCATTTCTCTTTCTAATACTATCCGATGTGGGACTTTGAATTAATACAAGACTCAACAAATCCCCCCTTAATTTAAGGTCCTATACTTTTACAATAATCATTCTTTACATCAAAACTAACAAAACTTTTCTAGAGCGATCTTCTCATGCAATAATAGAATCTTCTGACCTTCGGACCAATCTTTCCTTGCAGCAGAATCTTCTGACTTCTAGAGCAATCCTCCCTTGTAGCAGAATCTTCTGACTTTTGAAACAATCCTTCCTTGCAGCAAAATTTTCTAACTACCAAAATTCTTCTTCTCCTTCAAGCTTTGCATCTTCTGATGTGGGACATTGCATCTCAACACACGGTTATGTGATCCTTATAACTTTATTACTACTGTAAGGATTTAACTGAAGCTTTTCAGATTTCAAGTTGTTGGCACAAGAGGATTTGATTTCAGATTAGAAAAACAGAAAAAATGTATTCATTCCTTCATCTTAAAGTCAGTTCTTTGGTACATGTATTGAGGTAAAAGGTAAAATCATTACCGGCTACCTAACATGTATGAGTTCTATGTCAAAATCATCATTACATTTGTTAACACACTCCAGAAGGTATGAACCATTGTACTTTGATCAGAAAATACATTAATTATTACCTAAAACATAAAATAAAATCACACATCTCAAAATATTGGTGTACATAAAAATTTCAACATCAACCTTTTTGTAAAAAATAGAACACAAGAAGGGGGGTTGAATTGTGTTTTTTAAAAAGAATTTCTCTTTCGTCTGTGAGTTTAAATATGTTCAGACGAAATAATTCTTAATCTTCAAGGATTGTTTTTAAATAAGAGACGTTATAGTTTAAATATCACCGTTAGTCAAAATAACTTAGAGAAAATAGGAACAGAAATATTTTTATACTGGTTCGTCTATACAAGACTACGTCCAGTTACCCAGCAACCACTGAGTTTTCACTACCAACCGTGAAATGGTTACAAGTATTATTTGCACCCAGCCACTTCTGGCTAAAACACGATATTCTTTGAACACAGCCTTCGCAGGCTAAACAACAAAGGTATTCTTTGAACAACCAGTCTCCTCAAGCTAAAACACCACACAGGTGGATTTGAAAGAGTTGTTTTAAACAAGAAAGATTCTTTTTCGCAGAGAGGGTTTTACAATGAAGTACAATCAGATATAGTGAGCGAAATTACAGAAGATTGAATAAGAGAAGCGTGTTCGCCAACTAAACTCTGATGGAGTGAAGTCTTTAAATAGGCACCATATTCAGATATCCGTTAGAAACAGAAGAATGTCGTTGAATATTTTCTTGAGAGCTTTCCAAAAAGGTGTCAGATAGTACTTGAGTGATTGACGGCGTGTGCAGCAGATTTAGATTGCGTGCGCAGTACCTTTTCTTACTTATACAGAGACTTTGACAAAAAGGTGAAGACCTTTTTGAGTTGCATGTGTAAGCGCGAATCCCCATACTGATCTTGGATGCTTCTAAAGAGTACTTCCCAAGATTTGAAATCTTGTCACGAGTGACTCATACTTTTGCTTCACTTATTGGACAGACGATGCACTTCTTCAGTCTTAAGAGATTTCGTCTTATCCTATCGTCTGATAACTTTGACTTGAGACAGACGAATGACTTCAATTTGAGGAGTCATCTTTCGTCTGTGCTTGTTTCGTCTGACTTGCTTACTGATGTTCCGTCTGAGAAAGTTTCGTCTGTCTTGTAGAAATCAAAACTTTAGATATGTTAATCATCTTGATCTAACAATCTCCCCCTTTTTGATGATTACAGACCATACTAATAACTTTCTCAAGTAGACATCTGCATAAGACAAAGTTAGTGATCACAGATTAAGCACAAATCAGATTTACATCAAGACGATGTTTTTTGAAATAATACCTCTTTATAAAAGAATTGTTACATCAATGTGATGTAAACCATATACAATGTTTACAAGGTATACAGAAAACCAAAGTTCTAAAAACAATTACATGAATACGCTTTACAAATAAATAAAGAATCAATATAATATAAAGAAGAAAAAAAAATATAGCTCCCCCTCAAACGATGCACCCCTTGGCATAGCAACTTCTTCCTTTCTAAGATATTCTCCCTCTTGGGCTGAGAATCATCAAAAACGCGATCAAGAAGAAGGCTTAGGCCTCTTCTGAACAAGGCTCATAACAATCCCCTTCAGCTGTTGCATCTCAGATATAAAAGAAGCTTGATTATCCTCAAGCTCTTTGTTCTTTTGCTTCAGATGCTCACAATTCTCTTCTAAGGCATCATATTTACGCTTTAGAGTATTATACTCATCAGCGTCCCTTGCGTCATCCTCAATAACCGTAACCTTCACCATATCAGCGATCTCCACAAGCGGTGATTGAGGCTCTTCCACGATTGGATCAGACTCTTCTTCTTTGATGACCACAGTTAAAGGCTCAGAAACCGGAGTTTGAGGTTCTTCAACTAATGGTACAAAGTTATCTTCAATAAGCAAGGTTGGAGTCTTCTTCAGATGCAGAGTGAAGAGTGGAAGAGTGAGATACGCGGTGAAGTCTATTTCCCATTGCAAAGAAAACATTTTAGAGGGAACAAAGAGCTCAAGATTAGGATGCTCCTGTGATGGATGTGTATAAGCAAAGGCTTCTCCAGGATACACCCTGCCACAGATTGTGGAATCTTCATCAAATGAAGTTTCAGAACAGAAAACAGAGGTGACTTCATGATCTTCTATCATCCTTTGAATCTTCGAATTGATAGGTCTTGAGGCATTGGTTTGAAGAGATTTTAGATGCGAGTATGCAGCAGACGAAAGTCTCTTGGGAATGTGCCTTGCAAACTTGAAGGTTTTGGAGACAGACGGAGTCTTCTTCTCTTTTCCTTTAGCCAAAAACTTAACCAAGCAAGGTCGTTTTCGGTCTAAGACGATAGAAAACTTGGTTTCGTCTGAAACCAGAGAAGAGAATTGAGATCCCACCATGAATGGACAGTCTCTCATCTCCTTCTTTGCTCTCCTTTCAATGTGATAGAAGGAAGTTGATCTAGCTTTTTCTTCCCTTCTATAAGCACTGGCCATCAGTTTGAATACCATATTGTAGTCTTCAGGAAGAGCATGAGCAAACTCTTCGGGGTCTTCAAATTCGTTGAGGAGGATGGAGTAACGGGGGCAGATTCCTGAACAGTGTGGTCTTATCCAGAAAAGAACAATTCCAAGAGTATGTCCTAGACCTACATACTCTATTTGATTCATGGGAATTATGAAGGGTACAGGATCATGACGATCAATAGCGTCCAGATGCCAGTGAGAGCAATCTTTTGGCTCATAGATGGTGGAGCTAGGATCTTCATATCTGTAGTGGTGAAATGCAGGTGCATTGATTTCATGTTGAACCTTCCACTTGATGTTTTCTCTGAAAGGGATGTGGGGTTCATAGCCAAGAGCTGGTCCTTCAATCACCGACTCAGCTAGATGATCCTTGTACCTGTTTATTCCTTCTAACCCCTTGATGTCTAAGGAGGCCAGTTTATCCCAAGGCAGACGCTTTAGCTATTCGTGTTGCTCTTCAGGAGTGTAGATGAAATCTTCTTTGAAATCTACTGGCTTCAGGGGTTTGTGATAGACGATGAGGTTGACAAATCTCCCAAGTTGAAATCCCTTTTTACCTCTATACTGATAGGGATTCTTCAACTCAATATAAGAAGTGTCCTTTATAAAGCAGTCTTCATCATACGCCAAGTAACCATCTTTAACAGACTCAGACGGTTCACCATCGTTGAAGATATCTTCAATTTTCTCTCCAAGAATCCAGTCAGGCTTGACTGGTCTTTCAGCACAAGAGCTTTCAGCAAATCTTCTCATGACTAATTCGTTGAGGAACGAATAGTCAGTCTTGTGCTTGGGTGAAAAATCTTCAGGATTGATGACTTTAGCGTGAGATCTCACCCATGATGCATCCACCTTTATTATGTCAACATGTTCTTCATCAGACGAAGAACTTGTGTCCTCAATAATTATTACTTCAGACGGAATCTCCATCGTCTGTTGGTGGGATGCTTCTTCAGACGCAGCAGGTATCGTCTGATCAAAGGCAGCATTGAGAGGAGACGCAACAATAGGATTGGAAACATTTATCCTATGTTCGTCTTGGAGTGTTGATGCAGAAACCTCCATAGTTGGAGCTTCTTCATTAAGCACGGTCTCCAATTCCTCTGCCAACTGAGCATTGTCCTTCTGGATCTGGGCAGTTTCTTCACTATTCATGCCCTCTGAAGTTGCTAGAGCAGACACAGCTTCAGACGATCCAATTCCCTTAATGCTTTCGAGAAGAATTCTTTCTCTTTCAGCTTGAAGCAGCATAGAGACCCTCATAGCCTCTTTGAGTTATTTTGCTTCGTCTGTGTTGCTTCGTCTGTTTCTCCAACAACCACAGACGCAAGCTTCTGCTTCATTTTCTCTTTGCCTTTGACAGCCTTTTGAAGAGCAACCTCTCTGGCTCTTGCTTTTTCTTCATTTTTCTTTCTGCTTTTCTTCGTCTGAAAGGATTCTAACAGACGAAACACCTTTAGACGATATCATAGCCCCTTCATCTTCACTTGGGGATATCGTCTTCTCTTGCGTCTTAGCCGCAACATGCTTTATTCTGATAGTCCTCTTCATCTTTTTAAGAGGCTCTTCTAGAGCATCTTCGAAAGGGACTTCAGATATGACCACGGGTGGAAGAGAAAAGGATGTTTGAGTTTGTGTTTGGTCTTGTGTTTGGGTTTTAGCGCGTTTGATACGAGCTCTGTGAGGAGGATCTTTGGTGATGGGTGAAAGGGGAACTTGTTCTTCACTCGCTTTGTGATGAAGAAAACTAGGGTTCAGATGCATCTTGGCAAAGGTGCTTCCTTTAACCTCCTTTCCTTCTTCATGCCAAACAACGTCAGTGGCATCAAAGCCTTGGTTGATGATGATTTTGGTGAAAAGAGTGGCGTAGGAAATACTGCTCTTCCTACGGATGTTCCTATTTCTCAACGCACTTATCCAGTAGTCAAGAATGATGTGAGGGAGACTCATCCTTGCTTTCCTCAGACAGTAGAAGATGCAAAACCTGTCTCGAGTACTCACATTATCTCGTGAGCCTGTTCTGTGTGTGAAGATGTTGTAGAGAAGGTTGTGAATGACTCTTCTAGTGGGATAAAGATTCCCTGATCTCAGAAACTTGGGATCTTCAGGGTCGCGGTACTTTCCGTAGAGAATCTTGTCCATGTGTTGTTCAGACTCAATCTTCATCCAGTCAGCGCTGTAAAAATGCCCTTCTACTTTGCAGTTTCCAGCTTCAGTAATGGAGTCTATTGTGATAATATACTCCTTGTTGTCAATGGTACCTATAATACCATCATCAAATTCTTTTGCGTCACTCCAGAACTCTGCGTAGGCCTCTATCAGCCATGACCCTCTCATCTCTGCAATATCCATCCAGCCATTGTGTACCAACATCTTTGCTACCCTGTCAAAGATGCTTTCAATGGTGGCTCTTGAGATCCATTTGCTGGGCAAGAAGAGATCTTGCGTGAATAAGGTTGCTTCGGTTGCCTTGATATTCTTGGCGGCCATAATTAAGTTTGAAAAAGAGAGAGAGAAGTTGTGTGAGTAGAGTATTCAGAGAAAGTGTGAATGCAGTAAAAAATAAAAGTGTGAACTTTAAGGGTATTTATAGTCAAAGATAAAAACGGTTGTGATTCATCAGACGAAAGAATTTGAAACCACCCCTGATTTGACGTGTCCCCATCATTTTCCTTTTAATGATTGATTTGACTTCTACAATTCACAGCGCGTGCTTTTCAAAGTCCTAGAATAGTGCAATAAATGACAGACACATTTATTGCTACTTTTAATTTGTCCCTGCACACTTAACTTTAAAATAATTAAATAATAACCTTGCATCTGTTGAATTTTCTCATACTGATTCAACTTGATCAGACGCAATGTTTCGTCTTAACACGAAAAGATATATGAAGGTACAGACGAAATGAAATGCTTCAGACGGAAAAACTTAATCAATTAAAGAGACAATTCCCAAATTTTCTTTAATGAAATTAAAGCGAGTTTTGTCTAAAGCTTTTGTAAAGATATCTGCCCATTGAAAATCAGTTTGAACAAACTGTATATCGAAAATACCTTTTTGAACATAATCTCTTATAAAATGAAATTTGATTTCAATATGCTTGGCTTTTGAATGTTGAATAGGATTTTTGCTAAGATTGATTGCACTTGTGTTATCACAAAATACTGGTATTTGAGTTTCAAACCTGGAGTAATCCTCAAGTTGATGTTTTACCCAAATAGTTGTGAGCAACACCCAGCCGCAACAATATACTCTGCTTCCGTGGTTAAGAGTGCAATGGAGTTTTACTTCTTACTTAACCAAGAAATTAGTGATGAACCAAGAAATTGACATCCACCACTTGTGCTTTTTCTCTCCACTTTATCTCCAGCATAATCAGCATCACAATAACCACTTAGATTGAAATCACTACCTTTCTTATAAAAAGAGAGAGATTAGTGGTTCTAATAAGATATCTTAAAATGCGTTTAACAGCTTGTAAGTGTGATTCTCTAGGATCAGATTGAAAATGTGCACATAGACAGACACTAAACATAATGTCAGGTTTGCTAGCAGTGAGATAGAGAAGAGATCCAATCATACCTCTGTATATCGTCTGATCAACGGTCTTACCTGATTCGTCTTTGTTGAGACTGGCTCTAGACGAATGCATGAGAGTTTTCATTGGTTTGGCATTTTCCATTTTGAATTTCTTTAGAAGTTCCTTAGTATACTTCTGTTGATGAATATATATGCCTTGTTTAGTCTGTTTGATTTGAAGTCCTAAGAAAACTTCAGTTCTCCCATCATGCTAATCTCAAACTCATCCTGCATTAACTTAGAGAAATCCTTGCACAAGGATTCGTTAGTTGCTCCAAAGACTATATCATCTACATATATTTGAACAATAATAAAGTCTTTTGAAACGTTTTTCTTGAAGAGAGTAGTATCAACCTTCCCTCTTGAAAATCCGTTTTGAAGAAGAAAGGAACTTAGTCTTTCATACCAAGCTCGAGGAGTTTGTTTAAGACCATATAGTGTTTTCTTTAGCTTAAAAACATGATCTGGTTGAGATGAACTTTCAAAACCAGGAGGTTGTTTTACATATACTTCCTCTTCAATAAAACCATTTAAAAAAGCACTTTTTACGTCCATTTGATATAGGATGATATTCTTATGAGCAGCAAAGGCAAGTAAAATTCTAATGGCTTCTAATCTAGCTACAGGAGCAAAAGTTTCAGTGAAATCTATATCTTCTTGTTGATTATAGCCTTGAGCTACTAATCTTGCTTTGTTTCTTACCACTTTTCCATCTTCATCAAGTTTATTTCTGAACACCCATCTGGTTCCAATGATACTTTTGCTTCTTGGTTTCTCTACCAAAGTCCAAACATCATTTCTGGTAAACTGGTTTAGCTCTTCTTCCATAGCTAAAATCCAGTCATTATCTTGTAAAGCTTCCTCAACATTCTTGGGCTCTATATTTGACACGAGAGCATATCCAAACGATTCTTTTAATTTTGATCTGGTTTGAACACCTTGATGTCTATCTCCAATGATAAGATCTTCTGTGGGGTTTGATACAAACTTCCACGTTCTTATGGGAGTTTGATCATCATGTTGATGAGCATCAGACAAAGAGGGTTTGTCTATGCTTCTATCGTCTGATCTTGTGTTTGTTCTTCCGTCTGACTCAGGTTGATCATTTGAACTTGAACTTTGACCAGAAGGGTTAATCTGCAAATTATCAAATGAATTTTCTAGGTCTAATATTTCCTTATCAGCCTTTGAATTATCTTGGAATTTTACATGAATTGATTCCTCTACAACTTGCGTCTTAGAATTAAATACTCTATAGGCCTTAGACGTATTGGAATATCCAAGTAAGAATCCCTTCACCACTTTTGAATCAAATTTGCCAAGTTGATTTTTGGTGTTTAAGATGAAACATTCACATCCAAAAGGATGGAAGTAAGAAATGTTGAGTCTTCTTCCTTTCCATAGTTCATATGGAGTCTTATTCAATATTGGTCTTATCAATATTCTGTTTTGAATATAACAGGAAGTATTAATTGCTTCTGCCCAATAATATTTTGGTAGAGAGCTTTCATGCAACAAAGTTCTAGTCATTTCTTGTAAGGTACGATTTTTCCTTTCCACAACTCCATTTTGCTGAGGAGTTCTTGGAGATGAAAAATTGTGAAAGATACCATTTTCAAAACAGAAGGCATTGAACTCAGAATTTTCAAATTCTGTTCCATGATCGCTTCTAACAGATGCAATACATATTCATTTTTCTTTTTGAACACGTTTGCAGAATATTTCAAAAACACTGAATGACTCATGTTTATGTGCTAGGAAGTATACACATGTGAATCTAGTATAATCATCCACAATTACAAATCCATATCTCTTTCCTACAAGACTTTCAGTCTGAGTAGGTCCAAAGAGATCAATATGTAACAGTTCTAGCGGTCTTGTCGTGGAAACAACATTTTTTGATTTAAAAGAAGCTTTGAGTTGTTTCCTATGCTGACAAGATTCACACAGACGATTGGATTTCCAAGATATTTTTGGAAAACCTTTTACAAGATCCTTTTTAGAAATTTTTTAAATATACTTGAGACTTAAATGCCCAAGTTTTTTGTGCCAAATATCTCATTCATCATCTGCTGAAATCAAACATGTCACATTCTGATTACTAAGGTCAGAAAGGCAAACCTCATAAAGGTTATTTCTTCTTTTCCCAATAAATAGAATGGATTTGTCTTTGTTTTTTACTATACATTCGTCTGAGTTAAAAGCTACTTTATATCCACTGTCACAAAATTGACTTATGCTAAGTAGATTGAAGTTAAGACCTTTAACATAGGACACATTTTGGATAAGAGGATTGGGTGTCTTACCAACAGTCCCAATGCCTAAGATTTTACCTTTCCCTGAACCATATGATACAGATCCTTTACTTGGTCTGAGATCTTGGAACATAGACAGGTCTCCCGTCATGTGTCGTGATCACCCACTGTCCAGGTACCAGCTTGAAGTCCTCTCTTTTCCTATTAAGGATGTCTGCAATAGGAATAATGAGTGACTTTAGTACCCAAATCTTTTTGGGTCCTTCTTTGTTAGTGAAAGAAGATTTCTTCTTGTTTAAGGTTCTTTTATCTTTTCTATAATTATTTGGAACCTTATTATAATTTCTTATCTTCTTTTTATGAGCAGACGGAATAAAATTATTTTTCATTTTGTCTGACTCTTCAACATAACCAAGTCCACTCTTGTCAGATGGAGATCTCCCATATTTTAAAATATTTTCTAGCACGGAGGATCCCTTAGTGAACTTTGTTAAGTCTTTGAGTAAGGACTCATTTTCTTTCAGAATAAAATTATCCTTTTCAGACTCAAATGATTTTTCATCTAATACCTCTTTTTGCGGTAACTCATTTTCAGTTCTCAAAGTAGCATTTTCTTCCAAGGTTTGTTTTAACTTGGCTTTGCATACTTTGTATTGCTTAGCAATGAAATGTGAGTTAGCTAAAAGTGTATCGTATGAAATTTCTTCTGATTCTGACTCAGACTCAGATGAGGAGGATGAAAAAGTTTCAGATTCAGTTACCTCTGATGAGACAGTGTCTCCAGCCATGAGGCAAATATTTGCAATTTCTTCTTCTTCAGTGGATTCCTCTGAGCTTTCGCTATCAAGTTCTTCCCAAGTCACTAGACTTTTCCTACCCTTGTCTTTGCGAGGATTCCATCTTTTCTTTAATCTTAGACACTCTGATCTCATGTGTCCAGGTTTTCTGCATTCATAGCAGATAACTTTTGAGCTCTCCTCCTTGCTTGAAGATTTTTCAGGGAGCTTTCTTTCCTTCTTCTTAAAGAAGCGTTGACCTCTCCCCTTTTTCATCATCATCTTCTTAAAGCGTCTGGACATGAGAGAAATCTCATCATCAGATGATTCATTAGACAAATCAGATTCAGTGGTGTCAGCTTTCAAAACTTTGTGCTTCTTCTTTCTTTCTTTCTTAAGAGTTTCCTCCTTTGTTATGTTGTTGACAGATGGAAGAGCTATGGGTTCTTGAACCTTGATCTTGTCTCTCTTACACAGAAGTACCTCATGTACTCTCAAAGCTCCTATTAACTCGTCAAGAGTTAAAGTCTTCATATCACGCCTGACTGAGATGGCAGTGGACATAGCTTCCCATAGAAGAGGAAGACTATCCAATATCTTCATGTTGTTTTGAGCTTTGGTGAAAGTAATATCCAACGCAGTGAGTCCATTCAATATCGTTTGGAATCTACCAAACATCATATCGATAGATTCTCCTTTCTTCATTAAGAACATCTCATATTCTCTTTGAAGAGTAGCAGCTTTCCTCATTCGCACATCCTCAGTTCCTTCATAAGAAATCTTGAGGGCATCCCAAAGTTCTTTAACTGTTTTGTAGGCACAGAATCTGTTATATTCTGTCCTTGATAATGCACACATAATGACATATCTGGTTTTGTTGTTGAGTTCCATAAGCGAGAATTCTTCATTTCCCCATTCAACCTCAGGTTTGACAATAGGGATGTTTCCTTGAGTTATGATGTTCCACAGTCTGTACTGAGTGGATTTGATGTACATCTCCATTCGATCCGCCCAGTAAGGATAGTCATCATTATAGAACGTCGGTGGCTTGTTCATGGATGACCCTCCAAATAAGAACGAAGGTCCTTGTGACTCCATCTAGGATCTTTTCCTCTAGCAGCTGTAAAGCGCTCAACCCTTAGAGGATGAGCTCTGATACCAAACTGTAAAAAAATAGAACACAAGAAGGGGGGTTGAATTGTGTTTTTAAAAAAAAATTTATCTTTCGTCTGTGAGTTTAAATATTTTCAGACAAAATAGTTCTTAATCTTCAAGGATTGTTTTTAAATAAGAGACGTTATAGTTTAATTATCCCCGTTAGTCCAAATAACTTAGAGAAAATAAGAACACAAATATTTTTATACTGGTTCGTCTATACAAGACTACGTCCAGTTACCCAGCAACCACTGAGTTTTCACTACCAACCGTGAAATGGTTACAAGTATTATTTGCACCAGCCACTTCTGGCTAAAACACGATATTCTTTGAATACAGCCTTCGCAGGCTAAACAGCAAAGGTATTCTTTGAACAACCAGCCTCCTCAGGCTAAAACACCACACAAGTGGATTTGAAAGAGTTGTTTTAAACAAGAAAGATTCCTCTTCGCAGAGAGGGTTTTACAATGAAGTAAAATCAGACATAGTGAGCGAAATCACAGAAAATTGAATAAGAGAAGCGTGTTCTCCAACTAAACTCTGATGGAGTGAAGTCTTTAAATAGGCACCATCTTCAGATATCCGTTAGACACAGAAGAATGTCGTTGAATATTTTCTTGAGAGCTTTCCAAAAAGGTGTTAGATAGTACTTGAGTGATTGATGGCGTGTGCAGCAGATTTAGATTACGTGCGCAGTACCTTTTCTGACTTGTATAGAGACTTTTTCTAACTTGTACAGAGACTTTGACAAAAAGGTGAAGACCTTTTTGAGTTGCATGTGTAAGCGCGAATCCCCATACTGATCTTGGATGCTTCTAAAGAGTACTTCCCAAGATTTGAAATCTTGTCACGAGTGACTCATACTTCTTCAGTCTTAAGAGATTTCGTCTTATCCTATCGTCTGATAACTTTGACTTGAGACAGACGAATGACTTCAATTTGAGGAGTTATCTTCCGTCTGTGCTTGTTCCGTCTGTGCTTATTTCGTCTGACTTGCTTACTGATGTTCCGTTTAAGAAAATTTCGTCTGTCTTGTAAAAATCAAAACTTTAAATATGTTAATCATCTTGATCTAACACTTTCTCCATGAAATTTTTTACTCTTTTGAAATATTACATTTTTTCTTTAAAAAATTGTAAAAGTTTAATATCTATGAAATATATTTAATCTAATTAAACCTAGTCAGACTATCACGTTATTTTTTATATTGTAGTTAACCAATAGGACCACACGCACATGTTTCATTGTATCAATATTTATCCAAATTAAAGAAAGTAGACGAAATTCAGCACCTAAACTCATCGCAAGTAATGAAATTAATGATCAATGAAATCAATGTTAACTATTCAACTTTGGTTGCTACTACTACTACTGTGAATTGTACATGATGTGTAATTCATTATGTCAGCTGAAACAGTTGACATGATACAGAACATCAAACATGGATTAAACAAGTTGGACTTATAAAACCTTCATTCATTGTACCATGTCACTGACCCAACAAAAGGAAGCGAGTCTAAGTAAATCAATAGATAAATCAAAATTGTTAGTTCGTCATGTTATTTATAGTACATAATCAAAATTGATTTCATATAAAAAAAATTTTTAGAATAATTATCATTTAAATTTGAGAAATTATCATTTAAATTTGAGAAATTATCATTTAAATTTGAAAAATTATCAGAAGTAAGATTCTGATCTATTATACAGAATATCTATCTATTCATTATTAATAAAATTTTACAGTATTTTATTTTTTTTATAAAAGATTTGATTTTAGTTTTTAAATTAAAACACCTAACTTACATTAATTACTCTTCCCTTCACTCACACTCAAACCACTTCCCCTTTGTTTTCTTTTTCTCTATTCTTGAGAAAAAAATTCCTGAGATTTTCTCTGCTGATGCAAGCTTATCCTTTGTGCCGTTCTGATCACTTTTGTTTTCCTGCCTATTCGACTCAACCACCACTGTAAATTAAAATTCTCTTTTTAAATATATCTCAATGTAAAGTGATGGTTTCAATGTTAAAATTTTATGATCAACTTATTATTCAAACTCTTCCACTTGGTTATGGACATTGATTAAAACTGAATTGATATTTTGTATTATTCAAAAAGCGTATAGAATTTATTTTCAGAACAATAAGTGGATTACATAAGTCATTGGTTCGTGTTAAGACTTGATTTCGTCCGCATTGTATACATAAAAATTATAATAATTAATCAATATTTTATTAATTATCGTTCAGAAATATATATACATAGTTCATTATCGGTTCAAGGGGCTATATAGCCCATCATGCATCTGACTGAATGAAATTAGCTCTCACTCCTACGGAAACAATAAAGAATCACAATCTACAACTTTATTTCTTCAATCTTTAATTAATATGGATTAAAAGGTTATTAAATATTTTTTTCTATAAATATTATAATTTAGTGATTTGAATTATCTAACAATTTTTTTTACTGATTTCTCAGACTTTTTTTCACCAGGCTCAGCTAATTACTTTACCCTTTAGTCATACAAATTAAAAATCTTAATCAATGGAGATATTACTAAATAAAATTACATATATAAAACTCTGGATAATTTTATTATTTGATTTACTATTTGATCTTAAAATAAATTATTATTCGAGAATTTCTTATCTTTATCTTGGAGATCTCTTTCTATAAGAATATCCAAAAGATTAACATAAATAATTTCTTAATCATGCAATAATTTTTTATTTTAAAAAATTAAAAATAAATATTAGTAGGACCTATATCAAATGACTTAAGGTCATAATATACTGTTTATTATTTAAGTTTAACAAGTACAAAATTACTGAAAGAAAATGTAATAAAGATAGAAACTAAAATTATTTAAACCTGATGTAGACAAAATATGCACAAACAATATTAAAAGTAAATAAATGAAAAAACTAAAAGTATTATTAACGAAAAAATAAAATATTGTTAAGATAGTGTTATCAGTATGCACATATTAAAATAACCAAAAAAAAAATCTATGACAAAAACAAATTAATAAATATAAAAATATCATTAAAAAAATATATAATAAAGATACAAAATAAAATTATTTAAACCTTATATATATGCAGTGAAACTAGAAAAAAGAAAATGAATATTGAATAGTATTTGGTAATAATTTTCTCATAAAAAACTTAAAGGAAGAATTATGTTGAGAGATATCATTGCAATTTCAATTTAACCCATTTTCTATTAGGTTTGCCTCATCTGTAATAAATGTATGAGTTGTTTTAAGCTCAAATGAAACATATTCCAAATGAACTAAAAAGAGATTACCAATCTAGAAAGAATCCATTGCTTCCTGCACCATTTGTTCTTTCTCCCCCACACCCTTTTTAATTTTAGTTTTGATCTATCAAATACTCTTTATATATTTAAATTAAACTACCATGCTCCCTCACCCATCATCTTTTCTTGCTCTTTTATATGTCTCTTATTACCTCTTGCCTTTTTCTTTTTTTTTTTTAGTTGGTTTTTGTTTTTCCTTACACAAATTTCTAAACATATGATGAAAAGAAGAAACTAAAGTCTTTTAGAAGAAACATTTAAAAAAAATCAAGAAAGAAAAAACATAAAAAAAGAAAAATCTAAAATGCATTAGTGTGCCACTGTTTAAAAATACTAAAAGTGTGAATGTATTAGAAACTCATGAAATCCATCACCATGATCATGTGTCATGTTTAAAAATACTAAAATTGTGAATGTATTAAAAACTCGTAAAATTCTGTTACACAAATCCTATAAATAAGAAGAAATGTATGTAACTTATTTGTAATTAAAAAAAAAATAATCAAGTTCTATACCCACATATCAATCCTAATTAACCTCTAAGAATGACTAGTTTACATGTATAAATTAGCATTTATCCTTGGTATATTATGAATACTTTTAATATCTAAGTAGTATTTGTTCTTAATAAAATTTAGTATACAAAATTTATATTAGAATGAATTTTCATACAAATGTAAAAAATTATTTATACAGTATAATTGAAATAAATAATTATTACGTATCAAACAAATATTATGATTAGATGTTTAAAAAAAATTTAAATAATTAAAAAATATATTTTTATTTGTAAAAAAATTATTTCTTGATATTTTATCTAAAATAAATTTTCAATATAATATTTATTTATTTTTATCAATAAATAATAAAATCATAAAAATAAAAAAATATATATAAAATACAAAAAAAAAAAAATATAATAGTTCAATGCTTATGCCATACAAAATATAAGATGGGTAAATTTTGTGGTGGCAACATAATGTTAGAAACTACCTTTTATTTTCTCATGCTCCTCTTTCAAGTTTTTTCATGTTCTCAGTAGCTCTTGTGTCATCTCTCTTTTTTCTCCCATCCCTCCCTCCCTCTCTTAGATCATATCATCTTTTTCTTCCCTTTCCCTTTCAGACAATATCTATTTCTTCTCTCTTTTCACTTTCTTCTCTCACATAAACTTATTCCTATACACATCTAATCTCTCTGTACAGAAATAGTAATAGAACTAGTAATGGATGGAAACAAATATCACATGTGTGAGATTAAGGAGAGAATTTGTGTCCCCACCTGAAGATAAAAAAAATAAAAAATAAAAAACACACTCTATCATGCACAATTGCATATCCGAGAAAATATTAGAACCCATGTGATTAATTAGTTTGAGTAGGTGTCATCAGTTAGAATCAATGCATAAATGTATGAACATCCTCATTTCATCTGTTTACAGATAGCTCCAATCTATTATAAACAAAAGTTGATTAAAAGATCATTTGCCTGTAAAAAGTCTCAATAGCTCATCATATTGAAGCTTAACTTGAAATGTCTTAATCGCTTGCAAAACTATAGTGGCAATACAAGATAAAGAGAGAGCATACTGTCTTCAACATCCTTAAGCTGATAATAGTGAGGAGCTATCTCTATCAACCACTTTGGCTTTAACTCTGTCAACTGCAATTTGAGATTTGAACTGATACAGTTGGGACTTGGAACACCTGTCTCATATATTCCATGGTTGTCAGTAGCTGGTTCATAGTATACAACTCATGAAGAATATATGAAAGGTAAACAGAGAGAAAACAAATGAGTAAAAACAATTAGATATTTGCAAGAACATAACAGTCCCAACTTCATGAATGTTAAGAATATATAAAAAATTTTTAAAAAATAAAAGTAAATTACCCTTTTAAAATTCTCTTTTCAAGTATATTTTAATATAAAGCAATGGTTCCAATCCAATTGATTATTCAAATTCTTAGACTTACTATGTGCATTGATTAAAACACTGGATTCTTATCTGTATTATTAAAAAATGAAGTTTGTTGAACTTATTTTCAGAACAAATGGACTAGTTTATATTAAAACAAACTTGATATAGTATCCACCTTGTATACATAAAAATTATAATAGTTAGTCATTATTATTGTATTATTATTGTGTCACGATGAAGACTCAAAATTTATTAAGTCTTTGTCCATGACCGTCATGTATCAGCACACTATTTCTCCTGTGAAATGTTAATGAAACTAAAATGGGAAAATGTTTTCCCAACTATAATATTTAGGTCTTTTTAGCAAATTTTTTCTGTTTTTATTTATTTATTCTTTTTCTTATGACCACCGCATTGCTATTAAAATAAAAAATAATCATTAAAATATTATTTAAGTTCTCAAACATGTTTATTACAATTTTATCATTAAATTATATTATTTAATCCAAGAGACTAAAATATACTACTTAATTAAATTCGGAATAAAAAAAAAATAAATATAATAATTAAAAAATAAAAATAATAATAAATACTTTTTCTTAAAATAATAAACCAAGATACAAATATATTTTAATGTTTAAAAAAATTATATAATCTGTTTTTAACAGATTTCAAAGTGCAAACACTGCACAGTCTCTTCTTCCATGAAGTAACGAAACTATTACTCAGATGTTGCTTCCTGCAACTCAATTCCACACTTTTCCTTCTTCTTCTTCTTCTTCTTCATTGCACCTTTTCCCTCTTCAGTTCCCCAAAACCGAAACCAAAACCAGAACCAAATTCCTCATTCGTTGTTCCACTCGTAACACTTCAGCCCGCAGCTCCTCCGCCATCCAAAAAATTGCCGAGAAGCTCCGGAAACTCGGAATCTCCGAACCTCCGCCCTCCTCCGAGATTGTCATTCGCTTTCCGCACGAACTCCCGAAGCGGCGCGTGAGCCACACGTTCGAGCCGAGCTGGAGCACGCCGCTGAACCCGGTGCCGGTCCCTGGGACCGGAATCGCGGAGCTGAGCGCGAGCGAGGTGGCGAGGCAGAGGAGGCTGAGGAGAGAGGAAGCGAAGCGGAGAAGAGTGGCGGTGCCCACGCTGGCCGAGCTGAGCCTCCCGGACTCTGAGATTCGGCGGCTCACGACGCTAGGGTTTGCGGCGAAGAAGAAATTGAGAGTCGCGAAGGCCGGCGTCACTGAACGGATCGTGAAGTTCATTCACGAGCGGTGGATACGTTCTGAGGTGGTTAGGGTCGTTTGTGAGGAGTTTGCTAGAGTCGACTTGAGAAGGACTCATGAATTGTTGGAGGTAAGTAGTAAACCCCACATTGTCATTGCTTCATCAAAATTCAGTTTTTTACACTTTTTTTATTTTGACTTCTTTTGATTGAAATAAAATAATACATGAAAATGATGAGATTGGGTTAGGGTTTTTTCCTTTCAATGTCAGTTGACATGTTTCTTGTTTATAATTTATGATTACAACAATGTTACTTTACAGGAAATTGTAAACAATAAATATTTTGTTGTTTACATTGTTTGCCTTGCAAGTTGAAAAATATTTGGTAGCCAGACTGAAATATCAAACAACTTATAAAATGTTATAAAATATGTATACATATATGTTTTGTGAGTGAGTTGACTGGTTGACTGATTGACTGGTTGACTGCGCATTGCAGTTGGCTAGGAAGTAAAGTTGTTGCAAGTTTTTCAAGTCAGATGGCAAAGTGTTAAAAAGAATGTATTATCTTTGTAATTATTAGTGAAAGAGTATGAAGTGAAAGATAAAACAGCAAATAAACCAAACACTGCTTAAGTCTTCAATGACATGAGTTCCTTATGTTTTCTCCCTGTGAACAACCTATAGCTGGAGTGGCTATAGCATTTTAGCCATTTTCTCATCTCCAATATGATTATGGTGCCTCATGTATAAGTTATTTGACTGTACCTTTTTTTCTTGCGTTATCAGAGAAAAACTGGAGGTCTTGTTGTTTGGAGATCTGGATGTACGATAATATTGTATAGAGGGACTGATTATAAGAATCCTTATTTCCTATCAGATAATACTTGGAGACAAGACAACACTAGTAATGCTTTGAGACAAGACAACACTAGTGATGCTTTGCAACATACCAACGGTGATGACAAATATTGTGATGAAATTGAGAACCACAGCCATTTGTCTGAAACAAATTCTGCAGCATGTGCTGTGCATAGTTCGAATGTCGAAACATCAAAACCAGCTTTGTTAGTAGGTGTTGGTACTCCCAATATTGTACGATTTCAACTGCCAGATGAGGCAGAGATTGCAGAAGATACAGATGATTTGCTAATGGGGCTTGGGCCACGATTTACTGATTGGTGGGGATGTGACCCTGTGCCTGTTGATGCTGATTGTCTTCCTGCTGTTACTCGGGATTATAGGAAGCCTTTTCGCCTTCTTCCATATGGTGTGAAGCCTATACTAACAGATGATGAAATGACCACATTGAAGAGACTTGGCAGACCTTTACCTTGTCATTTTGCATTAGGTAAGTTTGCCCCTACTCCTACTTGTCTCAAACGTGACCAAAATTGGGTTTTATTGCTTTTCTTTTGTTTCACAGGGAGAAACAGGAAACTTCAAGGATTGGCTGCTGCAATTATTAAGCTTTGGAAAAGATGTGAGATTGCCAAAATTGCTATAAAGAGAGGTGTGCAGAATACTAGCAGTAAGATAATGGCTGAAGAGTTAAAGGTTAGTTATTGCTTTCACCGATAATTTTCAAATTATTTGAAATTTAGCACTTACAGTATAAATATTATGGTAAATGGAAGTGCATAACTAGTCATGGAGTATGACTTCCCTTTCTTGTCCCATGTTTTGTATCAATGTCATTCTCTTCATTTAACTGATACTGTTGACTGATCAACTAGGCAATGCTTCTCCGGATAATGTCAAAAAATTAATGAGGTCATGATATGATGTTGATTGATATATGGAAATTTTTATTAATTATAAGTTGCAAAATAGTGATCTTAGTACTTCTTGTGATTAATGAAGGTTGTAATCACCTTGTGATGTTTCTTTAATTTGGTGTAGTTATAATAAGTAAATTGTATCTTATGAAAAAATTCTTTCATGACTCATAGAGACAGAAACAGTAGACCTGAAATCATGTTTAAAACTTCATTGCTTTTTACTTCATCTCTTTTCCCTTTTTTTCTTCTCAAGAGATGAATAAAATGACACAATCATCCACAAACAGTTTTAAGTATAACTGCACTACTGATCTGTCACAACTGTCAGCTGATCTAATTAAACACTGGTTTTGTAGAAATAGTGAACAGATCTCATAAATTTATGTAAATCAATATAATAGTTAAGACAGTTGATTGAGATAACTTAAATATGACACAATCTTGTTTAAAAGTCAAAAAGATATATATGATACTCTTATATCTCAATTTCAGTTTAATATAATACTCACTTCTCTGCAGCGTCTGACTGGAGGAATTCTCCTTTCTCGGGATAGAGAGTTCATTGTTTTGTATAGAGGAAAGGACTACTTGTCACCTGCAGTGTCTTCAGCGATTAAACAACAGAGGAATATTAGAATGCAGAAACTGAAGCCTGGAAACCAGAAAGATGGAACCATTGAGCGTGATTCTAAAATAAAGGATATGAACTTCCAAAAAGATACTAAACGACAAATGTTGACCAAGGCTGAGGCAGCTATTAAAAGAACTAGCTTCAAATTGTCAATGGTATGATTTTATTAAAAAGCCCGAATCTGATGAATTTTACCATCTTTTTTTTTCTTCTTGAGTTACATTTGGTATAGGTTTGACATACAGGCATTACAAAAGAAATCAAAGGCTGAAAAACTTCTAGCGAAGCTAGTAAATGCTGAGAGCCCCCAAGAACAAGAAATAGATAAAGAGGGTATTAGTAAAGAAGAGAAATACATGTTGCGGAGGATTGGCTTGAAGATGAAGCCCTTCCTGTTACTAGGTGATTCTTGGAGATGATGTTTGAAATTCACGATCATTGATAGTTGATTATTCCAAATTTGGAATGAAATGAATGAGATCTTTAAAGCTATTTAAAAGCTTGACAGTTGACAACACTACCTTTGCTCTTCTGTGTATTCTCAGGTAGACGAGGCATTTTTGATGGAACGGTGGAAAATATGCATCTTCATTGGAAGTTTCGGGAACTTGTGAAGATAATATGTAAGGGAAACCTAGAAGATGTCCATCACATAGCTCTGACCTTAGAGGCAGAAAGTGGTGGAATATTAGTGGCTGTAGAGAGAGTGAGATTGGGCTTTGCAATCATTGTGTATCGTGGAAAGAATTATAGTGCCCCTGATTTTTTGAGGCCCCAAACACTTCTAAATAAAAGGCAAGCATTGAAGCGTTCTATAGAGGCACAACGCCGTGAGGTAAAATTGTCATCATCAACTTGTATGTGTCAGTTAATTTGTTTTCTACTTTTCCTTTCTGGAAAATAAGGGGAGGGTGGGGCAGAGATTTATGTGCCTAGTACACAACGTGTAAAAATGACAATTGTAGCTTGTTTTGAATGAGCTTTCAGAAAATGATATTCTTTTGAAATATCTTTATAAAATTTGAGAAGCACTCTTTTTAATCTTTGAATCGAACAACATCTTTAATGTTGTACAAGTGATCTTTCTTTGGAGGCACAAATCCTAGCTGGAAAAAAAAAATATTTTGTATTCTTTTCAGTGCTTCTGCAGCTTCTATTTTTTTTCCCCTCTTAAATCTCATACGAACACACTAAAATATAATGAAGTACTTAAAATGACTTCCCTCTTACCTTGGAAAAGCACATTGCATTCATTGTTTATTGGGTAGATTGGTGGAGTTAACTTTGTTACTAGTGGTGTCTAATAGGTGACCACTACATTGTGGCATGGGTTTTCATCCTCACCGTTTAATTATTTATTTGAAAAAGGAATTCACTTCTGATCTTATATAATATAAATATACCTACTTATTCCTTTTTACTCATTTCCTGCAGTCATTGAAGCTTCGTATTTTGACACTGGATAGGAAAATAAATGAATTGAAACTTCAAATGGTAAGTGGTCCTCGTTTTTGTTACGTTACTGAAATACTTTACCCCTCAATTTCAATTATGCATTATGAGGATTATAATTTATAACCTGACTAGGCTGAAGATGAGGAGGCTAACAACAAGCAGATAGCTGAAGAATTGAGATTTGACCAAGTAAACTATCCCATTCCACTTCTTTAACTCTAACAAATATGATATTAGCATTTTTGTTACTTCAGGCCTGACAATATGATCAATTATAAATAGTTTCTTTTACCCTTGTTTATTTTGGATGCAAGTAATGTATCTTTTCTACTTTATTTCTCTTTGACGAATTCTATCCTTCCTATTTCTTTTCCTCTTATTTCTTTTCTCTCTATTTTACTTCTAATCCAAGTAGAACAAATGAGAACACATTTAAAACATCTAATGTTGTATCTATTTATTACCATTATTATTAAGTTATGTGGATATGTGAATGTGTCATTTGTGATCAATGAATGTGCCAATGATATTTCTATTGTTTTTCAGCAAGGTTATAATGGTGGAAAATTTTCCCTTTTGTAAGAAAGAACTATTTCACACCCATATATGAGATCCTGCTTACTTTTTCTAAAGTATACTAGAGTCACTTGTTCCTTGGTCAAATTACTAAACGAACCTCATTGCATATGAAGGGATTAGTTGTAAAATACCTGTAACTATAGCATTATTGCCTTGCTGTTTGAAATGAGAAAATGTGTCAAATGTTACCAGGTTGAATTAAGTTTATCATTGTGCGAATTACAGATTTAGCCATGACTTTAGCACTTGATTTAAGAAAGTTTCTTACATTGTAGTAATGAAGATGGGCAATATGAAAAAGGATAACAGTATGGGTGTAATTTACTTGTAAAAATTTAGTAAGAATTATTATTCCAATGTTTTTACTGGTGTGGTTCTCTAAGTAATAATATCTGAAATTTTTTGTGGCATGATTCAAGGCTAAAGACAAACATGAAGCTTGTTCAAATTCCATAAATTGGAATTCTCCCAGAGAAGCATCTGATGACAATCAACAAATACAGGAGCAGCCAGTTAAGCTGATTGACCAAGGTGGAGCTTATCAAGGTGAACGAGAAAAGTCTATAAATTGGAATTCTCCTGGAGAATCTCTTGTTGACAATCAACAAGCATCACATGAGCATCCAGTTGAGTTGATTGTTAGTGGCAGAGCTCCTCAAGCTGAACCAGAAAATTCCGTGAGTTGGAATTCTTCTAGAGAAGTTTCTGTTGACAATCAACAAGCAATGAAGGAGAAGCCAATTGAGTTGATTGATGGTGGTGGAGCTCATAATGATGAACAAGAATCCTGGCCTAATTTGATTAATAGAGAAACACAGGTAAGCTCGAGGTTGTTATAGCACAATCCGCCCCTAGATTATCATTTGGTTAGACCAGGGCTTTGTTTGATTTGTCTGTGGCTTCTTATTTCATTTTTAAATGTTGATTTGGTATAATTACCGTGGCTTTCAGTTGGAAGGAGTGAGTGATTCTGTGGCTGATACTGAGCATTGCATCACTAATAGCAAGGCAATGGAATCACAAATTGATCCTCAACCGTCAACTCCAGTGATTAATATGAGTTTTCCTTCTAGATCTGTGCACCTTTCAACCAAAGAGAGACTTGTTCTACGGAAGCTGGCCTTAAAGATGATAAAGCAACCCATCCTTGCCATAGGTATTGACTTCAGCTGTATATACTTTTTGTCAACATTGATTGTTCTTGGTCTTTGTTGCAATAAATAAACAACAATTTTCATTCTAGACGATGTATTAATTACTTTTTCACCAGATGTCTCTGAAACTGCTGTCTCCGGCTTTGTCTTGCATTGTGTTTCTTTCATATTCTCCTGAAATTATGCTAACTGGGAGGAATATTACCATCCTTCACTCACTCTCTTTTCTGTGACCATACTTGTCAGGAAAGAGCAATATTGTGTCTGGTGTTGTGAAAACAATTAAAGAGCACTTCCAAAACCACCCTCTTGCCATAGTTAATGTCAAAGAAAGGGCAAAAGGAACCTCAGTTCAGGAGTTGGTGTTCAAGCTAGAGGTACACGTGCTGAAAATTCCTTCCTTTTTCCTTACATCTTTTCATCACTGAATCTTTCTTTCTTGCCTTGGGCAATAAGTACATAAGTAATTTTTCTTTTCCCTATTATTCTTGCAGCAAGAAACAGGTGCCCTTCTAGTCTCTCGGGAACCTAGCAAAATCATACTTTACAGGGGTTGGCCTGCTGAGAAACCTAGTCCTGCAATAAATGTTAGTAAAGTGAGTAATGAGGAAGAAACAAAAACCATCTTTAGGTTCAGGGTCAAGAACAAGAAAAGAAGAATGAGTTGGACAGGGAAAAGAAGAATAGGTAGGACAGGCTCAAGTTCAAATCTTAAGTTTAAGAGAGATCCCACCCCAAGATATAGAGCTCGTTCGTAGTATAATACTTTAGTGCTGTGAAGTCAGAGAGAAGAAATTTGGGGTGATATATGAATATTGGAAATTTTAGTGGGAAGAACACCATAGGGATTTGAAAAGAAGTAAGAAATTCTGTAGAGAAGAGCCTCTACTGATGTTTGTTTCCCACTTTCCCTTACCAAGGACCTTGTTTCTTAAAACACAAGGTCATCATGCTCGATATGCATGAATCATATTTTTGAATAGATAGTGATTCAGATAATAGGAAAAATAGAAGAAAAAATTGTATTAAAAAAAAACACAGTTAAATGGAAAAGAATGTTACATGTTTGAATGGCTAGAAAGGGAGAAAAAAAAAAAAAAGTTGCCTTCATTGAATGGAAATTTGGAGCCACATTACAGCCATGCTTGGTCTTTTCAGTTTTTCTCATCAAAATCTATTTGGTAAGAACTCAACAAAACTGAAGCTCCAGTAACTTTCATTGGAGCATTATGGGCAAAAGTACGAATTGGGTAAAAGCTCCTGTCCCCATTTTAAATTTATTATATCTTTTTATATACAAATTATAGTAATGATGATTTATTGTTTGTATTAATTAATATTAGTATATAAATATTAAGTTTCATTCTTGATTAAAAAATATTCAATAAAATGTACTTGACGAAATATTCAATAGTTTTTTACGATTATAAATGTAATACGTTTTAATTTCAATTCTTGATGAATTTCAGTTTATTGTTTTAAGAAATACTTTTGAGTTAAAATTTAATCTAAACACAGGGAGAGTGAAAAAAATTAGGTTGTTACTCAATTATAATTTAACATGTATGATAATTTTGTTTCTTAATAGTTATTTGAAAAGACATATTTTAAAACAGATTTTACTATTTTTCATGAAAATTAAACACTTTTGAGTTATTAGTGTTTATTTAAATTAAGTTAATACATATTTTTAATTATTTGAGAATTAATTGTATTTTAAGAATGAATGTTGATAAAAATATTAGTTGTATTTTAAGAACGAAAATTGTCAATCATAATTCTTATATATCAAATTATTAATATAATATATGAAAAGAAATTTCAAATATTTAATATCTTTATATTTTGTTTGAATGCAAAGATGATGTTGCTCTTTAACGAGAGTGTCAACACCTGAAGATATTTGTATGTGTTAAAAAAAAGAGCAAAAATAGATAGTTCTGAAATAGGATCAAGTGACATCACAATTATGGCTTTCTCTCTACTTCCTGTTTTATCTCTATTTTAGAAAAAAAAAATGGTTCAATTTTTTTATCTTAAATTTAATTGAGATTTTGCACATTAAAAAAATATTATGTCAATTTTATTCTTTTTTTATTTTATAAATTTTATACAAGTTTGCCCTTTTGTTAAAGATAAAAATTAATAGATAGTTGTAGGTACTTTGAGAATAGCTCTTTCCCTCCTCTTTTACTCTTTCATTCCTTAATCCTTCCTTCTAATTATAGATAAAATTAAGGATTAAGATCTTGGTTTCTTTCTCTCCATATGACGTTTCTACCCTTCGTATCCAACAATCTTTAAAAAAATACACTACTTTTCTTGTTAAAAAATATATAATTAAAAATAAATTTCATGGTTTTGTATTATCAATGTAAAAATAATTTAATATTCACAATGAATCAAAAATCATTGTTAATATAATCTTTAAAATAGTTATCATAAAAGTTAATAAATTTATTAATATATAATAATTTGTAAGTGGCAGGTATGGTAAGAAGTGTATAACCTATTTGCTCATCAACAAATGAAGAAAATAAACAAAAATAAATTGATATAAAAAATGACGTTTTTCAACCAAAAGATAATAGCATTCTTTTTTAAACTTATAAAACTACAGTAGGTTAGGTCCATTAATCAAACAAAATGACAGATTATCTTAAACTTTTGTATAACAAACTTATTCCTGTTCACAAAAAGGTTAATATATATTATAAATTCGTTTTCTCTTATATATATTTTTTATTTCATTTTATTTTTTCTCTTCTCAATGAAAATCATGATTTCCATCAAATTTCTTGTTTTAAAATAATAAAAAATAATAATTTTTTTTGTAAATTAATATCTTCAAATTACAAATATTTGATTAAAGTAATTATGACAGTAATTATTTATTCATTACTATGCAATTCACATAAAATATCCTTTGTTATATGTAACTAAACTAACTATATATATGCATAGTATAGTCTCGTTATCCAAGTAACTAACTATCACTGAAATGTTGCTTCCTGCAACTCACTACTTCCGTTTCCACACTTTTCCTTTTCCTCCTTCTTCTTCTTCTTCATTAGACATTAAACCCAAATCCAAATCCAAATCCCTAATTCGCTGTTCCGACACCGAAACCCTTCCTTCCTCCGCCATTCAGCGAATTGCCGACAAGCTCCGAACCCTCGGCATTACCGACCAATCCCCCACCCCAGCCCACACCGCTCCTCCCTCCTCCGACGCCGGCGAGATCTTCGTTCCGCTGCCGCAGCACCTTCCGCGTCAGCGCGTGGGACACACGATTGACCCGAGCTGGACCAAGAGTGACAAGCGAGAGGAGCGTGTGCCGACGCTGGCGGAGCTGAGTCTGTCGAATAAGGAGATCCGGCGGCTGACCACGGCGGGGCTGAGGTTGCGGCAGAAGCTCAAAGTCGGAAAGGCGGGGATAACTGAAGGGATAGTGAATGGGATTCATGAAAGGTGGAGGAGTGAAGAAGTTGTGAGAATCGTTTGCGATGATCTCTCCAAGTTTAACATGAAGAGGACTCATGATTTGTTGGAGGTAAACCATTTTAGCTTCTTATACGGAAACTCATTTTAGCTTATCAAGAAATTTTTTTTGAGTAAACCATTAAATTTGTCTCAAAATTTTTACTTTCTCAGTTAAATAGTCAAGTAGTGTAAGTAATCCCTAAAGTATTAAGAATCATGCTAGATAGTCCTTCTTCAAGTATAGAAAAATCCTGAATTTAATCCTATAGAGGGACCTAATTGATGGATTTTCAATGTAGGGACTGGTTATGTAATTTCATTAGTTCAAGGACTATTTAGGAGAGAGAATAATAGTTCAGGGACCTTGTGAATTTTACCCAAGGTCCCGAACAAAAAATATTTAGTAGACAACTGCAATAAACAGATAATCAGTTATAAGATGTGAAGAGAGAAATACGTATACGTATGCATGTATATTCTATGAGAGAATTGGCTGGTTGGCTCTGTATTACAATTGGCTACGTAGTAAAGTTGGTCCCAAGCAGACCTTTCTTGCTTTATGAAAATACCATGCATAGGGTATAGAATTGGAAGGGACATGTCACTCCGAATTAGGATTCATGCTAGAATTTGGCTTTGCTTGAGTAAACCTCTCCATAAGGTTTTGTAAAAGAAGGTAAAAAACTTAAAAGGCTTATTTGGGTTAACTTTTCGATAAGTACTTATAAGAAAAGAAAATAGGAGGGAAAAATAAAATAAGTTTCTTTATAAACTAAAATTAGCTTATGCATAAGATAAAGTATGGCTTTTAAAGAAGCTCATATGAGAGAGCTTCTATGAATTAGCTGATGTATATCGGTGTCCCTTGTGTATTTATCTGATTTTAGCTTATTTCTTTGTCATTCTCAGAGAAAAACTGGAGGCCTTGTTGTTTGGAGATCTGGAAGTAAGATAATATTATACAGAGGGCCTGATTATAAGTACCCTTATTTCTTATCTGGTAAAAATTTGAGAGATGGCAACACGGGTGATGCTTTTCAACATATAGATGAGGATGATAAAAATTGGGATAAAAGAGAGAGCCTCTCATCTGAAAAGAATTCAATGACATATGCTGGACAAAGTTCGAATGTCAGAACTGCAAAACCTGGTTTGATACATGGTGTTGGGAGTCCCAATAAAGTACGGTTTCAACTTCCGGGTGAGGCAGAGCTCGCAAAAGATGCAGATAGCTTGTTAACAGGGATTGGGCCACGATTCATTGATTGGTGGGGATATGACCCTCTTCCTGTTGATGCTGATCTTCTACCAGCTGTTATTCCTGGATACAGGAAGCCTTTTCGCCTTCTCCCATATGGTGTGAAGCCGAAACTAACAGATGATGAAATGACCACAATGAGAAGACTTGGCAACCATTTACCATGTCATTTTGCATTGGGTGAGTTTCTCCTACTTTTTCTTATCTGACCAAAATTAGCAGTAATCAATTTTCTTGTTCTTTTGTTTCACAGGTAGAAACAGGAAACTTCATGGATTGGCTGCTGCAATTATTAAGCTTTGGGAAAGATGTGAGATTGTCAAGATTGCCATAAAGAGAGGTGTGCAGAATACTAACGGTGAGGTGATGGCTGAAGAGATAAAGGTCAGTTATTGTTTTTCCAATAATTTTCAAATTTTATGGAATTTAGCACTTATGGTTTTAATATTATGGTGAATGGAAGTGCATAACCTGTTGTGTGTTAATGACATTACTGCCATAAACTACTATCATTCATCAATATCATTTTGTAAATTATTTGAGAAGATGATTCGCAAGTGTACTCCACCCTGGATGGTAATTAAAAATTCACATATTTGCTATAATTCTTTTTACACACTGGTGGCTGATGTGCAGGACCTTGAATGCTGCGATTAATATTTGCATGTTCCAAATAACAATTAAACAATGTCGACTCATTTGTTTTGAGAAGAAGTTTTTGTGTTATTCACTTCCTATTTACCTTGACTTTTGCTTCATTGAGATTGTTGGCCACCTTTTGGTGGAAAATGCTAACTTCCTCTCTACCCCTATATATTTCCTATCATGATTCTTTCCCCAAGTAACAACCCCTTGCATTATAGAATGCTCCTCATCATTGCTGCTATGTGTCCTTCTCCTAGTGTCAACTCTTAACATTCTTAGGTTGTACCTTTGCTGCCATCATTTGGCTTCTGCTGATTCACTTGTAGAAATTATGTATATTAAGGATTTCATAATACAGTGTTGAAAGCAACACTTATCTTGTAATGATGTTTTGTCTGTTGACTTATTACTCTAATGACTTCATATGTCTGATACAGCTTCTTTCATCTGCTAGTTTCATTCATCTACTAGTTTCATTCATCTTATAGATGAAATTTTTACTTCAATCATATGTAATTATCAAAATTGAGAGTTATAATTTGCCTTTAAACAAATTTTACTTAACATGTCTTGAGGGCAGGAATTGTGGCCCTAAATCTTGTTTAAGTCTCACATAGTTGGCTTTCAGTTCTATATTAATTGCATCACTGACCCGGCACAACTATTAAGGGAGCCAGTTAAACATTGATGTTGTAGCAATATTGAACATACCACATAGTTTTTTATTTTTAATAGTTCCAATAGTTGCTTTAAAGAACTTAACTAAAGCACAATCTTGTTTTAAAAGCCAAAAAGATATATAATACTATTATAGCTCAATTTCAGTTCAATAATAGATCTGTTTCTCTGCAGCATCTGACTGGTGGTACTCTCCTTGCTCGGGATAAAGAATTCATTGTTTTCTACAGAGGAAAGGACTTCTTGCCGGCTGCAGTGTCATCAGCAATTGAACAGCGGAGGAGTATTGGAATGTACAAACTGAAAACTGGAAACAGTTCATCAGTTACGGTCAATCCAGACCTGAAAGATGGAACCATAGAACGTGATTCTGAAGTAATGGGTACGAACTCCCAAAAAGATACTGAACAAGTAATATCGGTTGTTGCCAAGGAAGCTATTAAAAGCACTAGCATCAAATTGTCAGAGGTATGATTTCATTGACAAGCTCCAGTTTGCTATTTTTCAAATGATTTTTTTTTTAAGTTCCGGATGGTATAGTAGCTTTCATACACAGGCACTAGAAGAGAAAGCAAAGGCTGAAAAACTTCTTGCAGAGCTGGAAAATGCAGAGAAGCCCCAAGAAGAAGAAATCAATAAAGAGGGTATTACTGAAGAAGAAAAATACATGTTACGGAGGATTGGGTTGAAGATGGATCCCTTCCTTTTACTAGGTGATTCTTGAAGATGATATTTGAAAATCACAATCATAGATAGCTAATTGTTCTGAATTTGGAATGAAATGACTTTGACCTTTAAACCTGTTTAAAATACTTGACTTGACTCAAGACAACACCATTTCCTAATAAATCCTCTCTTTCTCAGGTAGACGAGGGGTTTTTGATGGAACCGTGGAAAATATGCATCTTCATTGGAAGTATCGGGAACTTGTTAAGATAATATGTAATAAACAGTTAAGCCTGGAAGATGTCCAACAGATGGCTTATACCTTAGAGGCAGAAAGTGGTGGAATTTTAATTGCAGTAGAAAGAGTGAATAAGGGCTATGCAATCATTGTGTATCGTGGAAAGAATTATAGTCGGCCAGCAAGTTTGAGGCCTCAATCGCTTCTAAATAAAAGGCAAGCACTAAAGCGCTCTGTAGAAACTCAACGCCATAAGGTAAAGGTGTCATCATTAACTTGTATTTGCAAGTAGTGTCGACTGATTTGTTTTCTACATTTACTTTGAGAAAAGGGGAAGGAAGGGTATGGTAAGAGACATTTATTTGCCTAGTATTTCACATGTTAAATGATGATTATAAATTTGGTTTTGCATTACCTTTTTTCATTTTAATGTTGGAACAACTTTTTCAATGTCATAAACAAAATACTTTATTATAAGTAACAAACTCTATCTTAAAAGTCTTTTGTTCTTTTTTCAATGCTCCAGTTTTTAAACAAGTCCTCATCTGGCATACCAAAACATTGCAAAATACGTGAAAAAAACCTTATATCTATCTAACTAAAAGCACATTCATTGTTTATTTGGTAGACAGATAAAGTTAATATTACATTACTTGTGGTGCCTTACAACAATTGATCGCTACATGTGGCATGGGTTTTCATCCTTTCTCCTCACTTCTTGCAGTCACTAAAGCTCCATGTTTTGAAGCTGAATAGGAACATAAACGAATTGAAACTTCAAATGGTGAGTGGTCCTTGTTTTCTTTCTCATTCTCCTGGCATACATTTTGATTTCAGTGAAGGAATTATTTACTTTACTATTAGGTTAAAGATACGGAGGCAAACTGTAAGCAGACTTCTGGTGACAATCAACAAGCAATGAAAGAGCAGTCTGCTGAGCTGATTGATAGTGGTGGAGCTCATCAAGCTGAACCAGAAAATTCCATTAATTGGAATTCTCCTGAAGAAGCTTCTGTTGACAATCAACTAACAATACAGGAGCAGTCAGTGGACCTGTTTAATGGTGATGGATCTCATCAAAGTAAACCAGAAATTACCATAAATTGGAACTATCCTAAAGAAGCTTTTGTTGATAATCAACAAGCAATACAGGGGCAGCCAGTTGAGCAGATTGATAGTGGTGAATCTCATCAAGCTGAACCAGAAAATTCTAGAAATTGGAGCTTTCCTGAAAACACATTTGTTGACAAACAAGCAAAACAGGGGCAACCAGTTGAGCTGATTGATGGTGGTGGAGCTCATGAAGATGAACCAGAATCTTGGTCTGGTTTGATTCGTAAAGAAAAAAAGGTAAGCACATGACTTTTGACTGTTAAAAAATGAACTGTTGATCTCAATCCTCTATTGGATTAGCATCTGGTTATGTCAAAGCTTCATTTGTCATTTTCTGGATTCTCGTTTCTTTCTAAATATCGATTCAGTATGTTTGTCTTGGATTTCAGTTGGATGGAGTTCGTGATTTTGAGGTTGATACTGAGCCTGGTGTCTCTATTAGCAAGGTAATGGGTTCATCAATCATAGCGTCAAAGAGTGATCTTGAACTATCAGCTCGAGTGACAGATATGAGTTCAAATGAGTTGCTTTCTGAATCTGTATATCTTTCCAACAAAGAGAGGCTTCTTCTACGAAAGCAGGCATTAATGATGAAAAAGCGACCTATCCTTGCCGTAGGTATTGTCTTTTTGCTTTATTTTCCTTTTGCCAATATTGTTTGTATATCTAGGTTGTCTTGACGACACGTTGTAGGTATTGTCTTTTGGCTTTATTTTCCTTTTGCCGATGTTGTTTGTATATCTAGGTTGTCTTGATGACACTTTGTAGGTCTTAAGTTTATGCTATGCTATCATTAAGAGTTTGGTTTTGTAGCTTTATCTTGTGTGGTTTGCTACTTTCTTTTTTCTTTTTCTGCCAACTTAGCTTGTTTCAGTTAACTAGCATTCTAGATTTTGGTCCTTCCGTAGCATTTGACCCAGGTTTTTTTTGGGTGGTGGTGAAGGCTTTCCTTCTCTTTAAAAGGAGAAATTAGACCAAACACAATGTTAAAGTTAGAGAAAGTAGAAGTAGCTTTTATTTTATTAATAACCTGAAAACAAAAACTTCTACAAAGTTAATGGTGGAGTTCTCTCCTGGCCTTCTATTTTTAAGAAGGCAAGCCAACAGGATTACTTCCTTATTAATATTTCCATTCTTGATGATGTAAATCTTCAATAAATACCAGCAGCTTCAATGTTCTTCATTCTAGATGATATATGAAGTACTTTCCTTCCGGTAACTCTGGACCTGCTGTTTTCTTCTTTGCCTTGTATCCCTTCTGTATTTTCCTGAAATTACGTTAATTGGAAGGAATGTGTTCATCGCTGTTGTTTTGTGGCCATAATTTCTTTCTAGGAAAGAGCAATAGTGTAACTGGTCTTGCAAAAGCAATCAAAGTACACTTCCAGAAGCACCCTCTTGCCATAGTTAATGTCAAAGGAAGGGCCAGTGGGACCTCAATTCAGGAGTTGGTGTCCAAGCTAGAGGTGCACATGCTCAAAACTGCTTCTCTCTTTTCTCACCTCTTAATTGTATTATTTTTTCTTGTCTTGGTAAATAAATTTGTTTTCCCTATTATCCATGCAGCAAGCAACCGGTGCCGTTCTAGTCTCTCACGAGCAGAACAAAGTCATACTTTACAGGGGTTGGGGGGAAGGAGAGAAACCTAGCACTGCAATGAATGTTAATAAAGTTGGTAAAGAGAGTGCGGCAAAGCCCAGTGTCTCTCCTGAACTCTTGGAAGCAATCAGAATTGAATGTGGACTGCAGTAACAAATATAACATCACAGCTTTTACAAATATATTGCCATAACACTAGGATTTATAGGAGATAGAGCTACAACATCAGATGAAATTTTGGCCGTTGTTGATGGAATGATGAATATTGAAATTCTTAAGGGTGTCAAAAATGTTTGACTGTACATTTGTACCAGGAGGAGAACACCAAACGGGAACTGGAAAAGACATAAGAAATGCACAAAAGGGTAGTGATTCATTTATTCTTGAAGTCGTTCTGAGTTCTCGTGTGCCTAGACTTTTGTTTACTTACCCTGGGATTGGAATTCCGGTTCTCATGTAATGGCTCTTGGATAAGTCCAACTAAGCATAGGTGTGAAATTTTTTGATGTTAGGTTTATATAGGAGTTATACGGGATTGATGAGGTTATACTTTTAATTAGAAATGTGAGTGATGAGCCTAAATCAACTTTATAAAACCAGCTCTTGCATAAATCTAACTAAGCATAGGTAAATGTAAAAAAAATCTGACTAAGCATAGGTAAATGTAAAAGTCCATGTTCATAATCAATTTCTTTAAGGTTTGTAATCTACAGTTTAGGATTTAGCAAGTTTGGGTTGACTTTTATGATGCAATTAGCCACATTCCACGTAAATTTTGAAATTGGACATGGAGAAGATAAAAGACACATGTAGTAAAAGCTGAAGCAAACACACGTGTAGTCACATGGCAAAGCCAGTGCTGTGGTAGATGACCGTGCATGACTCAAGTTTTGACTAACATGTGGAAGCATGTACTTGATCAGATTGTTGTAAAACTTTGTGTCTTCACATTCACATGTTAAAAGATTCGGGACACGATTATGCAACGTGTTTCTTATGATGATGTACGAAAGTATGAGAACTTGTGTTGGGATGAATACAAGGGTCAAGATGGTATTTTAGGGTACAATAACAATATCAAAATTGGTGGAGAAGAGAATAGAAAGCAAATTCAGGAGTTCTCCTTTAGATATGATACTTCTATGGTAAACTCTGTACTCGTGTACGTAATATACCTTCTGCTCAAATTTTTGCTACTCTTTGAATATGAAGATTCATCTCTTTTACTGTAAAACTACGATAACTGATGAGAGTTAATAATGTAAGAGTATATTTATCAAATACTGCCATGAAAATTTCAAAATCGAATCATTTGACCAACTTTCCCGTTGAAACTTTTTCTACCAACATCATATGCACAACTTTCCATGATGTAGTTTTAAAAGCTCATGTACTACACTCATGCATGTTCTCGGTAGAGAGAATGTTTGAGAATTCTGCCCAAAAACCCATAATAGCAAGCTGTCTCACTTCTAAATTCACACAGGTGACTCTATTAAGAGTGCTTATGTAGCTATATTAAACTAATAAGAATTTAAATTCAACCTTTTAATACTACATGATATCATGTTCAACCAACCAATAAGACTTTAAGTTATTATGGCACTATTGAATTTATTTTTCAGAATCTCCTATCTGATTGTTACCTCTATAAGAGACAATTTAATATACAGCATCAGTCTCTTTCCTTTATTTTTGAAGTATTTATAACCTTTTTGCTTATTAATCCTTTTGTCAAGGAATCAATCAAAATATTAAGATCCATCCTTACTATTATAAAAATATATCCTTAATTGAAATTAAGTTTTCTTTATAAATATTTGACAACAGGTTTATCAACTCTGTTGCTTTCTCATAGACAGTTGTGTGTAGCCATTATTTCTTAAAACGTGAAAATCATTCCCTATGTTCAATTATATTCCAGAGAATCCATCTCATCATTTATAGTTTTGTTAACATTCATAGATGATAAAGCATCTTGTGTAGAGGAAAATCCTCTTAAACCTAAAAGCATAAACATCCTGACCAAAATTTTCAACTATACATGCTCTTTTACTTTTCCTAGGTTCATTCAAATAATCATTATTAGAAGAAAAACCTACACTGTTTTTCAATTGAAATGGAGAGTTCAAGAAAAAAAATATCATTTGATTTAATAACCGCTTTCTTATTTAAATAAAAAAATCAACCATCTTTGCTAATAGTCACATAGCCAACAAAAACACATTTATATGTTCTACTTATTAATATTTTTTCGCTTAGAATCAGGAATTCTAACATAAATCAAACACAAGAAGTACACAATATTTAAGAAGAAGCAACTTTACTAATTTTAATATTTAGTTTAAAATTTTCATAACCTTTCCCAATGGTAATATTATTCTTCACCAAGACATTATAGACTCTATAGTTTGATCAATTTAATTAAGGATATATCCAAAAAACTAAGTTCTTTTTTGTTATACTATGCATAATATCTTTGATAATTACTGTCTGCCAATAAATAAATTTTAATTGCACAAACTGCATTGATAAAGTATCATCGAACAAATTAAAAAACTCGATTACCAAATCAGTTTCAACATTTTCCAAACCGATCAAAAACTATCTTTAAGCAATTAAAACATTTCTAAACTCATTAAATAAATCAACATAGAATAAATAATTTAAACTAACATTCTTACAAATATCAATTCAAACCTATGTGGTTGTCTCACCAAAAACTTCTACTCAATAGTAAGAAAGACTGAAAGAGAATTCGTAGGTTTATTCCTCATTTTTAGTACAATTAATGAAACAAAATATAATACTATCAATCAACATCAAAGAAATTTGAAACCTTATCTTTGATATTTATAGAGGTCATTGAATTAGAGCTTCAAATGTTGGAACTCCCTTGACTATTGAGAGATCTCAGGAAGTAATATGCTTGTAGATTTTGATATTTGATGTGACATGGATTATTCATTTATCAATTCACTAGTAGAAAAATTATAAACCACTACGCGCATACCACTACGATTTTAAGTAACCGTCATGGTCTGTGTGGTGACAATTTTGTAATATTTTCCTTACAGACTAAAACAATTTAAATTTGAACCGTCGTAGTCTGTAAGCAGGTAGCAATTTTGTAATATTTTCTTTACAGACAAACATGATTCAAATTAAAATTGTCGTAGTCTGTTGGGTAAACATTTTCTTCTTCGTGAAGAACCCTGGGCACGCACACTTCTTCTTCTCCCTCCATTCCTTCTCCCTCACTTAACCAATCTTGTGCGCACACTCAACCTTCTCCCTCCCTCAATCACTGAACCTTCTTGTCACTGGCGAACTCCTCCATCACCGGTGCAATCTCTAACTCCGGCGCTCTTCGCGAATCGCTTCTTAAAGGTAAACTTCGCGAATCACTCCTCTTGTTTGCATTGTTTAGGGCTCGTTAATTAAATTAAAATTAGTGTTGAATATGTGTTGAATATGGTTATTAAGTATGTATATAAATTGATAAGTATAACAAAGTGCAAGGTGCAGCTACTTGAAACTCAAAATTTAGTGAGAACCATCGTAATCTGTAAAAACAAAATATGACACCAGATGCAACTACAATTCTAGAACTGTCGTTTTCTGTTGATTTAAACCGTCGTTATTTATCTTATTTCTACTAGTGATTGTAATATATTATGCGTGTGGCTTCACGTTTATTATCTTTATTTATAATTTCTTTTAAGATGAATGTAGATTTTAGCAACTGAAATCCGGTCAATTCACTCTTCACTCGTATATATATTTTTTTTATTTTATATTTTATAATTAATTATCTGTATTATATTTATTTATTAAATATTTTTTTTATGTAATAGTATTATTGAGATGAATGTAGAGGTGACTAAAAAATTGAAAATTTAAAGAAAATCATTACATGAATTGTGTGCTAAGATTAAAATTAAAATTAAAATTAAAATTAAAATTAAAATTAAAATTAAAATTAAAATTAAAATTAAAATTAAAATTCTACAAGACTAAAAATATCAAATTTTCATAATTTTGTAGAAATGAAAAATACTTTTAAAATAGCATAAACAAGACTTACCCTGTCTAACTTTAACCTAGCTATCATGTGGATTGAAAGCTGCCAAACACCAAACCCATAATCATGACTCCGTGTGGCAAGCAGTGACGTGAATAAAAGATGACCACACCATGTTCATCCCATTCTCTAAAGATCTCAAATGGTGATGCAAAATTGAAAATTAGAAAATTTATCCAAAAAAAAAGTGTGTGAAAATTTCTTAAGAGACTGAGGTTGAAAATACTTTTAATTTTCAAGGGAAAATATATGCAAGCTATCATATTGATTAATACTATATTAATAAGCAGTTTTGTGATTGTAATATTAAATAGTTAATGCTGGATTTAATTTTACTTACAATTTTTTTATTTTTTATTTAAATTCTTTCTAAATAAGAAAAATTAAATAGTAATATTATGTCAGTTTTATTGTGAAAATAAATCCTTTAAGAAATGTACTACTTGGCAATCTTGACTACTGTTATCATCTGGTTCAACTTTTTACTACAGTCAAACATGTCAGAAAAGGAGAAAAACTAGAACCTAGAGGTAATCTATGTGTACCAAAACCTATTATGTTTTTCGTGTGATACACATTCAGATCAGGTGTACCCTCAACCAAACAAAGAAAGAGTTTATTTGGTTCTTTGATAAATTATATATTTTTTTCCTACATTTAGAACTTTTAAATTAATTTTTTGTAGTAGAAAAATATAAATATATATAATGCTTCAAAATTTTCCCTAAATTTTTGCTTAAAAAACTACCTAAAAGAAATTAGCAAAGTTACTGATTATGAATATATGTTTCAAAAATTTATTTTACTTTTTCAAAGTTTTAATATTTTAATAAATTTTCAAGTTTACAAATATTAATAGAAGAGTTGATAATTGAATTGAGATTCTTCTGGTCATTTCTAGTTTTTTTGATAAATATCTATTTCGTCATACCTCAATAAATATCTATTTAATATACATACATACATATATATATATATATATATATATATATATATATCCCACCGATATAAATATCTCAAATTTTTATAATCTTTCTTAATTTTATATATTTAAATTCATCATCTCTGATTTCTTCCTCATAATAATGTATATATATATATATACGATAGTAAATATTATGATAGTTGACATATCTTACTATTGTAAATGATTTAATTACATAGCTGCTGATATATATCCTCATATCCATGTAAGAATTAACATAATTAAAGAAAAACTAATTAATAATTTTTTGAAGAATCAAAAGTAGAATATCTAATTAATTCATATTATATACATATATCTAAATTAAGGATTCTGATGGATGTTCTGTCTAACATATTTTTTTTCCTTTTATATACAAAAGAAAAAGTATATCTATATGTTATATATATCATACAACCGGATTTGGTTTCACTGAAGTAAAAATATATATCACTAAAGTTAATATTTTTAATTATTTATAAAATATGTAAATGGTGAACTTCTTAGTTTATGAATCAATTGCCTAGAATAAATTAATGTACCCCGTACGAATTTCAAGAACAAAGAAATCATGAGGGTCATTCAATTGCCTACATCTCATCATGAAGCATGCAATATTATAATTATAATTATTACAACTAGGGTATAAGGTACAGAACATTCAATAAATATTCTGATATATACAATACATGCAAATTGCAATATATATATATATATATATATATATATATATATATATATATTAGTATAAAATGTACAATGCCTGATAAAAAGTAACATTATGGTTGTGTGGTATTTTGGAGTTATGTTGACCTAAAGGAAGGATAAATGTGTTTTAACAAAGAAAAAAGAACGAAAAGGTTGTGGGATTGAAATTTTGATTAAAAATAATATTTTTTAATCCTTTTTTTTAAAAAAATTGTTTCATTAAAATTTTAAGATGTTATTATTTATTTATTTAATAATTATATTCTTATTTATTTAATTGATTCACTCATTTAATCAGAATGCATTATAAGAGAAGGATGATATGATAGTTAAAAAAACATTAAAACGATCCTGTGAAGAATAAGATAATTTAATATATTCCTTAATTCATGTAAAAAAACAAAATAATAATAATTTATGACTAATATTTATTGATAAAAAATAATTATTTATCATCTATTAAAAAATTAATAATTAATCTTATTATTTATCTTTAAATTTTCTTATATATAAATAATTTTTTTTACAAACTTTATTATAAATTTTCTAATTAATAATTAAAAACATATTTTATTCTTTAAATATATCTCCTTCTCTTAGTGAAACAAAATCCGATTGCTTTGATATCATCCAAAAAACACAAACAAAAGGCCCTCAATCAATTGATCTGTTTTTTATTTCTTTTAACTTGTGTTATCAGTCAAAATATATATCATTCATCTTCCTATCAATACCTCTTAATAAATATTTTAATGGTAAAAATTTAGCTCAAATCTTTTAGATTTTATACTATCTTTTAATTAAACTTAGAGTTTCACTTTAATAAATTTAATATAATTTTAATTATGATTAAAAAAATAAACTATAATTCTAATTAAAAAATAATATAAACAACTTATAAAAAAGTATACTTACACATTCATCTATTTAATTTGCTCGTGCTGATCTAGTTTCAAGCAAATAAATTCTTTCAAATTTGGTTGACATAGATCAAATTCAGATAAAACCTATAACAGAGCATAAAACATGATCAAACATACACCAAAACATTTTGTAATCATAAGTTAGTAACAAAAACACGTAAAAAAAAAAAAAAAAAAAGGCAGAAATTAACTCAATCTTTGATTGTGAAAATGCTTTTGATTAATACTTTGCAGATTGTTCAACTTTTCCAGAACCACAAGAACGTGTAATAATACTATCATGTACTATAGAATATTGTTCTACACATCATAACATATATAATTGTATATCTCTTCAGTTCATAGTTGTTATTTTCCTTAGAATATCAGAATCCATCTCAGACGAATGCAGAAAATTAACTGTAAAAGGCATGATATAGATCTTTTAAAAACTAAAATTTTATTTTCTCTTGCAAAGCTTAAAATCTTGATGGGAGAAAGATATGTAAGAATTGATTACAAAACATAGATACATATATATAAAAGAGAGATTCATACAAAGATCAAAACAACAAATTATAAGATCAACAATCTCTCATAACACATACAGTAACATAAGATAGCAATTAAGCTTGCAAGTACTTTTCACTTTTCAGATACAACATACATAAACCCTAGATAAAGAGAAGAAGAAAAGAAACCCACAAAGGTTTACAAAAAGACCATGACCTTAAAAGACTAATAACAATAAAGTAGACTAGAACAAAATTAACTTGCTCTATGTAGCAAATTAATTAGTAATGATCGGACCACAACGCTTGATTCCCCATAAAGAGTTTCAAAGTTTGAGAAAGAAGAAAGAAAGAATTAAGAAGCTGAGAGACAGTAACAACAACAGTACCCTTCTTCAGTGAGAAACTAGGAATTAATTAACCAATGTTTTCAGTGAAGAAGAAAGTGATGTTGTTGACTAAGTTTTCCTCTTCTTGAAGAACAAACAACATGCACAACAACATCAGAAGATGAGAGGTATCGATCTTGTTGTTGTTCTTAATAAATCTTCTAATTTTTTTGTTGTGTGGGGGAAGAGAAGAACTGCATCAGAAGCTGAAGTAATGATGGTGGGTTTAGGTTTGTGGGGTGGTTGAATGCTAAAGAGAAAAAGATGATGATGATGATGATGTGGGCACAATGATGGCGATAGAGAACATAGCAGAGGGACATGATGATTCTGGCGTTGAAACAGAGGCAAAAGAGTTCAAGGATTTTGTGCAACCTTTTTTTTTTTTTTCTTTATCTCTTTCTGACATAGTGAAGTGTAGTGGATCCATTTATGAAACCTATGGTGTTCACTGTTCAGTTCTACCCTCTACAGTACTAATCTATAGCTACCTATAACGCTGTAAAGTGAAATCAATATAATAATACAATGTGTGTGTGCCAAATTTTCTCTTTGCTAACGTGCCAATTTTGCATTCATACGGTGCCACTATTTTATCTTCTTCACAGTGGAAACCCTTGGTTTATCTTTTGCATGCGTTGAAAAAGAGAACAAAGAAATAGGGAAAAAATTAATGACCCCCTATTGTGGTCTTTGTGCATAGGTGGTCTAGGATAGTAAAAAATAAATTATTATTGGATCAAATTTAATTTTTATGATTGTATTATACACCTTTTACTTTGAGAAAAAAGGGTAAGAGAAATGAGAAGGAAAATGAAGAAAAAAGAAAAGATTAATGTAAATTTTTAATCAATATAAAACTTTCCTATATAGTTTATTTATCTTTTATATAAATTTTCAATATACATATATCATACCTCTAAAGAAATTTCTTCATTTTTTCTACTTCTTGTTTTTACTAATTAAAATCTAAAAAACACGTTTTTCTTACCTCCAAAGAAATTAGTTGATGAAGTATGTAAAGAGGGAAAAACATAGAGAAAGAAATAAGAAGCAGATATGTGTACAGTAAAGATGTAAGGGAGAAAATTAAACCTTTATTTTAGTTTTGTTTATGCATTTAAGATTGAAATTTTTATCAGCATTATGAGTTAACTCCTAAGTCAGGAAGAAGCAATCAGATTTTTTATTATTATTTTTTGAAAAAAGAATAAATCATTATTTTAATTCTTTAAAGGAAACGAATGAGGCAATTTAGTTCTTAATAAATAATAAATAAATTACTGAAAATTTTTTATTATTATTTTATATATCCCTTAAATTGAATCACTTTATTATATTTTAACACTTGAATTTTATTATTCCTTATCATTTTAATTAATAAATATTTAAAATTTTAAAGAATTATTTTATTATTTTTTATATTTTAAATTAAATTACCTCCCTCTCACATTTTTCAAACAAGGTTACTTGAAAATTGATTTTTTGCCCATATCCGTTTGAGTATCCAACAGTCATGTATACTACGTACGTACGTTCACACAGGAGGGTCGACAATATACGCTGGTCAACTTCAGCAATTCTGATCAAAATGCCTCCTTCTATACACTATCTTTTGACTCACTATAGCTATACACATTTTTTTTTCCCATGGTGCATGCATGATCAAGATAATAACTTCTCTCTTTATTTTTTTTCCCAAACCATTTATACCACGAGGACCGATTTTATTTCAAAATTATTTTGGGTGATAAAGTTTTCTTTACGCGTGGATACAAATATTAGTGATTACTATCTAGTTCTAATAACTTCTTTTCTCACTGAATTTAGAAGCCCAGACTAGTTAATGATACACACTATTGCTAGACGAAACAACTCAAATTCACATGTTGAGAGAAAACGGTGTCGCATAGAGCTGCTAATAATTAATAATAGCTTTTGTTCTTGTTGGGCCTCAGCTATGATTGCAGCCGAGTATTGAGAATTCGGATTGATTTGGTACTTGATAGAGTTGGGAGAGTAAAAATATTGAAGTTAGCATGGAGTGAGTGTACCGAAATAATTCTAATGTTTAAGTGAGTGAAATGATAAAAAGATTTTATAATGATAAAGTATTTAAGAGATATTTAATAACAAGTGTAATTTGAGTAAAGGTTTAAATATATTATTCGGAAATGGATAAGTGACATCACGCGATTAAATGGTATGATTAAGTAAGCATTGAATCACTCCCTGATTAACATGTCCGTGAGTGGGGATAGACATGATTAGGCAAATTAATTCGATTATTTTATAAGTAATGATGTTGTGACAGAATGATAATAATAATAGATAATAAAACATATATCTTGTCTAAATTTGCTAATTATGACTTAATAGATAATTTTGACTGACTCTAAAAATAAAAAAACCACGTGAAATTAATTTCACCAGAGAGATTCCATTGTGACTTTAACAAGAGATTCCATCGTGACTTTAACAAGAAGATACATTAATCACGTTGTGAAGAGAGAAATTTTCAATTTAAAAGCTAATAAATTAATTAACAAGTTGATTTAAAATAATTAGTTTAAAATTGTGAATAAATAATTGTTGAAATACTAGAAAAAAAAATGTTATCTATAATAGTTTTATTTGACTTGAATAAGATTGATTGCGGTGGAGAATATACCTGCACTACCTAACAAAAACAAAATATAGTTAATAATATATAAATAGTTACATAGTAGCTTTTTCCAAACATAATAATCTTGTACAGCAAACAATTTGAATTAAACATATACACCAAGAGCTACAAGACACGTTAATTTTGTCACGTTTGGAACAACAAAGAAGGACCCAATATTTGATTATTTTTCAACTACATAGCTCGATGATTTGGAAAATAAAATATGAGAGAGCATGTGTTGCACGAAAACTGAATCACAGTACTGCTTTTGCTACCGGCTGCTGCACCAAATTGAAATCAGTGAGAAGAAGTTTCTAAGACAAAGTTAATGAAAATGGCACCTTTGATAGGATTTAACCGTAGTCTTAGAAATATGCTGCTTTATAATAGCTTATAAGATAAAATAAGGGTTGCTTCATGTGTATTAAGTAAATTGTATTTTAAAGTAATATTTGATTTTTATGATATTTCCTCACACATCTATCGTTTGGAAATCTAAACTTGTCCAGAAATAAAATCTGTTGCATTGTTGGAAAATCTAAACCCGTCCAGAAATAAAATATGTTGCATGTATATAAATAAGGTATAAATTTTATTTTATAAATTGATTTTATAATATTAAATTAAATTTATCATTCACGTAATAATAGATTTAATAATAATATAATTTGATAAAATCTTAAAATTTATGAGTTAAGAATTACATGCAAGTTAAGAATTATGTACTTTAATATATTTTAAATTAACCATACTTGTAAGGCGATGTTAAATCTTTTAAAAAAAAAACATATATTAAAATATTAGAATCTCGAAGTAAAAAGATACCGCACCTTACTAAGGTTAAGAAAATTAAAAAAATAAAAAAGTATTTAATGTGTAATTAATGAATGTTGAAAAGAAGATTTAAATAATATAATATTATGCATCTTAATTAATAAAAATCTTTCTAATTTTAATTTCTTAATTATGTCTAGATCTAACGAATGTACGAAAATTTCTTCGTATATAGCTGGACTCCATCTATCAGATAATCTATATCTTATATATATCTTAAATATGTAAAAAGTTTTGGAATATTAATAAGGCAAAAGCAGGGTAAAGTAAAGGAAAGAAAGAAGAAATACATAATAAGGAAAGTTTATAGGTTATTTGATTGGAAAAAACAACGTAGATATGCTAAAAGAAGTATGCAAGACAATGGTATTTAGTCAATTAATTGATGCATTAAAATCACTTTTCTCTACCTTTGTTCTAATTTTGGCAAAAGTTTGCAGCTATGGGATCCATTGATTGTGCTTATGTTGTTGTCATTTAAGTTGATAGGTTTGGTATTGTTTAAAATAATTTTTAATTTTTAAACATTTTAAAAAAATAATAACAATTTTATTTGAGTAAATTTTTAATAACTATTACCTTTATCTTAATTCTTCATATTAAAATTTCTATAAAACTAATCTAATAAAAATAATTAGGTAATTTATATAAAATCTTAAATTCACATCTTATTCTGATTTTTATATAAAAAATTACATAAAATTAATTATTTACATAACATTTTCATATATGACAACACCAATATGTAAATTACCATTTTCTATATCTTTCACTTTTCCATAAACTAGCTAACTTTAATATCTATATCTTTACCAAATGAAGTATAAATTTTATATTTGAATAATTCTATGTTGTTATAGATAGGGAACTTCTTGCATAGATTATAATGGTAAGGAACATCCCAACTTACAATTGTATGATCCAGAATAAAGGAAAAGAAAATTAATATAATTCTTTAATAGTAAGGACATTTGGGTCTTCCATTTAGGTCATTTTGTGCTCATGGCATCTTGTAAAAGTTAGGGTGGCCCAAAATGCTCACCCAAATGGTCCAACAAAGACTTTGTCCTTAAGGTATTGTGATGAATGAATTGAGAGAGTTTTGGGAGACATGGATAAATTTGTGTTTGTTTGGTGCAAAATTGCTAATTGAACAAAATGTTGGGGGTGTTTAGGTCTACATTTGTTGAATTTGAGTGCACTACATGAAATTTTTGGATAGACAAAATTCATAGATAAAGCCCAAAATATATTACCAAATTAATTTTATGTTGTGATCAATTTCTTGAGAAACTAAAAAATATTTAATATGTAAATAATAGATGTATATAAGAAAAATCTTAAGTAATATAATTTTATATGTTTAAACATTTTTTTTCTGTTTTTAATTTCTTAATCAAGATACTAATTGCCATAAATGGAACCATTGAGTAAATTTAATATATGTACATATATATATATATATATATATATATATATATATATATATATATATATGTTTATATGTGTAAGATCATAAATTTAATATTGTTAATTGAATTAACTAATTTCCTTAATATTGAGATTGTTATTTGGACTTTATAATAAAGACAAAATTGTTTAAAAAACACCTGTAACTTAAAAAAAGAAAAACCCAAAATCCAAAATCAAATTAACATGCATTAATTTATGCATGTTTGAGATTGATCTAAAACCAGTTATAAGCTTACACGAGTAGCAATATTTGAATTTGGAATGATCCAAATGATGAAGGTGACTGGTATGTGACTAGGTGGAATTTGGATAAGAAGATGAAGATAGCCAAAGAAAAGTGATTGGAATTGGAACTTAAACTTCAACGTCAACACCCACTTAGATATTTTTACAACGAGTGGCTTCTACTCACTTCTCCAATTTTTATTATTCCTTTATAATAAAATAAATATAATAACCCCCTCCAAACTCAAATATAATACAAATAATGAATCATATATTTAATTATTCTGATAACTCTTTTTATTTCTAGTATCAAGTTCTTGTAGAAAGTAGTTTATGAAGAAAAAAAACATTTTCAATTTTGATAACTAAAATTAAAAATTTATTATTAAATATTTTTCGTAATTAATACATGAGTTAAATAAAAAGTATGGAGACCACAATATTACTTCTAATATATCTTATCTATGAGAAATTATTATGTATTATATATTTAAAATTTCAATTAGTTTCTATATGATATATGATTACATTTTTTTATTTTATATTAATTACATATTGCAGAGGACTTAATCAAGACTGTGCTAGTAAATTATCATATAGTAATTTGAGATTTTTTTAAAAAAATTAATCATTTCTCAAAAAATGATACACTAATTAAATTCAAACTCAAGTCTATAAAAATATAAATCTAATACTACTTATAGAACTAAATTAATCTGTGGAAAATATCTATATTTGATATTATCCAAATACATTTTCAAATAGATACATAATTTGGGAAAAGATCTAAGAAAAAAAAACTAAAATAATCTTGTGAAATTAATCTATACACTAGAGTGTTTCCATGAATCACAACACAAATAAATAAATAAAAACAGATAATTTACAAAAAAACAAATAAAAATAAAAATATATAAAACCCATAGATTAATGCTATTGTTTTGTTTCGTTCTTTCTCTCTCACACAATCTGGGAGCCACACACAACGCTAAGTCGCAAACTATTCTCTTTTCTCTCTCTCTCTCTCTCAACTAAATCTCCGGCAATGACCACTCAAGCTTCCACCTTCGCCGTCGCCACCGTTCCCTCCGTCGCCACCCCTCTCCGCCGCCGCCGCAATCCACTCGTTGTTCGAGCTCAAGGTAGAATTCTTTCCACTTCTTTATTCGTTCCGGTTCGATTTTTGACGACCCAATTGGACTTTACTGCTGTTCCCCAATTATTCTCTTGTGGGTGTGTATCTTTATCACTGTGTCAACCACAAGGTGTTTGTTGAAATGCTCTCTTACTAAGTCCTGAAATTTGGACTTTTTTTTCATTTTTGTTACTAAAATTAATTTTTTAACACTTGAATTGTGTTTTGATGTTGAGTTTTCTGGTTGTCAAATTTTAGTTTTTTGGCTTTTGACAAAAGTTGAAACGGGTAGAATAAAGTGTTGTCAGCTGCACATGCATTGCATGTGCTTACTGTGGAAGATTTTATGGGAAGTATAAATTAGGGGTTTTTTTATTTTTTATTTTCAAGAACTGTATTTTTGTTTTCAAAATGCAACTAAACAAGGTGAAGGGAGGTGCGAGCGAGGCAGAGAGGAATAGAGGGAGTGGTTGAATAAGGTGAAAATAAAAGAGGAAGATGAGAAAACATCTCTCAGTTGTTTCTTGTTTTCTTGTTTTTCTTTAAAACACTTATTTTGGAAACAATTCTAAACAGTTAATTGATCTTGAATGAGAAATTGATTGCAGAGTTGTGTGAAAATTTTTTAGAGAACAATTGCTAAAATAAAGAATTGAGAAGGAATCAAAGATACCATTGGTTTTTCTTTTTCTTTTTTTAAGATAAATTGGAAATTATGACCCCATCTTTATGTGTTTTATTTCCTTTTTTTTATTGAATGTTAGTTTTCTGTTGTGTAATTTTGTAACAGTTGTGCTTTGAATTTGATGATATGTTGTTAACATGGCATTTCAATAGAAATTATTTTCTTGTTATTTCAGCGGAACCTTCCGATAAATCAGTTGAAATTATGAGGAAGTTCTCAGAGCAATACGCCCGTAAGTCAGGAACATACTTTTGTGTTGACAAGGGAGTCACTGCTGTTGTTATCAAGGTACATCCTCTATCTTTGGCATATAATTCTCTTATTACAATGAATACATATTTTCCCTTGTTGTTTGAGTAGAGGCCAGAGGGAATTGCTAAATAACAATTTCATAGTTTGATTTTGATACTCCTTTAGTTGAAGATATGAATCTTGGGGCAGTAAGTCCTGCAATGTCAAGAAGTTATGCAGTTTCATAAGAAGTGCAAGTCATGGGAGGTTCATTGATGCTGGAATTCGCATTTCCATATAAATTAAAATTAACTGTTAGAAATTTCTAAAGGGTTCACCTCTACTTGAATTTAAGCCTTGTGTGATATGTACTTGTTTCAGTGACATGTCAGGTGCACCTTCTCTATTTAAAAACTGGAGAGCTTCTGTAGGGGTTATGGATTGTAAATTTTATTTATAGATAAGACCAGGGGACATTATTTTTCTTGTTAAAGAAGCCTGAAGTTGGTAATGAGTACTAGTTTTCTTGTCAAGCTATGACAATTTTACAATCAGGATTCATAAATAGGTGCCCCAACCCTCCAGTTTCCCCTCTATCCATTTTGATACGTTTGGGAATGTAGAGGTCTTGAGTACAAAATTGCTTCTGAGGAAAATGCTGGGAGGTATCAATCAAAGCTAGTTTGGTAAGCTGAAGATTGGCCTTGACTATTAGGTGTTTCTAATGTAGTATGTTTCTAATGGGAATCTAAGGTTCTTGTAAGATTATGTAAGAATTGAAATGATAATTAGACATAATTTAATGTTTTGAATGGAAAACGATAACCTACTAGCCTAGTAAGTTTTGCACCTATTGCAGAGATAATTGTTTTTCTTTTGTGTTAAATGAGTTGTTGAGAGAAAAGGAGATTGGTTGATTTTCTATGATTGAAAATCAACCTCAGCTTACTTCTCTTAGATAATGCACATGATTGCATGTTTTAAATCAAGATTTTCTAGGGTGGTTTTAAAATTTTTAGGTTTACAAGCTGCATTTGCTTTTTATTTTTTCTTATACACACTTCGTTAGCTCAGTACTATAGTAAGAAGAAGTAACAACATGGGCTGTCCTCAATAGAGAGGAATGGATCAAAGCAGCAGACTGAGCTGCTTGTAGAGGTGAGGAGAAATAAAGAGGGTATTGGAGGAAAGGTCTGCACAGGCTGAGAAATTTTAAAGCAGATGCTATTGAGGTGGTTAACTGATAGGCAACCTGGCATGTACTGATTTTTATTTTTTTTTTTTTTTTTTTTTTTGGGGGTGTTGGGATGAATTTGATATCATCACCAAATTAATCATCTGGGGAACAAGGGAATTAGGCAATTGTACAGGCTCCCATTGCCATAACATATTTAGGTTTGGGCATTTGTTCATATAATCGAACTAAAGAGGGAGCCATTTTCATGGTTACCATGCCTGCTAATTGTCAGGAAAATTTAGGTGAAGCTAGAAGCTCTGTTTCCATTTGGCACCTTTGTCTCCCTGTCTTTGTGTATTTCTTTTTTCTTGCTGTTCTTTTTTCTTCTGTAATACCAACCTCTATTCTATCACTTAGAATGGCTGATTTCTTTCAGAAACTATGTTAGTATCACGACATCTTAGTAAACTCAAATGATATAACTTCTTTGGAAAATTTGAACAGTACTAAGTTGACATGTTGAAATGAAGTTGCATATAGTCTGGCAAAGAGTTTCCCAGACTGTGATTTGATGGGTTATATTATATTATTCCTGTAATATAAGACACTTCAATTCAGTAAATGGTATGAGACTAAACACATGTGTCATACGTCCATAAATCTAAAATTGGAGGTAGTCATTTTCTTGATTAACTAATGTTTGTATTTTTCTATCTCGGAACAGGGATTGGCTGACCATAAAGATACGATAGGCGCACCACTGTGTCCTTGCCGGTAGATACTTGTTCTTTTAGCTTGTCAAGCAGAATTTGTCTGCATACTATAGTTCTGGCTGTGTGGCTGCATAGTTTGATCAGTATTGATGTCTTCTATCTTTCCAAATCTAAGCCCAAAATCATTGTATTTTAGGCATTACGATGATAAAGCTGCTGAAGTTGCACAAGGATTTTGGAATTGCCCTTGTGTTCCCATGAGAGAGAGGTATGCATATCTGGTATTACTACTTGAATAAAATATGCAGTTTATCATCTCATGTTAATGATGTTATCAAGTTTGAAGCTCCTATTGTAATAACCAAGTTTTGTCACAATACAAGCCTATGTTTGTTTAACCAGTAGTGCCTATTTGGCTGTTTTAGTTATACCTGGTGGTTTTTATGCAATAAAAGCCCTTGTGTATTTTGTGTTTTCTTATTGTCAAGAAATATGGATGAGAAAAAAACTTAAGCCCCAAATTTCCCACCCTGGATATTGATTTTGAATTCGTGATTTTGTTTGATAGGAAAGAATGCCACTGCATGCTCTTTCTCACGCCTGATAATGATTTTGCTGGTGATGAACAGGTAATTCTTTAATCCAATTGGTTCAAATTTTGACTTTGTCATGTTGGCTGCAAGTGCTATATGGTTTTACTCCTTCATTTAACACAGACATATTTTGGTTAGCTATACTATTTTTTCCTTACATTAAATTTGTGTTCTTGCCCTGCAGTCTATTACCTTGGACGAAATTAAAGAAGCAACAGCCAATATGTAACACAGGTTATTGTGTATTGAGTTACTTGTTAGTTGTTACAGGCTGTATGTTTTGAAAGACAAGTGAAAAGAAAGGTGTAAGTGTAACGATGTGTAGGTATATTTGTAATTACCGAAAATCAGATGTAATATTTCTAATTGCATTCCTCTCACTCTGTATTACAAATCTCATCAGAACATCATTTCATTTCTTGGCTGCGGAAGAAAAAAAATTCCTGCTATGTAACTTGTTTTTTGCTTTACAACTTTCAACTAGTTTCATATCTCTACCACTAAATAATCAGGAAAAGCAACACAACCGATGAACTGGTTTTAAGAGAGCAAATCATTGTGATTTCTTTAAGTTTACTTGATACTATTTTTTTATCTTTTTAATGCTTAGGGAAACTTTAACGTACATATCTTATCCAAAATCTGAAAAATAAAATATGATTGCTTAATGTTTTTTCATCATTGGAGAAAGTTTATTTGGTATGTTAGGTTGTTTAAAAATAAGAATTGTGTCTTACTACGATTGCATGACAAGGAAATCTTTTCAGCATTTGTATCTAAATAAGGATGTACATTGCAAAGGTGATCTTATGGGAACATTGATGTGTTCTATATACCACGAAATATAAATCAAAACAAATCCCAGTATCATAGTTTATGTATGAATGTAAATTTGAACATTCAAAATGTACTCGAAAGCAATACTACATTGCCATCAAACAATTCAAGAATCATAACATACACAACAAGAAATTATCATTCAATAAGCCTTAACAGAAGGAGTGCTAGGAGGTGAAGAAGATCTAGCATTAGAAGTCTTGGCACAATCTTTTTCAGCCCTTTTAGCCAAAGCAGCCAAAAACCGATTGTTCCATCCACCCTTAGCAACAGAAGATGAAGAAGAAGCTGAACCTCCTCTGCTACAAGCATGATCAGCAGCAAAACGGTGCTTTAGGCACACTTTGATGTTGCAAGTTTTACAAGTATTAGTGTTAGAAAACGTCAAAACTTCCTTGCAGCGTTTGACAGGGCAAATAGGTTTCTTCTTCTTTGCAGGGTCACAGTTACCAGACTTGTTGTGCTTCTTCAAGATTGCTTCCTCGTCTTGTCCGACATAGCCGGTGATCTCAATGGACATGGAACATGTTTCACAAACAACTACTTTTCTGCTGTTGTGGTCGGATTTTGGGCACGCATGAGACTTGTAAGATCTATGTTCCAAGCAAAATACCTGCCATTGAAGCCATGTTATTGTAGGTCATGTCAATATTTACAACCACTTCAGATTAATTTAATCATCTAAAATTCATTTTGATTACAAATTAGTTTAAAGATTTTACTTCCCATTATTCGATTAAAAATCACCTTAGTTATCAGAATGTTTGAACCATCTTCAGACCACATTCGACACCAAAACTACCTCAAACAACTCAAATGATGTAAGAAGCTACAATAAATGCACATCAAAGTGACTATATGACACTTCAAGGTATCATTTTATTATTGACAACAGTATAAAAAGTTGTTGACATTATGGATACATTTTGATTAATTTCTTCAAATAAAATACTTCACATATAATTTTTTATCAGAAAATCAAGCTTTGATATAAAATTCATATCCTGATGTAAAGAGGTTTGTTCTTTCAATTTTAGTCCAACATGTTTTAAAATTGGTCTATGAATAATATTGGTCCCATTTCAAATAACACAAGAAACACAACAATAACATTAATTATAAGAAAAATTCTATGATAACAAACAATCTTAAGAAAAACTCTAACTTTCTTCTCTAAGTCTAAAAATTCAGTTACAAGCCTAACTCAACCCAGAATTAATCCAGAAATAGAATTGTGTTTAATATGGTTTTGTTTGCAAAGAAAAATACCTGTTTGCAACCGTCACAGGTGAAAGGAAGAAAATCAAGCTGGTTGCAATGGCGGTGTTGACAGTGTTTACCCAAATCTGGAAAAGCTTCTGTTCCTCCTGAAGCCATGAATATGTAAGTAGTCTTGAGAGAATGAAAAATTGAATATGAATTATGAATTATGATGAAATGAGAAAAGAAGAAAGAAGAAACGTGTATATATAGGTTTGGTAATGGCTTGGTGCCTAAGTCAGCGTTTGCGTTACAAAAGAACATTCTAGTTCCAATTTGTCGGCTACGCGCTATCATATTTTATCTGTGTTTCTCTCTTTTCTTGTCTTTGTTTAGTACTAACAACAACTTACTAGTTATTACATTGTGTCTTCTTTTTGAATGACAATTTGTTTTTTATGTTTTTATTTCATAAGGATAATATTTCTTTTATTATTATTTTATCAATAAATATAGTGAAATTTTACTCTGTACATTTTACTAAATAAAGAAATCCAGATTGATTTTATCTGTGTAATGAAATTCTAGGGTAAAAAATTAAATTAATTTAAATTATTACTGTATATTTTCTCTTGATCTAAATATAATTAATGAGAAATATTTGAATTTAAATTCAAGTAAATGTTAATGATTTTTTGTCCTATTTAATAATATGATTTATTGAATGTCTTTCTTCTTTTTTTTTCATACAATTTTCAATTAAAAAAAGTTGAAATTAGTTGAATGAAATTATATAAACCAATTTTTTAATTAACTAAATTTATTTATAATTGATTATGGACACAATATCTTCCAAGTTCATGTTTCATACCTTCTACATTGGGTTACACACCCTTTTCTCCAACGTCCAAATAGCTCCAAAATTACATTAAAAAAAGGATATAGGCCCAGTTTTGTTCACCTGTGACTTAAACCCATATCCTAAATTGTTATGGTCCATTTAAGTTTGTTAAATTGCTATTCCAACCTCATTTTTCCAAGCTCACCCCTTTATTCTATCATAGTTTATTTCAATAATATATAATGGAATATAAATTTTGTAATATATCTACCAAAATACAATGGAACTTAGTTTGCATAATTTATATGGTGTAATATATCTAGAACCATCTGTAACATTCCACTACATATTTTTTCTGAAAAAAATTATTAAAATATATAAACAAAATGGAAAACTGGTTCTGATCACTAAAGAAAAGGACAAAGGGTGCTTGAGTACGAGGTGAACTTAGTGAAAAGTGGGAGTGAAAATAGCAATTTTTTTAATTTTGTTAATCCAAATCCTTCTTCAATGGCAGTTACAATTTCGGCAATGGTATAGGTCTGTTTGTTTATTTTTTTTATTATTTTTAGAAAGTACTTATAAAAATGTTTTATTAAAATTATTTATTTAAGAAGTAGATTAAACTTGCTTCTTTAAAAAAAATTACTTTTTTTTTAAAAAACAAAACCAATTAAATCAAGTACATGAAAAATTACTTATTTTATTACATTCAACGCTCGTTGTTGTTACAACATAGTGAATACCACATGCTTAAACACCTAACATATTTTATTTTGGCATCTTTATACATTCTTTGTTGTTGCAATATAATAAATACTCCATACTTAAATGGAACAAAGATGCAAAGAAATATCATATATTCATTGTGTTGTGACTTGTGACAACAACTTTATTTCTCTCCAACACATCACTTATTTCTATTATATAGTAAGAACTATTGTAATAAAGAAATATATAAGAATAAATTTATGGTCCAATTCATTGAAGTTTCTTCTTCTCTTCCCTCAGCAAATATAGGGTACATGCATGCTAATGATCCGGGTTTTGTTTCTATTGAATCCTAACTCTCAACATCAAAGACTAAGTAATAAATTAATGATACAAGTTTTGCTAACTATCACTTTAAAAAGTACATAACAAATTGATAAATGTTTAGAATAGAGATTTCTTTTTATTCTTGTAAAGTTTAGCATAATAAAGGTATATGATAGACACCATGTATAGGCATAGCCAAGTCAAATTTGTTTATGTCTTTTAATGTCCATATCTTTTGCTCACAATAACCCCACATTCACGTAAGATGTATAGAACAAACCATTGGCAACAAAGCAAGATTCAAGCATGTTTGGTTTCCATCAAAGTCTAGCAAAATCCACACCCAATTTCTATGTCCATATAAAATTCAAATTAAAGTTATATTAATAAATTTGAGAAATAGTATTTGCATGATATGAATAAACATAAAAAAATAATATAATATTTGGAGTATGAAAGATTCGCCTAAATTAATCAAGAGTTTTTCTAAAGAAATACAAATAAAAACTTTCATTAAATTTTTTCCAGGTAAATAATTTAATCGCTAATATTTAAAGAGATTTATGATACATTTATAGCTAATTTGCATTTCTTTTATTCGTAAGAGCAATAAACTAGTTTTCGATGTTTCTAATTGTACTATTAAATGATAAAATAGATATTTTAATGGATAAGATTTTATGAAATTATTTCAAAATTAAAAATAAAATAAAATTCTACACATTAATGTCACAGAACCACCACCACCTCTGAATAAAAAAAAAATGCAATGAATAATAATATTAATAATAAAAAGTATCCACCACAACCTGGTATGTGAAAAGTTCACACAACTAAATCAAAAAACAATAGTGACAAAAGATGAACAATTAATTGAAACATGAATTATTAATTTTATCACGTGGCGTGTGGATCCACCCAATAATTAAATTTTTGGCACTTATAATGTGTTCTAGGTTGTAAATGTGAAGTAAGACAGAAGCTTAAGAATTGGTTAACACACACTTATGAATTCACTCAAGGAAGAACATGTTCAAAACCCTATAAATAATTGTACCATGTAACGTAATGTAAAGAAAAAGGTAATAAAAAACACAATAGGGTTTGAGAACGTGATTGTGGTGGGGCAAGAAAATGCAAAAGGTATCAATCACTTTTAGTAAATAAAGTTATATATACAATAATATATACAAATATTTCCAGCCAATTACACTCATAAAGATCCATGTCATGGTGCTTAGTGCAACCTAGACTTAGCTATTAAGATTGCATTAAATAATGATACAATTTTCTCCAAGCCTTGTATGATAAGATACCATTTGATGTTTTGTGTCCACAATAATATATGAAATAAAATTTGATTCATCACTTGTTCCTTTCTTGCACCAACTTTGTATTCAAATTTTTTACATTTGGTTTTGTTTTAAATTTTTTACGAGGAATAATCATATTACTCTAAAAAGTTAACTTTAAAAGAATTATTGTTTATTTGTATACTTTATTTTTATAATCTAATAATCAAATTAAATTACAAGAAAATAAAAGATATGGATGAAGATAAAAAATTTTAAAATTACTATTTCAATAAGTTAATCTCTCCTCTTCTTTTATATATATTTTTTTAGTTGTTGTTGTTAGTTTTTTAAATGTGTAAAAACTGTCACAAAATATAAGCAAATAGATACTATAAAAAAAGATAAAATATTCATACAGGAATTAAAACATTAAATTTTCAGATATTGAGATTAAAACTAAAAATTGACATAGATATAAAGACTAAACTAATTTATTTATTTATTTTGCTAAGAGTAAGTTATATATATCCTTATGGTTAGAAGCCATGAAATCAATCTCCCGAAAAAATAAACTACCATTTAAGTGATTGATAATTCTTCTCTTATTATGTAATTTTGTATAAATTTTACTTCAGAGTTAAATATAATACCCACTTAACTAATCAATTTATTTATAAAATATATATTAATATATATATTTTTTACACATTTTATGATTAGTTATCTAATCAAAAATAACAATCATGTTATATAATTAAATAGATAAAATCAAATTCATATTATATAATTAAATAGATAAAATTTGAATCACCCTTGTGGGTAGAATAAATAAATAATTAAACCTATCTAAGAAAAAACAAATTACAATTGGAAAGTTAACATGTGGGGTCTGGTGAAGACAAAAGAACAACCTTTTTATTTCACCTTTTTGTGTGATTGCGGGCTTTCCTCAAAGGAATATGTGGCTTCCTCCCCAACTAGGGTAATACCTATTTTTGCCATAATTTATTATTCAATAATGTTCCTTCAACTTTAAACAAATCAAAATAAGAAAAAGAAAAAGATTAAGATTGAAACATGGTGAGTAATTAATATTTGGAACTCAAAGCAAACGAGTAATTAACTATATATATCTTATGACAATTTTGATTGTATATATTGGCATCATGAAGTACTATGGAACCATTCTTTGACTGTTCAAAATTACATAAAAAAGGGCAAAGTTGTTTTAACCTAATAAAGGTTGTAAGTGGATAACTTTGAAACTAGAAAGGAGTCTTGTTCTATTGGCTTGGATGGATGCATTTGTTCTAATCTCTTCACGTTGACATCAAATGTTGGACCATTTCGAAGTTACTTTAATTTACTTTGGTTTCTTCTATTCCAATATACATACTCTCTACATTTTAAAGAGAAATGTAAACATGCAAACATATAACAGAAAAATAATTTAGTTACACCGTGTGCATAAAAGAGTACACCTATAAGAAAAGTTAAAAAGAGAAAAATTTATACAGATAATAGGTGATATAATTGATAAAAATATAATAATAATAATAATAATAAATATTTATAAAAATATTTAATATTTTAACATGTCTTTATAACAATATTACACTACATGTTTAAAGTGTACTTGTCATTAATTTTGTCGCAGTTAATTAATAGACAAGTAATTACTTGTCATTAATTAATCGTAGTTAATTAGTCAATTTATTTAAAATATATATATTTATATCTATATTTCTTTTATTAAAACTTTTTTATAATTTATAATTAATTAGTCATAATTAATTAGTCAATTTATTTAAAATATATATATTTATATCTATATTTCTTTTATTAAAACTTTTTTATAATTTATAATTAATTATCTAGTTAACTATCAGATATTTTTTTTACTTTGTTTCAACAAAATCGAAATTGACGAACATGATTGAAGATTTAATTTTGACCAACTTAATTACTTTTGCTTTACATCAAAATAATAATAATGAAATCAAAACGCTCACGAAGATTAAAATATTATTATTATTATCATAAACACCTACGTGAAAATAGTAAAACACAGAATTTTGATTCTACTGGTGGTTTCTACTTTCAAGTGAGATTTAATGCTTCACCTTTTCTTTTTTATAGCATAATATATGATAGTGAGATTGATCTTCACCATTCCCCTATTTTTATATTACTCTATTCACATTTATATTATTATCTTATCTAAACCAAACTACCCTTAACATCATTAGTTACATTGATACACCAAGGTAAAGCTCAATGCATTAATGTTTTGACGTTTCTCTGTGGCATCATCATCACTCACTCACCATAACTTTGCCTTTGACCCCTTTCCAATTGGGCAGATTTTCCAAAAGCAAGGGAATCAAACTTCTCAGTTCTCACCCCTAACAATCCCACACACTACCCTGCAACCTCAACACCAAGCAATCATTTCGGTCACACACACCTTTCCTCTCTACTCTTCAACTCTTCAACTCTTCAACACTCTCCAATTCACCTAAAAGGCTAAAACAAAACACTAGATTTAGCATCCCCATGGAACTGAAACTCACAAAACAAAACCCATTGAAACTCTATGACACCCTACATGTAACTGATCTCTCACATTGAGAGAGAGGGCATAAAGGCTAAAGCCATAACCTAAACCACCCCATGGAGATTCAACGAAGCATGAATCAACTCACGTTACACAAGAAATGGCCATCATCATCACCCAAAAAACCCCCAAAAGAATCCGAACCAATAACCACCACCACCACCACCACCACTCCAAAGCTCAAATGGAAGAAAATCTTCTTCCAAACCAAAACCAACAAAACCACCAAAACACAAACCCCACCAGAAGAATTCCTCTGTCCCCTTTCCCGTTCTCTCATGTCCGATCCCGTCATCGTCTCCTCCGGCCACTCCTTCGAACGTTCCTCCGTCGAAGCATGCAAAACTCATAACCACACCCCCCAACTCTCTGACGGCACCACCCCTGATTTCTCCACCATCATCCCTAACCTCGCTCTCAAATCCGCCATACTCAAATGGTGTCACACCACTCACACACCCCTTCCACTTCCACACCCCAACAACTCCAACAACCTCGTACACACCTTAATCTCCTCGAACACAAACCTCGTCCAAACCTTAAACTCTCCAAACAAAAACCTCGACAAAGATTCGAATTTGAACAATACTCAGAACTCAAAAAACCCACCTTTGAAGAATCGTTGTTGCCACCGCGCCGAAACTGAAGTACCCATAAGACCAACACACTTGTACACAAGTTCCGAGGAATCAATAGCATCAACGCCGCCACTTCAACTCACCACGCGCCCCAGTTGCTGCAACTACTACTACAACTACTCTTCACCATCGAGTTCAGAACTCGAACCTTCATCAACCCCAGAAGAAGAAGAGATAATGAAAAACCTCAAAAACCCACAACACAGTGTAATCGAAGAAGCGCTTATCTCTCTGAGAAAACTCACGAGAACGAGAGAAGAAACACGGCTTCAACTATGCACCCCACGGTTACTCTCTGCGTTACGTTCACAAATTTTATCCAAACATGTCAACGTTCAAGTTAACGCTCTCGCGTCATTGGTGAATCTCTCGTTGGAGAAGAGTAACAAGGTGAAGATCGTGCGGTCAGGAATGGTTCCACCGTTGATCGAGGTTTTGAAGTTCGGATCACCTGAGGCGCAGGAGCACGGTGCAGGCGCGTTGTTTAGTTTAGCACTTGATGATGATAACAAAACCGCGATTGGTGTATTGGGTGGTTTGGGTCCGTTACTTCACACGCTCAAATCGGAGAGTGAGCGCACGCGCCATGACTCAGCTTTGGCACTTTACCATTTAACATTGGTGCAAAGTAACCGGGTCAAGATGGTTAAACTCGGGTCGGTTCCGGTTCTATTGAACATGGTTAAGTCGGATCATATGACGGGTCGGGTTCTTTTAATTTTGGGGAATTTGGGTTCCGGGTCGGACGGGCGGGCAGCAATGTTGGATGCGGGTGTGGTGGAGTATTTGGCAGGGTTACTGAGTGGGACCGAGTTGACTGGGTCGACTCGGGAGAGTTGTGTTACGGTGATGTACGCGTTGAGTCACGGCGGGTTGAGATTCAAGGCGGTGGCGAAGGCGGCGGGTGTGGTGGAGGTGTTGCAAAAAATGGAGAAAGTGGGGAGTGAGAGGGCAAGACATAAGGTGAGAAAGATATTGGAGATGATGAGGGCCAAGGAGGTGGAGGAGGAAGATGTTGATTGGGAGGAGTTACTTGACTCGGGGTTGGGTTGTCGGACTCGGAGTCGACTCGGTAGCGGGTTGGACGAGTCGTCTGCTAACTCAGCTGAATTTTGAGTATACTTGAATTTATTTTTTTTAATGTAATTATTGTTTTTTTCTTTATATATAGTAAGTTGCTTTTAAGTTTCTTTTGTTTCTTTTTTTTTTGAAAAAAGAAATAAATAAACTTCATTGTTTTATGATTTTTGAAGTTGGATGGAGATTTGGTAATGAGACTTTGTTTTTTTTTTTTTTCAATTTAATTTATGTGCATTATCAGTGTAAATAATTCTGCTTGATTATATTTTTTATTTATTCATTATCCACTATTTTAATAATGCAATTTTATTTTTTATTCACTTAATGTTCAATATTTAGTAGAGATATTGATGTCCCATTTTATGTAATGTCATGTCATGTTTATTAAAATTGTACAATTAAAATAATAAAATCAAATTTGTGGAAAAAAGAGGGAAAAATGAAATTGACCCATTATAATTGAAAAAATAGGATAAAAATATAACTAATAAATTTTTTATACAGTCATTTAGTGGGATTTAATTATTTTTTTCACATCATTTCTATTCATTAATATGGTGTGATGAATAACTTCCTATTAAATGTCTATAAAATTATAGAGATGGACCATATATGTATATGAAAACTTCCATTTGAACTTTTTTAGGTTTAGAGGGATGAAAATAGAGAAGGTTTTTCAGCTTAAATGAGGGGTGTGGGAGTTAATTGTTGATCAGTTTTACGTAGGGGGCGAAATAAAGGAAGTTGATGCTGTTGTTGATTGAATAAACGAAGGGGAAAGAGTAATAAAGTTGGTGATTTTTGAAGCAGAAAGTGCTGAGGGAGCGTTGGTGTATATGCTTGTGTTTGTGCTACCACTTTATTCCTTGTTCTACAGACTGTAGCTTGGGTGTGTACCCTTTTTGTGTTATTGCCTTTTCTTTTTTCTCTCCTTTTGCACACTCAAAACTTTGGTGTCTGAATATATTTTAAGCTCACATTATATTATGTTTTCATTTTCATCTCCAACTAGATCATGAGTTGGAGGTAACGCGCAGGAATATTTCATGATGTGACCAGAATTTGATTCTTTGATCCTCACTTATTATGGACATTATTATTACTTAGCTTTATACTAATGTTGCATAGAGAAACTAAACTAAGCTGAAGATTAGGTAAATGGGAAAAAATTCTAAATGGACGAATTTGCCCAACTAATTTCATGAATGATTTTGGTTGGAAAATGTTGTTTGGTCAAAGTTATAAACTACAATTCCAAAATTACAAAAAAAATTTACAATTTCGTGTAGACTTAACATATGAACTAAAGTCGCGAAAGCATTTGTGACTTCATGAATGAATGACACGTGATAAGAGTTGTGCTTGTGTGACATGTTCACATGACGGAGTTGTACCATCTATTACAATTTCAATAAAATTAGATTGTGACTTCCAGAGAGAGTACTACGTGTTAGACATATTTAATTCACTTCAATATGACAAATAAGTAATTTTTATCGTGTGTCAAATTCACATTTTTTTCAACTTTAACCTAATAACACGATTTTGATAAATTTCTGACCTAACGATTCACGTAATTAGTTCATTGAATTAGTCTTTTTAAAAACTTTTTTCCCAGGTAAATTTATGAAATTTAACTACTAATTAGACTGTGAAGGAAGCTGTGCATATTAATCATTGCTAGAGTTCACGAGTCATTAGTGTCAAATGGTCCAAGTTTTTTATTTTTTCAAGTGTAGGCCTCATAATTATTTAAATGACCAAACTAGTAAAATGTTGCATGGTTTTGGTTCCTCATAACAAGGGCATTTAAGAATTTTCCACAAAATTTTGTTCATTTCTGTGTGTTTGTGACTGAGAAAAGTCAAATAATTACTCCAGAAGAATTGCCAGCAATAATATTCTTGAGGGGATTCATGTCCCACAATTATGTTCAGTCCTTGTATCACCTTTCCTTGCCACTTTTATTTTTGGTCAAGACATTGTTGCACTTGATTCTTCTACTACTCTTGTTCCATTCCCACTCCAAGTTTTTCTTTCTTTCCCTTCCTACGTGTGTTCAACAAGCTTAATTTGGTTTGAAAAAGTAGTATTACGTTGCTTTATAACTTTTAACCATAACGGTTCGATTACAATTAAAAATAAAAATTAGTCAAAGATTCAATTTTTAGTTTTAAAAGATAAATTATCTTAATCAATCACAATTCATAATAAATCTTATATTATATTTCTCATTTTAGAATTTTAGAATTTAAAACACCCTTTACTAATAAATAAGAGAGATTTCTTAATTTAAATAAAAAATATACTGAATTTGATTTGTTTATATTAAATTATGTCTCATTAGATGAAGTTATTATTATTCATTTAATTATTACGTTTAGTAGGTATGGTATGTTATGGAGGAAAAGTTATTATCAATCACTCGACAAATAACATATGATTAAGAGTTACATCAAATTGTTCACATCCTAAAAAAAGACTCATATAGAAAGATATTAGAATTAACTCTTAGTCATGTCAGTGTATCTAAGGCTGATAACAGTGTACATACCTAGTAGAGACTGTCTGTGTACAAAAAACACAAACATTCTTCTCTCCTATTATAATTAAATTATGTCTCGTTAGACAAAGTCATCATTACGTTTAATAGATATGTTACGTCATGGAAGAAAAATCGTTGGTCAACCACTCGACAAGTGACATATAATTGAGAGGTCACATCAAATCGTCCATACCCAGAAAGAAAGAGTCATACAGAAAGATGTTAAAGTCAGCCCTTAATCACGTTAATGTATTTAAGGTTGACACCAGTGTACCTACACAAGAGAGACTAGTTGTGTACGAAAAAACACAAACTTTCTCCTCTCTCATTATAAATATGAGTTTAAGGAATATTCTTGATATTACTTCACTTCATTCTATATTTCTCTTTCACCAAACACATAACTAACTCAAGTATTAGAATGTCTTTGTAAAGACATCGTCACATTCTTTAACTCAGTCATATCACACTATAACTTCGTCAGCATACTCGAACTCACTATTTGAAGACTATTCTTTTAGTAAGAATAAATTATATTTCTAAACTTTTACAATTATATAACTGAAAAAAATTCTTTACGGGGTGAGTACTTACCTAATATCAAATGAATAAATGGTTTAATCTTTAAAAAAAATTGGGTTATTGTCTCAAACTTACCGAACTAAAAAGAAATTTTTTGCATAAGTTGATGTAAAAGATGAACTTCTCTTAACAAATAACATCGGTATACACTTGAAACCGAAATCTGCCAAAACTCTAGCAAGCATTTTCTACTATGCGAAACTCCTATTAACACATTGTTCTATACTTCTACCTAATGTTAACGTGCTCATGTTTTGTTCTCTTTGGACAAATAGACTACACAAACTAATAGGTGGACCCATGGAGCAATTGAGTAGCAACACAATTGAGGTGTGGTGATATGGAGTAGGATCATACTAACCGAAAAGGCCCAAGAAGTTGGGCAGAATGAGCTTCAAAATCATGCTGCTGACAAGATATGGGTCAGGTAGCTTCCACAGATAAGAGACTAAAAGAACATGCTCAAGCCCAATTGGCTCTTAAAGTTTATGATGCCAACCAATTGACATGCATTCTAGTTCTAGCCTCTAGGGAAGTAAACAAACCATTTCCTTTTTCTTTTTGCTCTGGTTGTCTCAACCTATAAAGTTTTATACTTTTTTACTTGATAATGCAACTAAAGATCTAATTATGGTACAAAAGCCTAATTTATGGATCCATCTCACATATGCCAGAATTATATATATATATATATATATATATATATATATAGAGAGAGAGAGAGAGAGAGAGAGAGAGAGAGAGAGAGAAAGAGAAATTAAATACAAATTATTATAAAATTATAATTTAATAACAACATGAAAGCACAAAATATATCTTTATATACATGATGTGTATTATTTTTTAAAATGGGAACCTTTTTCTTAAAAAAAATTATCTGTAAAGAATATAGTTTAATTGATAAAAAAATTATTGAATAAAATATAATAACACATTATTTTAAGTAACTTTGCAAAATAATAAATGGTTTAAAACTACTTAAAAAAAATAGTGTAACTGTCAAAGTCAATTAGGTTAGTTAACGAGTGACTCAGACTGGTTTGAGGTTTAGTTACTAAATCAAACTAATCTAAGTTTCATAACGTTACTAACCAGAGTAATTAAAATTTGTTAATAAAAGAAGTATAAAACACAAAATACACCTTAAGATTTGTGAAAATATAAAAATCATAATAAGTTTATTGTTCTAAATTCTTTTTACTAAATCTTCTAATTATTTGAAAAAATCATCAATACTCTTAATATAATAGGAAGATTTACAACAATTTTGTATTAGAAAGATTAACTCTAAACATAAAATATAACATACTCATATTATCTCATGAAATTCTAATTAATATTAGTATAACATTAATTATTATTATTTTCAATTAACCAGCTGTTAAAACCAAAATAATGCAAACTAGATGCTTTCAAATGAAGAAAATTTACATTTAAACTAACTCAATTTAGTTCAAATCCAACAATGCTGTACATCATTTTTGGAACCTTTTAACCTTTTCTTTGATTTATTTAACTATGTTGTTGGAAAGGGGAGACAAATTACCTCATTGGTCTGGAACCAACCAAACCGCGTGTACCATCACAAAGATGTTTAAGATTTCAAAAGAAATTTTAGTTTTTGGGGATGATAATGAATAAAAAAGTTTAAGATCCTGAAAAAATGATAACAAGCAAAGACCAGAAAGCATGATACGAGGTCCCACGTTAACAACATAATGGAATTGTCCAGGCTGGTTGCACATTCATCATTTGACTATACACAAAACCTGTGTCGGTTTAGATTTCGTTCCTCAATTAACGGCAATTCCAGTTTCAGATTTTTTTTTAACCTGAATGAACCAATATTCAAAGCACCCCAAAACCTTCTCAGTCAAACCTATGAAGTTACTTACTCACTTCACCATTACAGCTTAAATCTTTCCAAATTTAAAAGTTGTTACAAAGCATATCCACTCATGATAATAATAATAATATGATGGAGATAGTGTACTTATATAGATAAAATATATTTTATAAGTTCAACATGTAGAATTAATTTATATATTTAGAGGAAGATAGTGTACTTATTTTTATTTTTTTTATTTTTTATTTTTTTATAATTTTAGTCTCTAAATTTTTAATCACGTGATTTTAATTTTTTAATTCATAATTTTACTCTCCTAATATTTAAAAATATGAAATTGTTAATTATTAAATATTTAAGTTTATTATGTCATATTATGTTAACATGTAGATATTTAATGACTACATTAAAATTGCGTACGTTAATAGAAAATTAAAATTGTAAATTAAAGTAGAAGGTTGAAATGGTGATTTTTTTTTAAAAAAATTGGCAGATCTAAGTCTTGAAATTAAAAATAGGAGACAAACTTGTGGATGAAAAACTGTAGAAATACTAAAATTACAAAATAGTAATTGACAGACTAAAATAGAGGATGAAAAGTTAAAAAAACTTATTTAGAATTATTCTTTAAATGTGACTTTGAACCTAGTAGAATCCTATAAGACTGATTTATTTATAAGTTAAAAATATCTCTTATTCATAAACATTATTCGAGTCATATTGGTTGTCATATCCAACATTATTCTCATAGAAGAACTTAGGTCATAGACTAGCATATCAAATGTAAATTTATTGAATTAAATACCCACAATGATCTAACAATAAATAATATGATAGACTCAATAATAATTGTTTAAATAAATTTAACAACAATAATCCTAAAAATATGGATTACAGTAGAAAATTAATTTACATGGTAAAAATTATTTTCCATCATTATACACTATTACAACTATATATGTTTATCAAGAACAAAGAATTACAATTATATCCTTAATATCTACTACAATGTATTTGAGAAAATTTTAATTTTTTTCAACAAAAGAACTCTAAAAATTAAATGGTACTGTTTGATAAAATAATTTAAATCTATAAACAATTTAATATCTTAACCTGAAGATTTAAAAAATTTAAAACTTATGATTCTCTTTTAATAGCTTATTTACTTAAAGAAAATAAAAGTTATTTGAATTATTGAATTGATGATTAATTGTCTCAAACTAATGGGAAGAGAAAAAAATTCATAGCTAGATGCAGTTAAGTGTACGCGGCGCGCCTCTGTTGCATTAAAAACTCCTCAACAAGTGCAGCTGTATTACAAAATGCGCGTATGTGTGCACATGTGCATGTTACCATTAGCGACAAAAATGGTGCCACACTTCAGACAAAACTCTGTTTTTCAAAATCCAAAAGCATCTCTTACATTTTTTATTATTACATTGCAAATTCTCCCCATCTTTACGTTTTTTAATTGTTTAATCACATTCTCAGACCATAACTTTAGTTTATTACTCACCCTTCAATTAGCTTTTTTTTGTTTATTACATGTTCTAACTTACATTGTTTCCGGCAAAAAAAAAAAAAAAAAAGAAAATTTAGTTCTTCTATGTCAAATCTATTACCACTAGATCTTTGGTTTTAAATTGCAACTCCAAGTTACATTTTTTTGTTGGCTACATTATGTCTTTATTCCTTCATGCATAGTAAAAAAAATTAAGGACAAATAGAATATATTTCTCTTTCTTCCTATTTTATAATTTTTATAATTAATTTTATATTTTAATTATAATTAATTTTATATTTTATAACTTTTATATTTTATAATTTTTATAACTTTTATATTTTATAATTTTTATAACTGGTTATCAGGTTAAATATTGCATTTATATTCAAAGTATTTTTCATTAAAAATCTTCGCATTTAAGTAAAAATCACTCATCACAGTCATTTTCTAAATCCTTGTCTACATTTCTATTGGTTATGATAAATTTCTAAATAAATACTGATAAAAAAATAAAATTAACCATTTCCTTTTCATATCACTAATCCCCACTACTATGAGCACTTGTGGGAAAGTTCAATAAAATTTTACCACTTACTACACTGTCTAACAAGAAAATGAGCACTTCCATGACATGTTATCTATTACACTACACACAATATTATTTCCTTGCTAAGATCAATCCCACTATCCTCAAAACCAGTACAAGAAATTGAAACGAAATATTTTTATTAAATTTTATATTATTACACAAGAACTCATCTATCCAAGAACAAGAGGGCAAGCATGAACAACAATAATTACTCAAAAATACTTCATCAAAACAATGTATGTATAATTAACCTCAAAAAACCATCAAACATTCATTCACATTCAGAGACATCATCGTTATAATTACCATCGTCACAATCATAAATCTCATCATGATCATGATCATGAATTTTTTTCTCCGACAAATAAAAAAAAACAATTTTTTTTTTCTTTTTGCTTCTGAAAATCAATTAATCTGATCACACCTGCGTCTGATCTCTCCCTTCCTCCCAGTTTGCACACCCAACAAGCTCAGCTTCTGCATAGACCTAGCAAAAACCTGAAAGAATCTCTTTTCATCTTTCGCAAAACTCTCCACAAAGGGTTTCGTAACAGGGTCACTGTACAATCCATGATCCGATTTCAAAACCCCCAAACCCTTCGGAAGGTTCTGGAAGTAAACATTATCGAACTTATTCGGTGTCATTATGTCATTAAACACCGACAAAGTAGGGTTAGTTTTGTAATCCGCACACGCTTTCTCTAACCCCTGAGCGAAACGAGGGTTATAAGAGTTGGAAGAGGTAACGTTTGAGATAAATTCAGAACAATGTGAGAAACCAACGGTGTGGGCCCCACTTAGGGCAACGAATTCTTCGTCGGAGAAGCCACGTTGGGTGAAGATTTGTCTGATTTGCGACATCGGCATGGTGGGGGTGGGGAGGTGGGAAGGTACGGCGGAGGAGGAGGAGGAGCGGCCGTCACGACGGCCGAGGAAGACGGGGAAGTAAGGGCCGCCGAGCATTGTTAAGAGGTCGCGAGTTGAGGTTGCGAGGATGTCGGCGCAGGAGACGGTGTTGGGACAAGCGAGTTCGAGGGCGGTTTTGGCGCGGACGATGAGGTCGAAGGCGTCGCCGGGGAGGGAACGGTTGATGTCGGCGTCACGTTCGGCGGTGGAGAAGGCGGTTGAGCTGAGGAGGATTGAGGCGTCGCAGCCGTTTGGTAAAAGACAGTCGTGAAGGAAGAGACGGAGTGTGGCGGCGGCGGTTGTTGGACTTGCGATCTGTTTTGCGGTTACTGTTTCGCGTATGATTTGGGTGAACTGTGGACACGTGTCCTTGTAGAAATCGAGGGTGAGTTTAGCGTTTGAGAGAGAGGAGAAGCATAATGTGGTGGTGAAGAGGAAGAAGAAGAAGGAGAAGAGAGAGAATGGTGGTGCCATTGTTGTGAAGTGAATGAAGTGTGTGAGTGTGTGAGTGTGAGGGAGTGAGGGTTTTTGAGGGTGGGGTGTGGAGAGTGGTGACACGCGCTGAGGTTGGAGAGTGGGATGGTGATCACGGGATGTGTGGGTTTTGGAAGACTGTGGACATGTGTGAGCTGGTTTTTTGCGTGTAATGGATTGGCGACATCAACGGCTATCGTTTTTTAGTTGGCCTTCACACTCTATTAATTACATGTATCTTAAAGACTTTTTAAAAATGAGTTTTTTTTTTTTTTTTACTATTCAATTGTTGGCTAACATTTATAAATTATCGTGATGAAGTCTAGTAGGCTAACTTAACCATAACTCGTAGTGTCTTGATGGTTACACTCTTTAATTTAATGATAAACTTCTCTCCAACATTGAGTTTAATTAATATATGATAGCATTATAAAATAATTTTAAGTAATCATTCAAATTATAAATAAATATATGTATATAGTGACTCGTAATATATAATTATATATTATAAGGAAGATTGAAAATATAGAATAAGATGAGAAAAAAAAATTCAGAAATAGCTTTTATAATTATTATAATTCCTTATATACTTGAATCAACGTGATAAATTTATAAATTTTACCATTATTAATAAGTGAGACGGTAATAATTTTTTCTTCATTTTTATTGAACAATTTAATCCTTTATTATGTCAAAGTATTGTAATTATTGTTTTATTTTACTTATCTACACTCCCTTGGTAAAATTTAAAAATTAGTTTACTTTTATATCTATTTTATTGAATATTTTATTCTCACAATTCATATGTTTTGTTATGATTTTTTTAATTTATTTAAAAAATAAAAAATTTTAAATATGTTATTTCTACTAGTTTTCTTTTTAATTAAACATACTATTCTGTTTATTTTCCTTTCATTATTTTCCTTCTCTGGCATGTTTTTTTTCTTCTTTTCTTATATTTATTAACTCTTCAAGTTTATAAAATAATATTTATAAAATTAGGAGACTAAAACAGTTAGTCTTAAATTGGGAAGACTAAAAATAATAATTTTAAATTTATTATTAATATTCCCTTTGAAAACTAGAATTACATATTACTCTAAATTTCTTAACTTGTTAATTTTAAAAGAAAAAGACACTCTTGATTTGTAACTATAATTTGAAGTTACTTTAGGGTTTAGTTTGAAAACTTATTTCAATCTAACATTTCAACAAAATTCTCAGTTCAGAAGTCTTAATTCTTTCTCCCACGGTTGTTACTATTCCACCACTGTGTAATCTTCTACTTCTCTCTTTCGAACGGTGTTCTTCGTGGTACGTAACTCCTCTATCACCATTAAAGTTTGAAGCGTTTTTTTCTTCTTTCTTTGCGCCGGGAGCAGTCGTGTGTGGTGACAAGAAATTGGTGAGAAAAGGTCGAGAAGTGTGATTGGTGAGGAAAGATAGGGACTTTGGGTGTTGGGAGTGAGGAAAGTTTGAATATTAAATTGTTGGTGATTGTAGCCATGTGTGCATATATAGAGAGAGGAAAAAAAAAAATTGTTTACCACTGTGTGTAATCTTCTATTTCTCTCTTTCTGTGTAAATCTCTTTATCCATTTATTGATTGCTTTTGTTTAATGATTGATGGCCTCTTTTACTTGCAAGTTGCATAATATTTTCTTTCCCCTTTGATGTTTATCCATTTGGGTGCTATATTTTGTAAGCCACTTGCTAATATACTTGATGTTGTTGTATTGTAATAATCCTTTGATGAAGGCATTCTGTTTGAATATGGAAACATTAAGTTGTTCATGAGAATGACTTTTACTTGCTAGATGCTGGTAATTTGAGCTCTAATAAAATGAAGGTATTCATTCTGGGGAGATTTACTATTGCAAAGCATCTTGAATGATCCCCAGTTATGGTGTAGAAGGATAGTTAATTTTCGTTTGGATTTTGTTACCGTTCTTTGTTTTGTGCTCTTGAATTTCATTCATAGATCAATTTGATGTATATTGCTATGCTATTTGATTTGATTTGTGTGCTCACGTTTAGTTATATGATGTATGTTTCGATAAGAAATGGGCATTAAACAGAACCTGTAAAACATGTATGAGTGGATAGAGTTGAGGGGTATGGTGATTCATTTGTACAGAAAAGTAAAATCCTTTGGAAGGGGTGCTGGGTTTAATTGGATTAAGATCTAAAATGACATCTTGATTTTGTTAGGTTCTTCTAACCTTATTTTGTTTTAAAAAATTCTTGATGTTGCTCAGATTTGGGTGAGAATGTGTTACCCTTTTTCCCTTTCATATGTGTGCATGTCATCATAAATTGAACAAGTTAAACAATTATCTTAACTGTGATTTTATCGAGACAATATATTGTATGTAATTATATTACCAAGACAAATATTACTGTTTTTCGATCTGGCTTTTCTGATGTTCCAATTTGGAACATGCCTGTGTTGTGTCACTTGCTGCAAACTCCACTTGTCTTTATATTTGTTTGAGCTTTTAAATGCTAGGTGATACGGATTGAGAATGATGCGCATGGTAGAATGACCTGATGTTGTAGGTTAAATTTTTGGTTCAGAAGTTGCGCACAGTAGAACCGACCGGAAGAAAACTGACGGAACACTTAACCAGCAGGTTGTGGTGGTTAGTGAGTGCTAAGGCATGGGGTTGACGAATTTCGTGCTGACAGTGGCGGGTGTAAGTGCCGTGGTTCTTCTCCTCAGGAGTGACGTCAAGCAATCTGCGTCAATCTTCCGACGCAATGTCAAACACATTCGTAACTGGCTCGAAGAAGAAACCGCTGCCTCTTCCAAGTTAGTACCCCCTTTACTAATATTATCTATCTCTCCTCTTATTTCTGTTAAAGTTTCAATTTCGGGTATATTGGGTTACTTTGCTTTTTCACATTCATTGATTGATCTTTATTTATATTTTTAATTGAAGTTTTTTACAAGTGAGAATTGGAAAGTGGGTTTTGGAGGAATGAGATTTTAATTATGAGATTTGGTGTAAATCATTGATTAAAATATTAAGGGGTTTGGGTTTTGATGAAAACAAGCAGATGGGTTAGGTTGTATAAGTATATTTTGTTGCTTATTTTCTTGATTGCGGGTTCATTTCTATGGTTTTAATGTGTTAGTACAGCGCCATGAATTATTAAGCTTGTTTTGCTCATGTTGTATCTTCTATGTTTTTACCCTTAGCCATTTTCTCCATGTTTACCTAGAAAGTTTGTATTTTTGTAGCTCTTGTTGGGCTGAAAATAGCTGACCTTTATTCTTTTTCTTATCTTCTCTCTTTGACTTGAGGGGTTGATGGTAAAAATACAAGTGAAATATTGTTTCACCTAATAGGTATAAGGTGGTCATGTTATGGATGTAGGGTGCCTTAGTCTTGTGAGATATGTGACAAAGTTCTTAGGGTGATTGATGCGCATTAATTTTTATCTTGGTATGGGCCACTGATAATGGTAGCAGAAACTGTCCTGAATGTATAATTCTCTATTGAAAGTAGTGAGATGTTTTTATAATTCAATTTCAGAGCACCTAAGTTAATTTGTGCCTATAAATAAGCATATCTTCAATTTCATTAATCCTAGGTGAAATGTTCAAATTTGGGAAAGATAATTTGGAATAATCACATATCATTACATGTCATTTCATTGATCAGCTCCAATGTCAACTTAATTGGAAGTATTACAACAAGAAAAATGACTAACTCAATTTCTAAGCTTCTTATTTTGAAATCTTTATCAAGTAAGTACACCCAAGACGTGCTCCAAGAATCATTAATGTTACTGGTCAAATCCTCTTCCTTTGATGGCTTTGGTAATTGCTTATGATAAGAGATGATGCAACATGTGGTTGGAATGTGACTCGATGCTAGTGGTCAAATCCTCTTCCTTTGAAAACGTAGTTCCTTGAAATCTTAGAGTTAGATGGAGAAATTGTATAACTTTAGCTGAGGAAAAGATTCTTGTTTTGACTGGTCACTTTTTTCACGAGGAAAATACTTGTGCAGATAGGTCAATCTCTCATCAAACCACCTTAAAGTGTTTTTTTTTGGTGGAATTCGACCCCATATTTTATTTCTCATGAATTCTATGCAAATAGACGCGGTCTACCGTCTTTTAGATTCTTTTAGGTCTGATTTTCATGGGCTTTGGTTTCCTTCTCACCGTGCTCTTGTTTCTCAATGTTACCTTTTTTAATATATCATGGTGTGCTGTATATAATAGGTAGTGATCGGAGTGCAAACTTGGGTGTTAACCTAGTTAGGATCCCTTCACTGTAGTAATACCTCTGCATGCCAATTGTTTTATCACTAAAAAAGATGGAAAGCTACGCCAAGATGTTTATGCTGATTGAAATTTATTCTCACTTGGATCATTGAAATGTGCTTACAAGAGCTCGAGGGTAAAGTAATCAAAGCTGAAAGTCCATCAATAAAAAATTATTCTATTAATTTTTATAAAATAAAAAAGGTTCACTTATAGACAGAAGGGTCCTCAAAATATTATATAATTTAAAAACTTTGCTTGAGGTCTCAATTACTTAGGCGGCCTCCATGAATTTTACTTTGCTATAAACACTTTCACTGAGAATTAGCTATTTGGATGCATTCCCGCCCCTTTTTTTGTGTGTATTTTGCTATTTATCATGGTTAGAGAATTCATTAGAAAAAAAAAATCCACACACTTTGGCTAATAAAATAATCTTTTGAAGCGATAATGTAGTTGTACTCGTAAGGGTATGTTTTAAGTATATAAATTCATAGATTGTAACATAATTGTGCACCATCTTTTCAGGGCAACCGAGAAGGCTCCCAAAGAACTTGAATCAAAGGTTCCTCCGAAAGACATTCCCAAGGAGGACAAGCATTAATTTTTATGCAAATGATGCAAATGTTAGTGCAGTAATTTTGTGTTTTTCTTAACTGTCTTTGAATCGATACATGTTTTTGTGTATTTTCTGAAATAAATTATTCACCAGGGTCGATTGATAGTACTCTATAATGAACCTTTCGTCATATATATACACACACATGTTATAGGAGATATAAGTTTAATTTATCTCAAAAGTTATTAGGAGATATAAGTCTTGTATATATGATATCATTGATAAGAACATCATATTGAACAGGTGGATGGTTCAACTTTAATTTGTCTCAAAAGTTATTAGGAAATATAAATTTTGTAGTGTCAACGGAACTTATATACACAGTAGATAGATATTTTGGAAATGGGTTAATCTAAATTTAGGCACAGGAGGGGTGGGGTGGGTTGAAACAAATTTGTAGGTTCAATATTCTTTATACCAGTTTAGGTATTTGTACCTCTTGAGTAATATATATGTTTTTATAAAATAAGTTAATCTCAAACTGATATATCGGCATTATTTACTGTATATTTGGGTACGTAAACTTTAATGAAAGTCCATTGGCATTAAAAGTACGTTATAAAATTAAGTTTGATAAAAAAATGAGTTTATTTTAACGTGATTTGTGTTTAGATATTTTTTATTTAGAGTTTGTTCTTAAAATAAAAATTTGTTTGGATGACATTATTTAAAGTTATTTTTACTCTTGTAAAAATATTGTAAAAGGAAAATTATTTTTCAGAAGCAACTCATGCTTTCCAACTAAACATAGAAGGCAAATCCAGTTTACTGATGCAGACTTATTACTCTAACTCTTGTTGTCAATCAAGAGTGGAACAAACAGTCCTTAGTTGGGTTTTTCCCATGGAAGGGATGCTAGCTTCTCTCGATCACGAACAAGTTCAATCATGTAGCATCTCAGGTATCAAAAAGACGAGCTTCGAAATTAATCATTTATAAATCACAATTGCTATACCTTACTTTTATTTAAAGCTGTCATTCAGTAAACACCAACAAAAATATTAATCTGCTATGATTAGACTTTGAAATTATTAGAGGGCCAACATAAATAATTCAAAGGAAATCATAATCTCCTAAAGCATACTGCTCATAGTTTCTTTCATGATTCATGAAGCTTGTGAGTTTCGAATCATATGAAGTTCCTTTAATAGCTTTATACTCATTCCACCAAAGCATATAACTACTTTTTGGCAAGAAAATATCTGGCGACACATCATAGTTCTTGAGCAGCTCATAGACATACTCCTCAAACTCAACCAATTTCTGCAATGTCTCTTCCTTCTCTTCCATAGCCAGATCAAACAATTCTTTGCGTGAAATGCGAATCTCTTCAACTAGTAGCCAAACTTTCAGGGTTTTGCATGAAATGCGAGCCTCTTCAACATGTGCCCAGAAGCATGAATCACTTGTCCAAATATATTGGACGTTTCTCTTTCTTGTTCTGATTAAATCTATGTCAGTGATGGGTACATCTATACATGCTTCTTTATTGTTATTGCTCGTTGTTGTGGAAGGCATTGGTGAAGAAATAGCAACTGGGACATTCTCATCATCACTTCTAATGAGTGAATTTATCTTGTCCTCCCAGGTCGACTCTTCCTCATCAACCTTGGACCCTTGTCTGGAAACAAGACACTCATCAACAGTTCTATAATAGTAATCCTTGTCCCAATAACCATCCTCATCCTCATCCCAATAGAGATCCCAATGCTGATTCGAATCCAAACTATCTTCCATATTTCTTGTTTTCACTTCTGTCATCTCAATCCTATACCACTCCTCTAACAGTACAAAATGTTTAGGTCTATTAGTCAGATAATCTTTACCTCCATTTCTATACCATTCAGCAATAACTAGAGGTTCAACCATTCTCCTGCATATAGTACCAGAAAAGAGCCAACGAAGGTTTGCAGCTCTTTTCTTTGGTTTAATTCTTGCTTCTTCCACCAAGTTTTTCCAATAGTTTGTGAGATCGTGGACACATGTTATCACATCCAAGTTCGTTGCAGAGTCTAAGTTCTTGTAGTTGTCATAGTAACCTCCTTTTCTTTGCTCCTTCTTGTACCATTCAAGTTTGGCCATATGTATCTTAATTGAACTCAATTTAATGTATGAATTGAAAATTGCCTTCTGCCTCCTCTGATAAATGAATTTCTGCTCAAGTATTTCCATCCTCTTTGTCAGAGTATTCATATCAACGTTCTGTTGCTGCCAAGTCAAGTTAAGAAACCAGGTCAGAAAGATTTCTTTTTATGATTGCCTGATAGATACTAGTCTGACTATACATTTTGAGTCTAAATATGGCCCAATTAGAATTAGATAATTATACTTATTGAAGAAAGAGAAAATATTCACCTGCCTGCATGTTTTCAGGCATAGTAGTAAGGTCCTCACAGATTGTTTTACTATTGAGATTTTCCAATATTTTCCCATAATCAGCATATTGGAATCCTTGATTGTGGACATGGATTGGGCCTATTGCCTTGAGAATTTCTAAAACAGATTCAGGGTTCTCAAAACATGTAGAATTGACATCAGAACAGAAGAGAAAAGTTCCAGAAGGCATGTAGACACTGGTTTCAGAACTATGGTTTGCAAGGGAGAGCCTTGGAAGTGGGTCTTCAAGTGACACAACGTGAAAAAAGCAAAAATTCCAATCAGATAGATCTTGTTGCAACCTCTTGTTACCAAGAAGTGGTGAACCAAAGGTGATGCAGAATAGGTTATTCTGTCTTAAGGGAATGCTATCCAATAGAAATGTAGTGAAAAGAGAAGCAACAAATCCTCCAAAACCAAGTCCAGTAACAATCAGTCGAGTGGAACTAGTCATCTGCATTATGATTGTTAGATTAGTAGAAAGGACTTCTGAGAGCAGGAACTAAGTAGAGAATGTGAAATAAACTTTTTAAGTCAAAATTAGTTTCTAGGTAAGCTAATTCGTAGAGGTCCTCTTTTTTTTCTATTTTCTTTAGAGAAACTAAACTAGGGAGCTTCTATTAAATAGTCAATGTAAAAACTAATTTTAACTTTTAAAGAAATCTATATTGCTTCCAAGACAAAATAGCAAATTACTGCTATAAGGTTTATTCAAAATTATCCCAAACTCCCTGATGTTTTCTTTGGACGCGTTTAACCATAGAAACAACTGTTAATTGCTTCCATATTTTTTTGCTATTTTGAAGCGGTTTTTTAATGAACATGGGAATAAATTTTTTATCATGAAACCGAGTTTGTAATAAAACTAGGTATAAACTTTTTTTATTTAACACAAAAGCTATACAAATGGTTTCAACTTAAAATTAATCCCGGCTCAAAATCAACTGTGATCTCTTCTTAACTTTAACTAAACATCTTAAAGTTTATCTACAATCAATATTAACATAGAATTAATTTTGTAACATGAAATTAAACACATACGAATTTGCAAAATCAAACCCCTCATTTCAGAAAAGTACAGGTCAAGGAAACAAGAGATTTTTCAGCCTGCAAATTTTCAAACTAAAACGAGGAGGCAAATTATACTAATGACATGAGAAAGGAGAAGACTAGTACCTTGGATGACTCACTTAGTTGGATATAATTTTCTCTCAGGAGTGAAATTGCAGTGTTGTTAAAAGAGACAAGTGGAGCTTCCTTGGTACATGGATACTCAAACGCTATAATGCTCAAAGTAGAATACGGTTCTTGATAAACATTCCATGATAATAGTCCCTCTCCCACGGTTGTAACAATGCCTTCATGACTTGTTTTGATAACATCCCATGATTTTTGAAGAAGGCCAGAGCTTATCATAAAAGAAGCTTGTTCTATTCCCAAGCTAAATCTGCACCCACAAACACACAAAATCCAATGTAAGTAAAACGCAAAAAGGAAGGAGTAATGTTTGAGTTATGACATACAGAGCAGACTTGGTCATTGGTTGTGCTTGAGAAAGTTGGATAGACATGTAACTTGATGAAATAGAAACTTGTGATGAAGTGAATTCTTGACAGATAATGGTTCTGAATGAGAATGGTTATGTGTTTGATTTATGATGAAGGTATCATGTCACTGAATGGTTGACGCCATTGCAAAGAATGGGTCAATGGAAAAAGGTAAGTCATGGATCAAGGTTAAAATATTTAAGTCATCGTCAATGTTTAAATTATTTAACTGAAACAACTTGGTACTTGAATAATAAAAGGAATAATGTTTTTAATATAAATCTTGTCGTTTTCCTTTCCTACTTTCCTTTTTCATTTTTTTAGGTAAAGGATTTTTTTTTTTTGGGGAAATCGTGAAATATATATTAAACAAATGAAGCAATGAAATGACGAAGAGAAAAAATGTAAATAAAGAAAAAGACTTGTGATAAGAAATGAATGATAGCAAACCTACTATTGACTCATAGAACCGAGAGCCACTTATATAAATGTGATTGGTATGTTTGATCACAAGTATGTACAGGGTTTTATGAGAAGAAAATAAATAAAACAATTAAAATTTATAAATTTAAAATTAATTTGTAAAATATTATAATTTTAAAATATACTTGGTCTAACTTATCTTATCGGTTCTATCTTTCTTGCATAACTTTTTTTTTTATTCATTCGAGAGTTCATTTCTTTGTATTGTTTAAGTCTGAATTTCTTCAAAATCTCCTTAGCATATTTTTTTAATAAATGAAGATTTTATATTCTCCTTGTTTGATCTAAATACTAAACAAGAATGTCATTAAGTAAAGGTTTGTCATCTTAAAGATCTTCACCATTTCTTTCTTAAACTTTGTTAGAAGCATTATGTTGTTTCCCATTATAAAGAGGTGATCTACACAGAGTAAAATAATAAAAATGTCAACTCTATCATACTTAATATAAAATGTTAATTAAGCTAAACTTTAGATAAATCAGATGATCATCAATTTTGTTGTATCAGGATCTTGGGGTTTAGTTGAGCCCATAAACAACTTCTCAAGTAAATAAACCTTATTTTATTCTTCTTCTTCCACAAAGCCTTTAGGGCTGTTAACATAGATTTCTTTTTATAAGAAACCATTTAAAAAGATTATTTAACATCAAGTTGATAAATCTTCCAATTTTTTTGAGCAAGTAATAACCTGATAGTGTCTAATTGAGCAACTAGTGCAAATATATCTAAGTAGTTTATATCAAAACTCTGTGCGTATCCTTTCATTACGAGTATTGTCTTGTGTTTGTTGATAGAACCATCATCGTTCAACTTAGTTCTATACACCAACTTGACCCAATTACTTTTTTGTCTTGAGGTTTTTCCGTAAGAATCCAAGTTTGATTTTTTTGACAACAATTCCTTCATTGCAATTATCCAATTTAGACTTTTCTTAGCTTCTGCATAATAAGTAGGTTCACACACACAAATATTGCATTTTGCATAAATTTCAGAGAACAACCGGGTACCTTTTACCGAATGTAAGTAGAACGCAAGAAGGAAGGAGTAATGTTTGAGTTATGACGTAAAAAGAAGACTCGGACATTGATTGTGCTTGAGAAAGTTGGATAGACATGTAACTTGATGAAATAGAAACTTGTGATGAAGTGAATTCTTGACAGATAATGGTTAAGAATGAGAAAGGTTATGTGTTTGATCTGTAATGAACGTATCAATGTCACTGAATGTCGTGGACTTTCTTTTTTATATAATACTTGGTGCTTGAACTTTCTTTAAATCATTTCGGTACTTATTTTTCTAACAACCATAAAATAACAAACATTAGATCTTCAGATGCTACATTGACTCCTTTTATGACATTTCTTCTGTTCTGATGTAAATTCTATATGTTTTGAAAATCCTTACTCTATTTCGAAAGTTCTCCTGGCAAGCTGGCCAATCCAAGTTCAGAATCAAGAATGCCAATATGTTGATTATGGAAATATTGTAAAAATTCTCAATCATAAAGCAAATTGCAAGGACCTTACTACTTTGACCGAAAACATGACTCATCCAGAGTCAAATTCAGGACTGGCAAGTAGTATCAGTTTACAGTTGCAGGCACTAGGATTGACACATTTTTAAGAACTAGAATTATCTAGTTCTAATTAAGACCCAACTTTTAGTCATAATGTTTGACTATTTTCTGAAGAGGTTTTGAATCGTTTCTAAAATCTCGCACATTTACGTATATTCAAACAACTTGAGAAAAAGAGAATTAAAAAACTTATACAACTATTTTTATTTTTGTATATGCAAATAGGAATTTTATCGTATTCTGAAGGAGATTTGTTGATATTTCTTTAGGAAAGTGACATTGATACATACTTTGAAGTCATCAATATTATATTATTGTCTAATCACAAATTATCATATATATAAATTTATAATTTTTATAATAACTACTAAAATAATTTCTAATTGATTAACAATAGAAAAAAAAATTATACTAACCATACATATCTATTAAACTATTGCCATAAAATTTATAGTTAGAGTGATTTTTAATTAGTCAACAGTGTATGATCACAATGGCAGAGCAATAAAATTAGACTAATGATATGATATGTTGAGCTATAAATTTGTTCACAACTAGCCTGCAAGGCTGCATACACTCACTCAACTAGTGATTTCCAAGAAGAATAAGATTAAGAGTGACAGTTTACAAGGAAAAGACAATTGCAAGAGCTTCTTCCAAACTCACAAAGATAGGTAAAAACCAAGACCACCTTACCCAAAATCAACAAAGGAAACACACAAAAGATTAAAAGGTGCACAATGAGATGAACTCATAATTTCTTCTACATAGCTCAACCTTAGGGGGCATTCACTAAACTTCAGGGGAATTCATAAGCTCCCACAGTATACTTATGATCACGATCAGGATCGTTCATGAAGTTTGCTAGTTCTCGATTACGAGAAATTCCCCTGTACTGATTCCACCATTTCATGTAGCTGCTTTGCTTCAGGAAAATCTCTGGTGACACTTCATATCTTTTGAGCAATTCATAAACATAGTTCTCAAATTCAAGCAACTTACTAGTTGCCACTTCCCTCTCTGTCACACTAGAGTGTACATTTTGCAATATTTTGTATGAAAGGAGAGCCTCTTCAACATGTGCCCAAAAGCAAGAATCAATGGTTAAAAGTAATTCCACATTCTTTCTGCTGGGAACTTTTGGATCGGTTGTATTTTGTTTATTTCCGCTTGGACCGTTTGAATCAGGTGTATTTTGTTTATCTTCTTCAAGCCACTTCTCCAACACTGCATAATGTCCTGATCTTTTGTCAGTCTCAGTCAAATAGCCTTTACCCCCCTCTCTGTAGTATCGAGCAATAGCAAGGGGTTCAACCATTCTTCTGTAATTAGTCCCACCAAAGAGCCAGCTTGTACGAAATGCTGCACCTTCTCTCTGTGGCTTCATCTCTACTTCTTTAACCATCTTTTTCCAATAATCTGTGAGCTCATTATGCGTTCCACTAACATCAATATCCCATGTATTCCCCTCCTGCCTGTAGCTGTCATAGTACCCTATTCCTCCCTTTTTCATTTCCTTCTTGTACCATTCAAGTTTGGCCATATTTATCTTCATTAAATTCAATTTTTTGCATGGATCAATTAATACCTTCCGCTGGGAAATGAATTTTTCTTCTTGTACTATAATCTTTGTTTCTAGAGTATTCATGTCAATGTTCTGTTGCTGCTGCCAAGTCAATTTTGGAAACAACGTAAGGGGAAATTTTGATTTACAATTTTCAAAATACTAGTCTGATTAAACATAACCCGTGTAGCTGAATTAGATAATTCTAGTTTTTCAAGAAAAAGAAGATGTTCACGCAGATGAAGATACCATTCTGGTCTATGAAAATATGTAAGTAGGATAATTTAGTAACAATAGTAAATTAATAATTAAAAGTATAGTATATTTATATTTCAATATCTGAAAAATCATTTATTATTATTTTGATTTGAATTTGAGAATAAAATGACAATCAATGATATAATTTATGGATGAAAATAATATATTTAAGAGATTAGTACCTGCAAATCTGATGTCAATCCTAGTGCGCGCAATTGTAAACTGATACCTGTTGCAAGCACTGAATCCAGATGAGTAACGTTTTTAACCAGAGTACTAGAGTCCTTGGAAATCAGTTTATGATTGAGATTTTTCACAATGCTATCATAATGAGCCGATTGAAATTTTTGATCTTGATTCTGACCATTGATTGAGCCCATTGCCACAAAAAGTCCCAATACAGTGTCAGGGTTCTCAAAACAAGTTGAATATGAATCAGAACACAAGAAAAATGTTCCAAAAGGCATGGAGGAACTGGTTTGAGGAGTCGATGAAGCAGATGAAGAACTATGGTTTGAAATGAAGCGCCTTGGAAGTGAGTCTTTGAGTGACACAACATGTAGAAAGCAAGAATTCCAATTAGAACGACGTGATATTGCTTGTTGCAGATTCTTGTCACCAATAAGTGGTGAACCATAGGTGATGCAGAGTGGATGATTCTTTCCTGAACCAATGCTATCTAATAGTGATATAGTGAAGAGAGAAGCAATTGATCCTCCAAGACCAAGTCCAGTAACAATCCATCGAGTTGAACTATTAATCTGCATTATGATTGTAGTAATATGAGGATTTACATAAGAAGAACAATATATGCCTACAAATGCAGAAGATATATACTACTTTTAAGAACAAATTGACAAACTACTGCTATAAAGTTAATTGAACATTATCCCTAATATAATAACACCCTTAGCTAAAACTTCACAGAAAAAACAGTTGCTGCAGAAAATGAGTGAAGAAGAGAGGTAAAAATAAAAAGCTAAATGCAAGTGCTTTCAAAAGAAAAACATATAAACATGCATATTTTGAACCACCTCTAAATTCACCTTCCTAAGATGCTCTTTGTTAGAGATCCTATATCGCTTAGAGATAGAGAGCATGTTGCATGTATATTAGTGAGGAACAATCCTCATCTTGAAAGCCAGTTTTGTAGGGTTGGATTAGACCCGTAACCCGCATTTGTAACATGGTATCAGAGCATATTGTAGGATTGTTTGCCCCATTGTTCGGATTGTGCCCCATTGCCAGGGATTGGTTGTTGGGTTTGTGACCATCTGTTTGTTTATTTAGTCTCCATGTGGGGGGTTGTGTTAGAGATCTCACGTTGCCTAGAGACAGAGTCTGTTGCATGTATACAAGTGAGGAACAATCCTCACCTTATAAGTTGGTTGAGTTAGATCCATATCGTACATTTGTAACACTTATCATATGTAACTATAGTGTTCAATCCAAAAGTAAATGTGACAAGTGAGATTGATATTCATGAATGTAATATGTATTATTATAAGCAAAATAGAAAACTAACCTTCCTTCTTTCCTTTCTTTAAAAAAAAATGTTTTTAAAGGTAACCAATATGATATTTTTGTGATCAATACTAATTTGCAACATCAAAAGCTCAATTCAAAACAGGTTGATCTGTCCACACACAAATATAATCAATCAATATCTATATTTGCAAGGATATACGAAATTGTATATGCAGGTGAAACAAGCAATTGAGTACCACGGATTTTTCAGCTTGAAAATTTTCGAATTAAAACAAAAATAGGCTTATAATGACAAGGCAAAGAAGGACATGTACCTCAGATTTCAACTGATCAAGCTTCTCATAATTTTCATAAAAGATTGAAATTGCATGGTTGTCAACTTTGAAAAGTGGAGCTTTCTCGGTACACAGAAACTCAAAGTGATGGAAATTCTTCTCCGTGATGAGAGCACTTGATTCAACCAAATCTTCTTTAATATCAGAGATATTTTTCTTGACCTCAAACGCTATAATCATCAAACCTGAATCCGGTTCTCTATAAACTTTCCATGATAGTCCCTCTCCCTCATTTGGAACAATGCCTACAACATAAGACATGATAACATTCCATGATTTGTCAAGAACACCAGAACTTGTCACACAAGTTGCAAGCTCCATTCCATTGCTAAATCTGCAACCACAAACAGAGAAAAGTCCAACATAAGTAAAACTATGAGAACCATCTTTCATGTTACTTTCTATTATGAGTTTTCGTGTAAAAACTGAAACCAACAAGGAAGAAATAATGTTTCTCTTATCACTTACTTTGCAAGTCGTCTCATGGTGCTTAATTCTTGAAGTAGAGGGACAAGAAAGTTGAACTAGAAGATTGTGATGCAGTGAGTTCTTGGCAGATAATGGTTAAGAATGAGAAGGGTTATGTGTTTGATTTATAATGAAGGTATCAATGTCACTGAATGTTGATGCCATTGCAAAGAATGATCAATGTAAAAATGTAAGTCATGGTCAATGTTTAAATTATTGAAGTCTTCGTCAATGTTTAAATTATTTAACTGAAACAACTTGGTACTTCTTATCGTTTTCCTTTCCTACTCTTCCTTTTTCATTTTATGTAAAGGATTTTTCTCTTTTCTTGAAAGTCTTGAAATATATTAAGAAAATGATCCACTCGAAGGAAATTAGATGAAAAATGTAAATTCAAAGTTAAATTAAACAAATTGAAATTAAAATAGAAAGAAGCAATGAAATGGAGAAGAAAAAAATGCAAATCAAGAAATAGACTTGTGATATATAGAGCGCATAAAAAAAAACAAATCAAATAAAAAAGAAGGGTGTAGAAGTGGTTCATTAAAATGAATGATAGAAAACATACTCTTGACTCATAGTACCAATGGTCACTTTTATAAATGTGATTGGTGTGTTTGGTCACAAGTGTGTATAGGGTTTTATGAGAAGAAAATAAATAAATAAAATTAAAAATTAAAATTAACTTTTGAATTAATTAATTTATAAATTATTATTTATACAATTTCTCTCAAAGACAGGAAAATACTTACAAATTGATTATTGTAAAAACTAATTTAAAATTTTAATGAAATTTTTCTAGATAAATTTATTTAAGCATGTCAACAACTTCAAATAAGGTATTGTGTCTTATACTCCTCCTAAGTTCAATCTTACTGGGAAACATTTAAGATGTTAAAATACAGGTGACTCAAAGCATAATTAGCATCACAAGATGTACTTAACCTCACATTTATGTTTTTCTTTTAAAAAAAGGTAAGGTTAAGATGTGATTCATTAGAATCTGATCAAGACCTTGCGCACAACAGACACTATACATAATATCAGGTATACTTGATGTGTGAGATAAAGGAGAGAGTCAATCATACCTCTGTAGACAATTTGATCTACAGAGTTATCAAGTTCGTCTTTGTTCATACTAACTCCATACAAATGCATTAGTGTTTTCCTTTGTTTGACATTTTCCATTTTGAACTACTTTAGAAGATATTTTGTGTATTTTTGTTGATGAATATAAATGTTCTTCTTCGTCTGCTTGACTTGTAACCCCTAGAAGAATTTAAGTTCTCCCATCATACTTATTTCAAGTTATGGATACATCATCTTAGATAATCTCTTGCATGGTGAATCATTAGTGACACCAAAAACAATGTTATCAACATAAATTTACACAATAATGATGTCATTGTTTAGATTTTTCCTAAACAAAGTCGTGTCAACTTTGCCTCTTACAAAACCATTACTTAGGAGAAAAGAGTACAAAGTTACGGAGCAGAAACATTACACACAATCTAAAAGTATGCCTAAAATAAAACCTTTCCAGTCCAAAAATATTCCATTGTAAAAAAATGTCAAAGAGTACAAGAACTTCTACAAAAAAAAAATAATAATAATAAAAAATAAACTCACAAAAAATACTATACTCAGGACCAAATAGTAGAAAACACACTGGTGTTTGACACGCACTACCTAGAATCTAAATATGCCAATTATACAGATTTAGGATGTGGTGTGAGTGAATAAAACATCTCACTGTCTCTAATATAGGTGATTTGTTCCTCTCTTTCTTGAACCTGTCAATGTGAGATTTGAATTAACACAATATACAATAAATCCTTCCTTAATTCAAAAGTTCTACATTATTACAAATTCTTTTGTTCCTTAATCTTCTGTGTCGTCCTTCTTCTCCTTCAAACTCTACAAAATGTGGGAATTTGATTGAATTCCCTCAAACCTTCCCTTAAACAAAGGACCACTAAACATTCTCCCTTGTGAAGTCATTGTCAATGATGATTATTAGAGTTTCCATCACTGCGACAATTCTTAAGCTTCACATTGTCGTCGACATGTCATAGTTCTTATACCGTCGTTCTGATAGTTCATATCATCGGCGCACGCAACTTAGCCACACATGTTATGAAGACTTTCGATACAAAGTAAGTCCATCTGACATTCACTTAAATCCACTTTTATCATTACATCACCCGTGTGAGCCGGTTGCCAAAGTCGAGCACTTATTAGGAATAAAATCAGAAAAAACTTCACACACACATTTCCACAATAATAAGCTACAATCATCATATCCCAACAAAGTTCTCTATAAACTTACCAGGGCAAGCTTGATTCTATTGCTTAATGTGCAGCCACGAAAAAAAACAACCAAATATATGTTTAAATTGGTGTTGAAGTCTCGTTAAACTAAAAAATTATGTGTTTTAATATTAAATTTTTTGCCTAATGTTAAATTTAATTGTAAACTTCAGGTCATTGTAAACATATAAACAACATAAGCCGACATCCAACGTCAACTTTTTGTAAACTAACCGTATTAATCTTTAAAATTAATAAAATTATAAATGAGTTTTTACAACTATATTTACTAGTTTAAAATTTAATAAACTGTTTGACTTAAATGATAATATTAACATATTTTTAAGAAAAAAATAATAATAAGTGGTTATGACTAAAATTTGAAATAAAATAATTAAAAATTTTCACGAAATTATTTTAAATTTTCTTAAGACTAGGTATTAAAATTATTATTTTTTATTTGTTATATCAAAAGAAGCTTAACAAAATAATCTTAAGTTAATTTAGCAATAAGCTTATTTGAAAAGAACCAAGTCAGTAAACTAGAGTCTTGAATGGGGGTACAAAAGTACAATTGAATTTGAAGGAACACAACAGTTTCAAAGTCCTACACAAGTGGTTTTTATCTGTTAAATTAACTTTCCGGTGTTATCTAAAATCTAAAAAAAAAAATGAAATTTTAAAGGCATATAAAACTAAAACTTAATCAGAATGCATTTTCAGTACAATTTTTATTTATATTATCATCTAATCACAAATTATCATATATATAAATTTATAATATTTATAATAACTACTAAAATAATTTCTAATTGATTAACAATAGAAAAAAAAAATTTATACTAACCATACATATCTATTAAACTAACCATACATATCTATTAAACTATTGCCATAAAATTTATAGTTAGAGTGATTTTTAATTAGTCAACAGTGTATGATCACAATGGCGGAGCAATTTTTTTTGTGATTAGATAATAATATACTATCCATACATATCTATTAACCTGATGTGTAATGATCACAATGGCAGAACATTAAAATTAGACTAATGATATGATATGTTGAGCTATAAATTTGTTCACAACTAGCCTGCAAGGCTGCATACACTCACTCAACTAGTGATTTCCAAGAAGAATAAGATTAAGAGTGACAGTTTACAAGGAAAAGACAATTGCAAGAGCTTCTTCCAAAATCACAAAGATAGGTAAAAACCATGACCACCTTATCCAAAATCAACAAAGGAAACACACAAAAAGATTAAAAGGTGCACAATGAGATGAACTCATAATTTATTCTACATAGCTCAACCTTAGGGGCATTCACTAAACTTCAGGGGAATTCATAAGCTCCCACAGTATACTTATGATCACGATCAGGATCGTTCATGAAGTTTGCTAGTTCTCGATTACGAGAAATTCCCCTGTACTGATTCCACCATTTCATGTAGCTGCTTTGCTTCAGGAAAATCTCTGGTGACACTTCATATCTTTTGAGCAATCCATAAACATAGTTCTCAAATTCAAGCAACTTACTGGTTGCCACTTCCCTCTCTGTCACACTAGAGTGTACATTTTGCAATATTTTGTATGAAAGGAGAGCCTCTTCAACATGTGCCCAAAAGCAAGAATCAAAGGTTAAAAGTAATTCCACATTCCTTCTGTTTGGACCGTTTGAATCAGGTGTATTTTGTTTATCTTCTTCAAGCCACTTCTCCAACACTGCATAATGTTCTGATCTTGTGTCAGTCTCAGTCAAATAGCCTTTACCACCGTTTGCATAGTATTCAGCAATGTCTAGAGGCTCGACCATTCTTCTGTAATTTGTCCCAGCATAAAGCCAGCGAGTGCGAAAAGCTGCACCTTCTCTCTGAGGTTTCATCTCTACCTCTTCAACCATTTTTATCCAGTAATTTCTTAGGTTTCTCTGGAACTTAGTAACATCTTGATCACTTGCTGAGACACTATCCCTGTAACGGTCATAATACCCAATATTTAGATTTTTAGAAGCCTTCTTGTACCACTCAAGCTGGGCCATTTCTATCTTCATTATATTCAATTTCCTGGATGGATCAAATTTCGTCCTCTTCTGGTAAATGAACTTGTTTTCAAGTGTTTCCATCTTTGGTACCAAAGTATTCAAACCAAAGTTCTGTTGTTGCTGCTGCTACCAAATCAATTTTAGACAAAAGATTAGGAAAATTTTAAGATTACCATATACTAGTAAATTTTGACATAAAAAGTATTCAGCTACCTGTGTATCTGATGTCAATCCTAGTGCTGCCCACAACTGCAAACAGATACTCGCACGAAGTGAACTTGAATCAGTCAAGTCCTGTGGCTGTGGAGTAATGTCCTTGAAAATTGATTTAAGGTAGAGATTTTCCACAATTTTTCCATATTCTATGGGCTGAAAATCTGGACTAGTATAGTTGATTGAGTACAAGAGAAGTTCCAAAACAGACTCGGGGTATTCAAAACAAGTAGAATTTGTATCAGAACAGAAGAGAAATGTCCCAAAAGGCATGTAATCACTGATCTCAGGCTTCAGTTTTTTGGGAAGTGGGTCTTTGTAAGAGACAACATGTAGAAAGCAAGAACTCCATGTAGAACTGCGTGATATGGCTTCTTGAAACTTTTTGTCACCAACAAGGGGAGAACCAAAGGTGATGCACAGAGATCGTTTCTTTCCTGAACCAATGCTATCTAACAGTGATAAATTGAAGAGAGAAGCAATTATTCCTCCATGAGCAAGTCCAGTAACAATCACTCTAGGAGAAGGAGAGCTTTTAATCTGCATAGGAATTAGGATTGTTATATGGGCTTCTAGAGGAAGAACAATAAATTCTCAGAAAATTAAACAAACAAAAACATTACACATCAATCTCTAGTTTAATTTAGATGGAATACACTGTAAGAAAAATGATTTTCTACACTATCAATTTATCATCTAGTCATGAATTGTTATATAACTAGAAATTATTGACTTTTGTAAGTAGCTAATTTCTAATTAGTTTACGGTGTAAGGTTTAGTAAAATTAAGGATAAATTGTGTTGTAGCTCTGGCTCACTCAATTTTCGCACAAGATTGGTCTTAATCATTCTATTCTTGTATCAAATGCATTGGTCCTTGTATAAACATTTTAAAATTAAAAAAGTATTGAGGACCAAAATCATTTTAAATACTGGGACTAAAACCAATTGTGGCAAAAAATTAAGGAATCTAAAACATGTTTTACCTTATCTAAAAACATGTTTTACCCTAAAATTAAACTCATCTTTAGATTTGCAGTAACACATTTTTTTATGCAGGTCAAGTATGCAATTTAGTATCTAAACCAGTCTATAGGATTGTTATAAGGGCATGTACTGGAATAACAATAAATGCCCCAAAAATTAAAGAAACAAAGGGTGTGTTTGATTTCTATTTTAAAGACTAATTATAGCTTTCATTAAAAATAAAGATAACAGACACTAGACACCTACACCAAGCTCATGGTTCACCACATACAGCACCATTCCACTAATACTACATGGCACTATGTTGGGAGAGGAGAATACTCATATTGTGCACCTTTAAGGTCCTTGATGAAGTTACTCACTGCTTCCAGCAGTATACACTTCATACCAATACCATGGTTACCCAAAAACAAACATATAGCACCATTTCATATGACCCACACACTTCAACTAGGATTACAAAACAGAAAATAGAAAAACACAAAACATCTCCCACTGTTTGAGGTTCTCTCTTTTCAACCACTTGGAAACAACTTTCAAAACAGATTTTGGATGGAAAACTTTAATTTCTGTGACATAGAATTACTTTAGAAAACCATTTCTATAACCAAAAAGCAAGAAGAAAATCAAGCAGGTCAAATATTCAATTATAATCAAGAAGAAAATTAATTAAACTCATCTAGATTTATAGCACAAAAGTTTTCAAGCAGGTCAAATATTCAATTTATCATCTAAACCAGTCAATTATGTTTCATCTTGCAATTTTTCAGATCAAAATCTCAGAACAATGAAAAGGAAGGAACATATGTACCCTTGATTTCAACTCCTCAAGCCTTTCAAGATTCTGGCGGAAGAGTGAAACAGCAGACCTGTTAACAGAGAAATCTGGAAATTTTTTGTTACACAGAAACTCAAAGAGGGTAAAATTATCCCGCTTGAGTTCAGCAGAGGAAACCAAATATGGTTCAAGATCAAAACCCGGTTTGACCTCAAACACCACAAACATCAAATCCAGTTCTTCATAAACCTTCCAGACCAATCCATCCCCCACTTCAGGAACTATGTGGTCATCACTTGAAGATATAACACTCCATGTCTTATTCAGAATACCAGAGCTTGTCACAAATGGTGCTTGCTCAAGTCCACACCCAAACCTTAAACCAAAAGGAACAAAAAGTTAAACTATGTTTGAAAAACCATAGCAAAAATACATTTAAACCAAAAAAAAAAAAATTTTTACCCACAGATCAAATCCTTGTTTTGCTTTTATTCATTGAATTTGTATAAAAACATGTACACAACAACATTTCCAGCTAGAATCAATACATAAACTTCATAATCCAACCCAAACAAGGTCCTATGCTAATCTAAACACAAGAAAACAAAATAAAATAAGATGAAAAGTTAAAGTGACTTACTGTTGAGGTAGAGTCATGGTGGATGTGTGAAATATGAAAGCTGAAACAAAGTTAGAATGAAAGATGAAGATTAAGACTGTGAAAGAAATGAATTAATAGAGAGTGGAAACTGGCGTATTGGGAAATTCAGTGGAAAGGAACAAGAAAGAGTCCATACATTGCTAACAAAAGAATCAACGACCCCATTAACCGCGTCAACCTCCTTGTCTACGATCAAATTATTAAAAATAACAAAATAAAGTTTTAAACTTTATCGAAAGAGAAAAAATTGGTAAATAATTAAAATATATAATTTCAGTTAGATATATATATAAAATTAGTTATAATATGTGAAAAAAAAAATATATATATATAATATAATTTATATATCTTAATATTTATATATTTTAGTTATTTATTATATATTTATAAAATATAATATATATATATAATATAATTTATAAATATATAGTAAATAATTAAAATATATTAACATTAAGTTAATTAATTATAGAATGTGAAGAAAAAAAATATATATATAATATATTCTGTGAATAAATTAGTTAATTAATTACGTATATGTTATAATTAATAAATTTATTATATAATATAATTGATCATGAAATAAAGTGGTTATTTAATGTATCAATTTAAAATTTATATAAATAATTCTTACTAAATTAAATATCATGTTATATAATCTCTAAAATATAATAAAAAATCAATTAATTCTTAAATTTAGTAAAATATATTAATTCAAATACTAAATTGTTTTCTTATATTTTCTAATCTTGGGTCGTTTTCATCTTTCGAAGCTTTCTTACTCTGTTTTAATATTTATTTTCTATGATTTACCTAATATTATTGTTTATTATAAGAAAGAAGAAGACTTTTAAAGTCTCCGTTATTTATGTAAAAAAGTTCCGTAAAAAAAAAAAAAAGAAAGAAAGAAATTTCACTGCAGTTTCACTAAACGCGTTGGAGAACATCTTCGTGGAAACTAACTTTCATTCTCATGAGAATATAGTATTCTCAAAGGGAAATAAATAAATAAATATAATATATATATATATATATATATATTATATTCTTGAGAATATTTGATATCTAAAAATATATTTTAATAAATTGGAGACACAACTTTCATAAATATGTAATAAAATCTAGTCTTTAGGTTATTTTTAAAAAATATTATTAATTATATTTTTAAAATATATAAAATCAAAATAAATTTTATATTTCAACTAAAAATAATAGTTATGCTACTCACTAGTATGGAATAATTATATTTTATTAGTTGTATTTTATTAATATTTACACAATAATATCGTACTTAAATATATGCACTGGAGTTTCAAAGACAAACTTAAGGGGTTTTAAATAATGACAAAAGAAATAAATATGAGAAAAAAATAAAAATATTACAAAATATAATGTTAAGAAGGGAAAATATTTGTTGAGGCATCTCAAAATTAAAGTTGAAAATTTTTTAAATGGTTTTTGTAAACTTTTTTCTATTAAAAAAGGTTAATATATAAATAGTATTTAGTTTTAAAATTAATTATAATAAAATGAATATAATGAAAATGATAATAAATTTATTTGATTAGAGAAACAGACATTTATAGTTTCTAAATAAAAATAAAAATTTATATATACATATATATATATATATATAAATACTAATAAAATTTTATATTATACTCAAATATTATATCTAAAATAATGAAACAATATAATTATGTCTATAATACAAAATTTTAAAAGAATATATTAGCTAAAATCTAAGATAGGTACAAAGTTCCTTGGATAAATTTGGAGGCCCATTTTCATATATTAGTGTTGGCCTGGTCCAGATTTATGAACTCTTCTTTTGTTGTGATATGATTTGAAAACATCACTAAGCCCATCTTACTAAGAACATTGACCAAAATCATAATGTTACTGACAAATCCTACAAGAAAAATGACATCTTTTTAATCCATTTTATTCCAATTCAAGTCTAACAAGCAAAATTAAATATCAGATCTACAGATACGATTAAGGCTGTGTTGGATAAATATTAGCTGAAAAATAAATTGGAAAGCTAATTAGAAAATGAAAAATTAGTCAGCAATTAATAGTTGAAGGTTAAAAAAAAATTAATTTATTTGATTATAAGTGTTTAGGAAAATGATCGATTAAGATAACTAATAAGTATATAAATATTAAAAATAAATATATTATATTATATTTTTACATGATTTTTATTTATTTTTGTTGATGAGGATATGTATAATTTTATTTTTCTATCCTTGTAATTTTATCTATTTTAATTATTTTAATCAAATTATTCAGTTGTAATTATTATAATTTTTCCAAATTATATATTTTTTTATTAATTTTAAATTATATTTTAAATTAATTTTAACCGAATATCTCTTTTTTATATAGAATCTTACTTTATTTAAAAGAATAATAAATAAATTTAATAAATATTTTAAGAATAATATTTATTTGATAAATATTTTAATAGAGTATGAAAAGCTATCACCTAAAAACTAATACTTTTTTAATAAATATCAATTTTTATATAAAACACCGGACAACATTTATATATATATATATATATATATATATATATATCATAAAGCTAAATCCTATGAAAAAATCAACCTTTTCTCCCCCAATAAAAATTAAATGATAATAATTGACGAGAAGAAAATGAATTAATAACACAAAATATTAAAATTTATAATCACTAAATAATTTCCATGTCATATGTTTTATATATCATTTTAAAATTTATAATTTTCAATAACTATTACAAACAATCCGAAATTTCTTTTTACATATCATCCAATAATAAATTATTATATATAATAAAATTGTAAAGTTTTATTATAACCTTTTTAAAAAATTATATTTATCATATATTATGATTCATTGATAGCCTAATATTTTTCAATTAAAAATATATAAAAATTAAAGTTTAAAAAATCATATAATAATGTAGTTCATACTAGCTAGCTGTATAATATTAAATTAAAATTATAAAAAATATATGTATTTATTTCATTCAATTCATTTGGTAGAATTAGAAATAACAACAACAAATATCTTCCCAACAATTCACTTTCCTTCAAGAAGCAACTCTTAATTCTTCAAGGTAGCTTTCTTTCGAACAAAACTCAATACGCAATTTATAAGTGTATATGCAGTTTTATAAGTGTTTTCAGCATTATATTTGAATTACAGTGAATCAATGGGTTTAGTGGATAATAAAATATTTGGAAAGATTTAGATTTATTTTCACATAATATATTTTGAGAAGAGGTGAGAAGTCTTAATTATTCCAAGTGATTGTGATGTATATTATTAATAAAAAAAATATTATATTTCAATTATGATTAGAAAATAGGCATAAGATATTACAATGAAATATTTGTCCCTTTTCTTACAATGATTTGTTTCAATGCCACAATCAGGAAAAGTGGAAAACATTTCCTTTTATAACTTAAACCTATGTTTTTTTCTTCTTCTATCAAGCAAAAGTATCTCAATTCTAATAAAACTTTATTCATATTCAACATTTTTTCCCTTCCCAAAAGTGTAATAAATCAGAAGAAAAGAAAAGTTGAAACTTAAATTAAATAAAAATGAGCACTAAAAATCAAGATTTTTTTTCTTTTTTCTATTTTCTTTAAATTAAATAATATTTTTCAATTAACAATATATAAAAGTTAAACTTTAAAAAATATATAATAATGTATTTCATAGGCATCAGATATTACAATGAAATGTTTGTCCCTCTCCTTACAATGATTTGTTTCAATGCCACAACCAGAAAAAGTGGAAAACGTTTCCTTTTATAACTTAAACTTATCTCATTTTTTTCTTTTTTCTATTTTCTTTAAAAATTAGTTTTTTTCTTCCTTGTTCTCTTTACTTTCTCTTCAGTAAATTTTTTTTTAAAAAATACCAACTTTTATCTTTCTCTGCACATTTTTTTTCCTTCCAATGATTAGCTTTAATTTAAGGCATTCTGATTTACTTTTTTGAATCCAATTCAATCAAAGCATTCTGAGAGAGGTAGATGGCATGGTTTATTATTGTGACCCCATGGCTGAATCCATGTCAACAAAAGGACAAGTAAAATATATCTCACCCACCTAATAAAATCTCTAAAAGATGTGCCCATAAAGGAATCAAATTTATCTAGGTCATATTCATATTAATAATAGCCCTGAATTTCGTACAACAATCACTTCCTTACATTAATCATAAGAATATATAAAAACCTCTTCTTGGACCACATTGATCTTATCAACAACACAAATAGTATTTGACTATTTTGATTCATTAACCCAACAACAACAACAACTTGTATAATTTATCCTTATAATAATAACTTGGTTATTAAATACATAACCAATTCAAACCACATAAACATTCAAACTTGATTACTTAAAACAAAAGCTTAGGTATACTAAATAGACATATATATATATAGATAGAGAGATAGATATCTCTATGGGCACTTGTATCTATTGCCATGAGTCAACATGTCAGTGTAACATTTGCCACACTTTTCCCTGTTACCATAAGTTCCAGGAGGTACACATTTGCAACGATCACAACATGTCAAGCATGCTCTTTGGCATATATTCTTCCTTGAGTGTAATTGGCACCTATAATCACATAGTGGAATGCAATCTGCCCACAAAAAAATTTGCAAAAATTACATAGCAATAATTAGTTTTTAATTTTAAAAAATAATAATAAAAACAATTAGATATCACGTAAAATTAGTTAAGACTGTTTATTAATTTTTATAAAATTATGTTAAAAATATGATAAAAAGCTTTATTATTGTAATGACCGGTCAGTATATCATGATTAAATCGATCAATTTTACATTGTAGTAAGATCCAGTCAAATCAATTAACTTACTAAATAAATAAATATATATATATATATATATATATATATATATTTATTTTTTTTCTCTAAATATTTTATAAACAGTTATTTATTAAATATTTTTCAACTGTAATACATACTTAAATCAGTCAATTTATTTACAAAACATATATTTATATATAGTTTTTTACTTCATGTCTTATGTCTAATTGATTAGATATATTACAATTATCTACTAAATATTTTTTAACTATAATATATAATTAAATAAGTTAACTTCCTCGTAAAATATATATATATATATATATATATATATATATATATATATATTTTCTCTCTTCTGATTAACCGGCGTATTATACTTACCTGTATTTTTCTCCCTTATAAAATCTTAAGTTTGATATTTGTTATCCTCATTGCAAATTAGAGAAAACAAAAATAGACTAACTGGTGAAGATTTATTGAGTGATGCATGTGTGAGAGCCACTTACCCTTCTTTGATTTCACAACTGGAGCTGGTGCTGGTGCAACAGGAGGGTTAACCACTGGGGATGTTGGTGGCTTTGCAACTGGAGGTGTTGGTAGTTTCACTATTGGGGGCTGAGGAGGGGGTACCTTAACAGTGGGGGGTGTTGTCACGGGAGGGGTAGGGGTAGGGATAGGGTTAGGGGAAGGGTAAGATGGTGATTTCACTGGAGGGGTAGGGGGAGGAACAATTGTTGGTGTCTTCACTGGTGGAACAGGTGCTGGAACTTGAGGACTTGCCTATGTCACATAAAAATTAAGATGTAATCTAAGTATCTAACTGTGTAACTAAATAATATAATAAATGTATAATTGATTGGTTTAAGATATCTTCAACCAAATCTATGTCAAAACAGAGATTGTCCTTGTTAAAAATGGAATGAAAGTCATGAAAAATTTAAAAATAGTGTGCTGCATTCTTAACTATTTCTCCACTAGTGAGTGTCCTTGTTAACAAAAGGAGTGAAAGTCTGAAAATTTCAAAAATAGTGTTACATTCTATTTTTCTTATTGGTTTTACAAATTTTGTATTCTAGTGAAATTTTCTTTGTACAAGACATTTTTAATATTAAGCATGTACGATATATATTGGTACACACATTGCCAGCACTTGAAAGCACATGGTGCTGTCAACTAGATTTTCAAAAGGATTACATTGATGAGGTTTTACAAAACTTGAACTTCACAAAAGATAGCTTAGATTAGACACTCTTAGTTTAAGAACATAAACAAATCATATAGATAATGACAATTTATTTTTATTTTTTTAAAAAAAAGCAATATTTTTTATAAGCGTGTTCTCAGATATCAAAGTGCAACCAAACAAAACCAGAAGGAAAATCTTCTAAGAGAGCACATACCACTATCTTGAGATCTTCATCATAAGAATAAACCTGGATATGAGCATAAAGATGAATGAATATTCATGTTAACATAAAACATAAGTAGCAAGAAATAGTTGCATTTTAACTATCTTGTCAAAAATAATGAGTGAAAAGTTGAAAAGTATACCTTTGTGGAAACCATGAGAAAGATGGCCAGAAGAAGAATGGATTTGGAAGCCATTTGTGGAGGAAGAACACAAAGTTGGCAAGAAGAGTACTAGTTAGTGTTACTTAAGCAACAACTAGTTCATGTACTATTATTATATAGAGGTCAAGAATGAGGAGAGAGGTGAGAAAAAGTTGGAAGAAAAGGGTGCTGAATTAATGCCTAGCTGTCAACTACAGAGAAATTTTATGTTTAATTATTTTACATATTATTCTTTTCATTCTTATATTAAATTTAAAATTAAAATTTTATACTGATAATATATATAATTTTGTCTAAATTTTATCTATCAATTAACTAATATTAATTGATATAATTGAGAGAAAATAGTTCTTACACCAACCAACAACATCAAATATTTTATTCCATCAATTAATTATAATGATTATATATAATACAAGTTTGTTGATTTTAATAAAAAATTTTAAAATTATTATATAAAATTTAATTTATTTGATCATTTATCTATCTTTAAATTCTATGTGTCAGAAGCAAGGATTATGTGTTTATTCAATTTTAATTTATAAAAAAGAGATAATTTCTTATTTACATAAATGTAATATATCATACATCTATCATATATTATAAGTAATGTGATATTTTTAACACTTTTTCCATAAGTGACTTAATTTTTTAGTAAAATATTATTTAAATGAGCGGTTTAATATGGAATTTTTAATATTGTAATTAATAATAAATTATATTTTTTAATTAAATAATTAAAAAATTAACTTTTAGTAATTTTAGATATAAAATAGGTTACATTAGAAAAAATATTTATTCTATAAGTATTAAGAAATGTCAATAAAGTTAATTCTTTTAATGATAAATATGTTATATAAATATCATAATTTAAAAAGAAAAAAGGTGTGATCTAGTAAAACCGACTGAAAGAGCAAGTTGCACCCACGTGCCTCTAATATTGTGTCTAGTAAATTAACATTATCTTGTGCATAGTTGTTACAAAGAGTGTGTGTTGCCATTAACCTATGAAGCTAAACACAAGACTTGTCTTTGAGAATTTGAACCCAAACCATACTATAATGTATGCAAGTTAGGGGTCATGACATATGTTGTGACGAAATCTTCATTTGACAAACTCACTAGTCAAAGTAATCCCATTATTTTTTTTTGTTATCTAGATTTATTGGCCAGCTAGCTAGTTAAAGTTCAAGAGGTTAATAATTGTTATAAAAAAATATAAATTAAAATATTATTTAATTATTTTCTTAATTATTTTAACACTTTTTTATCTTTATTAGTTGAAATTTGGAGTATATATACAACTTTTATCATTTAGTTATATATTTAATACGTGATAACCAAACAAACAGTTATAAAATTTGAAGAAAAAAATATATATGTATATATATATAAAATGTGAAAAGAGAAATACATATATATTATATGAGTGAGTTAACTAGTTGACTGTATATTACAGTTATTAACAAAATAAAATTGTTTACATAATAATAATATTTCACAAAAAACCTTCATAAAATCAAATATAACAACAAAATGTTAAGATAATTTAATTCATTTAATTTAAATAATATAATTTTTTATAAATCATTAAGTTACTTGGAAAATATCTTTCAACAAATACTTTTTCATAAAATCAAATACGAGATAAATATCAAGATAAAAAAAAATGATTATAAGTTACTTAAAGAAATATCTTCAACAATTACTTTTTCATTAAAATAATATCTTTACAAGCATGGTTTTATTTCAACTTTTTGTCCCAAAATTTAATTTTTTATAATACTGTCAATTTTGCCCCTATAAAAATTTCACAAATTTTACTATAAAATTTTATAATCTCACATATTTTATCCCCACACACAAAAGAAAAAAAAAATCATAAGATTATCAAAATTATTATAATTGAAAGTAAAAAGTACTATAATATATTTTAACTGTGAAAAGTTATTTATATTTTACTAAAAAATATCTAAATCTTACTTTTGAATATGTTTACTAAAGAATGATTTACCATCTAAATTTATAAACTAATTCCAACCTAAGAAATAACAGATAATCAAATTAAATCATAAAATTTGTCCTTTATATTAATTATAGAATAATTATCTTAACATATTAAAGAAAATTTAAGATTATAAAATCTTGTGAACAAGATTTATGAAAAAAGTAAAAGTTATAAAAGTTTATGCATGGGATAAAAAGAATGGAATGAAAAATGAAAAATGAAAGAAGCAAGTTGAAGGTTAATGGTTTGGACACAGCTCATAAGATGCGACTGTCGCCACCGTACCCATCATTTAACAACTCTTTCTCTTTTCTCTCTCTCTCTCTTTTCTTTTCTTAGTCAACTTTTTAAAGAGGTAGCTATTATCACCAACCCTGATGACTCCACAGACCCTTCAATTTTAGGGAACCGTGCCCATTTTGTACTCTTCTTTTAGTCCACTTCAATAAAACTTGTAGCTACATATATATTCAAATGTTATGGCCCTTTTTTATGGAGGGTAAATGATGGAAAATCCAAGGAAAGTGATGGTGCATTTCAAGTATAACTTGGTTTCCAACTAATTTCCAACTAATTTCAATAAATAGCCAAAACAATTATTCATGTATGTATTTTTCTGTTAATTTTTTTCTTTTTCAGTTTTTAGTTGTATCTTCATATTTTATAATTAGTTTTATGTATGATAAAGTTGTCTATTAAATATTTTTTAAAATATATGTATTAAATAAGAAATAAGTAAAAAAAAAAAACTAAATAGATATTAGTTAAATTAGATGAGAAAAATATGGAAAATAGTAATGATTTAGTTGAAAAGAAATAAAGAAAATATATGTATTAGAAATAAAAAAAAATAAAGCTTGTAAACAATCTATTTATACTTATATTGTATTTTTTGTAGTTTATAATATTATTTAAGAGAATCGAAGATCTTGTAAATATTGATAAAATATTTATATTTTATTTTGATAAGCAAGCTTATAAATAAGAATTTATTAAATAAAATTTTCAAATAGACTCATGGAATAAAATATTAAGACATTGTCATGATTTGGTTAAAAGACAGATAAGAGAAAAAATAAAAAATGTATGGTATAGGAAAAATGGATGATACATTGAACATAATTTAGTAGAATAATTTAAAAGTAATTATTTTATATGATTTTTTAATTTATAAATTTATTTATAATATTTAAAATATTTATTTATCTTTGATTTATAAACAATTTTATTGATTATTTTTTTGAATACATTTTATTTTAAAAAAATATTCATAAACATTCGTAAAAACATCTATGAATAATTGTAAATAGATAGCAGTACAAATAATCAACACAATACAGGACAAACTTTTATATATACTTACCTCAACTAATTTTATCCCTGAATCTCAATTTTTTATATTTTATTTTAAATCAAATATTTTGTTTCCATTTCATTTTATATATTCACTTTTGCTTTACTGAATGAAAATTTTGTGAGGTATTAATTCTTGATATATTATTTCCTATTTTAAAGAATTTTTATATTAACAAAATAAATCATCTATAAAATATTAAAAAGTATATTATTTTGAAGAAATTATATTACACAATTTTTTATTATAAATAATTAATTTGAATGGTATTAATTCAAATGCATTAACACATATAGTCATAAAATTTTGATAAAATATTATAAGAAATTTCACTTTAAACTAAAAATAACAATGACTTCATTTTAATAATTATTAGTTTAATTTTATTGTTTAGATCAATAGTATTTGTGTTTATATAAGTTATCAAAGTTAATTAAAAAATAACACAATAATTTGTTGTATCTAATTAATTTCTGCTCATGCTATTATTATTACTGACAGATTCGAAACTTGAAGTAAAAGACACGTTTGTTGACATGGGATGATAAACTTGTTATTATCATTATTCCTACATTTTCTGTATATAAATAAACAACACTTTCACTACTTATTTTAGTAATTTTATACATGAAAAAAAAAGAGAAGGTGTGAGATGTATATTGACATTAAATATAAGATATATTAAGATATGTAATGATTTTTTGAATAAAATAATTTTTACGGTTCAATTATTTAATTTAACATTTTTATTAATTAAATCAAATTTATTTAATTTTATATATTTTCAAACTATTTAACATATTAATAAATTGTATTATTTTTATATATGATATAGTATTAAAATATATAAATATATTGATTGTTATATAAACTAAAAAATTTAAATTATATAAAATTACTTAAAGAGCTAGTTATATGTGAAGCGTATAGGTATGCATTTGTAGAATTTATTTTAAATCAAAGTGATATCATAGATATAAAATGAGTAGAGAGTACATGACTCAAGTTAGTGTTAATACAATATTACATTGCTTTGAAATCATATTTTCTATACAATACTATATATTATAGTAAATATATTAATTAAAAGAAAACGTTTAAATCATTCCTAGATTTTTGTTGAATGCTAAAATAATCCAAACACACCTGAAATTAGGCAGAAAATGTGACGTGCTTAATTGGTGTGATATATGAATATTCCAATTAAGAAAAGGTGAGACAGCAGATACTGTCACAGTGTTACATGCAGTTTTTAGTTCATAATTGATTAATTAATATATGAAATAATGTTATAAATATATAATATTATAAATTTGAAAAGTATCATTTTATCGCTATTCATGATTCTTAATAAACATTTTTTTACAAATTTAAAATATTTTTAAAAAAATTTAAATTTAAAATATACTAATTATTTAAAATAAAATCAGTTGAAACCAATTTTCTTTATCAATTTTATATTAATTTTGTACTGAATTTTTTTTTAAGTGACTAAATCAATAACCAAACTTATAGATGTACAGCAATTTTGCATTATATAGTTTACCAATTCACATGGTACTTTGTGTTGTTAACAATTAAAGATGGAGTTTTCGAGATCGAATGATTGAGAGAAATAAAATTTATTTTCAGATTTTATTTTATTTTTAGTTATTATAATTTTGGTTTTTCATATTTTAATTGGATTTTCAAGTTTTTTATTTCCATTTATAACCAGTTTTTTTAATCTTGGGTTCATTACATATATCAGTCCTTAATTTACCCCTATAGATAAAAGAACATTGGTATTGTTTATTATTATAATTATTATTATAAAAATAATTTTATAGATTATTAATATATTTTACTAAAATAAATTTTATTTTATCCGAGTAAAATCATTTAAATGAGAAAACTTCTCTTTTAAATATTTAATAACAATAAAAAAGAATAATAAAGAAAATATTATGTTAAGACATTATTACTTTAAGGTCTACAATCCTAATAAAATTAGCACCGGAGCCACTAAGTATCATTTGTAATAAGCTGAAATATTAATTTACTTACGAGAACATAATTTATATAATAAAGAAGTCAATATAGTCAAGTCTTTATTCAAGGCACTGTAATTCAAATATTTCTTTTAGTTTGGTGCATTATATCTTTTGTTTTGTCATTTCATTTTATGAAATATTTGATGAAATTAGAATATAAAGACCAAATTATAGAAAAAATAAATAAAAAATTATAAGACTTCATTGTTATTTTAAAAATTAAATGATTAGAATTATATTAACTCTGTGTCATACAAGATTCGTTATCACAAAAAGGATAATGATAATCTCATGGTTAACTACTTCAATTTAATAGTAATAAAAATGCATGTCCTATCAAGACAAAATTTGTAACTAGCTATACTCTTACCTAGCAGGCAAAGATTTACCTCTGTGAAAAAGATTATTCATTCAGATCAATATGAGAGTCCAACTTCATTGTCAGAACCCATATTGTATATTTAAAAAGGGGTTGACCTCCTTGCTTCTCTCATTGTACAATTTTCAATACAATTCTCAGTGTCAATAATAATAATAAGATCGAGGAGGATACAAACGTTATTCAGTGTATAATTCTGTAAGTAATTTTTTAAGTTTGTTATCAAATTTTAAGACTCAATTTTGGGCAGATAATAGAATCTATCAAGCTGGAAATATTGTAGGGTTAAAGAAATCTTTTGTGAAGCGAGATAAAAATTGTTTAGTGAATTTTTATTTTATAGTCAATTCTAATTCACATTTAATCAATTAATTCTCTAATAAAATAAATGAATATACATGTTTCTTTTATTAATTTTTTCTCTTTTTTTATATTTTATAACTAATTAATGTCGATTCTATTAAATACTTTTTAAAAAAAATATATAATAACTTAACCACCGCAGAGACTTACAAATTATGAATTTCGTCACAGGATAGATCACTCAACAAAATTTAAAAAATATATAATATATAAGAGACAGAATTAAACATTATTTTTAAGAAATTGTAAAATGAATTAGGAAGGAGTGAAACACAACGTTGGAAGTAGGGCATGTGATGTCATGTGCAATGTCCAACAACAAGAATGAGAATGGTGGACATGCTTTCAAGTCACACAGTAAGACCCATGTCTTTATCATATTACTTCAACTAGATCTGAGTGCTGTACTTATTAATTACAACAACTTGAAATAATTAAAACCTCCATACAAGTTGGTACAACTCCAGATTCCAGAGAAATGGTTTAATGGTTAATGAAATGACATAGATTGCACATTTGGAGCAATATTGTGTTTTTAATCACACTCTAAATTGTTGTGAAAATAGAAAATAAATATTAATCAATCAATTTGTCTTTTCTAACATGTTTCTTATTTGATAAATATTGTTTTTCTTAGTATAATCATAATATCATATAATACAAATTTCAAACAAGCATAGTGGAAATGAATCAATGAAATTTTTAGTGGATGCCCTCCTAAACAGTGGTTGATGTAACAAAGAAAAGAGGGAAGGAGGCTCTGTTCAATGAGCAATTTAATCATGTATATCTCATGGTCTTAAGTTCAAACTTTTTTATTATTATTATTATTATTATTATTATGTAAAAAATAGTAAAATTTAATATAGAGACAAATAATTAGAATTAACATGTCAATTAGTGTGTGTATTAAATATAATTTGTTAATTTTTGTGGACACAGCAACTAAAATCACTTTAGAAACAAAGTGTTCAAAAATAAAACAACTTTTCTTAACAAAAACTATATACAAAATAAATAAATAAATAAATCATGTTTAACACAATTTGATTCACATGTATAGATTTGAGCCTCCACTTGTTTCTTTAAAGTGGGATAAATGTAAATTATCTTATAAATTATTATTTGAGACCAAAAAAAATTTAGCCTTGGACCAAGCATCATTTTCCAAAATTTTCATTACAAAACACTATTGGTACACTCTATTGTAGTTATTACTAAAAAAAAGTTAACATCTATTTTTTTTTTCTATTTAAATTTTTTTCTCTTCTTATATTTTCTTTCCCCTCAACTAGACAATATTTAAGTAGAATGTGATTCAACAAAATTTTAGGGATTCTTTTTTTTTTTCTGTCCCACCATGGAAAATGATCACCATCCAACTTTTGGAGTGTTACAATAGTATAAGCCTAACTATATATACATCAATTTAATAGTTCAAATCTTCAAGATCTTCTTAAAGAAGAATATACTTGAGGAACAAGTGCAAGTTTCCAAACTTGCTTGCTCAAATTATTTTAATGTATTAATGGTTAGCCTATGTTTTCCACACCCATTGGCAGAAATAAACTAGTACATTATAATTGTTTTCCAAACCCATTGGCAGAAATAAACTAGTACATTATAATTGTTTTCCAAACCCAATGACCAATATTTCTCTTTTTGTCTTCCTTTAATCTAAACCCTAATATGCCTCATTACCAACATTGCTTGGTATGTGGACAAGGTTACCATAGGATTCCAATGCTTATGATGAAAAAATATTATTATTAACAGTATACTGCATCTATATTCAATAACACAACACATGTTCACAAAATAAAGTCTTTTTTTTTAAAAAAATATATTTATTTTTTGTTTAAATTCTTATTGAAAGACCCATTGCCAACCTAGCAAGAGCTTTGCATGATGGGACAAGACAACTGCATTACCAAATCCTGACTTGTTTGGGCCCTCATCTCCTAGGACATATGTAGCCATAATATTATTTTAAAATAATTATTATTATTCACATGCTTCAGCCAACAATATTAAATTAGGATTTAAAATATAGTATTCCATCAATAGTTTTAGGTAGGATAAAAAATTATTGTGATATTTAATTAGGATGATTATAGTTTTTTAAAATAATTTTATCAAACTTGATTAAATAAAAAAGTAAAAATAATTTTTATAAAAAATAAATATATTTATTCAAAATTTAAAATAAATTTTCATTAACTAATAATTCTCATATTTTTTTAAAAGCACTACATTAATAGTAGAGATTTTTATAAATTAGTTAATGAAAAATTAATTTAAAATTTTTAAAGATTAAAATTTATTTTTTTTCTTATTTTATTTTCCTAGGAAACCTTGTAGAGAAGCTTAGCAAAACAGATTTTAATTTTTTTTATATTTAAAAGAAATATTTTAGTATTTAAGAATATACTGATTTAATGAATAGTTTAAAGTAAACTTAATTAAATTTTCAATATAAAATGTAAGCATTTTTATTTAACATTCTCAACCCATTTATTTTTTATCATATATAATTTTTTTAATGATAATCTCCCATAACACATTATTATTATTATTATTATTATTATTATTATTATTATTATCATTATTATTATTATTATTACCTCTAACATAGTCACATAGACAATATTTTTAAAATTTTCATAAAATTGGACGAATATTAAATAGTTAAAACACATTGATTCAAGATTTAAAGATATCGTGATCAATCAGCTTTTATAAATTAATAATAACAATTAAATGATATATAAAATAGTATTAAATAAATATATTTTATTATTATAACATTAAAAATTAAATTAAAATATTATTTTTTAAACCAAATCCATTTAAACAAATTTCAAATAACAGTTTTCTATGTAGTTTTATCAATTCCACCAATTCTCACTCGATTCGATAAATTCTGAGATGTTCTAATTTTATTTAGAATGACTGAATCATCAGACCAACTTTCACTTCAACCGATGTAAACGACTGACCCGATCTAGTTGGCTACCACTTGTATTCTCCGGATTAGGTATGAAATAGAGAAAAAAAATTAAAAATTAAGAAAAATAAAAAATAGGAAAAAAATATAATAATTTTTTATCTATAGGAATCAAATATAAATGTTATAAAATTTATAATAATTCATGGATGCTGTTTAATTGAGTTAGACCTGTCTATATTAATAAATGTTATTATTAATATAGAAATTAATAAAAAATGTGAAAAAAAATTCTTCCCTTGTTTGCATGGGTAGAAAAGAGAGTAAAATAATCAAATAAATCATATCAAAAACATTTTTATATTGATTAAAATATGTATTACTTTTTTCTTAGCATAAAATTAACTAATATTCTTTTTCAAAGAACGATATACTATAAAAAAAGTTGTAAAAAATAAACAAAAATGTAAAGGAAAAGTCTTTTCTATTTCAATTTAATTTGAACAAAAACTATTTTGTGGTGAGTCTTACTGAAGTGGATTTCCTCCTTTTTATTTGTTCTCTTAAATAAACAATAAAAAGTTTGTATTTATATCTTATCTTTATTTTTTATTTCTATCTTATTAAAAATCCTTAGATGAAAAAAAGTAAAAATGTAGGGCCAATAAAAAGCCAAAAAGGAGATACAAAAGTCAATCTTGAGCACAATTTGGTATTCATATCTATCAAACACAATTCATTACAAATAAGGGTAATTTTAATGGCCCCAACCATGTGTAAATTAACTTGGTGAGATTATTTTAATTTAATCAACAATTTTATATTTAAATCTTGAGTAATTGTGCAATAAATTTATTTCACTATAACCTAAGTGTTCACCTAAGTTCGAGTAAATCATTACATTAATATTCAAAATTGTAATTATAAGTCATTTTAGTGTTTAAAAGTAGACAAATTGCTTGAGATGTGTGTGTAAACACTGGCACAAAGCATATACAGTGTGTCAGTGAATTAGTCTATCTGTCACAGCTACAATATAATAACACCAATTGCACATAATAAAAATAGGAATTAAAGATATCATTGTATCATATCTACTAAAAAAATCCATAATGAAACCCAATATTCACATGAAAAATACAAAGTGACAAGCATTCTTAATGTTTGATACTATAACATATACCATTGCATAAGTTAATAATTAATATAGTGATTAGCACTTTAATTTTTTATTCATCCAGACCATATCAATGTGGAAAGAATGGTATATTTTTTTTAGTTGTTACATGAAGCTTTGACTAATGCTTCATGAGAAGGAGATATGTACTTATAATTAGTTTTATTTACTTCAATGTTGTTTTATGTTATTTTCTTTTGTCTTTTTTATTGTTAATTATTTAGTTTATAATCTTACTTTACATTTAATTTCATTAACCAATTAATTCACTCACAAATAAATATCTATATATATATATATTTTATTATTATTATTATTATTTTTAATTTATACATTTTATTATTAGTTATCTGCATATTAATTGTAATGGTAAGTCAGATACATTAAAGAGAAAAGACCATGTGCTTGCCATTAAAGTACAAAAAGGTTCCAACATGCTCCTTATATAAGTTTAGACATATGATACAATCCTTAGGATTTAAAATTGTTTTTGAAAACTTAAATTTTCAATATTTCACTAATGAAAAACATGTTTTTGATAATTCTCGATTTCAAGGTGAGTGTATAGTAATGTTCAAGAGTAGAAACGTGGTAATATTTATGTTGTTGGAATTTCTAAGTTGAAATTTCAGCTATTTGTCATCTTTTTTTAATTCTTGAACTCTTATATGATGGTTAGCCGTGGAAAGTTCAAATCTCAAATTTATTGAATCTTATATAAAGCTATTTGACATTAAACAAGTGATTGATTACTTAAGAATCATATGGTATATTTTTTTTAACCATAACATTGATATTAATTTTGTTGACCACTAAATAAATAAAAAAAAAAGGTGTTATCAATTACTTCAACATGTATGGATTAGAATGATACATCGTTATTTGAGAGCTTTTATATTATATAACATTATAATGCATTTTATTTAAAAGTTAAAAATTGAAAAGTTTAAATATTCCTATTTGTTCTTTTAAATTTGTGCATCTCGATCATTTAAGTTTAAAAAGTTTCAACTTTTCTACGTTTTCAAGGTGTTATATTTAGATCTTTTAAGTAATTTTCTGCTAAAAAAAAGTTAATTTAACATTAGTGTTGTTATGACTTAAATTTTAAAATCATTAATTTAAAATTAAGGTAACATTTAACTATTATTATGTGTTTTCAAAAATATAAAGCTTAAAATGATATTTTTTTTAATAGAAAATTATTGAAATGATCAAAATGTGATACTTCAAAAACATAAAAGGATTAAAATGAGATATTTTAAACTAAAAGAAAAAAAAAACTCCAATCTACAGTATAAAATTTATCATGTATCATATGTAAACATAGCTAGGCTTTCTACTTAACGAAAAGGTGAAGAGAGACTGGTTTGTAGAAGCAAATAGAGGTTAATCTCAAGAGCTCTATAACTTTCTTCCTTGAACAACAGAGGAGTAACTAGTTGGATGTCAAGGAATGCTGTTTTATATATTCATTTGAGCACATCTCATTTATAACCATTATTCACTAAGTCATAAAAATGTTGAAAATCCGAGGATGTATTAAAATCTCACGTCGCCTAGAAATAAAACCTGTTGTATGATGTACTTAACTTAATCCTACAAAACTGGGTTATGAGGTGAAATTTACCCTCCGCTTATATTCTTGTAACAGGTCCTATCTCGAGATAGGCGAGGTGAGATTTCTTTAAAAACCTTCGTCATCACATAGAATCTATAGCTTGCAGTGAAACTGAAATATACCTATTTTGAGGTTGCATTACCTACAGTGTGTACATGAGTTGAGTAGGTTGACAATTATTTACTTACTGAAATCTAAAGATTTTTCTAAGTAAATATCTAAAATGAAAAATCATCCCATTTATCCAACAATTAGCAAAATTAAATTCTGAATCTTATTACTTACAGGTCTATATATGTAGTCATTTATGTTCCTAATATTTTTTTGAAACAAAAAAATGCAAAAACATCACTATAACACAAGGTTGACAAGCCATGCCTAGAATGTGTTTTTTTTGTTTATCTGTAAAAATCAGACTCAAATGTTAGAGAAGTTTGTAACAACTTTTGCACCTCGCTGAACTAAACCCCATTCACTCAATTGAAGGTTTTCATTATCAAATACTCATTTTTTTTTCAAGAAATAAGAATAATAATGACGATGATAACATCAACAAGAACGAACAAGAAAGTTAACCAACACCTTTACTCAGCCCTATACAGACCAATGTAGGCTCTAGTCAAGAAAGTGTGAACAAGTGACTTCTTTAAATTCTTCTTTTTCTCCCCTCAAACTATTGCTATCAAACCAACACATTTAGTCTAGGCAACTGCAACTTCTTCATCCTCAAAACTAAGATTTAATGTCTGCAATTTAAAGCCTGAACCTTGTATGGTTTCTACCAGACCAGAAGCCACTCCTGTAGCTTGAACTGTTGTCTGTTTCTTCAACTGACAAGAACACAAAAAGTCATTAATGATAGCCACATCTCTCATATAAAAAGCTTAATGGCTAGGTAATAGATTTTATGAGTTTTGTATTGATCAGGAGTATAATTCACTTAAAAGATTCAATTACACAATGACTTTCTTAAAGATTTCAATCCCATTAGGGGTGCCAACCATGTTGGGAAATCACTCAAAGTCAATATATTTGATCATCATTTAAAAGAATTTAAGCGTTTTTAGCAACAGTAATTGTATCAAAGTAATTAAAGTATACCTCTAAAATTGCAAGTCCCTCAGCAACCTGAATCTTCAAATCAGTAACACCTTCTGTCTCCTATAAAAATATATAATGGAACAATGCTAACCAACCATTAGGGACGATAACAAAAAGATCCCAAAGAAAATGAAAATATCGCAACCGATCAAAGAAAGAAAACAATCAAAGAAGTGACCAACAAAATCGTTCATAAAAATTGAATTAAAAGTGAGTATTTATAAAACCTTAATGCAGGGCATATAAATAAGTGACATGGCTACTATGCTAATCAAGGAACTCAACAGAATAATGACATGATTTGAAATATGAAGACATGCAACGCGAAGAGGTGTATTTGCATCAAATTTATATTCACATTGAATAAATTGAACAAAAAAATTAGATTATTGAAGTTCATGGAGGAAAGTACCTCTAAAGCTTTGGTCAAAGCAGGAATAGCGGTTTCATTCAATGTTCCCTCTGCCTTAAAATGTGCAAAAGTAAACAGTTAGTCTCAAGAAAAGAGATACATTTACAAACAGAAAGGCCTCTTTGTGAAGACCCAATTGCACAACTGCTTTTGGGGAAAAAAAAGTTTACAAGTCTAGAAAACAATGACTCAAAGCCGGGTTATCTAATGATCCATCTGTTTTAGGTTTACACAGCTTAGACCTAAGCTCATAGGTCCATGATGGGAGGGCACTGGGGTTACTTCATAGAATAAACCCCTCAATTTACCCTTTAAATGATATAAAGTCAAACATATTAGTCCTTGAAACATGAAAAATACCCTCTAGGTCCCTCACATCTATACTTCATTGGTCGAATTTGTCCTAACGCTGCTAACTCCGCAACTAATTTGACCAATAGAATGCATATATCAAGGTTGTGAGAGATATACTTTTGTGTGTTGTTTTACTTCCTTCTTAGTTAGTTTGATAGCAATCAGTTAGTTACTGACAGTTACAACAGCCCTAGCTTACCTCTCCATCCCTGAATGTATATATACCTCATAAAAGGACTGGGTTTATTGGCTTGTATTCATTCTAATCATCAATAATGAGATTACATCTAGATAATTTCTCTAATAAAGGTTTTAAGCAGCTATTTTCATTTTTTTGGGGGACTAACATAATGATATTATATCTTTCATAGAATAATTTAGTTATCTACATGCCATATCTTTAAGGGATTAATCTGGTTAATTATTCTAACTTGTATAGCTTGGTACCATCTGAATAGAAAAATATTTTGTAGACAATTGCAATACACAGACAACCAGACTACTAGTTATAAAATGTTAAGATAAGTATATGTATACGTATTAGTGAGTGAGTTGGCTGGTTGACTGCATATTGCGAAGTAAAGTTGATCTGAATATGCAAAGACACACAGTTACCATATCTTGTCCTATGCCGGTTCTAATTGCATACAACCCCTACATAATTTAGGACCCCAATTACAAGATAAAGGTACTGATTGATTCATTGGATTGAAAAGAAAAAAGAGAACCAAATTCCTGACTTGGGTAGATCTACACAATTCATCAAAACTCGAATCCAAAGACATACTAAAAAAATGAAAATGATATTGCTATATTAGTTACTCACATGCAAGGTTTCCACTCTAAATTTTCACATGGGCATTGCAAATTGCAAGAAGCACCCACTAAACTACTAATTGATGTATAACAAAAAAAAAAATCGTGACTTGAATAGTCTGCACAATTCATGAAAACTCAAATTCAAAGCCACATTGACAAAAGAAAAAAAAAAAAAAAGAGGATATTAGTCACTAACATTCAAAGTTCCCCATCTAATTTTCACATGGACATTGCATATTGCAAGAACCACCATCTAAACAACTAATTGATTGAAAAAATTCAAAATTTAAAAAAGAAAAAAAAAAAAACAGTGATGTACCTGAAAGAACATGGTGAGAGTATCAGAGGGTGAAACAGGAACCACAACGGGTTGTTGTTCGGAGGTTGATGTTTGTTCAAGTTCTTGCTGGGTTTCTTCTTCCACTGCCTTCAACACACGCTTCTTAATCATTCGTGTCTTCAAAATTGAAGTGCGAGAGCGCAGAGGGAAGCTGCAAAACACAAGGGAGGGAGAAGAAGAAGAAGAAAGAGAAGTTGAAGAAGAGAAAGGAAGAGAGTGAAGAGAGAAAGATGATGATAATAGTGTGGCCATTTTCAAAGAGAAGTTGCTGTTGTTATTTGTCACCCTATCTATCTGTTTATCTATTCATGACAATGGAAAAAGAAAGAATGAAAACATCATCGTATACTCTCGTCACGAACAAATTCGTAATTTCCCATGTTGTCTATTACACTGTAATCACTTTGTAACTAATTAGACCTTCTGGCCCAATATGAATTTTTTAGGCCCAAAACAATTTATCTCAAAAAAAATCACAATTAAAATGGATTATTTTTATTTTAAAATGTAATTTAAAAGTGCTTTTTTTTTTTAAAAATAAATAGTTAGTATGAGTCACATAAACTCTAATCTCTTGAGTATATATTGACAAGTGTTTAAAATTTTTTTTTTCAAAAACTTATGGTGATGTCTTTTTAGTTATTAAGTTTTAAAAGTTAATAAATGAATTCATTATTTTTTATTTTACTATTTAATTAAATCCTTAAATTAATTTAAATAGAATTTACTAACAGTTATAAAAATTATTTAAATCATTTTAATAGTTAAAATAAATTATATAAATCAAGAATTTATTTACTTATTTCTAAAAGTTAGAAATTAAAATGATGCTACATTGTAATTTTTGAATTAATTCATATCTTTGCTATCCCTTAAATATTGATTCCTAGAAGTTTCGGTGGTATTTAGTTTAAGGAATCATTTTTTCTTTTCATTTTCAATTTTTAATTTTTGAAAACAATTATCTAAAAATTATGAAAACAGAGCTCTAATGTTTCCTTATTTTCACCCAATTTTAAAAATATTTTAAAAAAAATCAACCAAACATATTTTCTCCTCTATTTTCTATTTTCATTAGAAATAAAAACAGAAACACTCAAATTAAACACCACTTAATATTTTAATAAAATTAAGAAAAAACAAAGATCATTCTTTCGTAAAAAATAATAAATAATACTTCAACAAGTTAAAATCTTAAGAATTAAATCCAAATAAATGGATAATACATAGAGCAATGCCTTATTGGTAAAGCCTCTTTCCGAACTCAGACAAGATTTGAATAAAATATTCAACGGAGAACGGATAAAAATTGTTGTTCAAGAATCATGAATTAGAAAAGAGCAAGAATCACCATCAAACAACACAACTAATGAAAAATTGCAAAATCACTTTGCTATTTTATCCTTCTTTTAAAGAACACATAATCTTTTTTGGGATCATGACACAAAGAAACATCAATCATGTTAGTTTCCCCAGACAACTAGAGTTACTTCCGTCATGTCATTGATGGTACCATTAATTATAACAACTTTACTTCGTAGCAAATTCCAATTCACAGTCAATCAGTTAACTCACTTACAGAATATATGCGTATACATATACGTATTTTTCTTTCTTCAAATTTTATAACTAGTTTTCTAGTTGTCTACGTATTATAGTTGTGTACCAAATATTTTTCTAATTATAAAACAAGTGAATGAAAACAGAAAATACTAAGATTCAGAAGCATGCAGATTTAGTCATTTACTTACAACAGGGCATTACATAAGCTGAGACAACACCATCCTCAGCAGAACTTTGAGTCTTAAAAGCCAATTTTAATAGGCATCTACATGTCATAACACATTGACTAACAAAATTACCAACAGTACATAATCTGGGGCATGCAGTGCCCCAAGTTCAAGCATTACCTAAGGCACTGCCTATACAAAAAAAGTCATCTACAGCTAGAATGCACCCAAGTTTTCACCATGCTGAAGTCAAACATTAGACCAATTGACAATCTTCTTGAACTTCACCAGCTGCAAAAGTTTAGAAACCAATAAAATTTCTTTTCCCCTTCCAAAACCAGACGTTAGCGATTCATGCAATTTTATTACAAAAACAAAAAATGTAAACAAATAAAATTTAGAATGGATACAGAATGAAGTCAATGTAGCATGTTTGTAATTATAACGAAAACATAACAGTTAAAACGTAAAGGGAGCTCAGGAGAGGCTTGAGTCAATCTATAACCTCTGAGATTTACACCCAAGTTTGCCTGAACATCAGCTTCAGAGTTATATTCCTAGAACATCAAACAAAAGCATGTCATTTGTAAACAAACTAACAAATTTAGAAAGAACTGCATGCAAATCTTCATATAAGGACACTTGCTAGTTCATTATGCATTGGAACTAACATGATTGTATAAAACCTAGCAACTAAGGGCCAGGTTGGATAAACATCTCAGAGAACTTGTACAAGAAGAAAATAAAAAAGAAACAAAGTAAAATGTCAAAACTCGCTGTTATATTTAACTTGTACCCCTCAACTTTTTAAAATCTTACTTATTTAACTTGTCCATAAATTGAAGTATATATAAGTTGATTTTAACTTGGTAGAAAACACTAATTCATTTTAGCTCGTCATTTCATTATCTTTTCTTCTCCTTGGAAAACTTATTCAACCTTGCCTGCATTGACAACGACAAGGGCTCTATCATCTTTTGTTTATCAATAATATCCACTTATCTTACCCACAAAATGGGGAGAGAGTTTAGCCATAGCCATTATTTCTCTGACTTGCAAGTAAATATTAAATATAGAGCAAATGAAAAACTGGTACCCTAGGAACATGACTGATCTTGAATGACAGAAACTTATCCTTCAGCTTCTTGGCCTCATTACACAAGGAAGCAATATTCTGGTTTTTGAGTTTCCATAAACCTTGGATCTGTTGCAAAAGCAATCATATAAGACATAAACTAGTCATAAAAAGTAGAAGAAGTGAAGGAATTGTCGATAAATCTCAACTCAACAATATCTTACCATCAGGAAGGATATGAATTAATGAATCAAAAGAACCTTTCTTTTGGGAGAGGGGAGATGCATATTACATCAAATTTATAGTATCCATGTAATCTTTTAACAGTAAGAGTATGTTTTCTTTTTATCATCATCCAGATGCATTTTAAATAGTGAAACACGGATCAAGTGGTAGAGCAGAAGGGGAAATTGAGCAGTACTAAAATAGTGCATACTTTGAAAGCATAACAAACCTGATTGCAGACGAGCAGGGAGTCTCCCTGCACAATAATGTGCTTATATCCTTTCTTAAGGGCCTGTTTCAATCCTAGTATTAAACCTCGATACTCAGCAAAATTACTTGTCTGAGTGCCCACTCCTTCACGCAACCGATAGACCTAAGAAGAGACCCAATCGTTAGCTACATTCTCTAAAATGTATACTACCAAAATGAAGTGTTGCAGATAGTAGACACCTTGCTCCCATCACGCAGTATAGCTCCTGCACCAGCTGGTCCAGGATTTCCTTTGGAAGCACCATCAAAGTGAAGGGTACATGAAAGCTGCAAATAGAGATGTAAGATTTGTTGTCATATTACAAAAGGATAAAGTACACCAAATATTCTATCTAGGAAAGGAGGTGGAGATCAATCAAGAAAGGCCATCATAGCGTCATATGCTATAAAACCTGTAACGAGAAATAAAGGACCACAAATCTGAAAGTCAAATGACAGATTTTAAACAAAGATTTCTGTAATATTCTACTAAAAGTAAAGGCCCTTTGATCATATGCACATGTACTGCTACCACATCTCTAAGATAAAAGGTCTAACAAGTTCTTTCAGTTGATAAAATGTCCTCAGAAGAATAGAATTCATTGCCTTTTCAAAATATTTAGAAAAAATGAGTCCTAGAATACCCACAAGATAATACACATAAAATAAGAGTGTCGATCAAGGCATCTATCTTGACTGTTGCATTGACTCAATGGCCCCAAGGACAACTTTATTATGCCTCACTGATGCAGCCACCAGTATTCAGCTACAATAACCATTACTTTCACACATGTACGTAAAAATGCCAGAATAGAATGCTTAAATTTTTATGATAAATTAACAATCAACTCAAGATAAAGGCAGATTTCAATCCTATGACTGCCTGAACTTGTATATTTATTAAAGATAAATGCATGCAGGTAAAGAAAATCAAGCAATTGACGAGGAGCTGGGACAGTCACCAATCACATAAGACATCATCAAGGAAAATGTAAATTACATGGGCAGTTGTAAAACATGTTGCATAATGAATACAGTCACTTACACAATTATGATGTAGAGTGTATATGTAGATATTAGCAATTAGCAATGGAAAACATAATCAAACCAGCTTACACAAGTAGCCAACTCTGTTTGGGATCCGCCTACACCTGGTGCATGATGTCTCTGTGAATTTGTTGGAAATAAAGATGATCCAGCCACCTTCTATACAACAAAGAAAAAAATGGGTTGTGACAAACATAGAATCAGCTATCCAAACAGTAAGAGCGAAAGACCATAGCATTAAGTGCTAACATTACTTATTTTCTTGGACCCCAACAAAAGCCAAAATGGTCATGTTTGAATTGACTCAACTCACTTTCATCCCTAGCTCCAAATGTGTATTTCACTTAAATCAATTGCAATTTCTTGTTTGAGGGTCAATGTTGATAACTTACGCTAGTGTCATACTGAATGGCTCCTTGCAAGTTCCTTGATGAAGAATATGGATCCTGCATAAAAATTCAACTCCTCTTGAAGTTAGACTTGTTTCAATTTGTCAGGGACACAAATGACATAAACTTCAGAGTTACAAAAAAGTTAAGTAGTTTAATAGAATATTAGGTACTGTGACGTAGATAGCTTATCAAACCATGAGTTTTTTTTTATTCCAAACATCGTGTTTGGAAAAACATTTGTTAATGTTTCAAACTGGAAGATGACCTTAAATATGATTACAACAGAAGCAACTCACATGTAGCTTTTGTTTGAGTTACAAACTTGATTTTGTTAAAGAAGTTTACAAAGATAGATTAGTTCATGTTAAAATCAATTTCAACCAAAATTAATGTTGCAAAATCATGATCATCTACATTCAAGCAAATGCTCGCCAACAAGTTATTAGACATTATGATAATTACATACAAGTTTCAATACATTACAATTTTACAATCAAACATAAAATGAGCAGCAAGAGTTCCAACATAATAAAGCTCAAGCTAACAATGTCAAGACTTTAGACACAAAAAAGTGGCCTATATCCATATATAGAGAACAATACAAATAGAGTGCCTCAAACAAACCTGGTAAGGACAAGCAGCAAGTCTTCCAAAAAGCCCCTCATGCACATCAGCAGCACTTATAGAATAAGGGGCACCCTTGAGCCCATGTGAGACAAGGTACTCTTCACTCTTCTTAGATAAAGAATACCCTTTATAAATACTCACGGAGTCACCAGATGCCTGCATCATGGAATATGCAAACACTCAACAAAACTAAGAATACCCCTAACATCTGTTGTAACAAAAACAACAATGAAAACATGATGGTTTCAAGAAAGAAAAGAATAAACAGAAGTATAATGCATATTAGTAATCATAAAGAATTAAGGCTTGTTTGATTCCCTTTTCACTATTTCGTTATAAAAACTATTTTCTAAAACAATTCTACACTATTAAACAACTCATTTCTCATCCAAAATCAATAAAGTTTGAAAATTGTTTCCGAAACCATTGTTTTCTTAAACAAAAAAATAGCTCCATCTTGGAGATGTTTTCTCATCCACATCTATTGTCTTCAAGTGCTCTATTAAGTCCACACAAGACAAACTTTTAGAAACAAAAATTTGCATACTAAACATAAAACTTTCAAATGTTCTCAGGACACAAACATATTTTAAAAAAAGGCTTTTTAAAAACAGTAAACAAACAAAAACTCTTCAACTATAAAACACACAAAGGCTTAGAAGTTCAAAATGAGAAATCATCACAACCCAAACGCAGAAAAGACCAAAGACAAAAACTTTATACGATAAAAGGACATACAGAAGATGCAAGCAAAGGTTGGATGTCACTGAAAGACTTGTAGATGCCAACAACATCCCCTTTCCTTACAACATAGAAAGCGTCTTTCTCCTCAGCCATTGCAACACTACAATCAGTCACATTCACAACAAGGGCATGAGAAAAACAACAAAAATCAATAACCTTGAAAAGTTAAACAGTGAACAAACCTGAATCACTTTTTTCAGTAACAAGGAAGGAAAACAAGATTTTGAGTTATGAAAAGTAACAGTTTTTTCCACGTTCTTGTATTTGATCATTGATGTGAAGAATTTATGTTGAGTTGAGTGACATTGACAAAGTGAGAAAACATGACAAAAGTAACTCACTGTGTACTAGTGTATGGAGTATGGAGTAAAGTTGTTGCTGTTGGGAACACAGAAAAGGTGGCACACTATTGCAAACAAAGGCCCATTTTAGTTTGGATTTCTTGTGGGCTTGGACCCGGTTGCAAGCCCACGTAAATCAGATTTCAAACCTGCTAGGTTTGTTTTGGTGTGAAGTATTGCATTGGTGTTTGAAAAGTTATTGAATGATTAAAAATAATATAATAGTTTATAAAAATGTAATTTTTAAAATTTTAAATTTAATTATTTATTACTATTTTAGTTCCCAAATTTAACTATTTACTTTTATTTTGATCATCGGATTAAAATATAATAAATAATATAATTTAAGGATCACGTTTACTGTAAATATATTTTAGAGATTAAAATGATAAACATATTATATTTTAGAAACTATGTTTTTATTTGTTATAAATTAAATTATCTTGCTTTCAGATAAAAAAAAAATATAGTTTATGCTTGTCTTAATTAATCCCTTGTGACAGATTTAATTTAGTCTTCTAGATTTAAAATTAATTTTTTAAGTTTCCACAATTTTTTTAAAAAATTATTCTAGTGTCATTATCCAAACTATTTTAGTGAATCTATCACATAAAACTTGTTTAGTTTCTATAATATTATGTATGATTAAATGTTAAACTAAAAGAATATAAAAGTATAAGTCTTAACTTATAAATGAAAGTATCTTATAATTATTTCAAGAAATTATACAAGTTTTATAAATTTTATGGACTTATGTGTAACAATAATAATAATTATGGACATGTTTTTTATTTGCTACACTATTAATTGCATTATGAATCACATGAAAATGCTTAAAACACACCCATTAGAATCTTATCACCTTATATATTTTTCTTAAGTATACAAATGATGAATCACATTATGTATTATTTTTAGTACACAAATGACACTAATGAGAATCAAACCATATATTAAGGTTGTTGACATTAAAATGTCATTTACTTCAAAGAATGTAATTCCCCTTAGCTATGAAAGTCCCATGTTTGCTTGCTCGAATTAATATTGATACCAAATGCCTATGAAGTGTCATTTACAAGAGAAAAATATTCCGTAGAAACTGTTATACGCACAACTAGACAATCAGGTATAAAATGTGAAAAGAGAAAAAAAAAAATATATATATATATATATTTTGTAAATAAATTGGCTAATTGACTATTTAGCTGTGTATTGTAGTTGTCAGCAAAGTAAAATTGTTTAGAAGAAGGTACTTTTTAAATATGTTATCTAAGGGAAGTCATTTGCTTCGTACTTCTATTAAAAATGTTTAAGCTTCATCCGTTACAAATCAGATCAATTAATCCAATATTACTACAAACTCGATTGAGCTATACATATTCATGTTGATTTTGATGGACATGTTGATTTTGATATATGCTACAATTTGTGTTTAAAAAGGCAAGTGATATAGTAGGAATAGTCATATTATACTGTTCATAAATGAATTTATACTAACACAGAAGCAATTGGAGATAAAAAATGTTAACTCATTTCACAAGCTATTCTTAAAAACAGTAAATACAGTTATGTTCCAACAATATTTTCTTAGTCCTAAAGCTTTACATATGTGAAAATCCACAAAAAGCCAACAAATCACCACTTTGTAACAAAGTCTACACAAAAATGTGAATAGATATAAATGAAAAAATTACATTCTTTTGTCTATGATCCTTGAGCTTATTATTTTTCTTTATACTTTATGATGTGCCATTCAACTTAATTTGTCTATGATCCACCTGATATGTATAATCTTACGATTGTATCTTGATGAACTTCAACTGAAATCTGGACTCAGAAAACCAACTAGTATTGGTGTCAAAACAAGTAGAAATTTTTTTCCAATCCTTATTTTTCAGCTAACTTGCTCACCAATTAAGTCCAAACCCATTATGAGGAATGACAATCCTTGGAAGAGCAAAAAATAAAAGTGAACACCATGTGCTGACAAAAGACTTCTTGCTGATGCTGTGAGCAAGAGAAAAGCAAGTGCTAGTTCCTTCCTATAGAGTTTGTTTCTTTTCTTCTTTGAAGGAACTTCTGATTGCTTAATTTTGCTTAATAATTCCAAGCCAGATTCTGAGTGTCTTCTTAGAATTTTCTCTTCATTTGAAGACTTTGATTCTCTCTCAGCCAAGGCTAACAAGTCTGACTCAGAGGATCTACCTGTTTTCTTTGTCACTACCCACTCATAAGCACTTCCTAGCTGAAATAGTCCAGAAACCATGGCATTGAACTTTGTAACTGACATGGTGTTCTCAAATAGAAGGTAAGGAACTAGGAAAGGGACAGACTTTGGAGATGGAAGGATGTTCAAGAAAGACATGATAATTGGGACATAACATATCACCCAAAGGGGTAGTTCTGACTCAGGTATGAACATAGTCAAGGGTAGTATGATGCAAAACAAGGTGAATGAGTAGAAAGGAAGTATAAGTTTCCTCAATAAGAAGAACAAAAATATCAAATTAGCCTTCTTCCAGACCGATATCTGCATAGAATATAAGCAAATAACAATTCAGAAACTTTTCATAGTATAAACATTTAGAGTAAACAATGTATGCACAGCCACTATAAATAATTTGTACACTGTCATCTTATAAAATTTGTATGATAAGTTTGTTGACATTTACAACAATGATTTTTGATTGGTTTACAGTGCAAACTTTTTACAATGGAAGTCAGTATAAGTTGAAAGTTATATTAACAATGATTTCTGATTGGTTGATAATGTAAAATTGAACTTAGATTTAATATAAGTTGAAAGAGAAGTGAATGCACTAATAGTATAAATAACTTTTACATTATCATTCACTCACAAACTGAATATGTATGATAAGTTTGTTAATTTTTATAATAACTACTTTGAAAGTCATTCTAACAATGATTCCTAATTGGTTGAAGGTGTAAAGAATTGTATACTAACAATGTGTGAAAATTAAACTCAAAGAATTGAGAAGTAGCAATACCTTGGAAGTTAGTACAGCAGGAAGACATAGCCGGAAAAGCTGCATAGGACCAGAATGCCAACGATGTTGTTGTTTCTTGTAAGCTTCATAAGACTCTGGTAATTCACATAGAACTTTGACATCATTAAGGAAGATAAATTTCCATCCATTCAAGTGAGCTCGGACTGCTATGTCCATGTCTTCAACTGTGGTCCTCTCCATCCACCCTCCTGATTCCTCCAGTGCCTTTATCCTCCAAACACCAGCTGTGCCATTGAATCCAAAGAAATTCAAGAAATGGCCGTTAACTTGTTGTTCCACCTCAAAATGAAAGCACAAGTTGATGTTTTGAAGCCTTGTGAGTAGATTCTCATCCTTGTTCACAAAGGACCATCTAGCTTGGACCAATCCCAAGTCAGGTTTTCCCTGTAAAGAAAAAGTCATATTCTAAGTAAGGACATATAGATCAACTTTATTTGGTACACAACTGCAATACGCAACTTACTAGTCAACTCACTCACAAAAAACATATACGTATAGATATATATATTTCTTTTTCTTCACATTTTATAACTAGTTGTCTGATTGCCTGCGTATTGTAGTTGTCTACCAAATATTTTTCTATATAGATACCAATTATAATCCAAACACTGTATTAACACTTCTCATTTCTCTTTATATTTGTTCTCATGTCACATCATATTACCTATCACATTTATACTTGTCTAAGTGTATGTGAGCACTAAGTGTCCATGGATCATTTTTGTTTTATTATTTGTTCAAAGTTCAAACCATACATAGAAAACTTCTCCCTTGTCCCTTTTTGCATTATAGTATTAGTACCTACCTTGAAATGGGGAATGGTTAGTTTCAGGAAATCAGGATTGGGTTGGAAATCTGCATCAAATATTGCCACAAATTCATAGTCTTGGACATAGTCACATGACATGGCTGACTTAAGATTCCCAGCTTTATACCCAGTTCTAATCAATCTGTGCCTGTACACAATGTTGACCCCTTTCTCTTTCCATGATGCCACCTCTTCTTTGATAAGCAGCTGTAAATTCCCATCATCAGAATCATCCAGAACTTGAATCAATATTCTGTCTTTTGGCCAATCAAGTTGAGCAGCAGCACCAATGGATGTTGAATAAACCTTAATTATATATACAAGGAGAAAAAAAAATCAGCTTAGGAAGTAAAATTAGAAAATCACATCTAAATTAGGCTGCAAAGTACCTGTGAAATAACTGAGTTTAATTTGTAAATTGGAAAAAATTTGGATACAATTTTATCAATATTTTTGGGAATCTGAATTGAAATTTCATTTCAGTAATTTAACTGCTTAAAAAAATTGCATTAAAAGTCCACACAGATTACTCAAGTAATACTCCAATTTTGATTGGAGAACAACCCAAAAACACTTAGAACTGAGATTAAACTAGAACTTGAGAGAACATTAGTTTAAGAAATTTAACCAACAAACTGAAGCAATTTGCAAGAAGATCACAGTCACAATCACAATCACAATCATAATCTTAATCATAGTCAGCAAGTTGCAGTATTGATTCTCTTACCTCTCTCTCATTGCACATGGGAATCTGAACAAGGACCATTGGGAAGTTTGAAGGATCCTCAACATCACAAGCATCTGCTTCAATGGTTGGCTTCAACTTCTTGTACTTGATCCAGAAGCATCCAAGGCAGAGAACAAGTCGATCCAGGGACTGAATCAAGAAGAGCACAATGCAGAACTTTGAAACAAGCAACACTAGAGGAGCAACATAGTCTTCCCTGAAAGAGAGCCAAGCCACATAGAACCATTGCAGAAGACCCTGAACCTCCAAAGGCTGAATCATGTGCAAGTTCCATTGGTTGAAATGAGCAATGATCTCCAAGGCCAAGCCTCCAATTGATAGAGCAAGAAAGATTTTGATGAACCTGTACAACCTTCCTCTACTCTTAGGCCCTTCATCGCTTATATCAGCCAATGAAACACGCTTCTTAACCAAAGCAAAAGTGGCCTTGACACCATTGGTCAACCATGACAAACATGTCAAAACTCTGAACAGTTTAAGGAGAAGAAACCATGTAAACTGTTTGGCACTTGCAGCTTTTTGCTTCTCTAGAAACATTGGAGAATCAACATCATCATGAACTTGTAACAAAGTGAAGTCGTTATTGTTAGACTTAGACTTCTCAGTTGTCACAACAGCAACAGAATTTGGTGCCATCACTCTCTTTCTCTCTTTATTGTCTTCTCCTCAAGTTCTTTGGAAAGAAAGAAAGAAAGAAAAAAGAAAAGATTTTGTGAAGAGGATCAATGCTCACCAATGACAATTGAAGCAAATTAGATACTTTTCCTCATAATCATAAATGTATCAAAAACAAAAAAAACTCACAAAAGGGTCATTCAAAAATGACTTTTTTTTTTTTTTCTATGTAGCTAATTATCAAACCAGAATTTAAGCAAATCTCAGATATTCTGATGCAATGCTCACTTTAGAGTTTAAAACTCTATGCAGAGATAAAGAAAGAAAGAGAGAGAGAGAAAGAGAGACACTTTGACAGGCTTAAGTTTAGTATTAATAGTGTTTCATAGAAACCATAGTTTAAAAATATTATGTTCAATTTTACATATGGTGAAGGCAAGAATAAGTTGTTACATTCAATCAATGCACTTTATTCTTAGGATATTATGATAACTTAATTTGATTGGTTAAAGTGAAAAAACAGGGTGGCATGTTGACCAATGAGTGATGGACACATAAGGAAGAACACCATAAAGAGTTAAAGCTGCAAAACACAAGAACTTTTTTTCTCTGAAGGGTGACATGAAGATACAGCTAAAGTGCAGATCACACCCACAAAGGGAAATGCTTGTTGTCTGTTGGCTGTGTGCGCGTGTAAAGGAATCCCCACAGAAATTTCCTTCCCTTATACTCTCTTTCTTTCCATTTTCCTCTGCCATAACTTTAATAATATAATAAACATATCACACTGTCATTTGGGATAAACTATAATAGTAAGTTATTAATTTTTATGTTAATTATGATAAAGATTTTGTTAATGATTAAAGATGGATTTTGATGGTACTATTAAAAAAAAATTATTAATTGATTGTATGATAATACTTTTATACACTCACAATCAATGTTTTTCTTTACCCTTTTTGGTTATTATGTATGAAGTATTCATTAATTGATGACTAATTTATTTTAGAAAAAAACTACTAATTATTTTGAGTGGAATTTTTTTTTTCTCTAAATCACATCTTTTTGTTATTTATCAGATTTAAATTTGAAATTTTTTCTCTGAGATTTGTGTCCAGTTTGAGTCTAACTAATATATTGGTGATTATAATGTATCTATTTGTTTAAATTTATTTATTTTAAAAATATTCTTTAATAAAATAAAAAATTTCTTATTTTTGAATTTATTTATTTAAGTTGTTACTTATTACATTATCATTTTTTTAAGAGAAATTTTTATAAATAATATTTTAATTATAAACAAATTGATTGAATGCATGTATGTATGTTAAACTCATGATTTATATGGTTGTGCACACAATGTTTGTTTTTTAAATTATTTCCCTTTGTTGGTACGTGCAGAAAGAGTAGTTTATTGAACTTTTTCAATGATTTCTAGTAGAAGGTTGATGATTACACTGGATCGGTGCATTACATTAACAATCTATATATTCAATAACAAACTATTACACTTTGTTATAAAATTAGTATTATTATTACTAATTGAATTTTACATAAGATTTTATTGTACATTTTCAATTATCATGTTATTATATGTTCTGTGTAGTTTATGTGCAATGTATCTATAATTATCAAAAATTTGTTGGTATATAAGACATAAAAGTCAAGCCAGATCATTTTTTAGTGGCAAAGTATGACGAATTGAACAGAAAAAATTTGTGTCCTTCAATGGTGCCGTATTCAGGGGTTAATTTGATTTATATAGTCAAAACAGCCAAGAACAAGTTGACAAAATCGTGTGTTCAACTACTATTTTATACATCAATTCACACACACAGACACAAAATTATAGATAGAACACTAGAATTAATCTTCTTTTTCTTTTTAGGTTAATTTGATGTGTAATATTTTTCATGTATGGTCACCAAGGTGGGAAAATGTCATTGACTTTGTTTAGGGTTTTTCATAGAAACAAATTAAAGTTGGACACAGTGGACAACAGAACCAAATATGGTGGATCTGATAAGATGGATCCACAAATAAAAATGTCACAAATTAACCAAATATGTTTGACCATCTCAAAAGTAAAATTAATGTCATAATTGCAATGCTAGAGAGTTTAGGATCTCAATGCAAACATGAAGGAATATAATATAATAGCATATTTTTTTAGGATATAGCATATTTCATAATGGGTGTATTATTGTATAATAAAATTATTTAATTGAGAGAATATAATATATGAATTATTATAGATTTTATGATATTTGTATTTGATTTTTTATAGATAAAGAAAAAGTTGTATGAACCAGATTTTTTTTATTGTAATCTTTTGCAATGCAATTTGTAGATTGTAGACCCACAAGTGTCTTGTAGACTTGGTTTGGTATCAAAAGTGTGTCGGTGGGATTAGGTTATTTCAAAATCATTTTGATTTGATAAGATATAACCAATAGTAAATTGATGTTAATTTAGTATATACCATTATATATATTAACTTTATTTACTGTAATAAATAGTATTAACTTTTTAATTGATCACAAATTATTATTATTATTATATTTATTATTAAGTTATACTATTCTAATAGTACTTTCTATGATATTTTTTTCAATGTTTTAAATTTATTGATTAGTTATGTAAGTAGACAAATGAATAAAGTGGCTCATAAAGTGTCAAGATTAAATATGTAATCATGTTGTTGATCATGTTTATGTTCGTATCTTTTTTATAATTTTGAATGAAATGATACGAACTTCTGGTTGTAAATTTTTTCTTTCTTTCTTCATCACATTAATGGTTTTATTTTATACTTCTTTCTCTCTGATATCTTATTATGATTTTATTTTCTCTATTTGTTATATAATTTCTTCTGCAAAATTTATGTACAAATTCAATTTCTACTCACTTTGTATATTATTTTATTAATTATTTTTCTTATTATAACTTAAAATAAAAATTCATGTGAATAATATTAGATAAGAAAAAAATTAAATTCTTAGAATGTTAAATGAGTAATTACTTTAATATACTGTAAATAAATATAGAAATGACATGAATAATACTGATAGGGATAACTTTAAATTTTTATCTAGTGAGGAATTCAATTTTAAACTTTTAATACTTTTTTATTACAATTTTTATTATTTAAATTAACATAAACTAAAAAAAAACTAACGATGTTTGTCTCTGAAAAGTTACCAAATCTTTGTTTTGGTCGTCAATTTTTAAAACATTGGTTATAATCTCTATTTAGTTTTATAAAAAAATACCCAAATTTTGGTCTAATACTGGGAGAGAAAAAAATGTTAACTCTAGGTATTAAAATTTGAGCAAAAACTATTAATTTTATTAGTTGGTATCTAAAACCAAAATCTTTATATATATAAAAGGATCCTCGACTATCTATTTATTATTAAAACCAAAAATTTTAATACTATAATTAAAACTATATAAAAATATAACCATGCCCTCGATATTTGAGTTAAATATACTTTCTTTTTTTTTCATGTTCTTCCTGTTTGAGGCAATGTTGGCATTTGTTATTGGGAAGTGGAAAAAGGATAATTCACATTAAACAAGAAGTTGACCAAAAAGGACTAAATTAAAAAGCACAAAGTGATAAAAAAATCCTTAGTGATTCATTAGAATCCATAGTGATTTATTCACCTGACATAACAATGTTGATGATTTAATTATCAGTAGTTACTTTTTAAAATAGAGAATAAACTAGAAAAAGAAGAAAGATATGAAAATAAAAGACTTTATTAGGTTAAATTATAATTTTGATGCTTATTCTTGTTTTTTTTTTTAATTTTGGTCTTTGCATGAAAAAGAAAATCTTTACATTTCTTTTTGTTGTATTGAAAAAATTATGAATTAATCTCCATCATTTAACATAGTTAGAATGATGGGAACAGATTAATATAAAAAATTCTAAGAGGTTCTAACATTCATGTCTGTCTGTTGTGTCACAAGTGATGGAGCAAAAGGCAACCTTCAAAGACCAGTTCAAGTCTAAACTATATTTCCCTAAACTATGGAAGTTTTAATTTTTTATTTTTTATTTAAAAAAATTTCTATGCCTCATTAATTTTTTCCCCATTTATAAGGTGTGATAATCTTATCTTTACTTAATAACTAATCATATAAGAGTCATAATGTTGATCTTATAATTTATATTTATTTCAGGTAAATACATTTTGTGCTTTCTTTGAATAAAATTTATTATATATTAAAAAATAAATTTTGACTTGATATTTGAAATTGAGATTAAAGATAGAAGGAGAAGTAAAAGAGGAAAAATTTGTGAATTAACTACCATAAAATAAATTAGTCATATAAAAAATATCATAATTAATAAATGATACTCTTTCCATGATAAAAAATTCTATTTAAAATTTTTAAACATAATATTATTATTTTGTTAGAAATATAAGATAAAAAAAATTAATTCAACCTTATAAAACATACTTATAAATTTCTTATTTATATATATTAAATTGAATATATCTCTAAATGATATAAAATCTGAAAAAGTATTTACTCTAAGTCTATTCTAACTTATGAGAGGAATATATCCTATTGAATAGCAACAACTACTAGAACAAAAAAGAGAAGAGGATGGTTCTTATCCGAATTTAGATTTTAATTATGTGGGCACAAAGTCCATTGTTTAAGGAGACACAAAAGAACAAATTAAAACCCTTATTAGAAACAAGTACTCTAGGCATTATATCTATATATATACTCATCAATGTTTTGAAATTTTCCCTCACAAAAATATAGATATAGTATATGATGACAAAGAATAATACAACTAGGGCTTCAAGTGTTCATTTGGTTCGGTGGTTTTGTATCCTAGCAACCATAGCTTTATAATGCAAAAACCCCACAAAAGAAACTGAAATACAGAATATGGGCACATAAATAATGTACATCTCATTGAGATTTGTTGTCTAGTTGGTTCAATTGAATTCAGCATTGTCATGTGATATTAGAATCCTTACAAACTAGTCCCATGTGATGTGATTAGCTACCCTGGTTGTGGCTGTCCACATCAATCTATGCCTATAATTTTATTCATTCATCTCTTTCATTCATACACACCTCTCTACAGTCCACTTAATACTTTCATACAAAAATAATGATATAGTATTTTAAATTTTATGCTCACACAAAATAAAATAATTAACCTAGCTATATATATGTATATTCTTTTTCTTTGATTGATCACCATTCATGTTGCAAATAAAATCACAGATATATATAATCATGCATGTGATCTAATCAATCTAACCTCAATTATGATAGGCATAACACACTCCTAAGATCCATGTAGAATGCTATAGTGCTATACTTATGTGTTGACTCCCAATTAGTGTATAGTAAACACTGATCTTAGGATTCAGTTATATATATATATATATATATATATATATATATATATATATATATATATACTGGTCAGTGTGTAATTTACAATAAAGATAAACAAAATTTACAAAATAATTTTCATTCATACAAATCAAACAACTATATCTAAAATTCAATTAACTGAATTACTGAACATCACACTTATTATCAGAAGGTTAAGTCATTATTATAGAGATTTTGTTGTTCTATTTTAATATTAATTATGACAACAATATGGTGTAAGGATAGTAATTATTCTTTTTCAACAGTTCTAAGATTTTGTACATATATACTATATACACTCCAATTTTTCACTACTAATTAAACAGACCCCAATAATTCATCTATCTATTTTTATATCATCAAATAATATTATCCATTACCATGAAGTATATCATATTGTCAGTATAGATCATAATAATTACATATACTAATAATTTAACATTTGTTAAATAAAAATTATATAAATTTTTGTTTAATTACTAATAATTTATAAAAAAAAATAATTATAAATTAATAAGAGGTATTAATAGGATATATTTTTGAGGAGCGTATACTCTTTAAAAAGGTAGAAGGGTCATTTCAGCATTTGCTGGATCATCTTTAATGCTTCAAATGTCAATGTTTTGCTGTTAGAAGACATGATAAGATAATGAATGGTCAAAGAAAAGAAGTAAATTAAGACAAATATCCTCTTTAGCAATAACATTTTCAGGTTTTGTTTTTGGTTTATTGGTAAATGTTTTTAATTTGTAAGGATTTTCTTAGTAATTAAGTTATATCTAAATAAATTTGGTGGAACTGCAGAGAAAATTAGATGCCATCCCTCAATTTCCAAAACAATGTGATTTGTTTAGTTTTTTTTTTTATAATAGTAATTCTTTTACTAAATTTTGAATATTTTGCATTACTACATGTATTTCCAGAAAAGGTAAGTGTGTAAACTTTGGTTTGAGAAGTTATTTTTTTATTTTTATTTTTAATTTTTATTTTCTGAAAATAATTTTCTGAAACCTGTGAAAACGGAAGTATAGTATTTCTTTATTTTCACCTTATTTTAAAAATATTTTCGATTTTAAAAAAAAAATCAACCAAACATATTTTTACCTCTATTTTCTATTTTCAATGAAAATAAAAACTAGAAACACTCAAGACTAAATACCATTTTAAATTCTAATTAATGAATTTAAAGTTTATCAAATACATTATTTTCATAGATATAAAAAGAATAATCTTAAGGTTTTAATTTTCTCTATAATAATTCTTTTAAAATTGCTCTAGGTCTTTCTAATTTGTTATTTTTTACTTTATCTTTTTACTTGGTTTTACCTCGTGATTTTAAAGAAAGAGAAATGAGATACACAAACGCTTTTGAAAACTATATATATTTATAAACATAATTTTTTTTATAAAATTATGCATTATACAGGTAAGTTCTTATAAGTCCTGATCAAACAAGAATTGTTTCTTAAATAAATATGTATTTAGAAAACCATTAAAATCATATTAATTAGACATTTTTCACTTTCTAACGAAAAAATAGAAACGTGTGGGTGTTAATTTTGCGTTACATAAGACATAATCGCCAAACAAACATACACGACCATTTCTCCACGTATAAAAATCCAACATGATTTTATACTATGTTTCAATTCTTAATTTCTAATTATGAGGTAAAAGTAAGGTAAGGGTATACTTCCATAAAGAAATCATAAGAATGAGCCGGTTTAAAATTTATTATATTTACTTATATGAAATTATATCTTAGAAAACTTTTACCATTAAATTATAATTGTATTTATAATGTAACAACATGGGTAAGAAAAAAATTTAAATTAAATAAAATAGAAGAAAATATTTCTTCTAAAAAAATGACTTTTTTCTATTTTTATTTAATCAAATAAAAGAAAAAATTTCAATCATTATATATTTATTTATTTCTTTTTTTTTTTTTACTTTTTTTTTAGTTATACAAAATAAAATAAATTTATTACTTCTTAGTATTGTTTTCTTTCTTCCCATGGCAACACAAAAAAAAAAGTATATGAAAATTTCAGTACTTTCTTTATTTCATGTCTAATATTACATTTTGTTCGAGTATTTGGTCAAATATTTTTCATCCTACTTTCTGTAATATACTTCTAAGCCAGGTGTCCCCTCACACTCATTACACCTGGCGTTGTTCCCTCATGTAAAAGTTTCTTTTTTAAAATGAAGTAAGACTTTTTTCATATTTATGTTATTTTAATTTTTTGAATTTATAAAATTAAATTAATAATAGAATATAATATTATAAGAAAAGAAATAGAAAAAAATTATAGATTTAATGAAATTCCACCATTAATAAAAAATATTAACAATTAACAACTAATATTTATTAAAAATCTATAATTGAAACTTGCTTTTCGTTTTCTACTTGGTATAGTCTGTAGGACCCATAAATATCTTTCTGCTTTTTTGTTACATCACAGAGTTCTCATCATGTACCATCACTTTCATACCTTCAAAATCTTGACATGTTCCTTGTCATTTATCAAAAATGTATTTAGAATTTCCACATATGAAAATTGATTTGATTTATAAATAAAATATGCATTAAAAAATATTAAATATTAATTTAATTTTAAAATTCATGAACTTTTTACTATGAACACATAAAAGTTACAACTGAATGCATAAATTATATAGAATTATTTAAACTTAATTCAATTGGTAGTCTCAAAATTAAAAAAAATAAACAAATAATTGGTAGTCTTGAATTCAAATTTTATATGTAATAATATATTAAATATTCAAAAGAAAAATTTTACTATCTCATAATAGTTCTATTAGATTTCAAAAAAGATATATGTGGTTATATATATATATATATATATATATATATATATATATATATATAATAAAACACACATGTTTTCCAAAGAAATATCAATAGCTAAAAGTAAATCTGTATCATAATATAAATTATGAAAAATTTAAAATATAAATTATGCATTAAAAATATTCATTTTTATGAATTTTAATTTTAAAAATTTGTATATTCTAAAACATTTATTTATTTTAAATTTAGGTTATATAAAATAAATAATTATAGATTGCACAAACTAAAATGTTAATTTAAGTAATTACAAGCTCACCTTAACTTAATTAACCCACTTTTATATAATACTAGATTTTAAATTGAATCACAATAGAAGTAAATCCTAACATTATTTAAGTTTAATTGATATGTGTTAGTACAGTAATCATAATACTTCATAATAAAATTTTAAGGTTAATGTGTTATGGTATATATCAATTATCTTTGATATAACAAAATATTTATTTCACATACAAATTATTTTTCTTACAACCATACATATTTAACATGGAAAACGATTTATTTATATTTAACATTTTTTAATATTTAAATGATACATTATAAGGAAACATTCATGCATGTTCAATCTAGGAAATCCATCCACGTATGTTTTTGAAAATGAATTTATGGTTAAGATTTAGTTTAGACATAACACAACACTAGAATAATTCACTGAAGTTTAGGTTAATAATTCGAATAAAATCAATTTCACTAAACTTCAAAACAAATTACGAACCCTTATTAAACACATCACCCTTTCTTCTCCATCCCATCATAGTTAGGAAACATGTTGAATCAAGGCATATTCAAAAGGAAACACATCCTCTTAGGTTCAAACATAACCCACATGCATCATTAACCTATAGTCCCTTGTTGCATAAGACATGTTCGACAAAGGTAACATGCTACGTGCAAAACGCAAGAAAGGTAGTTGCAAAATACAGTATTAAACTTCAAACATGTATGCCCCCCAATCATCAGACATCACCCTCCCCGTTGTTTTAAGTAGAATTGGAGTTGATACTTGACCTACTTGAGCATTTTTTGTGAATAGTGAACACTCCACGCGCCATATTATGTTGCTAATGATAAGGCACGTAGTGCTGAGAAATGGAAATTCTTCAATAGCATTCATTTGAACAGTTAGCATGTATATATTCAAAAGGCATTTTTGCAGTGTTGTCTAAAAATTATGATAGAATTTATGTGCGGCCATTATCTATTGGATCTTTAGCCAAAATTAACATGGTTTGATGTCTTAAGACTTACTTTACGATCTTATGGAAATAAATTTTATAAAAAAATTAACATAATTTGATTTGATATTTCAAGACTTACTCTATGGTTCTATTGGGATAAATTTTAAGAGAAAATTAACATAGTTTGAAGTTCATGACTTACTCTACAGTCGTACATGAGACAATTTCACAAAAAAATTAACATCATTTGATGTCTCAAAATTTATTCCATGATTCTACTAAAATAAACTTTACTATTAATAATTTTCATATGAAAAATTTATAAATATTAATTATGCACGAAAAAATTATAAACTCTCTATAATATTTAATACAGAATAACTAAAATCTAATACACCTATTACATAGATTAAAGTATATGGTGAAAGTAAAAAAACTATCACTTTGTCTTATATTATTCTTTTACCACTTTCTCTTTTAATATACATCAACATGACATTATAAATTAATACAACATCATCAAAATAAAGCGTTGGTGAGTTTATTTTATTAGTAAATGATTCATAAGACATGTTTAATTACTCTTTTTAACTTATAACTCTTAATAAGTTAAAGTTGTAACTGTTTCCAGGTCTTCCTAATCAGTCAATTTTGTTACAACTTCGTAATCAGTAATTAGTATATGATTAGATATAGCAATGGTTGAAAATGGCGCAATATTATTATAGCATATAAAATTCCTCCGTAACCATGCCCACGAATAGTTAGATTCTTTTCCGTTCATATTGTTTAGTGTATATCCTGGTATTAGTAACATTATTATACACAAGCAAGTCAATAATAATATTATACTGTAACCATGAAGATGGTAAAATATATAAAATATTTAACCAACAGGATTCTTTCATTTTCAGCAAAACAAACAAATATAGCATGGTAGCTGAGAGATTAGAACAACTCAAAAATTTTTTTATGACAAACAGACTAATGCAAAAGATTAAGATGTTGAGAAACCATTCTCATGAACTGTCTAACTATTTTATCAATCAATTGAGTAATTAGCGAATAATCGAGTCATTATGAAATTTAAATAGGTGGATTGATGATGTATATATCTTTTGAATTTTATATTAAGGAAAGGACAACATCAATCTCAAGGTAATATAATATTAAGACCTAATGAAATTTCAACTTTCTAGCCACTGTCACTATTAATGCCTATGTTAAGACATAATTAATGTATTCAGATGGCACTTTTTGGTATTCCTATGTAGTGGTAGGGGTGGCTTCTAAGGTATCACTTTGTTTAGTGTTGTTGTTCAGGTGCATCACTAATTAAAATTTTGGTTACAATAGGTTTATGATTAATTTATAGGTTTTTTTTATTGAAATATCATAGCTGAAGAACAAGTTTTTGCACATGGATTTTAAAGGTCAACTAGAATGAATCAGAATTTAATCATTTATGAACTTGTGCAAGTTCCATCTGAAAAACTTGCATCTTGGTTATAAATTAAGCAAATCCATTTTAAGAGTTGCATTTGTTATTATTCAATTCATATTTGAGTCTTAACTAGCAATTGTGTTGATAAATTTAATGATGGAACTATTTTAAATTAATCATTAGTGTTGAGTTTGAATCTTAAATAGCAATTGCGTTAGATATTTTAAAAAATTTCATATTTATAATAATTAATTCTACCTGGTTACAATATAATTATCTCTGAAAAAATTATTTTTTTAAAAAAAAAACTAAAACTATGTTCCAACTTGTTTAAGTTGAATCCTTGGAGCATATTTAATTAGAATTCAAAAAAGCATTAAGAGAGTATATTTGCTAAATTGTTCAAGTTCATTTGAAATTCACCAAATAAATATGCTAAATGTTAATCTCATTCAACCCACTCAAGAAATATTATATGGAACAGTTATTAATAATAGTCTTTTATTATTTTTTATCAATATTTTTAATATTTATTGTTAAATTGAAATGGTTATATGTTAATATTATTGGGAAAAAATTACATAGTATTTTTATATTAACATTTAATGTCAAGAAATAATAATATTAAAAAAATAAATTAAAAGTTGATAAAAAAAAATTTAAAAAATTGAAATAATTTGACCCACCTTGAATTTAATTAACCCTTGGTATAATGTTGAGCATATTCCATCTGCATTTTAATTTCTGCAGTTTGAATCAAACTATACAACTAAACTATATGAGAGTAATTTTTACACTATGGTTACGTAATCTAGACTGGTGCTGCATGTGATGAAACATAACTTTGTTAGAGTTATATTTATTTTTATATGCATACAAACGAAAAATAGTTTTTGATCCTAGAAAACCAATCAATTTTTTAATTTCTGTTTAATGTTTAATGAGTTGTTCTCATCAATTTTCTTTCATTGATTTAAATTGATTAGGAACAACAAGATTTTATAAGTCACGCATCTCATTTCATCATAATTTTATAACTTTTAATAAATTTTAACTAATAAAATAAAATTTTAGAATGAATATGTTCCTAACCCTCCCCATTTTTATTTCGTTTTAGATACTTTCTATTTTCAATTAGCAAGTAAAAATAAAAAAACGTAGAGACACATAATTATAATAGAGTCATTTTTTTTCAACAATCACCTATATCAATAATCTATCATTATTATAACCGAATATAATCACAATTAAATTTGTATGGATAAACTTGCTAAAAAGTTAATTGAAAATGATTAATTTCGTTTGGATACAACAACAAAAATTAGCATTTATATGATAAAAAGTGTAAAGTAGTTGAAAAGAAAAATTAAAATGTCAGAAAAAAAACATAAACTTCAAATAAAAAATAAATTATTTTTTAAAAAAAAAACATTTACAAATTTAAATTATTTTTTCAAACAAAAAAAATTATCTTTAAATAGCTTATATTACTTTAAAAAAAAAACTAAACCTAATAAGGTTAATGATATTACTCTGAATTAAACCCAAGAAAATGGCTAAATTAAATGATTTTAAAAAAATGACAAAATTAAAATGATTTTAAAAACTGAGTAATGATATTAAACTTTTTTTTTATAATAATAATACCAAAATTGAACCATAAAAATCAACAAAACCAAATTATTTTTTTTTTTAATAATAATGAGTTTAAATGCAACAAAATAAATGAATAGAATATGAAAATTTTGATTTATTTAGCAAAATTTTAAAATTCTAAGTCATTTCCTTTACATCTTTACCCATCGGGAACACGAGTGTAGTTCTCACTTCAGTTTATCAACTTTCACCGTTGCCGTTCGCTGTTGAATTTTCCGGCCACCGTCAGGTGTTTTTCGCCACCATTCTTATTTCAGTAACTTTGGATTTGTTGATAATCTTTTGTTCAACTTTCTGTGAATAATTTTTCTGCTCACAACTTGCTCGATAAAATGCCTGAATGGTAGACTTGCACTGATTATGAGTATACATATTGGATGATGGTTTTTCAACTGTTTGTTACTTTTTTCACAAACCAGAATCGAAATAACATAGCTTGTGTGGTTTTCCTTTGCTGCATTCATGTTTGTTGTTGTAGTTTTGGGTGTTAAGGGGAGAACCCATATGGGTAGCTTTGTTAATTATTCATGCTGTTCAATTTGATGGAATCCTGTTAATTTTTATTCCCCTTTTCCCTTTGGTTTTCAGAATTTTGAAGAATAAATAAAATAAAGGTTGGGGTGTTGAGATTTTCTGAGGTACAGTTCATTGTTCAATGCCCTGTCCAAATGGTAAAATTAATGGCATATACATATATGTATATAAGCTGAGAATAATTAGTTGAAAAAGTATTTTTCCCACTGTAAATTGTATGTTGCAGTGTTATTAATGGTGGATGGCAGAAGACCAAAATTCTGCCATGGCACCCCGCCCTTCATAAATTTCCTTTTGCGGTTGGCAAAAAAATCCACCATGCCATTCTTCCATGGTGCCGCCATGGCTGCTATTTAACGACATTGGTCCAATGGGTGTAGGTGAACACGAGTAGAAAAAAAAAATAGTAACAGAAGGAAGAAATTGAAAGCTTGAGAGGGAGGTTCAGGTATTTGGTTGGTAGTGGTAGCCTACTCTTCTCAGACATAGGTATATATTTGATCTATTTTTTCATCTCTGTCCTGACCATCTCATCATCAGCACAACTAGTGTTGTCTAGATACTTCCCCATAGTCAATCTCCAATATTAACTTCCTAGGATATGGTTATTCACATTTGATAGTATAGTTTTGAATTGCAGCTGACAATTTTCATCTAATCACAATTTTAACAATGGTAGGGAAAAAATTGTGGAAAAAGAACTTGGTAAATAGATATGCACAATGTCTTTGGCTCTGCTACTCCAACAAAAAGCTTGTTAGGTTTCCATAATAACTTTTAATATACAAGTTCTGTCCATTAAAATAATTCAGTACATGATATCATAACTGTACTAGTGTCCTATTGTTGTCGCTTTAGATCAACTAGAGTTACAGACATTTCCTAAAAAATTTTAGTGGAGACAGCTTTAAATAATGGATGATAACTTGGTTTGGTATTATTTTCCTCAGTTGGTATTTCGATTGCTCTTGAATTTTGGCTGATTTTATCATGAAAATATATTTTATAGAAAATAATTGATAAAAAGAAGAATAAAGTGATATGTTTGATGTGTATGTCATATTTCTTCGTGTTTGCTGGAAGCTTTCCAGAAGCCTTGTAGGGTTATGGCTTCTTGCTAATCAAGAATTACAGTCATAATTCTAGGTTCGTGCTGTATAGTGAAGTCTCAATACCATTTTTTATGTATACGAGGTCTTGAGAAATTTAAGGTGTGAGACACTTTGACTGATGAATCATCTCCCGAGCTATCGTTATATTCATCACATCAAAGCATCCTGAAAACTTTTCTTTTCTGGGCTGTTTGATATACATCTATTGTTTATTTATTTCTTTTTTGTACAAAATGACTACTTTTCTGTCAACTCTTCAGAACTTGAGGTTCTTGCTTATGATACAAGAAACATAAGGAACAAAGGTTTTAATTTTGAGACGAATTGATGATGTATCAACCTTTAATAACCAAGTTATTGTTTTGCAGGTTTCCCACACTAAATTGGTAATGATTGTTTAGCAAATATTTGAGTCTCAAAATGGTGTTTCTTTCCTCATTGCCAGTGAACTATTCAGGTTTTTTGTTTTTTTCTGACTATGTTGGTTTCTTCATAGGCATACTTATTTTGCTCCCTGATTAACTTTAGTTTTCTTTGATACATTGCAGCTTTCCTTCGTCAAGGTACTCCTGTTCTGCCATCAAAGTTTCCAACAAGAGTTGATCATCACAGAGATGTTTCTCTAACACCACAATCAGTAAGTATTGCTTATCTCTCTTGACTAATTTCACTCTGTTACCTTCTTCACTTTTTATGGTCTGCATGTTTTTCTAGCAGTATTATATAATTTGGGATTACATGTTGTGTTTGCAGACTTTTAAAATAAAGTTAAGAAAAAAACATGTGAACCACAGTTGCACCAAATTTGTGACCTCTGCTGCAAGGAATGATCATCATCTAAGCTATGATAATGATCTGCATGAGGAGCCCTTTTTGCTAACATTGATCAAGGATGCCATATGGTACTTTTAAAACTTCAACTTGTCATCAAATTTATTTAGTATAATGAAATACTGTACTTCAATTGTATTGAAAGAGTAGTAGAAGTATAACCAAAAACTTAAAGTAGAATTTACTTAATTAATTGTATTGAAAATTACATCCTTATCCACTATTAACTATCTGTTCTTTCTCAGGGGCCTAAAATCTTTATTTGTATTTTTGGTTGAGCAACCTGGCCAGCTGAAATATATAGAGTGGCCAAGCTTTAGTAGTACGGTATGCCATTTGGTTCATTATTTATGGTTACACAATAGTGATTCCCCACTACTTCCATCATATGTTTTTATTTTTATTTTTTATTTTTCAAATTGTATAATGATTATATATATATTTTTATTAATCCTTTGCAGCTGAGGACTGCGATTCTGACTCTTGTGCTGGTTGCATTGCTTATTGTTGCATTATCAACTGTTGATTCGGCTCTTTGCTATCTTTTAGCTTTAGCTCTTCGGAAAAGTTCATAATCGTGTGGTGTTATAAGCAGTTGATTTCTGATGCTTGTAATCTGTCTAGGTCTATTCTGTTATTATACATGTAAATCTTGACCTTTGAACTGAAAAAGATTAAACTATTCAAGAACCTTTATTAAAGCCAATGAAGGAAATGGTTGCATAGAATAAAATCTTGTTAATTCGATGGATGGAAACTGGATATGGAATTGGATAACAAGTGTAACAGTAGGGACTGAAGGGGTGAAAGGTTATGGCAGTTTACACTTATCAAATTTTCAGTATAGCAAAATTACTAGTCAATTATATAACTGATGAAAGCAGGAAATGACTAATTATTATTTTTCATGCAGCTATAGCGAGATTATAAATTAATGGTGTAGGTATAAAATAATGTGTGTATGATACAATACAACTGTATGAATAATTTTTTTTGTAAATATTTATAAGAGAATAAAATAAAAGATAAAATGAATTACCTCTTTTAATAAACTACAATCAACTTGTGCACCTCAATCTTTGGAGAAATTGGATAAGAATTTATATGAAAGTTAAGTGTACAAGATGATTTTAATCTGTGAGAGAAATTCAAATTATTTTATTTTCTTGTTTTCTTCTGTTATAAGTGTTTATAGAGAAGCTCTGCAGAGTGAATGATGAATTATTCAATTTTATTCATTTTACTTATGTTTAAAGGCTCTGAGCAAATCTTTCTGTAACACTCGATGGTTTTATTATTTCACCTGTAACTGGGGTTATCAAAGTGGGTGGCCTGAATATCTTATATAATCAGTGAGTTGAATCAACAGAATTGGCACATATTTCTTTTGATCCAACTAGGTCAAATGGGGACGCTGTAACTTTTTGTTTAACAACATCAAATGATATGGCATGAAATGGGTAAGTGTGTTTGAATGAATTTTAGTTGCATTTAACTGAACCCACATTGAATTCAATTCAACATTCAAATTGCTTTTGAGTTTTAACGGCATCCTAACACACACTAAGTATGCAATAACGTTAAAACTAAGTTTGAATAAAAGTTGAAAACATACTTTTGAGAATTCCAATGCATATTTTCAAATTCAATACATAAAATGAAGAAAAATCTGTTGTTTTGGAAGTAAAAATACTTTCAAGCTTTTTCAACTAACATCCAAATATGCATTGAATTTGCTGAGGTGTTGTTTGAGATTTCGCTAGTTATTGATCCTTGAGTAGTCTTTTTCTGCATATCAGCCTTAAAATTTAGCACTAATTGAAAGTGACCTTTGCTGCCAAAACCACTGTTTCCTGGCCTTTATGGTCGGTAATGTGATAAGAAACATTTGAAAACCGTGGTAATAAGGTTACCTGCCACCACTACTTTATTACTTTGTTGTGAATTCCAGTGTGGCATTATATTTTCTGCTTAATATAAAGTATAATTATGAAATCACTAACTACTAAACTATGAAAAATAACAAAGGACAAAGACAAGTAAAAATTTGAAGTGTATCCTCTAGATTTCTCATTTTGTGTGGACAACAATTTTGTGATATATTTTATATTTTAGACGGACAATCTTTTTTGATTTTGGATAAGATAATTATATCGTTGAGGTAGTATAACGTTCTTGTCATATCATCAATTAAACATTATGTTAAATCAGTAACAAGACTCAATGTTGGACTATGAAAGCCTATGCTACTCTGATATAATAAATCCGTTTGAGATATGTATCCTAAATCTTGCATGAGATACCAACCCTCTTACACCAGTATTACCTACCAGATTGACCGAGTAGGTCTGCAAACCCATATGCCTTCATTTATAACTGGGCATGTCCCCACTTGATCAATCCAACAGTGTATAAATATATCATGCCTTCTCAGAAAATACCTTTAAACTCTTATGAATTCTCATATCATTTATACTTAAATACTTAAGCATCCAAGAATGTTTTGCAGGTACTACACCTACTGTTGGAAGATCACGAAAACAAAGATCAACTAAATGATATATCTGATATAGTTCTTCTTATGCACTTTTAAAGTAATTTGAGTTATATACTCAAAATTCAAACCCACGCTATTATAAGTTGAAATAATTATATATCAGTTGATCTACACTTTTGGACTCGGTGATTTTCTCTTTTATATATAAAACTTCAAACATTTTAATTTAGCTCAAAATATTTATCACTTTAGTAAAATAAGAAAACATTGATCATATTTCTCAATAATATCCTCGTTTATAAGTATTTGATTTAATCACCTCAAGAATATTAACTTTACTCCATTTTCACTAGCCAATAAAAATACTTATAATTGCACATAGCTATAAGATATTTAGATAAATCATGTATATTATTCTATTTATAGTGAGACTTGAGGCTGAACTTCCAAGAATTTTAATATTATTTGGAATGATCTGACTGCATATAATCAAAAATTTTAGGATTTTTAGTTATTAGGCAATAAGTTTCTTATAGGTTTACTTGAACTATGAACAATACACACTGAATTAAGGTTTGATCAGAGATACAGACAAGCATCTTCATCTTAAGATTAGGAAGATATTTCCCATATACTGTTGATATTGTTCCATACTGTTCCATACTGTTAGGTAAATGTGTCTCAGACTCAAAGGTACATCCAAAAGGTCTCAACCTTCCAGTACACAAGATACAGTATACAAGTGCACTACTGCAATTGCATTATTCAATGAAAAAACTGTTCTTGCAAAGACTTCTTGATTAACTAAATTTTGTACTATATATTTGCAAGTTCAAACATCTTCAAGTTGAAGCTGCCTTATTATAGCCATCAGTTATTCCAAATGAGAAATTCTATTTATTAAACAAAATTTTACAACTTTCTTCAACAAATAAGGGTTGATACATCTGATAGAGTCTTCTACTCGTACTAGTTGTGACTTGGTTTTTGTGATATGAAAATGAGTATACATGATTCCTTAATTCTAATATTAAAATCAAACATTCAAGTAATAGTTGAGTGTTTAACCCATAACCATAACAACATTTCATATGTATGAGTTCCATTGTGCATCATTGGATCAAAAGTTAACAAATTTAGTGTGTATTTAGATAGGCGTTGACAAAATTCATTCTGAATGAAAATGATTTTATAAAATTGATTATAAAGTAATGTAATGTAATGCAGTACAAAAATATCTAAGATTACTTCAACTTAAAATCAATTCTAAACCTGTAATTCATGAACTTTTCTTTAACATGAAATCAAACATGTCAAAATTTATCATTCTAGACTCAAAATCAATTTTGTGACATGAAATCAAAGACACAGTTAAGTTTCAATGGATTTCATTTTGCATATTGAGTTTTGAAAAGCAACCTGGGTATTGCTTTCAGGTCAAATGTAAGTGCTGTAACGTATTTTGAAGGAAACCAAATATATCACCACACTGAATTTAGTGGACAAACATGTGTTGGAACAGTGCAAATGGTAAACCAAACATTTGTCACTGGTCTGCACATCTCACCTCACTTAAGTCCAAATGAGTGCCTTTGAGCCTTGACAAAAACCACAAGACATTAAGTGTGTATTAGAGAATTCATTTGAGATTTATGCAAATTGACATTTGTGCATTCCAAAGTAGGTACACAGTGAAAACATAACATCCAAAGTCCAAACTATTTTGAGAATGACTTATTATTAGCATACCTGATTGTGAATAAAGAAAATCTGATAAATTCATCATTTTTTTTCCTATTGAAGAGTTTAATGTAAAGAAAATTTGAACAGTGAACTATTGGTTCATAAATAGTCAAAGCATTATCACCAAAGCCAAATTGAAAAAGGAAAATATTTGATAGATAACTGTAGTACGTAAATAACCAGTTATAAAATGTGAAGATAGAAAAATACGTGTATGTGTATGTATATGTTATGTGAGTGAGTTGGCTGCATAGTAAAATTGGTAAAAAAAATACAATAGCTAGAAGAATAGAGTTGCTGCGGATGCTGACTTTACTCTATGAAGTTTGTTCATTGCACCAGATTATATAATGGACAATCAAGCAAACTTTGGAGAGATTTTGAAATGTTCATACAATAAAGTAATGTGAATGCTAGATAAAACTTTACTGAACACTGACTTTGTTTACAAAATGAACTTGGACTTTAGGGTAAAGGACTTGAATAAAATGAGAAATAAACATGAAGTCATGTTAACGTACCTATTACAACCATAAGTACATATTCTAGAAAATAAAAACCTAACCTTAATAACAATATGAAGACTGAAGAGGCACAAAACAACACAACCTAGCAGACTTTGGACTATTCAGAAAATCAAAGTTTTCATCAAAAACATAATCTATACACTTAACCAATGAAGTAATTAATATGGTCTAGTATAATTGATAAATAACTCTGCTCCTCAAACATGTTGTTAGGGAGAGTTTGCTCCTCAGGTCTCTGTGCAAGAAAAAACATGTGTTGAGATAGATCAGCACCTTAATTAGAACTCTGTGTCTCATCACATAATTTATACAACTATACTCAATGCCTGAATATCATTTTTCAATTCATTCTCTTAAGAAATTGTACTAAAACAGCCATTGAACAACAAAGCAAAACCTGTCAAATGAAACAACATACCTTACATAAGCCAAGAAAACCAGCTGAAAAAGTACTCCTTTATCGCTGATTGATTGTAACATATATCAAAGTGAACAAAAACTCTATTGTTAATCACTTAAACCCTCTAATTCATGAGGAAACAAGTCTACATAAAGATTGGGAAGAATGAATAAATTTTGACACTAAAAAAAAAAAGATTGACACTGACTTTCAATGTTTAAAGAGTCCCTTGAAAGTTGTTCACCCAAAGAAAAGTTTTTCACAACTTCTTCTGTGTTTATTCATAATGATTGAGCCATAGTGGCAGAGTGGCACACATTCGTGTATCTTATCTTATCAACACTATCATCAAGTTCCCTAGCAAAGTGGGCATGCATTATCATTAGTATTATTGTTGTGCTTTGATTGGTTCAAGTCTGCATCTAACCTTTACTCACTTTTGGGACCCCACAATCAGCATCCAATACAGAAAATGCTAAATGAAAACACCATAGCGTGTGGGACACATTCCAAAAAGTGACAAAACCACATTATCATGAATCATGATTGTACAATATATGTAATATTTGTGTCTCACCATGTTGGTTGGGGTATCATGATCAATTTTTTTAAATGTGTGATCATAGGTTGGATTAATGGATCTTTGTTTATAGAATAATATATCTTAAGAAAAGTTAGTATCACAAATAGATCTTAGTATTTAAAATAACATTTTACTTTAAGATAATTTTTTTATTCTCGAACTAGAGATAATTACATTTAACAAAATAATATATGTCCATCATTATTATAAAATATGTCTATATATAATATGTTTAATTGTATTTTTTTTTCTCCCAAACTTTCACATGATTTATACTCTAAAAAAAAATTAGTAAATTTTGCCCAAAAGATTTGTAATCTTGCAATTTTTACCCCTAAAAAAATTTTCACAATCAAGGAAAAATTGTCTTAAAACTATCTTAATTATGATGGTTTAGAGTAAAAAAATTGGTCATAAAATGTTTTAATTATGATATCCTTTGACAAAAATTGTAAGATTATAAAAATTTTGGGATGAAATTCACAAAAATAAAATAAAATTAGGGCACAAGATTCTAAGATTGTGAAAGTTTAATATGAACAATTTTATTTCACAACCAACTGCAAGACACATATAATCGGTCAGCTCACTCACAGAATATATACATATTTTTCTCTTTATATTTTATAACTAATTGTCAAGTTGTCTGCTTATTAAAATTGTCTATCAAATATTTTTCTACTGCAGAAAAATATAATTAAACTTACATAATATATATCTTCAACCAATGTTTTACACTTACATAATAGCATGTGCTAAAAGAAAGATCCATCTCTTAATAGACCTAAGTACTTTAAAGAATTAATCTTTCCTACAAGTTCAGAGATAGAGATAGTTTATGTTTATAAAAAATGTAATATATATACATACTCATGATGAATCTCAAGAATGGTAAGAAAAAGGCAAAAGAAAAAAGCAAAAAGAAGTGGAAGAAGACCATCTGGAATGGGCCAGTGGGCTTTAAGAAAATGAGACAAGTGGCAAATGAAGTCTTGATGGCCCACAAATAAGGGCCAGAGCCATCAGGCACCGTACCTTAAGGGAAGCAAGAACTGACTTTAGGAACATCCCTAAAACCAAAAACAAGTTGTTGAAAGTGACATGTATCAATATATTATTATTATTATGCATATCCTAATTGATGAAGCCATCAAAAGCAGTTCCGTGTCTACAAATTTTCTATGTTATTATAACATTTTTTTGTCATTTGCCATTACTAGTCAAAATCTTTCATTTTCAATCTCTTCCATACCCTCTTTCTTCTCTCTCTTTCTCTCTATTCTTTGTAAACTCAAACACGCAGGCCCTTAACAGTTAACACTTTCTTTCACATTGATGCATGCTACCACATAGTAGCTATATTCAATAAAATATATTATGTGTAGATTTGATGCTTACATTGGCAATTGATACAAGTCATGGAATAATTCATTAATTGTGTTCAAAATGTTCCCTTACTCTTACGTATGCTACATGAAACATTATTTAGTTCCATTATATACTTGTAGCCCTTGTCTTAATGCTTTGACTCTTAATCCCTAAGGAAACCTTTTATTAATTATGAACCTAAGACTTTTTATTTTTATTTCTATTTTTTCCATATTGTGTTGGATCAAATTGTTTCTTAAAAATAATGTTACATAGAAAATTAGAATGCAATAAATCAATCAACTAACTTATAAAATATATATATATATATATATATATATATTTATATATTTTTTTTATTAATTTTTTATTTTTTTATATATTCTATAACTAATTATCTAATTGTTCATATATTAAAATTGTTTATTAAATATTTTTATTTTTAATTATCTTGATCATGTATTTCAGCCATGATAAATACATAGTCATTACCCGATTTTCATTATTTTAATCTCTAATCTATATTTTAAAATGAGAATAAATAAATAAATTTAGAAAAAAATAACAATAAAATTTTTATTAAATATTTTTTATTTCGCAATGTTCATTAAATTGTATTTACTCAAATTATTTGATTGATTAAGCTAATGGTTTCCCCCATCATCAATTCAAGGTTATAAAATTTATGATCACGTTTTTGTTTAGCATAAGATAGATACAAGGAATGTATATATAGAATGATAAATTTTTTTAACAAAATTACTAATAATAGAAAGAAAGAGACGTATAATTTGAAATCATGCAGGAATTTCTCTCTCCAATTTGTCTTCGTGAATAGTAAATTAATGAAATAAGACTTTGAAATTGTGAAAATGGTGGTGATGATGCATCATATGCTACAAGTAGTAGATTGCGACCGAAAGGTTGAATTATACCAGAAGTTTAATACAAGGAAAATGACTAGTGATAATGACGATTGATATACACCTTGAACCGACTTAGAAATAAAATATGTGCTAAAAATTGTTAAGGATTTTTTTAACCTAAGTTTACAAGGTTACATTAAGGAATTATTTATTTAGAGCAAAGACTCTAAGCCCCAAATTAATTAAAAATTGATTTAAATATTTTGATCTTTCATTTAGTTGAAGATCATAATATAAATGGACTAAAAATTGTGAGGCTTTAGGTAAACTTTACATGGATTTATGCTCTTAGAATTACCACAAAATTATCTTAGTTTTGACGGTTTAGAGAAAAATTACCACAAAATATCTTATTTGAGGCAGATTTTCATGTGAAGACAAATTTCTCAAGATCATGATATTTATGAAACAAATAATTGGTGAAAATTGCTCGATTATTAAGTTTAGAAGAATGAAATGCAATTAACTTTTTATATTCGACTTATCTTCTAATATAAAGGATGTATTGGATTAAGTTTATATATATATATATATATATATATATATATATATATATATATATATATATATAGATTGAGGTAGTAAAAAGGTTATTTTAGTATATAATTTTTGTGAATTTTTAAAAATTATGTTAAAAGATGTAATGATTTATCTGTTTTTTTAAGAAAAAATTGTGATTATGATTTATATTTTATTTCAGGTTTTAATGAATTTATATAATAAAAACATGTAAGATTTTGAAATTTTTCAAATTTTGAAAATTAAAGAAAAATTTAAACAATAATTATCAAATTATAATTAAAAATATTAAAAATTTTACAGAAAAGATTTAAAACTCAATTATAAAACATATAATCCGGTATATATATATATATATATATATATAAAAGCTTGATATGATATTTAAACATTTTGGATATGCACAATATCATTTCATATGTCATTGTGACTGTGATACCGCCATTGCATCATAACAATTATAGTACTATTATCTAAGGAGAAAATAAGAAAAACTCTGATTTTCTGATATTGTTCGGTTTCCATGCCTACTTTTCTCATACATCAGAATTCTTCTTATTCTATAGATGGATAATAAATCAGGAATTTCATTCATGGCGTTGTTGTAGCTTAATATCTCTGTGAAGAGAAAGCCTGCGAGGCATAACCTCTGATAAGGTCTATACTTCATAAGGCATAATGCTTATGAGATAGTCATCGCTTTTCCAGCCAGATAAACTAATAATCCTGAAACATTCAAAATCCTTTCTGATACACAGGATCCTCAAAGAGGCAAGTGTAAAGCATACTAGGAAATTCAAATGGATCATATGAATCTATTCAATCTTTTCCTTAATACTACTTCATGCTAAGAAAGAAAGAAATGGAAATTTAGAACTTCATGAGAGAATATAGACAAAAGAGTAGTTTTTTATTAAAACTCTGCGTGTTTACAACTGAGGGAAGAGTTCCCTTATATAGAAGAAAATTACAATACCGACAAATAACTAAAGTAGACAAACAGTAAAAGTAAACAGTAATTATACAGTAACTTGTCTACACACTTTATTCTTTACTATCTTCAGAGATTCTTTTCTGATAAGAAAGAATCTAATCCAGCTGGATTCGAGCTGGACGGTTTGTCTTTTTCTTCAGTTGTGGGCCATGGTGGCCAGGGCTGTTGGGAATCTTGCCAGACTGAATTATCAAGTGGGGGGTCTAGCTTTAGCCACGTGTCTTGTTCTCTGGTGAGAGGGTCATTCCACAGAATGGTCGGAATGTTTCTGGAAAAATCAGGAGAGGTGGCCGGAACATCAATTTTTTGGTAGTCTTCATACCAGAAATCTGGACTAGCATCCCAATTGAATGAACAAATGATATCCAGATTTTTTAATCTTGAACAACTAGATGAGACGGGGTTTTGAGTAACTTTATGTCCATTAATCTCATGTAGATGTAAGATTAGTTCTTCTTTCCAGAATGGAGGACTGGTATCTACAAGAAATTTTTTCAGTTCTGGAAAAGTTGCATAAGTAAAAACTTGCTTCTGAGCATACAAGTGTCCAGTAGTGGGATGTTTGAAATAAGGTCGATGGACAATGAAAATGGAGAACATCTTCTGTCTTTCATAATCATCTATTTTCCATACTTCATATTTTGTCAATTCTCTTTCAATTTGTTCTTTCCACCATGGAATTGGAGAAAACCAAGATAAAAGTTTCCATAACAGAGAATCAAATTTTTTATCTCCTGAGAGAAACTCAAGCATTTTGTAACAGGGACAAATTATGGGATATTTGAACAATACTGCTGTGCACCATAAATACCAAATATCTGAATTGATTAAAGGTGTAGGAGTCAGAATTGGGAACAGATTTAAGTATGGTGCAGAGGGGTTGAACCAGGCTGGTTTTGGTTTGATCTGGTGTTCTTGAAGACTGGTAGCAAGGTAATGAAACATTTGGGTTTCAGCAAAGGATTTTATGGTGGTAGGATCAATGTGCTGGTATTTGAGTAATTCCGGAGGGAATTCATGAGGAGGGTTAATTTGAGTGTTCATCATGATCAATGGAAAGTGGTTTTGATTTGAAATGATTGTTATCACTTGTTGATCTAATTTTGGAGGTCTTGAGAGATAATCAGGAATTAAATTTGATTTTCCTTTTATGTGTTTGACAAGGAAGTCATACCTGGAGAACCATTCTTTTAAACGAAGAATTTGAGGATTTGGAGGTATCTTGTTCTTTAATTCAAGCATTTTGGGAAATGCTGAATTATCAAGTTGTACTTCAAAAGAATGTCCTCTGAGATGGAAATCAAATTTTTGTATTCCATATTTGACTGCAAGAGTTTCCTTTAAGGTCGTGTGATAATGAACCTCAGAAGGTTTAAAAACTCCACTTGCATGACCACAGTAATGAGTCTTTCCTTTTTCTTCCTCAATAAGAATTGCACCCCAAAAATAATCACTAGCATCTGTCTGCAAGATTCTTTTGCCTTTTCCTGGAATCTTCAAGGGTGGAGGATTTTTTGACAATTCTTTCAATGCTTTAACAGCTTGTGTTTGCTTATCAGTCCAAGGAGGAGGATCCTTTTTTAGCATCTTTGAAAGTTCTGCTGTATGCTTGGTAATCTTAGGAATGAAATTTCTGACATAATTAACAATCCCTAAAAATTGCTGTACCTGTTTTACTGTCATGTTTTCATCAGGAAATTTTGGCAATTCTTCAACCAAGTGTGGTTGAGGTCTGTATTTGCCATTGGAAAATTGCATCCCAAGGAATTCAATTTCAGTAGATCCTATTTTGGATTTGGATGCTGACAGCATGATTCCATATTGATCACATAATTTATGGAATTTTTGTAGCAGGATTTTGTGTGAACTTTCATCTGGAGAATACAGAAGAATGTCATCTATGTAGATGAGTGAGCTTTGTAGGATGGGCTCAAAGATTCTTGTCATGGCTTTCTGGAAAAGGGAAGGTGCCACTTTCAGTCCAAAAGGTAGGACTGTCCATTGGAAATGTGCATTTGGAATGCAAAAAGCAGTTTTTGGCCTGTCTTCTGGTTCTAGTCCAATTTGCCAGAAACCAGATTTTAAATCAAACTTTGAAAAGATGTAGGCATTGGCTATGTATGAGTAAAGGGTATTGATTTTTGGTAATGGAAATTTTTCATCTTTAAGAAACAAGTTAAGAGGTCTGTAATCAATGACTAGCCTCTTCTTCCCTCTTACTCTTTCAGATCTTTTTTCAACATAGAATGCCTGACATGCCCAATCAGATTGGGTTGGTTCTATTAATCCTTGTTGAAGAAGTTTCTTACATTCTTCATAGGCTGCAGCACTTTCAGAAGGAGTCATCCCATGATGGATTGCCTTTGTAGGATTTACATCCTCATTTAATTTGAATGGCAGTCGAACAAAGAAATCTTTGTTTTTCCATAAGGGATTTGGATGTTGAAACATCTCATGGCTATCAGCTGTCAATCTGAGTAGGTTTTTCTTGATTTCCTCATATTGTTGCGGTGCTTCTTCTAAATTGAAAATTTTTGCCAAGGCAGTGAATTCTTTAAACTCTCCTTTGAATCTTATTCCTGTAGGAATTATTTGAATTGACTTCAATTGACTGAAGACATCCATTCCTATAAGAATATCCTTTCCTGGTAGATTTGTGCCAATCACCTTTGTCCAGAATATACAATTTGGAAAAAATCGTATCCCTATTGACTTTCTTGTGATCAGATTTGTGGTGAAGGTTTCACCATCTGCAGCTTTGAAATGAAAGTCTTTTTTCATCCAGTGTTGTTTTGGCAAAATCTCTGGATTCATCATTGTTTTTGCTGAGCCAGTATCAATGAAAGCAATCACCTTGATTGGAACTTCATATTTGGAAGGAAGGATGGTGATTTCTATGTTAGGAATTACTGGGCTTGCTAAGTCAGAATGAAGCTGTTGTTCCATCTTCTTTACTTCTTCCAAAGTAAGGATAGGAAAAGAACAAGAAGTTGAAGGATCTGAAAACTCAGAATCTGAATTAGATTCATCTTCTGAATCAGAAATTTGAATCCCGAATGCTGTATCTGAATCAGGATTTTCTTGTTCACTGTATAGAGACTCTACATCATCATCTGGATCTATTTGCAAAGTGTGAATCAGTTTTACTGATTTCTTCTTTTGAGGACATGATTTTGCAAAATGACCAGCTTTTCCGCAGATGAAACATCTATTTCCTTTCTTCTGCCGGAATGGCTTTCTTTTGAAGAATCTGAACTTTTTCCTTTTTTGGAAATCTTTGCGGCCTTTGTGGAACTTCTTTCTTCTGAATTTATGTTTTGTTGTCTTTGAACAATCACAGTGATCTTGCTTGCAACCAATCTCCAGATATTTCTTCTTGCAGATTTTTGAGAATTTTTTCTGTCCTTGTATAATCTTTTCAAACATGTTTCTTTGACTACATATTTTATCAAGGGCAGCAATGCACATTTGATGGATCTCTCCTAAGGTCATGTTGATGGGTTCCTTGTTTTGGAGATTCATCATTCTGTACATTTCTTCTTGGAGATCTTCTGGTAAGGAGCTAACATACGTATTCTTCAGGCTAGGATCATTGTATCCATTTAGCATATAGAACCGTTGTTGCATCCTTTGAAAGTGTCTTTCAATGTCTTCTTGTTGAAGTGAACAACATTTCATAGCAAAATATTCTTTTCTTAACTCTTTGTGAGTCAGGTCTCCATTTCCTAGAAATTCGAAATGGATTGCTGATATGATTTGATCAAAATTTTCAAGTCTATGCAACTGATCTTGATTTGTTGTTCCTAGACTTTGGTACCATTCTTTCAAAGTACCAGTAAATCGAGCACAAAATTCCTCAATGACTCGATATCTGTCTACTTCAGGATTAACCATTTTGGCATCTATCCAGGCTTTGAAATCAAGAAGTCTTTTTCTCCATAATTTTCTTGGTATATCATCAAGACTAAATAATGGAGTGCCACTGATCTTTGGTGCCGGAGTGTTTTCTTCTTCTGGATGTAGAAATTGTGGCTCTGCTGATGTTGTGGCAAATATGTTGGATATGTCTGCATACTCTTCTTCAGAGGTCAGACTATCAACATAATTTTCTGAATCAGTGGAATTATAATCGTCCGAAGAGGATGATTCAGTGGTAACAATGGTTGGGCTTGTCATCATTTGATTGAATGGTTTTTCTTCAAAAGGTGTAGAAATAGTACCTTCTGCTGAAGATTCTGATGGTTCAGTTCTTGGTACTTTGGGTGTTTCTTTTTTCTTTTGTCCAAAACTTGTGGTGGATGGTGTGAGATAGGGAGGTAAAAATGGTGGTTTTACTGAATGAGGAACTATAGAGGTAGCAAGTGACTGTTTTGGTGTTAGCTGAAAAGGATTAAACTTCTCTGTAGAAGGAGTAGTCACCTTTTTTACCCATTCTTCAATTTCATAAAGCTGGGTACGAAGTTTTCTAAGTTCCTGCTCTCTTCTGGCGAATTCATGGAAATTTTTTCCCACGAATTGTTCCATTTGTCCTTCTATCTTCTCTTTCAATTCTGAATAATTTTGTTGAACATTTGTTGACATTTGTTTGAGTTGGTTTTCAAACAAATCTGTTAATCTGTCAACTTTATTTTCAACATTTTTCAGGACTTTGTTTTGGGTCAGAGAGTTCTCAGTCTGCCAATTTAGTACTTCCTCTGCTTGTGAGGGCATGCTGGGTGAGCCATCTGGAAGTATTTCTGTTGGCTGTATAAAGGGTCTGGTCAGAACCCTTTTTTCTGAATTCACCTTTCTTTCTAAGGGAGGGAATTCTTCATTCATCATACATGGAATGGTTGGAACTGACTGTTCTTTGAAAAGATTTGAGCAGTGATATGGCGGTGGCCATGTAATGAGATTTTCATCTTCAGGAGGTGGTGGGAATCCTTCCTTTCTCAGTAATCTGATCCCTTTCCTATAAAGAGGTAAGGGGTGTGTTGATGCTTTCATCTTCTGATTTTTTCTTGGCTGATTTGATTCTGGTGAAGGAGGAGGCTTACAGTTTCTTTTTGGTGATGGTGGAAAGTCATCATCTTCATCAATTTCTTCTCTTGTATTGCAACTGCAATCAGGATCACACATGGATGGATCAATATCCCAAAGGAAATGACCATTTAATTTATCCGAATATACAGGAAAAAAGGAGGTGTCATATGAGATTATTAAATATATTTTCTCTTAAAAAAAGTTTATATAAATCATCATACTAAATAATTTATTAAAACTTAACTTTTTAAAATATCAGACAAAAATTTTAAATTGTAAAAAAATATTAATTAAATAATGCAATATTTTGACAGTATATTAAAAATATCAAGATATAGAAATCTTGATCAGATACTAGAAAAAAAAATTATTTAAAATTTATAATCAAAATATCTTAACGTCTTTATCTGTGATAATCCATTTAGTTATTATCTTATAACATGAAAATTGACGTTTTGTGTTGCGTTTAATTAGTAGATATATAAAAAAAAAATTGGTATAAAACATTTATATATTTTTCAAAAAATAATATACCACGAGCTAACACCAATTTGTTTTCTATTGAGATAGTTCTTTCCCATAAATTAATTTAGTCATTCATAATTTATAGGTTGGTAATTACATTTGATATTAAAAGATAATTGATGAAATAGATATTTCATATTAGCTTAAATTAATTAAGCAATTTTTCTTAAAAATATGTTGGGAAAATGTGGGTTTTTTCTTTAAAATGATTATTAAGAGAAATTAGAAATAATTTCCAAGGTCAAGGCAAACAAGTGTGCAACAATATTAAATATTTCAACCTAATTAACCAATAAAATAAAAAAAATTATAAAAATAAAAGATAAACTAGAAAGTTAATTAATGAATCAATCAAATGATGATATTGACAAAGTAAAAAAAAAAATATAGCCTTTTTCAAACCAACAAAAAAGGAAAAAAAAAAGATTGATTAATCAATTTCACAATCACAATTAATAGTAATTAGCATTTATTTATTTTTCTATATGGCACGTAACACATCACTAATATATTCCTTATCAAATAGAATGACATGAAAATTTTTCAATATTAAATGAATGGACTATCATTAACATGAGTCACCATCATAACAGATAACCCACATGTAGATGTGGCCATCATCATCTCTCACAAAGAACTGTTAATGCTTGTCCACTCCTCTTTCTAACTACCATCCAAAATTTTCATCTATCTATACACATCATATCATAGATTTAGTATGTGCTGATTTCATAAGAGAAATTTTATATAATTGTGTAGTTATAAATTATAATAAATGTACAAGAAAAAGGTTTAAAATTTGTATAAAGTGTTTTATATCCTAATTAATCATATTCATATAACAAAAGTTTTATAAACTATATAAAATTTTATTAATCATTAGATCCTTTGCAAAACTGTTGTGGATTGTTCAACTTTTATTAATCTTTAAATTTTAAGGGTGTGTCATAGAGGAAAAAAATAAGGAAATAACATAAAATATAAGTAGAGTGTTATTTTTTTTTTAACTGTGATTATGAGTTTGATATTTTTATTTAAATTTTATTTCTCTTACATTTACATTCCTCCCTTTGCCTAAATATATTTATTAATTTTGATATAAATATTTTGAAAGTTTTTTGTATTAAATGATTGTATAAAAAAATTTAAGATAATAATTATTGGATGAAGTACTTATCACCAAATAAAATGTTATTAATTGATCATGACTTGGTTTATTCTAATCTTCTGTTATGACATAATTGATGTATACCTATAATAATTTCCTTACGTATAATAATTTCCTTATTTAATGATACGAGTCAGATTATAACTTAATTTATCCTAATCCTTAGTATGAGACAATTGATATATACTTACAATAATCTCTCTCATCATTAAATCAAGCGCTTACTATTTAATTAAAAATTAAAATTATTACTAAGACAAAATTCTTTTTTCTTTTAAAAATATAACAACTCAAATACCACGAGCATACATATCATCCGCCACATGATAATTAATATATACATAAAAATAATTAAACAAACTTTTATTGTGTTATTATATTATGTATAAATTTTTTGTCCTTCTACAAGTATTCTCTAACTTACTGCATGTTAATTTCATTCATAAATTCTGACTGTCACGGACCCAAAATATTTTTTTATATATATGACAAAAAAAATACAAATTTCTTATTAAATAAATCATCTTGCTTTTCTATCAGATACGTGATTATATATCATTAAATAAATTGTCTTAAACATGTTAACACATGATACTAAAAACCCATGATCAGGGTTATGTTATGAATATAATAATATATGTCATAATCAATAAGATAATAATATAATAAACTCGTTATTAAAACAATTAATTATGTCTTAATCAAAAGAAAGAGAGGAAAGAGGGGAATAGTAGTAGTAATGATGATAGGTTCCCAAACGTAGTTTTCAGAGTCAGTTTTGGGAAAACGTATTTAAAACAATGCAAAGAAAAGAAGAAGAAAATCAATCACTTTCTTACATCAACATCAAAGACCCGTGGGGTTTGGACGGTTCTCTTCCTTATGGGGTTTCTCAAAAGCTTCAAAGCACCAACAAGCCTGTCAACCATATCATAAACACCAAACAAGGAAAAGACAAAGCATGTGAGGACCTTGACTCTCTCTAATGCAATGTGTGTCTTTGTTTCTGTCTGTAAAAACCATTTCTAAAGTTGGTGGGTGTGTGATCCATCATACATCATCAAACACCATCAATCAATGTATGTGTGTATATATAATTATTAGAAAATCATGTTTCTTGAACATGGGATAAGAATTTAGATATAGAATCATTTTTTTTTTGCCTTGTTTTGGTTTGTATAAGTTTAATATTGTTGGCTAGTTTGATTTGTAAATAGATTGTGTTTAATCTTTAAATTGGTTTAGATGATATTTTATAATTAGTATTGAGTGTTATTTAACTACTTTGAAGAGTGAAAGTAATGTATTTCTCAGTTAAAAAATCAAAATAAGACAAAACAATTTTGAGAAACTAAAATTAAATTTTTTATATTTTAAAAGGAATAAAATCATGTTTTATTCTATAAAGTTTGATTTGATATAATTATAAATAATATATTTTTTAGATATGTGATGAATGATTTAATCATAATGTCTTTCTTGATATACAAAAGAATATATATGTTGAAACTTAATATATATATATATATATATTGAAAAATATTAATTTCTTTAAATATATTGAAAACTATTAATTCCTTAAATGAAATTTTATATTTTGCATAATTAATAGCTGATTCTCAACAAAAATGTAATGAGAAAAAAGTATGTACATTGATATTAATAATGTCTAAAGCTTTTTACACTTTCTTCTAATCACATATTCACACGGTTAACTCTAATAATAAAATTTCTAAAAAATTATATATATATATATATTAAAAAAATTATTTTTATTTTATTCTTCTCATTTTTTCTCACATTCATTATTATTTGAATACTCACTTACCATGAAAGTGTTGAATTATATTTTCTTTTTCTATAATACAACTAAATTGAAACTCTCATTTTCATATTTTTAAAGTTGTTTTGATCTTATAATTTTTTTTATTTTATCATGATTTTTCTCAACCTCATTTGATATTTATATATACTTTTTTATTTTACTCAATTAAAATTAATAAAAAAAATCTTATCCTTTTAGATTATATTTGAAATAGATTTTTTGTTTTGTATTTTAATTGTATTATTCAATTAATTTTTTATCTCATAAAAATAATTTTTCAAAAAGAAAGTATTGTTCTAAAAATAAAAATAAAAAATTTGATTCAATATTTAGTAAATAATATTCATTTTAATTACATAATATAATTACAACTCATGTAATTAACACACACCAATCTGATTTACAATTAATTAAACCCTAAACCACCAGAATTTTTTTTTTTATCAAAAACCCAAAGTGATGACAAACCATTAATAAGGTGATGATGGTTTGGTTGCAATCAAAGTTAAATTTGAAAACTGAAATCACAGAGATAGTAGCATTTCTCTCTCAATTAATTGAGCTACCAAAGCTAGCTGGCTGCTGCATGGTGCATGTTCCTGATGCATATGTGAGTTATCACTATCAATACCCTGCATCATACAAAGCATTACAAATGATGTGGTGGACCTAACATTACTTGACACATTTATTGGATTTTCATTGTACTACAATATGGTTGTTTTGGTTTGTGTGTTAAAAGGCATGTTCCTAACCATAAACTGCACTGCACTTGCAGAGTTACAATACAAATATTAATTCACTGTTCCCCTTCAACCCTTTTTGTTTGCCCAAAAGTGAATTGCAGCTTTACTTCTTTTGTTTTCAAACCACCTCACAAGAATCTTTGAGTTTTGTCATTTTTAAGGCCAATTTTTTTTTCTTGAAGAATTATTTGAGGCCAAGTTAAAGAACACAAATAAAGAAAACTATATATTTAGATATATTCTAAATTTAGGTAGGAATTTGACATCTTTATTATTATTATTTTTTATATACAACTTAAGAATTCTTTTAAGTATTAATTCAATCCCTTATCTTTGACCCTAGTAATTTTATTGCTATTCATTTTCAAAGAAGAAAATATTGAATGCTATTATTTTCCCACCAAATAATAATATATTCATTTTAAGCTATAGTTTGGAAGTGAAATTATTTATAGATTTAAGTATTTATTGGTCTTTATATTTAATTAAAATTTTGAGTTTTGTTTCTTAGATGAAAAATTTGTAGACTTAATATTGACGATATAGTTGATATGTATAGGATTATGGAAATCATCATTTAATCTTTATAATTGATTTTACCTTATTGATTAGTTTTTATAAATGATATTACTTCACAAATTACTTCTTATACATTCAATTCTCAATCGAATCTTGGTTATGTTCCACTCTAAACAATTACTATTGATTACGAACACATAATCACACAATAGTTACAACTATCTTGAAAACTCACAAGAAATCACTAAGAAACTCTTTGAAAATAACTCGTCTCGAAATGAGTACCAAAATTTAGAATAAAAATCAATATATAAAAAAAAAATATCACTTGGTTTATCTCAGAATTGAAACGAAACAATTAAATACTTTTATCTTAATTCTTTTAATGACTCGTGTTAATCTTCAAAATATTTAATATCTTCTCCACGAAAATTATTTGAATCCTTATATAAATGTTTTTTAAACTTTTTACAAATGAGTCATTTCTCTTCTGAATGAAGAATAAAAATATTTTTATAATAATAATTGATTATTTACCTTTGTCGGGTTTGAACAAAGAACAAAATAATCAATTAATTTGAGATAAATGATTATTTGCACATCAAATTTCACAATTCAATATATTAGATAATCGACTATTTCTACAAAGCTTTCTATTCTAAAAAATAGTTGAACTAAAAGAAATTAATTAATTTTACTAATCACAATCAATTGTCACATATCATCCCAAGATTCTTAAGGTTCTTGGTCACTCTCATCCCATGATTGAACCAGGTTCGTCCCATGGTACCTAATAATTTATCTAATTCAACTTAAGCTAGAATCATTTAAAAGTTTGGTTTTGATCAAATCATTGCGACTGAGTCAGATTCATGCAAAAGTACTCAATGTTTTAACTGATCGAACTCATAGTGAGATAAGTTTGACCTATTAAATCTAATGAGATAAGTTTGACCTATTAAATCTAATGAGATAAGTTTTACACATTGAATCAACTAAAACGAATTCACAGTTGTATCCCAGAATAAATTGTGGTCAATAGTACAAAAGGATCACATTAACTCAAATTTAAAAATTAAAGAACTAAAATAAATATTTTAAAAGATGAAAGACCAAAATGGATTTTAATTAAAAGAAATGGAGGATCAAATATATATTAAAAAAAATTGTTATTCAACTTTGGGAGTTTTATTCTCTATATTTTGTTCTTCTTCGTGATTATTTTTGAATGTGCATAGATAACATGAGATTTTCAAAACATAAGGCTGGATAAAATAACAACGGTTAGAATAGAAAAATATTTGATAGATAACTGTAATACGCAGACAACTAGTTATAAAATGTGAAGAGAAAAAATATATATACGTATAAAATGTAAAAAGAGAGAAATATACAAATATTCTGTGAGTGAATTAGCTGGTTACTGTGTATTGCAATTATTAACATAATAAAATTAGTTAGAATAAGTTCTTCTACTTTCTTATAATAATTAGCTCTCTTCTTGTTAAGAATATTGTTCTTGACCCTTTTTTGTAGAGGAATTTTCTACTTCATACAAGACAAATACTCGGGGTCTTGTCTTTCTTCAACCAGGAAAACATGCAAACAACTCTCATTATTGAGTGTAGAAGATCAAAACTAAGTCTAGTAGATCAGTAAGAACTTAAGAGATATAAAGCGTTTAGTTACTAGAGATTATGAATAAACAATTGGTTAGATATTGTTCAAAACTTATATTACATTTCTGTAGAGACTATGCTTAACTGATTCTGTTTCAGCTTTAAGTATTAATGTGTTTGACAATTTCGAACATTCAAGGAAGAGAATAGAATGAAGTAGAAAGAAAGAATAAATATTTAAGCTAAAATTCTTCTTCTTATTTTGCTTTTGTTTCCGCTGTTTATTCTCATGTCTATTTGTAGGATCAAGGATGTGTAAAGAATCACTGCTCATATAATAATATTCTGAGACAGAAAAAAGTTGGTAATTTATAGGTTTGAGGTCAAGATGCTGATGAAAGTTAATTCATAAGCAAAACTTTTGCATATGTTGAGCTTTTTCTTTTTTCCATGTATTGGGAAAATGAATTCTAACTCTTTCTATCATTGTTCTGTAATTTTTCATATCACTTATACAGTGGATTTTTTTCTTTTTCTTTTTGCTGATGTTGTTGTGATGATTTTGTTTTCTTGTTGTATCAACAATTATTCTAATCTGTGTGATCGTGATTTGTGTAATGGAATTTCTTTTTCCTCTCTTCTGCCATCTCTTAGAGGTAGCTTAGCAAAATTCCAACGGAGAACAATTGCACTTGCAGCAGCATCATCCACAAACGGTAGGCAAACAGTATCAAAATTTTTTTAAGAATATTTATGTCCGATTGTCGGATTAATATTAAATTATTTATTTATTTAATTTATATATTTAATGTGAAAGGATATATCGGAGATTCATTTTATTTAGACATATAATCTGTTATATTATATAAATATATAAGTGGTGAGAATAATTCTTATCTTATAAGATTTTATAAGATTGTATGTAATAATATTCTTATAAAGTATATTGAGTTATTTATATTAAAATATTAAAAATATTTTTTATAATTAAAAGTAAAAATCCATGATAAATAGTGTCATAAAATAGATTTTTTATATTTTAACTTGACGTAAAGTTCTTCCTGAAGCATTGGGCACATTGCTGTTATAAAGTTGGATGAATATATGTGATCCAATATATTACCATACGATAGTATAAAATTTTGACACTATTATAAAGATCTTCAGCAGTAACACCTTTGGACAAATCGATTCATTTGTTGATTAGACTCAAATCAAATTAATTGAATAAAACTTTACAATTTGCTCTTTAATAGTTAACCATGATATATATAGTTACGAAATATCTACTAATTTGATCAACTATTAATATAATTTTTATAAAGAATATTTCAAGTTATTTTTAGTTAGAATTTCCATCAATTACACTTTTTTATCCATTCGATTCAAACTTAATCCTAATTTACTTAAAAGACTGAACTTAATATAATATAGATATGTTGAAAACTTAATTAGTTGAGAAAGACGAATCTTAACTCAATTAATGATTTGAATAAGGTACGTGAATTTATATAAATCTTTTAATGTTTAATTTTTATAAATAAAAAAACTATGACTTAGGTTTGTTTGTAAATAGTAGTTATTGACTTTAATTTTTAATAAATATTTTTGTTAATTGTGATAATATTAGCATTAACATAAAATAGAAACATGTACTAGAAATCAACAACAAAATTAAAAATCAGACAGAACTTAATACCTGGTAAATACTTTCATGTTTGGTAAGGTGTTATTTTAATAAATAATGAAAAGACAATGAATTATATATGCAACCATATTGACTTTGAGATTAGTTTTTCAATAGTGAGCTTTGACAAGCATACTTGTTTGAAGATAACCCTCTTTTCACTTAGTAGATTTTTAACAACTGGTGAATATACAAGAGGAAAAATATATGTGAAGAGTAATATTTTTTTTATTATTTTAAAAAGATTGAATTTAAATTTTGAAAAAATAAAATAAAAAATATAAAACTAAAATCACATAACAATGAAATTTATTTTAGTTTACCAATAAAATTTTTTTAGTTTACCATGGTCAAACAATTTTTAATATGATGAAAATATTTTTTTTTGGAATTCATTATTTTAACGTCAGTAAAAATAAAACAAAATAAAAAATAAAAAACTCTCATATTACCATTAGAATTTTTCATGGAATAATTAGTTTTTCATCCTTTAAAAATTTCAGAAATTATCATTATAGGATATGAAGTTAATAAATCATCGTTACTTTAAAAATATCAAAAATAAAATAAATTTAAGATAAAAAAAATAGTAAACAATTACATGTCAATATAATTTATATCAAATATCACGTTCATTTAATATAAACTTTGAAAAAAAAATTATATTAAAATTTAGTATACTCATTCTTGATGAATTGACTAGATCGAATTGTTTTAAATTTTCTTTTATTTAAAACTAACTAACTAAAATATTGAATTTCACACAAACTAGAAATTGATTTTTTTTTTCATTTCAACCTCTAATATAATGTCTTATAATATTTTCTTTTATAAATCTTATAAAATAGTTTAAATTTTATTATATTTCACTAAATTTATAATTTCTAAACTTAAAAAATACATTTTGAATCCCTAAATATGATAAAAAAAATATTAATTTAGAAGTTTTAGTTAACATCATTACATAAGTATTGAATTTTAAAAATAAATAATATTTAATATTTTTTTTACCAAAATAGTAATATTTAATTTCATAATATCTATTGTTATAGTATCTAGGGATCATGTGTGATAAATTTAAATAAAAAAGTAATACAATAAAATTTAAAATTCCATAATCAACATTTTTTAGAATGCTACTTCAAGTAACATACAAAAATAAATGTTAGAAATTATTAACAAAGTTTGTTGAAAGTTAATTTACTAGCTGTTAGTCAAATAAATTTCTCAACTAATAAAAACAAAAGCTAAAAATTAGCTAAAAGATATTAAGAAAACAAAAAAAAGTAGGTAAAAATCAACTAACTTAAAGTATCATTTTTGCCCATAAAACTCTTACAGGAAGCAAGGGTGTGAAGCAAAGGAAATTCTTCATCACCATAAAACCCTAATCATGACAGCCTCCATGATGAAGAAAAAGAGAGTATTTGCTATCTGCCACAACCATTTTTTCAAAGAAAAAGGAAGAATAATGGGTCATGTTTGTTAGTAGATGGATACATATGTAGTGTATAAGAAAATATTATGAAATATGTAAGTAAGATAGTATTAGATGTTTTGTTATCAAGAATTAAATATGATTTAATTATTCTATTATATTATTAGTTGTTTAGAAATAAATTATTATAAAATAATAAAAAAGTTAGAAAAATATATTTTTTGATATATTACTTAATGGAGATTTTATGATATAGTTTGATAATAAATGTTACAAGAGATTTGCTTTCATTTTTAATTAATTTTATAAATTAAGGTCTTTAAAATTTGGCTAATATCTCTTTTGATAAATTTTTGATATATAATGTTGTAAAAGTTTCAATTTAGTATTTGTTATATTTTAGTACATATTAAAGTTTTCCATTAAGTTGACATATTTCTTGTCTTATTTTGTATCATTCTCTTAGTATTTACATTTATGTTAGTGATGTTTTTTACAATTTTTATTTGCTTTCATTTTAAAGTTTTCCATTATGTTAGTGATGTGTTTTTAAATTATTTCATCTTAGTAATTGATGTTTTTAATTAACTTCAATTATGTAAAAGATAAAACACAAGAAGAAGGTTGAATTGTATTAAAAAAGTTGTTCCTTCGTCTGTACGTTTAAATATGTTCAAAGAAATAATCATAATCTTCAAAAGTTGATTTTTAATGAACAAATGTTATGGTTTAATTATCTCCGTTAATCAAATACTTAATAAAAAAAATACACAAGTATTTTTATACTAGTTCGTTTATGCAAGACTATGTCTAGTTACTCCAGTAACAACTGAGTTTTCACTACAAACTGTGAAGAGGTTACAAGTATTATTTGCGCTCAGCCACTTCTGGCTATAACACGATTTTCTTTGAACACAGCCTTCACAGGCTAAACAACAAAGGTATTCTTTGAACAACCAGTCTCCTCAGGCTAAAACACTACACAAGTGGATTTGGAAGAGTTATATAAAAAAAATTTTCCTCTTCGCAGAGAGGGTTTTACAATGAAGAACAAAAATATCAGAGAGCGAATTCACAATAAGGTAGAATATTGAAGCGTGTTTGCCAACTAAACTTTGAAGAAGTGAAGTCTTTAAATAGGCAAAATCTTCAGATATCCGTTAGACATATAAGAAAGCCGTTGAGCATTTTCCAAGCGAAGTCCAAAAAGGTGTCAGAAAACACTTGATTGATTATTGAGGACGTGTGCAGCGGATATAGATAGCGTGCACAGTACTTGTACAAAGATTTTGACAAAAGGTGAGGACTTGTTAGACACAGAAGAAAGTCGTTGAGCGTTTTCCAAGCGAAGTCCAAAAAGGTGTCAGAGAGCACTTGATTGATTGATGGCGTGTGCAGCGGATATAGATAGCGTGCGCAGTACTTGTACAGAGATTTTGACAAAAAGGTAAGGACCTTTTTGAGTTGCATATGTAGGCGTGAATCCTCATACTGATCTTGGATGCTTCTAATGAGTACTTCTTAAGATTTGAAATCTTGGCGCGAGTGACTCATACTTTACTTCACTTTTTTTGACAGATGAACTTGTTTTCGTCTTAGCCTATCATCTGATTCTATTTATGCTCATTACATCTGACTTAATGTTCCGTATGTAAATGTTCTGTCTATCTTATAATAATCAAAACTATAAAAATATTAATCATCTTAATTAAAAAAATTATCTATAAAAAAATACTATAGTCATATAAATTCATTATAACGAAAACAATTCATTTAATACATTAATATCAACTCAATAGGTAAACTAAATCAACCAAATATATCAAAGAAAATCCTAATTCACGTTTTTGAATCTCATGTTATAATTTATCTTTATCAATAATAATGTATTAAATTAGTCGTTTCTACTGCTAACTTCATGTGATGTGACTATTATTTATAAACTTAAAATATGTAAATAAAATTACTTTAAAATATAATATGCTAAAAAAAATCATTTGAAAACACATAAGTTAAAATGAAATAATTTAAAATGCACCAATACCAACGTACTAATATAATAAATACAAAGTTAAAATATCAAATTGAAATAATATTTAAAGCATTATGTACTTAAAATATAAAAGCACTAAAACTTAATATCAAAAGAGACTTTTAAACTTAAAATTTCTTAAATTTAATATGAAAGAAAATTTATTACCTTATTATTTAGTTTGATCATAATGTTCTCAATTTGTGTCAGTTAAGAATATTGAATTATATTATTTTTTTATTAAATAGACTTTTTTAGTATTTTTTAAGATAACACATTATAGTTATAATTTAATTACCATACTCAAATATGGATTATCTATAAATAATATCTGAGCCCAGTGCAAGAATATTTTTAAAAAAATTATGTAACTTGTTATTAAGAATTAAGTATGATTTAATTACCAAATTATTCAAGAAGGATCTCTTAATCCTTTTTATTTCTTTCTTCTGAGTTTCAGGTGTTTGTACATATTATTACTTGTTGAAGATTTCGTGACATTGAATTTGACAGAAATATCTACAACATTATAACATGGTTCATATGAGAATCAAAATGACTATTCTATTTATGAGTGTGAACATTTAGTTTATTACATAATATATGATTCATTTCAATCATACTTACTAGAAAATATTATACATCATTAATATTTATCTTAAAATTATAATCACCCTGATTTGTACCACAAATTTTATAAAATATTAAAAAATTTCAAACTTATAGTTCAATGGTCCATTATTTTATAGAAATCATTATGTAATATTAAAGTTAAATGGCCAGTAAAGGAATATATAAGTCAATGAAGAATAGAAGAAAATATTATATAACTCATCATTAAGAATTAAGTATAATTTAATTATCCTATTATTAGTATTAATTATTTGATTATAAACTGTTACACAATAATAATAATAAAAAATCATAAAAAGCATATTTATTGATTCTCAATAAAAGAATCAATACATGGACAATATACTTTTATAATTCATCATGGGAGGGTGAGTTTATCTTTCCACTTAAAAAAAAGTATCATTCAAATAAAGAATGGAAGAGAATATTAAGTGTATTAAATATGATTTAATCACCACATTATTATTATTAATTATTATTAATTATATGATAATGAATCATTATAAAATAATAAAAATTGTTTCTTAATGGAAGAATTAATACATAGATAATTATCTTTCAATAATTTATAAGATTAGGGTTCTAACACAATATATAATTTGTAATGATTAAATTCTAGGATTGATTATTACTAATACTATTATATTATATTGATATAAAAATATAATTTTTTAAAAATAATTTACTAAGATATTTAAAAAATAATAAATATTTATTTATTTTTAAAAAATACTCAAAGAAAAGTAATAATAATAATAATAACAAAAAGTGGTGTTGTTAAGAAAATAAAACAAAATTAACATGAAAGAGTAACATAATGCTACAATAACTAAAAAGGTCCCATTCCAAACCGAGTGAGGGAGTATAGTGGAAGCACAAAAGCAGACGACATGTGAGTCCGTAACGGAAGCAGCAAACGGTGTCGTTTAGCAGGCCCACGTCGTTTTAAGGTGCAAAATGTGCCCATCAATCAATCATGTTAATTCAAATTACATTAACACCCATAATATTTCATAAAATTACATCAATATTTCTAATTTCTTATTCCCACACCAAAATTTTTAACTATTTATAAATATTATTTTAATATTTTGTTTTATATTACATATATCTCTCTTCACTTTTAGGAAAATATTATACAAAATTACATAAATATTTCTAATTTCTTATTCCTGTACAAAAATTAATTATAATAGTATTTTGTTTTATATTACATAAATCTCTCTTGACTTTTAGAAAAATATTATTATAATTTTTCTTTTAAGAGATAAAAATAGTGTTGGAAAAATAAAAAAATACTGAATATAGTTTTGAAAAAAATACAAAAAGTTTAAATATAATTTTAATTTTTTTAAAGATTTAAATGATAAATTTTATATATAATTTTATTTTTAAAAACAAAGATAAAATTTCTATTATTTGGTTCTTCTCTCTAAAAAAATTTCCCAAAATTTGGTCTCAACAAAATCTCGCCGTTTCGCGTGAACGAAGCGCATCAGGTTTTCTAACCCTCTCTTGTTTCTCTCTCTAGAAAATTTCTCTCTCTTGGTTCTTTTTCGTTCTCTCTCATCGTCGCGGTTCCTTCGCACAAAATCTCTGGATTTTCGCTATTTCCAGAGCGATCGCTCGCTCGATCTGTTCACAACTCAGAAGAACGAGCGAGATTTCGGGTGCTTAACTACGTAACAGGAAAAAACCCTATCGCCTTTTTCCCCCTTGATGGCGGATTCGAGAGGTAGATCTGTTCGACAGCTCTTGATCTAGGGTTTCCTCCGTTCGAATCTAGGGTTTCTCGATTTCGAATTGATGGTTCTTCTCAGGGACTACGAAGTTGGGATCGATTTCTCGGAAGATGGAGGATTATGCATGGGTTCTGTGGTGACGAGTGGAAACACAATCGGCACATGTGGCCTGTATCTGCTAACGCGACCACTGTAGCCATCGATTCTTCACCGTCTCTATTTATATGCAAAGTATATACACTACATATACATATATCTATCTCTTATTATTAATTGTTATTAACCCTTTTGGTCTTCCTATGATGAATTTTTGTTTTCCCGATTATGTGATTTTGTTGTTTTCGCGATTGAAATTGTTAATTCTGAGCTTTAATTGAAGAAAATTTTTGAAATCGCTGTTTTTTGGGATGATTCTGTTCCCTTTCGTTTTGACCTAATTTTTTTTTATTTGTTTTTGTCTGTTACTATTTTTGCTGTGACGATGAAGGTTGTTATCGGTGGTGACCTGTGGGTGTTTCTGTGTGTGTTTTCCTCGATCTCAATCTGGATGAGATGCTGGTTTTGGTTTCTATTTTTTCTTTTTCTCTTTTTAGAAAATTCTGGTTTTGGTTTCTACGTGTGTTCTTGTGATGTGGTCATTTTGGGGTTTCGTTTGTGAATGATGAAAGCTAAACCAATGTTTTAGGGAAAAGTGTTGTTGGTTTCTTTGATGACTCGGTGGGGATTCGTTGTTGATTTGGGGGAAGTTGTTTCTTGATTACTGATTTTGTTTTTCGTCTGTGTCATGCCTGTGTTTTCATAGTTGGATTGATTGTTTGCTACATTTTTAACTGGGCTTGGGTTTCTAACTCGGGTTTTGGGTGAAATCCAGAGGATGATTCTGCCTTTATGAGATCCACTTGTTCAATGAATTAATGAATTCATAATCAAAGGAAGCAGTTAAGTGTGTTGGATGGTTGTTTCATGCCACAATTGTTCACTTGTTTGTGCGTTTCTGATGTTCGTGCTTAAATTTAATGTCTTTTTTGGGTCAACATTAAATTTTGCTCTTAAAGTGTGTGTTTTGTATGTCATTCTAAGTTTTGATGTATATACAAGATTGTCTTCATTTCCTCTTGTTTTGATGCATTTGTGATTTGTAATGGTTTGGTATATGCATTCGACATCTTCTCTTGTTATTACTTATTGTGTTATGTGATATTGTTTCTGTATATTATAGTGGTATACTTCTTTCTTCATAACTTCAAATCTTCTCTTTGCTTATTAGCTTAACTACATTCATATTGACTAAATATTTGTAGATTTATTTAATCACTGTCCATGCTCATTGTAGGATGGACGCAAGATTCGTGCTGGTGATGCTGCACTTTTCAAGCCACCCAGGGACTCCCCTCCTTTTATTGGAATAATTCGCAAGCTAACATTTGATAAAGAAGAAACTCCTAGTTTAGAAGTGAATTGGCTTTACAGACCTGCTGATTTGAAACTTGCTAAAGGAATTGTACTGGAAGCTGCTCCAAACGAAGTTTTTTATTCCTTTCACAAGGATGAAACACCTGCCGCATCATTACTCCATCCGTGTAAAGTTGCATTTCTTCGTAAAGGTGTTGAACTTCCTTCAGGGATATCCGCATTTGTCTGTAGACGAGTTTATGACATTGAGAACAATTGTTTATGGTGGCTAACTGATAAGGACTATCTTAATGTTAGTTTTCTTCTCTCTTTTTTATTAACTAATTTTGTGTGTGATGTTTTCTTTTTGCATTTCTGATCTGTTCTTGAATTCAGGACCGACAGGAAGAAGTTAACCAGCTATTAGACAAGACAAAACTAGAGATGCATGGGGCTGTGCAGTCAGGAGGCCGTTCTCCAAAACCTTTGAATGGTCCGACATCAGCACAGTCATTGAAATCTGGTTCTGACAACGTTCAAAATAGTTCTTCCTTTGGTGTGCAGGGTAAGGGAAAAAAGAGAGAGCGGGTTGATCAGGGATCTGATTCATCCAAAAAGGAGCGGATATTTAAGTTAGAAGATGGAGATTCTGGTCAATTTAGATCAGAGAGCATGTTAAAGTCTGAGATTGCGAAAATTACTGATAAAGGTGGGCTTGTGGACTTCGAAGGAGTTGAAAGACTGGTACAGCTTATGCAACCTGATTGTGCTGATAGAAAAATAGATTTGGCTGGGCGGACAATGCTTGTTGATGTAATTGCACTTACAGACCGGGATGACTGTCTTGTCCGGTTTGTACAGCTCAGGGGTTTGCCTGTGCTGGATGAATGGCTGCAGGAGGCCCATAAGGGAAAAATTGGTGATGGAAATATGCCTAGAGAAAATGAAAAGTCTGTTGAAGAATTTTTGTTAACTTTACTTCGTGCACTGGATAAGCTTCCTGTGAACCTTCATGCACTGCAGACATGTAATGTTGGAAAGTCTGTTAATCAATTGCGTGCACACAAAAATTCTGAAATTCATAGGAAAGCTAAGAGTTTAGTAGACACATGGAAGAGACGCGTGGAAGCTGAAATGAATATGCATGAATCGAAGAGACGTGTGGAAGCTGAAATGAATATGAATGATCCGAAGTCTGGTTCAAATCGTGCCGTTGCATGGCCAGCGAGGTCACCAACCTCTGAGTCTCCCCATGTTGGAATTAGGAAAACAGGAGGACCGCCTGATACCATTGTGAAGAGCTCCTCCATGCAACCCACAATATCTAAAAATTTCCAATCCAAGTTAGGTTCTGGAGAAGCATTGTCCAGGTCCTCTTCATCTCCTGGTTCAATTAAATCATTAGCTACCTCAGCAGGCACTAACTCAAAAGATCAAAACAGTAAAGTCTTGGTTGGAGCCCCGACAGGAGATCTACCTTTGACACCAATCAAGGAGGAAAGGAGCAGCAGTTCTAGTCAATCTCAAAATAATAGTATATCTTGTTCTAGTGAACATGCGAAAACTATTGGTTCTTGCAGGGAAGATGCAAAGAGCTCCACTGCAGTGTCAACAAGTGTGAGCAAAATTCACGGTGTTTCATCTCGAACTCGCAAGTCAAGCAATGGTTTACATGGGACTGGTGCTGCAGTAGTTCAGAAGGAGCACAGCTCTGCAAAAAGTTCATCTAGAAATTCACCCTCTGAAAAAGTTTCACCAACTCGAGTTTCCCATGAAAAATCAGCTGACCAGCCCCTTACTGATCCAGGGAATAGTCAGCGGCTGATACTCAGGTTGCCTAACACTGGTCGCAGTCCTTCACGGGCAGCTAGTGGGAGCTCTTTTGAAGAACCAGCTGTCACATGCAGCAAATCTTCATCTCCTGCTGACAGGAATGAGAATCAGGATAGAAGGGTCAAATCTAAAACTGACTGTTTGCTGACCCATGTGTCAAATATGATGAATGATGTGTGTGATGCAAGTGATGCTTTGCTTGCTGCTGAGGAAGGTAAGAGCTCTCCAGTGGTTGATGAACGATACAGGGCAAATGAAGATGGTGAAAAAGTAGCTGAAATGTCAAAACCGACTAGTTTGTCATCTGGATTTGTTTCTAAATCTGGGCAGACTTATGATGCTTCCTTAGGCCCCATGAATGCATTAGTTGAAAGCTGTGTGAAAATTTCTGAAGCAAGTGCAGCTGTGTCCCTCGGAGATGATGGGATGAACCTTCTAGCTACTGTGGCTGCAGGAGAAATATCCAGATCTGAAAACGCTTCACCTTTGGCATCCCCTGAGAGAAAATCTCCTCTTGCAGATGAATTGAGCTCTGGCAATGATTTCAAGTTAAAACATTCTGCTGAAGCAGCTGTTTGCACTCTTGCACAATTGAATGGTGGGGCTACTGGAGAGCATACTCTGAATACAGTTGAATCATTGCAGATAAAAAATGATTCTAGGCATCCTGGTACGACAATATCACGGGATTTTTCAGGTGAGGGGGAAACAATTTCACCCAGCTGTGTAGAGAAATGTGGTGACGGCAGAACTCAGATAAATATCTCCCCTACAGAGTTGTTACAAAATGCTGAAGGTCCATGTCTACGGCTTGAAACCAAAGAGGACACTTCTGAAACTATTTTGGCAACTAAAATGGAGACTAATGCAGACCCTGGAGGTTCTGAGTCTAAATTGAAGTCAAGAACTTCCTCTTTTGATGATGATCAGAAGGTTGATCACATGAATGAGGAAATCATTGAGAATGAGAAATCATTGATTTCAAAAGCTGTTGCAAGTGTTGAGGCTGAAAATGAATTAGATGAAAAGCAACCTGAGTTATCCTCAGGAGTCAATAATGAAAACCAGATTAGTGTGGAGAAGGTAACAGGTACAGGTATACCAGTGCAAAAGACCTCTCCAGTTGCAGAAAACTGCGAGTCTACATATTTAAAGGAGTTACCTGCTTCTGGCAATGCTTTAATTGTATCCAAGGAAGAAAATGCTGATGACATGAAGTCAGTTGTGATTGAGCCTGATGAAAGACGAATGAAGCAGGATTCATCAGTTTCGGATGATATGAATGAATGTGCTCAAGATAATATGGGTAGAAAGGAAGCTATTGGTCCATGTTCTGGCTCATCAGTTCACCCAGATTTACCAGCAATGCCTAAGAAAGAGAATGAAGTATCCAAAGCATGTGAGGCAGATGAATCTGAGGTTGCAGGAGAGAAGCATGCATGCTCTGCTGCTGGGTCTGATACTGCAGTGAAGTTGGACTTTGATTTAAATGAGGGCTTTCCTGTTGATGATGTAAGCCAAGGGGAGATTGCTAGACAGGAAGATCCTATCACATCATCTGCAGTTCATGTTCCTTGCCCGTTGCCTTTTCCTATTTCATCCATCTCTGGTGGCTTCCATGCTTCAATTACAGTGGCTTCTGCTGCCAAAGGGCCGGTTGTTCTACCTGAGAATCCATTGCGGATTAAGGGGGAGCTTGGATGGAAAGGGTCTGCTGCTACAAGTGCATTCAGGCCGGCTGAACCTCGGAAAAATCCTGAGATTTCCTCATCTACTAATGATATTTCTTCCATTGATGTCACTTCTGTCAAACAAAGTCGCCCTCCATTAGATTTTGATTTAAATGTGGCTGATGAAAGGAGTTTTGAAGATGTTGGTTCTCGTGGTTCTTTAGAATCTGGGCCACAGGATCGTAGCACTGTGGGATTTGATCTTGATTTGAACAGGGTTGATGACACTCCTGAAGTTGGTACCTGCTCTATAAGCAAACTGGATATTCCTTCTTTTCCAAGTAAGCCTTCATTGTCTAGTGGATTATCGAATGGTGGAAGTGTCTCAAGAGACTTTGATTTAAATAATGGGCCAGGTCTTGATGAAGTTGGCAGTGAAGTCCCAGCACGTAGTCAGCAGATAAAAAGTACTGTACCATTCCCATCTGCTGTTCATGGCACAAGAACAAATAATGCTGAATTTGGGAATTATTCTGCATGGTTTCCTCCAGGCAATTCTTATTCTGCAATTACTGTCCCACCACTTCTGCCTGGTAGGGGGGAGCAGAGTTATATTGCTAGTGCTGGGGCACAGAGGATAATAGGTCCCACAGGTAGCACCCCTTTTGGTCCTGAAATCTACAGGGGACCAGTGCTTTCATCCTCTCCAGCTGTTCCTTATCCACCTTCTACACCTTTTCCATATCCAGGATTTCCATTTGAAACCAATTTTCCTCTATCTTCAAACTCCTTTTCGGGTTGTTCAGCAGCATATATGGATTCTCCATCTGTTGGCGGACTATGCTTTCCCACCATGCCCTCGCAGCCAGTTGGGCCTGGAGGTGTTGTTTCATCTGCGTATCCCCGTCCATATGTTATGAGCCTTCCAGGTGGTACAAGCAACGTGATTCCTGACAGTAGAAAATGGGGAAGTCAAAGTCTGGATCTTAATTCGGGTCCTGGTGGTACAGAAACAGAAAGAAGAGATGATAGATTGCCTTCAGGGTTGAGGCAAATGTCTGTTCCCAATTCGCAAGCCTCGATGGAGGACCACTTGAAGATGTTTCAGATGGCAGGTGCATTGAAAAGAAAGGAACCTGATGGTGGTTGGGATGGAGCTGAGAGATTCAGTTACAAGCAACCTTCATGGCAGTAGGATCATGGCTCTCCAATGCAAATATTAAGAGGTTAGCAATTCAGATTAATTATTTTTTGATTTTTGATGTATATTTCTTTTTTCCCTCTGATGAATTGCTGACCCTTTTGATGTATTGTTTAACACCTTGGTTTCAATTATACTGTGCCCCTTTTTGAGCTGAAAATTAATTTGTGGTACTTCTGCTGTTTCATGCTCTGTGCGAACCAACTAATTCTGTTGAACCATGAGTTTGCTATGTTTCTGAAGTTTTAAATGGGCCAATTATCTTTTTCTAAAGTATAGGTCTCTACACATCTTTTAATCTGTCTCATTGGTCAGTTTGGTTTTAGTTGTTGTATGTGTCTGTCACTCATTTTCCTTATTTAACTGTGCAACTCAAAAATTAAATTGAATTGAAGCCGTAAATGTTCTGGTGCAGCTATTAGGGAAAATGTCTGAAAAAATTGGAGATGTTATTTGAGTGTGGAGCCACGGACTAAGATGGGAGATGCTACCCTTGCTCCTGATGTTCCTCTTCATTTCTGACTTGATAAAGTGATCAGAGCCTCTGATGCAGTTGTTTTGTATGTATCTGCTCCCAGATTGTCGCTTGCAGATAAATTTGTCCTGTGTAGATATCTAACTGAAACAGCAGGTGTGATAATGCCGCCGCAGCCTAGAATCAGAGAAACTGGCATCAAGTGTTTGACTGTGACTGTTCTGCAACTGCACCGAGTCCAATCCATTCTCAAACATTTGCAAGGAGAGAGGATTGGATGTATGAACTGGCTTAGGCTTGAGGCCAGTTTTTCATCTTTAAATCATTTTTTTTTTTTCAACTTTTGTTACATATATAGTTATTGCTGTAGTCTTGACTTTCGAATTTTGTCACTTATCACATTCTGGTTATTGATATATGCACAGGTTAGCCACGATGGCCAATGTGTCAACTCTCTCTTATTCTCGTTTCTATGCATTTTGCCTTCATCCTTCATACAACATTCATAATGCTTACTATAATATATATATATATCCTTTAAAAAATGACTTGTACTCTTTTCTGCGTAAAATAGATATGATATTTGCACTCCTTCCAAGCAAGAATTTCTTCTATTGGCCCAGCATAAAATTCTTTGATTCTGTTTGCCTAGTTACTCGAAAATAAGTTATCTAATAGTATTTTTATTTTTACATGTTGGTGTTATAAGTTATCTAATGGCCTTGTGGCATTTGGTTAATGTACCAAATCGTATAAGAGTTGTAAGCAAAGAAATGTGTTCACCTCAAAATAGAATCATATAATGTTAGACGTATCTGTTAAAGACATTTTGAGACTTCACTTGAATTGAATAAACCAATAATAGGAGAAAGGAGTATAAGAACACTGGCTGATAAAAACGGTAGGAAACAAAGAAGAACAATGTGCTGTGTGTGATGGTGTAAAGAATGAAAAAATTGTCTACTCTATTTTACTTTCTAATCCAAGTTTATAGGAGAAATAATTAAACAAATAAAGATGATATGAAAATTTAATAGGGTTTGCTAAATGTTGAAGAAAATATCACAAAAATTAGATAAATTTGATATTTTATTTGCTTATAGTGATTTGTATTTATTTTGGAAAATCAATTCTCCTTTTGGGAATCGTGAAATAACTCTGGAGCATTAACTTGCTTTGTGGAATTATTTCCCATTCTAGAAGTAGCAGTGCACAATTTCAACCTTTCTATCTATGGCGTTCACTTGTTATTGAATGGCTTTTAATTATTATTGTGAGATAAGGTCCACATTAAATGTTGCCTCGTACCATACAGTAATGGGCCTTTTGACTTCAGAATAACTCTATGATGTCACCATCCAATAAAATCTAAACTCTAGAAAGAATGTTGGCAATGGATACATCTACATGCATGTTTGTTTAGTCTTGAAACTAAACTTGTGAAGATCTTAATCTTGTTGGAAATTCAGTTCCACTGAAATTATAGTTTGATGAAATTTTAAGCTATTGAATATGATGATTAACATGCTTATTTAAATTAATTTAAGTTGCATATTTTCAGTGGTCTTACTAATTACTCCCTCCAGTTCATGAGCTTAGGTCTTGTAATAAAGATAAGAGGTAGTATGGACTAGGGAATTACAAAATAATAGTTTGTTCTATCATAAAAAAATAATAATTTTATTCCACTAAATAAAGTTAACATTTTTCTAAACTTTTAAATCCTGACATTAAATTGAGATTTTTTTTTTATAATTTTATCTAGAAAATAAAAGAGTATTAAAAGAATTCTTATATTTAGATAAATAAGCAACCAACTTTTACTTTTCATTGTCATCACGCATGAATGATTTATATATCATTGTGGGGCTAAATGACCTATTGCTAAGAAAGAAAAATATTTTACATAAATAAGTTTAATTATAAACATTTTATTGGAGGGAGTCTTTTTACACGAAGGCACTCAAACACCTGTCACATCCAAACTGAACAATGCTCTCAAAAGTCAAAACCAGGCGTATATGAGAGATTTTGTTTTTTTCTTTTTAAAAAAAAGGTGCCCCAGATGCATTTAATATGACGGACTTGGTCATGGTCCGAACTTCTTTAATCCAGATTGGGTCTTGTGTCGAAAGTTAATAAATACATTTATACTATATCTCTCATATATGCTTCAATTTTAGGTGTCTTGTTCAGTTTGAATGTGATTGGTGTTTGAGCGCCTTCATATAAACAGATCTCTACTAGAAGATGTTTCTAATTGAACCCATTTATGTAAAATGTTTTCTTAACTAAACTTAGTTAAGTCATTTAGTCTGGTTATAAGATTTTGTTTTAAGTCATCTTTTGTATTCTTAGGTATAAAAAAAAAATTGTTCATGCAATTTTTAAACGGTAATAAATTTACATTTTGGGTATATTTTTTCAAAGATTTTTTTTTTTTAAATTTATTCAAGAATATCTCAAATGTTTTTTTTTTCCAGAAATAACATTCCCACTAAATGTAAAATTATTCTGTGAGTTGTATTAAAAAAAAAATGAAACACAATAAATAGGGATAAAGTCAAAGTATATTTTATATATATAATAACTTTTACCATGTTTTTATGAGTTATATTGAAAAAAAATCTCAAGATACATTAATTAGAGAAAATCAAAATTTAGTAATACATAAGGAGGAGATAAGAAATTATATGTTATAAACTAGTTTTATAAATTTGAATTAGTCTTAAACTTATAACCTTATAAATAATTTTTACAATTTTAACAATATGAATTTAATTTAAGCACAATGTTAGAGATTTTCATACTATCATTTAATTATTTATTTTTATATAAATTAAATTAATAATTTCTAGAATAATTATTTCAAAAATTACATTTAACATAATTTCTAATTGGTCAAAAATTATAAACTCACACAATGTTATTTATTTTTTCTTTTTTTATCTCTTTTCATTTCATTAAACCATGCACCTACTTATCCTATATTTCTAGCTCTTTCCTTTCACTTTGTAATGTTCTTTTCATACAAATTCAATGCACAAAACAAATTTTATCATTAAATTTTCACCAACCATGTGACACAAAAAAGGGTCAAAGAGTATATAGCTGTAGATTGGTCATTGGTCTTTTCATCCACCCTTTTTCACAACTCACATGGCATGCGAAAAAGTGGAGTTTGTGAAGTAGTCTTAGGCCTCACACTCTTACAAATCCAAAACCATCCATCATCATCCATGACCATATTCATTCACCACCAACATTGGTTTTTTCTTACCCTTCAAATTTGGAAAAAATAAAGTGCAAAAGTGTAGGGATTACACCGTGAAATAAGGGTACATATTTTTTCATACAAGACTGGTCCACATGCAATGCTTAATTGTACTACATGACATGTGTCATCTTCCACTCTTTTATGCTAATTTCTGACCCAAAAAAAAGAGAAAAGAATATGACATACAATGCTTAGTTGTAGTACCATGATATGTGTCATATTCCACTCTTTTATGTTAACTTCTGACCAAAAAAAGGTACTTGGTTACCTTTCTCTTTCACAAGTATTCTGTCACAGACAATTTCTCAAATACTAACAAAAGGATAAAGAGTTCGTCTCTATTCAGGGTACCATGAATTGTCATGTAATGTAACCATCATTTGTTAATTATGTTTGATGAATTCTAAAAAAGTTTGTGGTAAAATTAATTACTAGAAAATATTCTTACCAACCACATATCCTATTATACCTTTATTGATACTATACCAAATCAGAAAAAATCACAAACAAACAAAAATGGCATTTATTCAGTCATTAATGAATTTTAGTACATTATCTTATTGTTCCATAGTTTCTACATATTTTACCAAATTACACTATTAATTAATTGAAAATCATATCAGATATAACTTTTTGAAATAGTTATTACAAAAATTATCGATAATGATAATGATAATGAATGGTTGATTATTAATGCATATAAGTTAAATCATTTCTTTCATGAATCATCTCTGTTGCAACAAATATAAATTCTATTAAAAATAATAACACATAATATAACAATGATGTAATCAAACAAGAAAATAAGTGTTTTTTTTTTAATAATAAAAACTAGTATAAGAAGAAAAACAACTTTGCGTGTTTTTTTCCATCTCAGTTTTTCCAAATCAGCAATGTGTAGAAATGGTATAACATAAAACAATTCATGTCCTAAAATCATTTCCCTTTTAACATGTCCCTGAAGTTTCTCAAAGGAAGTTACAAATAAATACACAAACTTGTTGACACCAAAATTTCCTCTTGATTATGATTTTGGATTTCTCACTCATGGTTCTCTCACATTAAACATAACCCCACATTCTCTCTCTCTCTTTCTCAACTGTCAGAGGGTTGTTGGAGAAAACCATGAACACAACATCAAGTACTATATTTCAGGACAAACATCATAATCATGGCAAAAGGGTGAAATGGTTGAGCATGGTTAGGGGAGTGCCTTTTCTCATCACCTCTCTCGTATCTGTCTCCCTTTTCATGTTCTTCCACTATACTCCAAACCCTTTGACCCTCACACCCCATCAAGGCCCTCAAATATTTGAAAGTTCCTCTCAAAAGCTAGAACAAGGAGAACAAGCTTTCACAACAAATGTTTCATCATCAAATCCACAAAAGGGTATGTTCCAAAATTATCAATCTCACTACCATGATCATGATCAGGTTTTAAAAAATGTTATGCCATCACAATTTCAATCACGTTGACTCTAATCATATGTCACATAGTCTAATTTGTGCACAATTTTTTTTGTGATCACACAATCACATTTGTTCATAATTTCCCACAAAATCAAGGATTGTGATTGGCCTGTGATCTCAAATGCTATTTAAAACCTTGATCATGATCATGATGATCATGATCACCCTTCATGCATGCTATTTGAATTTCTAATTCTAAATTTCTCTTACATAAATTTTGATGCTTTTTTTGGGCAGAACAGAAAACATGTGACCTTTCTAAGGGTCGTTGGATACCAGCTTTAGGAAACTCATCATCCTATTACACCAATTCAAGCTGCACCACAATCCCTGATAGCAAAAACTGTTTCAAACATGGAAGGGTGGACACTGATTTTCTCTTTTGGAAATGGAAGCCTGACCAATGTGACCTTCCAAGGTTCGAACCAAAGACATTCCTCAACATGGTTCATGGCAAGACAATGGCTTTCATTGGTGACTCAGTGGCAAGGAACCATGTGGAATCCCTCATATGTCTCGTATCACAGGTTAGTGCCTAATAGACTAATAGTTTAAGACTTTTGATATCCTTATTATGAAATTTTCTCTTTAATTTTTTATATCTCTTGGTGTGTCCAAATTCATTTTACTATTATTATTAAAAAAATTATTGTAACTAAACTTTTATATATATTTGTTGGAAAAAATATTTAGTAGACAACTTCAATATATAATAATTAAATAACTAATTATAAAATATCAAGAAACATAAATACGTATATATATATATATATATATATATATATATATATATATTCTGTAAGTGAATTGATTAGTTAAGTGCATATTGCAGTTAATTGTTAAAATGAAGTCGTTAATTAAGGTCTAAATTTTCCCTTGTTTCATGCTTCATCATTTTCAAGTGCATAGTTCTTTTACACGTTGCAGACTCACATAACACAAATAGTTTTGGCTTTCGGTGAAGTTGGAATTCTTTGCTTGCATAGAAAGGGGAATGTGATTCTTGTAAACAAAATGAAAGGGAAAATATGCTTGAATATGACACCACAAATGTCTCATACTACACACACCTTTATTTTTTTTTTCATGTTTGACTTTGACTAATGTGATTGAGTGAGTAACTTTTGCCGATATAATAGTTATACACCTATTTTTTTTAAAAGTGACTATTTCATATTAGGAAGTGTGTTAGGCATGGAAATAGAAAAATAAAAGACACCCAACAAAAAAAAATGTTTGACAAGACTTTTAGGTTAGTTTCTAAAAAGAGGCCTTACCTAATGTAAGTTTGTTCACATTAATGAAATATTGTAGCTTAAGATTTTATTACAAGAGTGATTATATTTCAAAACTTTGTATTTTTAAACACCCTATATTTTTTTTAATCTCTCTTCTTATCACATTATACTATCTAATATACCTATTTTTTTCTTCTTTTATCACTCCCTCACTTGGTGTAGAATAACATATTGGATGTCTGTAGATCTTTTTCCTATACCCTTATTCCATTTTTTTTGTTTATAGGATACTTTGATTGTATTTGAGTGTTGCCAATTATTTAACTACTTTAAAAGGTATCTTTAATTATATTTATTTGGGAAAGATTCAATACTTTAAAGTGTTTTAACTTTTTTTTAAAACATATCATATTGCATATGAGGTAATAAAATCTTCCTTTTTGATTTTTATTCTCGTTATCTTATCATAAGTCTTGATTTATGTTCTTTTGCACCACTTTATACTTAAGTATTAATTCACATATAACTTAATTATACATTTTAATTTATTAATTATTAATGTGAATGCCTATGGACAAAGATATTTTGAAAATCCAGAAAATTGATTTTTAACTTTAAAGAAAGATATTAATCTACACTCAACAAAAATGTGAGAACATGAGTGACAAGTTAGAAGGTTGATCGCCATTAAGTTTCCTTGATAAGTTCAAACTTATATTTTGATTAATCTAAATTTTGCCTTGAAAGCTTATGCAAGATGTTCTTATTTATAGCCCAAACAAAACACCTCTTTCAATCACATGCAGTGTAAAATTTTCCACTTGTACTTACTTTTCACTTACCATTAATTTTCCCACACTAGTTTTTCCACTAACAAATTACTTCCTATTAACCATCTTAATGATTCATTAAATTTCACTAGTCATCATAATGAATTATGAAATTAAAAGACACTAAAATCTGATCAAGAAAATATGAAAAGACATCTAAACTAATTATATAAAAAATAAATACAAAGTTCATACATAAATAGAAAATGACCATTATTTAATCTTTAATATAAAGATCATGTAATTTAGTCACATAAACTCCAACCCCACGTGTGGATTTTGAGGATTAAGTGTTAAGTTTATTTTCTATCCAAGATAATAACAATTATATGATACATAAATATAGTCAAATTTTCTTTAATTTAAATTTACATTATTAAACTACGAAATATCTTTTTGTTAGAACCCGGTAAATTCATTTCAAGTTTGTTACCATGCATAATCATCTTCCAATTTTATCTAGTAATTTCAACTCTTAATTAACTTTTTAAAATTTCAATTATCTTATTTGCTCGTTTTTTCAAACATCAAAAAATTTACAACACTCTCCTATAATGAGAAGTTTCGTGGGGATTAAAATTTCAATTGTGGCTGTGTGAAGAAATAGTAAAGTGGGATACAATTTGATAGTTGATCGATTCAGTGTCCCTTTCAAATTTTAACTGACGTCAATTTTATTTCTTGGTGGTGGGAAGACTTAGATACCATTTTATAATGAATTTTAATCAATTAGTTGTCAAAATAACCTCTGATTATGTTCATTTGATTCCAATTATTTATTTATATTTAGCACAATCATCACTATATATTTTTCTAATCCTTAAAACATATATTTGATTATTAAGTTCTTATGGTATTCTCAAGAGATGATTCACACTTTAAAAACATATATTTCTATAAAACTATTTTTCTCCTTATTCCCACTATTAGAGTTATATTTAATTTGATAAGTCAAACAATCCTTTGTAATTTCACGATTAATTGGGATCTCATAATCTGGTTTGTGTGGTATACCATAATGTCTTGTCAACATCATTTGGATCAATAATTGAAATTGCATAGATTCTTTTATCTCTTTCTTATTTTTCTCATGATGTGTTTGCCATAGAATAGAATGTCAATGGACGATAACTATTTTCTTATCTCATAAACTATTTATTCTGTAATTTGTGAAAATAATTGAATAATCATTTCATGTCACAGGATCATGCATAAATGTATAATCAATATTCAATACCGAAATTAAACCACTCAAAACCAAAATCCTCTATTTCAATTTTTTTTTTTTTTTTTTACTTAAACAAGAACATTAACATCCTCAACTCAAGATCTTTCAATTTGAGTTTTCTACATAAACTAATTCTAAAAGCTAGTTTGATAGGAAGGATTATTATTTAGATTATTACTTTAATTAATTATTATCTAATATATATTAAAATTTGATTAATTAAAAGACAAAATTAATAAATTTTAATTCATGTCATGTAAAGATTAACTAAAATTAAAAACAAATAATAATCTAGAATCACATAATAATTTTAAAAAATTATTATCTAAATATCTGCGATTTTATGTTCTATTTTTAGGTATTTTGAGTCAGTTAAGAGGTTGATTGGTTAATTGCCTATTATAATTAATTTTCTAGTAAAATTGTTTTATAATGCAATTAAGGGTCTTTTGCAGGATGAAATTCCAAAGGATATCTACAAGGACTCAGAGGACAGGTTCAGAAAATGGTATTTCCCAAGCTATGATTTTACTCTAATGATGTTGTGGAGCAGATTCCTCGTAGAAGGTGAGGAGAGAATGGTAAATGGCACAGGTTCCAGCATTTTTGACATGCAGCTAGACAAAGTTGACAATGATTGGGCCAAAGAGCTTCCAAACTTAGACTATGCAATAATCTCAGATGGCCATTGGTTTTTCAGAGTAATGCACCTTCATGAAGCTGGGAAATTAGTAGGATGTGTATATTGCAATGAACAAAATGTTACAAACTACAACCCTGATTTTCCCTTCAGAATGGCATTTAGAACAGCCTTTAGATACATAAATGAATGCAAAGAGTGTAAGAAAATGGTAACATTGTTGAGGACTTTTGCACCAGCACATTTTGAGCATGGATTTTGGGACACTGGAGGGTATTGCAATAGGACAAGTCCTTTGAGTGAGAGTGAGGTTGATTTTGAGAAATTTGGTTGTCAATTGAGGAATGTTCAAATTGAAGAGTTTGAGAGAGCAAAGAAAGAGGGTATGGTGAAATTTGAATTGGTGGATGTGGCAAGAGCAATGTTGATGAGACCAGATGGACACCCTGGTGAGCATTGGGGTAATAAATGGATGAAGGGTTACAATGATTGTACTCATTGGTGCATGCCTGGGCCTGTTGATATGTGGAGTGAGTTGTTGCTTGCTGTTCTCAAAAGGGAGGCTCGGATGTGAGTTATGAATTTTTTGTTTAAACATGATTTACAAGAAGATAGATACATTTATATGTAGGTAGAAAAAAAAAAAAAAATAGAGTCATATAGCTACAGGAGTACATTCTTTGTCTTAGCAGTATATAATGATAATAATGTTTTCTTCAATAGTGTGATTTATTCTAAATTGCGTGGTTGAAGTTGGAGATGTGATAATGGATTCTTTAGTTAGGATTGACCACGTTATTATATAGGTTACATGTGAAATTGTATTTGTTAGCGTATTCTTTTATTCATAATAATTTTTTATATTAAATAATAAATATATCTTTTCTCTCAATTTATTGAAATAAGTGCGGAAGAAATAGTAAAGGTTTAAAACACCTCTATTTTGTATTCACTTCATCTTTACTTTTGTATTTCTCTCACATATTTGAATTAGGTCAAGTTCAATATCTTAGCACGTTGAGCATCTTGAACATTCACATCAACATAATTTATGTTTAGATTTTTCGAATATGAGATGTTGTTAGCTGGGTCAACATTCCCCCTATCACTCTATTCGCTGACAGATCAACACGAGGCAGACATATTATTCTAGAGTTAACTCTTGAGGAAAACACACTAAGGGAAGATGAGAATTCTTGTTCAAACTCCCCATCAAATCTCATACTTGACTCATAGTTATTAGAATATGAAAGATGTTTCTTGATTCATCAGAATACGAGTGGTTAGTACAAGAGTGAATTAAAAATGAGATGTAATGAACTACAACTGTTAACATCCCTATTTGTAAGCAGGTGGACCCATAAGACTCAAGGTTCATTGAGTATTCTTTGCCTAAAACTTTTAATAATCTAATTAATTATTAGAACCAAGAGATATAAAGCAATGAATAATAAAACAATGAATAAAACGGCGCGAAAATGAGAAGATTATTACAAAAACAAATGATGTATTTCTTCTTGAAAGTTTCAAAAATCTTACTTCGACAAATAATTGACAAAAAATATTTGATATACATTACAATACATAGACAATCAGTTATAAGATGTGAAGAGAGAGAATACTTAGTAGACAATTACAATACACAGACAACCAATTATAAGATGTGAAAAGAGAGAAATACGTACGTGTATAAAATATGAAAAGAAAAAAATACATATATATTTTGTGAGTGAGTTGACTGATAATTGAGTAAGCTTAAAGATCTTGCGTACTAAAAAGGATCGAGATGCCAAGATCCATACTCAATCTTGAGGGCCGAACAAAAGAACTTGGGAACCGAATCCACATGACACAAATAACTTAAAAATAAGATCTTGCGTACTAAAAAGAATCGAGATGCCAAGATCCATACTCAATCTTGAGGGCCGAACATAAGAACTTGGGAACCGAATCCACATGACACAAATAACTTAAAAATATCACCCAAGATTATCGTAATACACGTGATTAGCTTAATAAATATAAAAGAATAAAAGGTAAGTAAATCAGATGTAAATGAAGAATAGTAAATATTATATACCATAATTTATGTATTTATTATGTTTTTATAGAAGCTAAACAAATAGTTAATTTTTTTTAATGTAAGAAATATTTTAAAACGACAATCATAGTTTACTTCACGAAATTGATTGTTGATTAAAATAGAAAAACGTGAAAAAAAGAAAAGCACACAACATGTGTTATTTTCAAAAAGTACACAACATGTGTTAGTGTGCTGAGAATCTCCTTTTCCTTCCTCTCTTTGCCATACTTGGCAGGAATTGTGTTCCCCCAAGCCAAAGAATTTGTTTAGTACTAAGAAAGAGTAGATCTTTCTCGGAGGAAAGTAATCACGACGATGACACGCTCGTGTGCATACCCTCTTCTTAACTTCTTGAAGTAAAAGCAGCACATGTCTTCTTCCATGAAATCCGTAATAGAGAAGGAGAAAAGCACAGAGGGGAAGATAGAAAAACTAAGAATGAGAGAGCATTACATGTAAGAGTATGGAATCGTGATTAATGTCAATCTTACTAGTTATAACGTTCTTTATTTTTTCAAATTAACTTCTAGGCTGCCATAAATATATCATAAATGAAGTTTGTCTTAGATCATCAATAAAAAAAGTATTAATAAATAATTTTCCTAAAATAAAATGTCCTAAAATACTCTTATACATTAAAAAATCCTAAAAATATAATTTATAATTTTTTATTTAAAATTATTTTAAAAAAATAAATTAAAATGCATAGATGTGTCATATAATCCCTTTTCATATGTTCATGTTAATATTTAACAATTTCAATTTAATGGTAAGACAAAATGTTAAAAAAAGAAGAAGAAAAAGAAATGCATACAAACTGATGCACATGAAACTTTATGTATCACTTCATAACAAGAATTTATTTGCAAGCTTAATAACTTAAAAGAAAAGGAAATTCTATAATGAGCTTCAAACATCTACAACCACAAAATGGTTTGGAATTGAATATAATTATTTTAAAATCACCAAAATACATGCAACCCGTACTAAAAATAAGGATGTAACATACGGCTTCCAATTATATCAGGGCAAGACAAGAATCAGAGTAATTTATGCATCACAGCATGTATAAGAACTCAGTTACTTATGGATCACACCAAATAGCTTGAGACTACGACCATGCATAAGAACTCAAACGGACTACCATCTAATAAAGTTCTTATGAACCTACGAATATAAGGTATGGACTTAAAATTGATAAAAGTATGACGTGCTAAAACACAGCATTTCTTTACTCTTCCCAGAAATGATAGGTATTTATGAAAAGCTATTTACACAATCAGTCCCAGCATAACTGTTAATGTGCTGCCTCCGAGTTTAAGGGAGAAAAAAGAGGTGAGAAAGCCTCCAGTAGTGATGCAGTCATATTAACAGTTATGCAGCAGTGTAAATAGCATAACTAGCCTCTACTAAACTATATAGAGGAATGCTGGAAGACAACATATTAATAGTCATATTAACAGGTTACAGGACAACATAGAGGACCAGAGACAACTGCCAGGATAAATTCTGACAGGAAAAAAAGAGTCAAATACACCAGAGCATATGGACACAAAACTTATATAAAGATAAAATAGAACCATTCAGAATCAGCATTGTATACTGAACTATTTCAGTCTATTCCAGTCTGTCAGTTAAAAACACTGAAATATGTGTCATATGAACTTGAAGAGGTCCAGTACACCAGCAAGCACTCCTAAGACTGGTATCTCAACTCTGCCCAAAAGAAATTATTTTCACATATTACTAGATAGATGAGAGTGAAGTAAGCAGCAATACCAGTTGAAGCTATACATTCTAATCATAAACTATGGGCATGCATATAACTGTAGATAGTTTAAGCTACACCTCATTACCAGAGGAGGCAAACAAATCAGTACTACTGTCCACCAGTGTTGTTAAATGGCGGCACCATGGCCACTATGGCAGAATGGCGTGGGGGACATTTTACCAACCGCCATAAGCAATCTGTGAAGGGAGGGCTGTCATGCCAGTACCATAGGCAGCAATGGCATGTTTATACGGCGGAATTTCGGCCTTCCACCATAGTCTGCTATCCTCCATTCACACTGTTGACCACTAATTATAGATAAAATGTACTGATTGAAATATGATTCACAAATTCTCCACCTTCCTATTACAATTAATTGATATATAGAGGGGCTTGCATTCCATGATTCCAAAAGGTTAAATTAAAAAAAAAAAAAAAAACTCAAAAAGTTGGAAACTCTTGTGCTGGCGAATGTTAGTTAAGATATAAGCAATCCAGTAACAGAGGTCATACAGACCCATGATGAAAACTGAATGATTATTTCACAGCAAATACAGAGAAGAACCCAATGACCTCAATTAATTGAAGATAAAGAAATCCTACCTTGTTAGAGAAAGGTGCCAATGAAAACAGTTATCATGAATCAAAGAACAGAACAATAAGCAAAGAGATGGTTGGACAGTTTTGAAAATTGAAATTAGATGATGAGAACTGCCAGCTGATGCACGAGTCAAGAATGCAAATAAACACACTATTTACAAAAGTTGCACATAGGCGCAAACTTTGAATTTGCTGAAGTTAATGATGTCCTAAATTCATTGAAAAAACGAAAAACATTTTTATTAACTCGAAAAATCTTTTTCAGAGTTTCAATACCATGTAGATAGTTTACGAAGATTACAAGAAATCAATTAGCAACATATGTTGACCACACTAACAGATTCCAGTGTCATTACCATATTATCCCACAAATTCTACCTACATTATTCTCATTGTATTATGCCACTGGCAAGTGTCTAGCTTCCTCCTAGACAGAATTAATCTCAATTTACAGAAAAAATACCTGCATTATACAAGTTCACCAGAGCCCTGAACAATACTCATACTGCTAATAAGTTACTATTTATCATATCACCACTTCTCTCAAATTATGAAGTAACTCCAATGACATTGAGCCATCCTATCATTGATGAAAACAAATGTTATTTGTACAACAACCATCTCACACAACAGTTTTGTATAACAATAATTTTTCATGTTCATCTTTCTCTTACATATCATTTATTACATCTCATAATGAGAGAAAGCAAAACACACAAAATTGTATATGCATAGCATATTTCTCAATGAAATATATGGCTATTCACTCTGGTTAGAGTAAATCAATCAAATATCTAAAGATGCAAAACACAAATTTCTAATCTAAGTCCTAATAAAATTCTCAATAACATCAAAAAAGTAAAATGAATCAAACAAACAAAATCAAATTAAGTAACTCAACTTTTTTTAGAAACTTTCTCATCTTAATAATTAGGCGTCTCTTAGCAACTTAATCGAATAAGTAAGAACTTAATTCAAACTGCGCCAATAAAGCAACATAGAATCAAACAAACCTACAAATCACAGATAAAATCATAAATTACAATCTAGGGCAAAGAAAAAGGAGATCACGAATCTACATTGTTTCCGAGCACAAACGAGAAGTGTTCACGAACGGGCGAGAACTGAACGAGTGCGATTTCGGTAGCGTAACCGGAAACCGGAAGTTTGAGTTCCCTCAACAAGGAGAAAGCCTCCGGCATCCTCTGTTTAGGAACATGATGCGCGACGGAGCAGTGAGGGATCCATGAATTGAAACCGAAATCATCACCGATTTCGATGTTCTCTTTCTTGATAGCGTCACACAGCTGTGACTGAAGGTTGAGAAGCGCGAGAGAGGGAGTAGGAGCGAGGAAGAGAACGTTATGGTTAGGGAAAGTAGCGATGGAAGAGAGAGAGAGAGGGATAGGGTCGTTTTTGGAAGCGAAGGTTCTGAGAATTGAATCGAGTTTGGAAGGTTCTAGAAATTGTGTTGAGAATAGGGTTATGTGAGGTCGTGACTCTATTTCGATAAGGCGTGTGCTTATTTGACGACGCGCGAGTACATTCCATGCTTTGAGAACTTGATTCTCCAGAGCCGGGTCTAAGTATAACTCTATTGCGAAACCTTGTTCTGACATTGGGAATCGATTATTCAGTGTTTCGTGGATCTGAGAGTGATATGGAGGAGAATGAAGGTGTGGTGAGGTTGGACTGGAAATTGGGTTCTCTCTGTCTGTGGCTCTTCTCTTGAACACTCGTTTTCTGGGGTGTGTAGATACTCTTCACTCGTGTCTGTATTTATGAGATGTTTTTCCTTTTTTTTCACGTTTTTTCTCTTTTAATGAACAACAAATTTCGTGAAGTAAACTATGATTCTCATTCTAAAGTATTTCTTATGTTAAAAAAGATTTATCTATTTGTTTATAGTTTCTAAAATTATATAAATTTTTGTTTTTATTTTCCGGTGAATTTAGGTTGAATACCACTTCGTACATGGACTCTTTAAAAGATATTTTGACACCAGTACATGATTTTATCCTGTAAAAATTATTAAATAGATAAATAATTATATATATAAATATATTCATAATAATCATCGTGTATATATAATTTATGGTTATCACTAACATGTGATTTTATTTACCTATTTTTTATATTATTGATTTGTATTATAATTATCTATGATATTTTTGAGTTGAGTTATTCTTATTATATGATAGTTCGAGTGCTTAGATTTTAATATTCTATTTCAGGATTGAACATGAGTTTTGGCTTTTAGATCTTTTCTTTGTATATAATATCTTAAGCTTATCTAGTTATTTATTTAAGTAAGGTATTTAAAATTTTTGAGAAAAAATACATGTTATCTGTTAATTCTAAAAATTGATTAACAATCTTATGAGGTTTGAATAGAGAATACTTCATGGGCCTTGAGTCTTATGGATCCACCTGACTATAAATAAGGTGTTTATAGTTTTGAGTTATACTTGTCATGTGATGGATCGAGAGTGTCTAGATTCCCGTGTTCGATATCAAGATCGAACAAGAATTTTGATCTCTAGATCCTTTCTAGTATACAAAATACCTAAACTTATTTATTTGAGGAAGGTTTTTAAAACTCTTGAGAAGAATTGCGCGCCATTCATTTTCGTGCAAGAATCTTCTCGTTCGCGCCTTTTTTCTCGTTGCTTTATATATGTTGGTTCTAAGAATTGATTGAAATTCTTACGGGTTTGGATAGAGAACACTTGATGGGCCAGAAGTCTTATGGACCCATCTGACTATAAATAAAGATTTTTATAGTTGGGGCCTCTCAATTTATAACCTTGATTTCTCATTGCTTTATTTATTAATTTACTGTAAGTATTTACTAAGCTGTCTAAATAGGAAAATAAATAATATTTGCTTTAAGAATTTAGAAACTTTTTTAAAGGTATAATGTGTTAACATAGTACTACATATACAAGATGTATTACCTAAAATGATAAGTTCATCTTAAATATATAAGTAATTATAACTATAAAAATAGACATTTTGAGGGAATTAATCTTCAATAAAAATTAAAATTAAATCTTGTTCATTTCATAAGAAATAAAAACATATATGTTCTTATTGGATCCGAGGTACGAAGATGACGTGATCTTGAATGATGAGTGGTTCTCAATTATGGTAGTCGAGTTCGGATGCTTAAGTCAATAAGTGTTTTAGATGAATGTTTGTAGAGAAAATAAGAGTTTCAAAGTAATATAAGAATATAGAGATACTTCCTGAGATAGTGTGATATTTATACGTTGTTTAGTTGACCTAATGGATCATCTCAGGGGCCTTGAGATAAGTATCAGGTTGGCATATCCAAGCATAATTGGAAGCGGGTTTGTGAACATGTGTCCGGAGGACCGGAAGAGTTGATATACACCAACAAGATTGAATGTAGATTTTCATAGGACAACTATTGACTTAGATGTGATTAAGAAATCACATTATCTCAACAACATATGAGACATTTAATAATGATGTAAAGTGAACATTATAATTTTACCAATATAATGTCAAAACTTATTGAACAGGAAGATGCAAAATTATTTATTTTGTTGAATACATCAAGATACAAATAAACTACTATGCATCCATCAACTGAAATTGCATAAAATGCATTGTTCTAGAAGACTAGATACATTTACAAGAACATAATTAGGTACTATATCATAGTACCAATTGAAAAGAGTACATACATCAACTCAGATATAACAAAGGACAGAACACAACAATAGGTGCAATAAGTAAAACGATTAAGAAAAAAGTGATAACATTATTGGGACAAATAGATCAATGAGGCACACGAAGGTAAAGAGGAATGTGATTGTGAGCATTTGGAGCTGAGTCCCAAACAGAAAAGGCACTTGAAGAGTTCAACCACTTGTGTGTCATTTCAGGGTAGTGACGGTCAATCACATCCTTTAAGCTTTCAGTTGTGTTCACCCATTCCAACCCCTTCTTAGTGTATGACTCCTCATTGAAATTGCTTGTGAAGAACCTATCTGATTCTAGCCTCCTGCAAATTGGCAAATAAATTATATTCATTACCATAATTTGTTTTTCAAAACTAGTTCACAAAAGGCAAAGATTATGCTTTGACTAAAGCAAATGCTTTATAATCTATTGTTATTTTTTTTATTGTCTTTACTTTGCGTTTATCTGCAATACGCATCCAATCAGCCAACTCACTGATATACGTATATATATAGGCATTTTCTTCTCTTTACATTTTATAACTGGTTGTCTAATTGTCTACATATTACGGTTGTTCACCAAATATTTTTCTTTTTTATAGCTTAAGGGTGCTTTGAATTGTTTTTACCTGCTTGCCATGAGTAGGAATATTACAAAAGCTGTCTCACTGATTGCAAAACCCTTTATTTTCTTCTCTGCCATTAGGCCAACAAGTAGATCAAGTTCTTCAACATCATCACCATAGACCTCTTCCAATACTTGAATTGCTTCCTTGTCATCTGTTAAATCTTCCCACTTAGAGATAGGTATCAACAACAATCCCCTCCTGAATTGGTTGTATCTAGCCACACTCCTCTCTCTATCCCTGTAAACTGCAACATTTATATCACATTATTGGCTTAATTAGTTTCTAGTCCCTTGCTTTACACATAATTTAATGTATATATAATTAAGATTGGATTGGTATAGTGTGTATAGACTTATCATACTTTCAAGAGCAGCAAGGTCCACATGATCAGGTCTTTCTGTTCCATCTAAATTTTGTGGTACAAGGTCTCTGAGAAACTTTGGATAGTTCCAAAGCTCTAATGCCCCACAAGCTTGGTGACCCATTGACACAAGTTGCCTTTCAACTCCTATTTCTTTCAATGCTTCATTTCCTCCCAATCCAATCAATTTTTCCATGGGAATCCTACAATACCAAATGATAGAGATTTAATTTCTTGTAAACCATTCATGGGAAAATAAGATTTTTTTTTTTTTTTTTTTTAGTACAAGCAATGGAAAAAAAAATAGTGATGGTATAAAGTTTAATTGTCATACTCTTTGATCAATGGTGGAGATTTGTTAGGACCAGGCCTGGCAGATATGTCCCTTAGTTGTAGGTTATCAGGTAAGAGTGAATGCATTCTATAGACACCTACAAATTCCTCTGTAAGAGAGTATGTGACACCATGATTTTCTGGTTTCTTAAGACCCACTAATCCTCCCAAGATGGATCCACCAACATGTCCAAATGTATCCTTGAATTTCTTCCCCAATAATCCATACCTGAAAATTCCAACATCATTAACCCATAATTGGTAATCCAATAAGAAATCATTTGTTGTTATTTTTCTTTACATAGAGATATATCAACTCTGGCATTGGATTAGATGGTTATATTATATTAAAAGTTTATAGTATCTTTGTATAATGTTATATTTTTATTTGTTTTTCTACTATTCCAGATTAAAGTAACAAGTGTGAGAGCTATAATCTTTGGAGTCTTACCAATTGCCACGCATGCCTGCAAGTAAAGTATCAGTTTTAAGGAGCTCTACAGTCCAATCAATGGTGTGAATCTTTGCAATCACAGCTGAGGTCACCAATCTGGCGTGCCGATAAAGTTCTTCATCATCCAAGTCAGGGTAATGTTTCTGAAGGAGTACATTAAAAGATTATGCATTATACATAGTTAGTATTTTCTTTTTTGTGCTTGTGTTTATATACTATTATTATTGCAATCTTTTCAAGAATAAAACTAAGATTAGTTTCTTAAGTATATTACGTGTTATTTCTCAAATAAAATTAAAATTTTACTTTAATAATATGCCTAATAAAAAAATTATTAGTAAAAGTCATCGTAAGTCACTATAATTGTGAGAAACATCAAAACCATATGACAAACTACATGTTAAAATTTGGTCCTAGTTTTTAACAAAAATACATGTTATTTTAGTGAATATATATATATATATATATTCTTTTATAGAATATCTCGTAGGAATGTATTGATGATCAACCCTAATATCTATCACCAAGTCAACTAGATATTTTTGTATATTTTGTTTAAAGAGATTTATATACTTTTTTAATGGTTGTTGTATATTTTTCTCGAAGATTATATATATATATGTTATATTCACGCATAAGCTAGAATATATATCATAATTTTATTTTACATAATATCTCATAATAAATTGTTTAATAATCAATCTTAACACCTGACCAGCTAGCCAATTAGGTTATTTTGTATATTTTTTCAAAAGTAGTTGAATATTTTCTTAATAGTTGTTGTATCCTTTTTGAAAAGTTATTATGTACTTTAGTACATCATAGTTATTGAAAACTATGACTACAAAAAAAAAAAAAAATTGACTTTAAAAAATATACACAAATATGTATTTTTTTAGGTGACCAACTAACAAGATTATGTCAAACAAAACCCCTGTATCATCAAACAAAATCCTATGTCATATAGGTTATAATTTCTTAGTTTGACTTGACTTTCAACAAATTCGGTTGATTTTATGATTGAAAACAAACCTTGAGAGTATCACAGACTGCATTATGCTCTCGACTGAAAAGAGCCTGCAAGGTTGAAACACCAGCCCAACTGTTGCGGACATCACCTGAGATTGCTGTTCCATTTTCGTTATGAAGAAGGTTTCCATCATTTGAAATCTTTATCTTCCCATCTTTGAAAGTCCTCACTTTCTTTAAAGCTTCTCCATTGCTTCCATATATCACACTTCCATCCCTATTAAGGTGCAACCACACTAAGAATATTCCTTTCACTAATGCTTATGACTTTGTTTTATATATTTTCTTTTTGTTGATATAAGTATTATATATTAATAAAAATTGAATTTTTAGTATAAGTATTATGATTCTACTGCATAAGTTTTTAATACATTATAAAAAAAAAATTTAGTAAATAACCGCAATACACAGACAACCAATTACAGTGAAGAGAAAAAAATCCGTATATGTAAAAGAATATGATTTGTGAGTGTGTTGAATGGTTGACTGAGTATTACAATACGCAGACAACTAGTTACAGTAAAGAGAGAAAAATACGTATATATGTATGAATATGTTTCGTAAGTATATTGAATGGTTAAAAAAATTCATATATGTGTATGAATATGTTTCGTAAGTATATTAAATGGTTAAAAAATAATACATATGTGAATAAATATGTTTCGTAAGAATATTGAATAGTTGACTGCATATTGTAATTGACTGCAGAATAAAATTGTTATAGAAATCTTACCACCAAGGAGTACGAATGTTTAAGGCTCCAGATTTGATCTCATAAAAGCCAGTGGGAAATTCCTTTGTCTTGTAGAATTTGAATGATTTTAATGGGCATTGGCTTGCAACTTCTCTTGGTGCTTTTAGTTCAACCTATATATGTTTAATAACAACAAATTGCACCAAAATATAAATACCATGACTTAGTAAATAGAAAGAGACAATAACTTTTACATAATTAAATTTTAATTAGTTTAAGATTTCGTATAGTATATATCAAGCAATTAAAAATCGTTTTGTATATAATTTTCCTTATACTTAAATGAGTTATAATATATCAAAACTATGACTAACACATTAATATTACAAATGGTGGCATTTTGTGCCTATTAATCAAGTGGTTTAAAGATTGAGTAATGACCCATTCTAATATTGAATAAATTATGTTAGGAGGGAAATATTTAAAAATGAATCATTTTCAAGTAGGCATAATTAACTAGTTAATAAGGACATGTTGGTTATCTTATAGATGATGGACCCAATAATTAGGTATAATTAACTAATTAATTAGGACCTGGTTGGTATCTTCTAGATGATCGACCCAATCATGAATCATAAATTGAATCCAAGAAGCTGCTATGACATTGAATTGTTTCCCTGTGTCCTTGTAAGTTCTTCTAGCTAGTAATTTTGAAGCTACCAACACTGGATCTGGCTTCAATAGCTGCACACACACAAAAAATAAAAAAATTAAAACATGTTTTTAAATAAAATCCGCCACCTTAAAAAGGACAAAATTAAAAATCAAACAAAAGAAATTAGGTTCATCAACTGTTCCAAACAAAATTGACTTATATCATAACGAATAAAAATGTTAGAATGAGCACCTAATCCACATGCAAATTAAAAATGAAACAAATTAGCAAAGTTCCACGTACAGATAATTATTTAATTATTTGGTGATACATTATTATTTAATTATTTGGTGATACATTATTATTTAATTATTTGGTGATACATTATTATTTAATTATTTTATGTACTTTTGAAAAATTAATTTTTTTGGTGATATGTTATTATTTTTTGGTGATACTTTATTTTAATTATTTAGTTGGCGTTCGTTATTTGGTGATATGTTATCATTTAATTGTTTTAATTTTTTTTATAGAAAAAATAAAAAATTATATATACCTATCATTTTTTTATTAAATTTTTTATTTATACGATAATGATATAACATCTTCGACTCAAATATGACACATTTCTCTCCCAGAATACATAGTCTCAAATCTCAACCAATTAATGCGTTATAAAAATTAAAAACTGAGAAGTAACTATAAAAGTGAATTCTTTTATCAAAAGCATATATTATTTTTTTCATCATGGGGTGGTTTAGAATTTTAGTTCCATAAATTTTTTCCAAATTTATTAGTTGTTCTGTTCATATGTAATTATATATATATATATGTATATATAATTTCTATATTAATTTCCCATTTCCCACACAATAATCTTTTAGGTTTTAATTAATTTTTTTTACCTCCATCTTTTTAAGAATTTTACTTTTAGTCTTTCAAATATTCTTTTTCTTGCTTTAGTCGTTATAAATTTTTTTATCAATATTTTTTATCTTTCCTATTAACTTTTTTGTTAAGTAATTAAATGACAATCATTTTGTGACAACTAAAATAATTTTCTTGACAGTGACAAATTATCACAAAATCATTCTCTTTTAACCTATTAACAGAAATGTTAATAAAACAAACTAAAAATAGTGACAAAATTTTTTTATAAGAAATAAGACTAGAAAAAAATGTTTGAAGGATTATAAATATAACTCTAAAAAAAATTAATGATGAAAAACTTAATTAATCTGATTTCTTATAATGAAAAAAGAGTTAGGTGGAGTCAATTGTTTTGACCTTTTTGTTCTGGTCCTCAGGGAGAACATTTCTGCCAAAGAATGTCCCTTGGCTACCAGCAACTTCATTGAAGGGATCGTTGAATTTTCCATCAGCAGTTCTGTATGGATAATCAGAAGGGTTAAACCTAACTCCCACTGGTGTTGTTCCAACATTGAAGAGGTTGTACTCTTGATGAAGGTGTCTCCTAATCGCCAAGTACAATAGCCCTAAGATCACAGGCAACTTTGGCCATATCCCTAACTTGTCAATGGAGTGCACAATCTGTATAAGCCATGCAAGAAAAAAAAAAAAACATGTAATTAGTGATAACTCATATACAAGATTTTTTTATACAAATGATACACAACCCAATTTACTTATAAGAATTAAAGATAGATGTTACATAGTTTAAAATTAGTATTTATCATGGTGTTGTTCTTTACTCATAGACCTTTAAAACAACTCATATTCTCTATTGGAGGGACTAGTTAAATTAGACTCTTTAACATATCACAATTTTAATTACAAGTTATAAATATATTTTTATCATATTACAAGAATTGTAGATGTAACTTAAAACCTCGATGAAATACTGCATAACTAACAGAAATACATGATCAATTAGTCATTTTATTCTAAATTTATATATTTTTTATTTTTAAAAAATCAAAAATATCAAGACATACGATAAAAAGAAAAATACTACATAACCAATAGAAATACATTATTAACTAATCATCTTATTCTAAATCTATATTCTTTATTTTAAAAAATTAAAAATACCAAGACATACGATTAAAAAAAAAGAAATATTACATAACCAACAGAAATACATAATCAACTAGTCATTTTATTCTAAATTTATAAATTTTATTTTTAAAAAATTAAAAATACCAAGACATAAAAGAGTGAAAATATAGATTTAACATAATTGGTTGTGTATTTCTATTAACTGTGTAGTATTTATGTGATAAAAATGCATTGAAAATCAACTAGGGAATCAAACACTATAAAGAAGTAACAAGTGTATATATCATGGAATGAAGTAACAAGACATAGTAATAAGATGGAGAGGGGATAGTACATACAAGGAAGAGAAAACGATCTATTAAGGTCATTTTAGAGACAGCTTCATGGAAGTCTCTGTGGACAACATGGTGAAGAACTCTTGTGGCAAGAGTTGTAATGGGATCCGTTACCACAGACCACATGGTTGTTCCTCTTTACAAGAGACAAGAGGACTAGGTTTGATATGAATAAGGTAATGTAAGTATGAATGTTTCTAAGTTTGCATCTTTATTTATAAGCACTTTTGGTTAACAAGTTTTGCTCTCAATTTTTGCATCTTGTTTTCGTGGCAAATAGGTTGATCCTATCTTCAAATATTAAGTTCAAAATACGTACAAAAGTCATTCAATAAAATAAAAGGATTGTGATTTTTCCATTCTATTTAATATTTACTTTTCTCATATCCTCTCTTTTTCTATATCCATGTTGATTTTGTTTATCACATGCTTTAATTTTTAGTGGCTGCTTTTTCCCTTTTCTTCTTTTTTTAATTTTTATTTCTTAATTAAATGTTCTAGAGAGATTAAATTATACCCAATTCAGATATAGGATAAACCGAACTTAATTTATCTGCTTTCGAACATATACATAACTTACCCATAATTAAAAAATAAAAAAAGTACTATTCATCTTCAACCACGAGGATCATGATTTTGGCAATTTACAATACTAAATTCATATATAACGTAACCCTTCAAAAAGCTAATCATGATAAGGACAATGATTATTTGGAAATTGTTAATTTATTCCTTGATTATAAAACCACAAATATCAGGACATGTTGGTAATTAATTACTGGTATATATCTCAGTTGCGTAAAAATAAATATTATTTTAATTTTAATATAAATCAATTATATTGTTTCTGACAAAAAAAATCTCAATTCCATTAAAAATGATAAGTTAATTTTTCTTTTAAAAAAAATCGTTCCTTTTTATTTATTTATAATTATTTTTTTAATATATATACCATTGTTTCAAAAAATTGGACCACTTTCAAAAAGTGTGGATTTTGAGGCATCTTCTTCATGCGAAGTCCATTTTCATTTATTGTTTTAACCTAATTTAAGTTTCGTACGTTTAGTTGGCAGCTCCACAAATTCAATTTATTTTCTCCCTCTCCTTCATCATTCCTCTCTGTAAATTATTTTCAATGGTCAAGTTTTCCTAAAAGATTATATTTTTTCAATTTTAACACACCTTCCATTTTCTCTATGATTTACCTTCACGTCAATAAACTCTTGTATTGTACAATTTGGTTTTTGGGAAGTCAACTTTATTGTGTTGTGAAATTTTGCAATTTCGTATAGCAGTTGTAGATAAGTTTTTTCTGAACGAGTCTACTTGAAAAATGCCTAAAGATTTGTTCAAATTTGCAGGAAATAAACTGTAATTAGTAATATGTAACTAGTGTTTAAATCTAAGAATGGAAAAACGTGATATGATTATCATTTTAATTTTTAAAATATATATCTTTAACATGACATATTTATTAACTTTTCTCTCTTGTTTTAATTAAAATATTTTAACAAATGATAAATTAAATTTTATAATAAGTATAATTTTAATTTTTATTTTAAATACTTGCTCACTTTTCTTCAAATATATTTTAAATATTAATAAAAAATTCATACCGGAATTATATCATGATGATAAGATTATACTAAATTATATTATATCATGTTATAAAGTGTTGAATTATATTGTATCATGTTAAAAACATGAGTTTATAATTAAATGTGAGTTATGAGCTTAATTCAATTTTATAAAATTGACTTATAAAAAAATATAACTTTTTATTTATATACATGTAATATTGGGTGAGATTTTGAACAATATTAAAATTATTTATAAAATAAAAGAGATAAAAATTATATAAAGGTAACAAAATAAAAAGGATAAAAATATCTTTTTAAGACAAGAAAATTAGATTTATATTTAAAAAAATCTTGAAAATATCTTTTTTGATGTTACATGCGACTGAGAAACTTGTGCTAAAAACGACAGAATAGACTCAAAACCAGGGGCGGCCATGTGTGGATTCAGAAGGAAGACTATTCATAGTTCAAAGCATCCATTAGTATGTCCAAAATAAGAAGAATCTTCATCATCCAAAGTTTTTTATTCCATTTTTCCTTTCCATACATTTTCCCATGTAAAATAAACGGGTCTAATTCGGCAGCCAGGTCCTAAAAATGGTTATAATATTCATATGTATCAAAATATATGAGATAAAATAGATAATGATACCACCTAATACCCCAAAAATAGCAATCATGCATTATCATAATTATTTGAATTACCTACCAAATCACATCACTTAAGATTTTGGTAATCATCTCATTGGATTTTACCCATACCCATAAATATTTATAAATATCACTTATTTTTTCTTAAGTAAATATGAAATTTCACACTTTTCTTACTTAAAATATTTGTCTAGAACTTTGCATGAGAAACTCTTGCATAGAACTTTCATTCTTTTAGATTAAAGTTCACTGCTTTATTTTTGTAATTAACTTTAATATATAATTAATCATAAATATATGAATTTTAATTCATAATTAATTTCAATGTGTAATTAATTAACCAACTTATTTAAAAACATATAACATACATATTATTTTATTATAATTATTTATCAAATATTTTTCTAAAATTTCAGCCCAAATTTAATTCATGATCATCTGTCTCATGGTAAACAATGTACTCGTTTGTATGAAAAGATACAAAACTCATCCTAGTTATGAATGATAATAATATTAAAATAAGTTAATTATAATTTTATTTTATTTTATAAAATTTGAATAAAAATTAAATAAATCAATTTGACTTGTTGATCCTTTGATTTGACGTACTATTAATTACTATTCCAATTTTATATTTTCACGTTACAGAGAATGATTCAAACAAGTTAATCGTTTTGGATTATATATATATATATATATATATATAGAGAGAGAGAGAGAGAGAGAGAGAGAGAGAGGAAGTAAGACAGAACAAATATTAGATTAATGTTTGACCTTATATTACTACTATGAATCATACTAATTTTTATACAATCAAACATTTTACAAAGATTTTGAATTTTATTGATTTAACTATTAATTGTGACTATTTTATTGTTTTATCAAAATTAAATGACTAAAAGTAATTAAAAGAATTTATTTTTATATATTTAAAAATATACATTACACCTATATAGTAGAGTTAAATAATTATATATAAATATAAAGTCACAAAGTATTTATTGCTCATGTTTTTCATTACATTTCTTAGAGAAGGTATTTTATTCTAGGAGTTTTAAACATTGTCATATGTAAAAGAAAAGAAGTGTTTTTTATGGATAAAATATTGTATTTAATTTCGATGTTATAATTAGTTATCAGATATGCTTAGTGGAATAATTTAGTTTAATAAATGTAATAAACATTAAAATTAACTTCTTAAAAGTTTAAAATTGTGACATTTACAAATTTTGTCAAATGTTTATTTTTTATTTTTGAACAAGTATTGTTAAAATAATCCCTAGTTAACATAACCACAAATTAGTAACATTAATCTAATTAAAACTTCACAATAAAATATTTTTGTGGGATTACTGTGTGTGTATGGAAGATATGATGTCAAAATCACAAAACGTATATTACCCCAACTTTACAATTTTAAATGATGAAAATTAAGTGGCATTGAAGTCGAACAATCCCATGAGATAATACATGACGTAGGTGAAATGTTTTAAATTTTCAACATATTTAAACTAAGTGTAAAAGCAACTATAATTATATTTATTAAGCCTAAGAATTATCAAAGAATATAAGAATGAATATAGAAGATAAGAACAAAACGTGGTTTGTTCATGCTTATATGATGATTCCACTAATCGCGTTAAGGCTTTATCTAAAACAAATTCTTTCGTGTCTTTATATTTCAAAGAGTACCCTAAGAATCCTATATACTTAACATACTTTTATTATGATAAGAAAGTTTCAACATGAAGAATTTACAATTGAGTGATTTTTTCAGAACAATTTTATTTTTCAAATTAAATTACCATCTTATCAATTAATTTGTTTGAATAAAATATTCATAGAACTTAAAATCATTTCATTTTAAAGAAAAATTTTAATCATATAAAATTAAAGAATTTAAAATTCTATCCAAAATATAAATATTTCAATTTTTGCGTTCCGCGTAGAACTTTTGCTCATGCATAATTGTACTTTGTATTTAAGTGATTAATATTTATTTTTATTTAATATTAAAAATATAATTTTTAAATAAATATTTAAAATTAAAAATTTAAATTTCTTAAAAATTAAATTTCTTTATCTAAAAAAGGAAATTAAAATATAAAAAAATGAATTATTTCATCAAGATAAAAATGTTTATAAAATAAAAGAAATTTAAATCAATATTATTAAAATATAATGTATTTAAATTTCTTAAAAATTTACTAAGTTTTGGTCCAAACACAATATTAGAGTTTTTATTTGATACAGATAGTATAAAACAACTTAATCTTTGAAATATAGGATAGTATCCTATGTGATTAAAATAATTTAATTTTTGTAACTCAAGAAATAGATAGTAAGTGAAGTTATTGTTATATGGGATGAATTTAATATATATTTGTTTATTGGAAAATTGAAATTGGTGAATCATTTACCATGGATTGAACACAAGAACACACACGTGAGGCAATTGAAAGAGACATGGTATAATGAAGTGTGAATTGTCTTTAAGAGAATGAGAATAGTTTTCTTGGTGGAAAATTCTTCTTGTTTGGTCTAATTAACATTAAACATTTTCATATGACGTCAATAAAAACAATATCTAAGGATATTTTGATATGTGGCTTTGTTTAGATCAAGACTTTGTTCATGGGAATGAAAAAAAAAACGTGATAAATTAAAAAATAAATGAGAAAATGACGTAGAAAGAGAAAAAAAAAAAAGAAAAGAAAGTGACATATTTGGAATAATTTAACTGTTTTCAAATAATTTGAAAAATAAAAAATGAGAATGGTAAAAATTTGGTGATAGAAGTGTAATTATAATGAAATTAATATATATATTTTTTAATAAAAATAAAAATAAAAAACACGTTTTTTAATAAAATCCGCCACCTTAAAAAGGACAAAATTAAAAATCAAACAAAAGAAATTAGTCTCATCAACTGTAGCAAACAAAATTGACTTATATATAAATATTATAATGAGCACGTAATCCACACGTAAATTAGAAATAAAACAAATTAGCAAAGGTTCAAGTACACATATCATTATTTAATTATTTGGTGATACATTATTATTTAATTATTTTATGTACTTTTTAAAATTTAAATTTTTTTGGTGATACGTTATTTTAATTTTTTAATTAGGGTTCATTATTTGGTGATATATTATTATTTAGTTATTTAAATTATTTTTTAAATTTTAATTTTTTTAAATTATATATACCTATAATTTTTTATTAAATATTTGATTTATACGATAATGATATAACATCTTCCCACAGAATACATAGTCTCAAATCTCAACCAACTAATGCGTTATAAATTTAAAAACTGAGAGGTAACTAAAAATTTATAAGTTGTTCTGTTCATATGCAATACAACTACCATGCTAGAGCCAACAACCACCATGCTATAAAGGAAAATATTTGGTCGACAACTGCAATGCGCAAATAACCAGACAACCAGTTATAAAATGTAAAAAAAGAGATGTGAAGAAAGAGAAATATGTATATATATAAAATGTGAAGAGAGAGAAATATGCAGATATTCTGTGAGTGAGTTAGCTAGTTAGCTGCGTATTACAATTGTTAGTGTAGTAAAGTTGTGCTATAAAACAGCTTAACAACATCAACAATAGTCTTGTCCCACCAATTGTATAAAATCTTGAGACAATTCAAAATGGAAGGGAGATAAAAGATTTAAAATTTAGATATGTATTTATAAAGTGCTAATCGTACAAGTACTATGTTTAATCTTGAAAAATTTGATCACATTTTAGTTACATCCCCATCTACTTTCTAAAGGTTAAACTTACCAATGTAGGTCAAATACATATCAAAATTCAGATTTTTACCCACACATGTACCCACTTCCTATCCATAATCTACAAAGTCCCGAAGACATTTGTGAAATGAATTGAAACAGATGAAGTGTGATTTTCTAATTTTCTTGCTCTGCAACTCCTTTGTGAGGTTTAGACAAGTAGTGAATTTGAATTTTGAATACCCTCTTCTGCACATCCAGAACTACATCACCAGATATTTCCACAACACATTCAATAACTTCAGCAATGTCTAATCTGATTAGTTGAAAACATAAAAGACAGTGGCAAATAAATAGCGGAGACAAAGAGAAAGAGAGAGAATTATCAAGGAAATGGTTACATTGTTTTGTTTACTTTAACAGTTGGTTATGAATCACCAACCTTGCTCCTTAAAGTAAGGTTTCAACAAAGAACTTTTACCAAGTAATTTTACTTCGCAACCAACCAACCAACTCACTTATAAAACATATACATATACATATACATATTTTTTTCTCTTCACATTTTGTAACAAGTTGTCTGATTATCATATTGTAGTTGTCTACCAAATATTTTTTTTTATCGAATGATTTCATTTCCATTCATTGTCATAAATCAAGTGAAACACTTCTTAAAATCTTTTATACACTATCCTGCAAAGGGGTAACAACTTGGTACTTAGGGAATTATGATACCTAAGTGTTGAACCTCATAACACTATGCTGTTCTGTGACAAAAAATGGTCACTATGATTTCCATAATGTTCATATTAAAGAGGTGCAAATAGTTTACATTTGTCTTCTATACACTTCCTCCTGTCTACTATTAGAAATTAGAATTCACAGTTTTATATCTTTGCAAGGACATTCTATTTCTAAGTGGTAGGTAATTCTGTCTTTTATACACTTCCATCCATTTTGTTTGCAGAATTTACAGTTTTATTGCTTCGCAATAGAGGATCATTCTCTGTAGTTGGCGATTCCTGGATACCAACAGCTTCCTTCTCCTCCTCTTCCTTCAGTTCAGTTGCTTTTCCCCACATCACAGTATAAAATCCAATTGATATTATTGTGGCTCCAATTATACTGCAGAATGTAGGAAGAATGTTATGCAAATGATAAGACTAACATACTATATCACTGGAATTGCATAGTTTCTTTAATATGTCAAAAATGTATCAGAAGTGGCAGAAATTTGAAGTGATTGTGTTTCTGTTTTGAACACTCAAAAGGGTTTTAATGGCATTATGTACTAATCAAAATGGCAGCTTGATAATGGCGAAATAACAAACAAGTTATCAAATTACAAGAGTGGCTAGCTGAAGGTGGAGGATGAATAAAAAACAAGTCACATGCCTGATACTATCTGTTTTAATTTTTTATATGATCTTTCTATTGATGTACCAGTTCTGTTTATTAGCTTCACCGGCAGTTATAAATTTTGACCCAGGGAATAGTGTGAAATATTGATAGAAGATTTATACAGAGTTATACCATCTTAAGTATTGATGGGGATACCAGGTTAGAAAGACAGGTTTATGAGCCTAACTCAACCCTATAAAACTGGCTGGCTTGTAAAGAGAGGATTGCTCCCCACTTATATACATGCAATAGGCCATATCTCCAGGCGACGTGGGACTTTTAACAAATAATGAGTAAGAAGCGAGGACATATGAAAATGAATTAATTTGTTCAAGGGAGAATTGTTTCAGTCCATTTTTGTTTGGTTTAACTCTGGATAATCATGCTCAATAGGTATGAGTCTAAGAGACTGGGGATTAACAATTGTTTTATTTATTTGGCATTTGTCTATTTACTTCACCAAGTTCTTAAGAAGAATCAAATGTGAATGTTGAAATACTAACCTTCCAACATGTAGAGTATCACCAAGGAACATAACACCCATGGCAACTGCAATAACAATTGAAAGTGGCTTGAACATTGCTACATACACAGGCCCCTTTAAGTGTATTCCCCAGGCATATATTGCACTACTCAGGAACTTGTTAAATATTCCCTAATCACAAAATGCATCATCAAGAAATTACATTGTGCATTTTTTCGGTATAAGTGCAGCAAAATTTTTCAGGGGTGTCTTACAGTGCAAACAATAGAGATCAGTGATAAATCAGGTCTTATTATCCATGCACTTGAATTTCTCTCCCCTAATAAACCTATGATTGAAGCTACAATGGCTGCAAAGAAGTTGTAAAAGAAGACCATTGTTAGTTCATCCGGGAACTCCTTCAAGATTTCAACCTGTAAAATGAATATCAGAATTTAAAATTATTTGAGTACTACTACCTTAAAGACTATTTCCATACAAATAAACCACCAATTTTGTCCTCAAACTATTACCCTCTTTTCTTAATAGTCCCTAAAGTAATAAAACTATTTAAATAGTTCCTAAAATATTGAATATCCATCTGTTTAGTTCCTAAGTTAATGTATTGTAGTAAAGTTCAAAGACTAACTTGAAGAATTTTTTAATATTTAAAAGACTACTTAACATGATTTCTCTTGCTTTTGAGACTATTTTTGTAATTTTCTTTACTTTAAGGGACCATGTAAGGGAGAAGATAACACTTTAAAGATCAAATTGGTGGTTTACTCATTTTTATAGACAGTAACAACAAATACATACCTGGAAAACAAACCATACAGTAAGTAGTATATTGCAAGCTGTAAGGAGAAGGCCACCAATGGCCCAATTTCTATCCACTGAAGTAAGAATGGCATTTGAATGTGGAAGTTGAATGGGTGGGGAATTATCAGCTATGATAATGGATTGGCCTTTGTAGAATGTCACAATAAATGCACCTGCTATTGATATGATGCTTCCCCAAATCTTAGCTTGTGTAGTTCTACTCTTTATAGCTATCTTTTCCATCCTTAAATCATGGTGGTAATAAGACAAGAAATAAACATGAACTTTGTTAGTAAAATTAAAATTGATTGCTACCAAGTTTATCCTTTCTTGAGTATCATGGAGAAAAGAAACTCTTACAATAATGTGACAGATGAAAAGTAAATACTTTCTTAGATGTTTGACCTTGGTCTTAAAAGGCAAATTGAAATCTTGATTATACAAGTATCAAATTTTCACATTGGTATAAAAATGGTGACCAGAAAGTTGTGGAAATAAAATAAAAGTTTTGAAAGAGAAAAAAGGAAAATAAAGATGCACTTGCACCCATCATTGATCTAAAGTGTGAGTTAAATCTATGAAGTATTTTAATTTAAATCAAAGATAAAATGCATTGTTATGTGTTACTTTCTCCCTTTACACACTTTCTACGAAATCAAGTACCTTCAAAGTACACAATTATTGGATGAATTTAGTGTAGGTTTCACTGAAAAGAACTGGCACCACTCTAATGACACTACTTTACTCAATATTGAATATTAGAAAGGGTAAAGTCAATGAGGGAAAGCTGTGGGGTTCTCATTCTCAATAATGGAACAGATCTTCCAGGAGTAGTACTTCTGCTATGCCAAGTAGTAGGTTTGTCATTTAGTTTAAATATTTATCATGCATAAATAATCCTCAAGTCAAGTAACTACTAACCATTACATCACAATGCTTTTTCATTATAAATTACCATGAAAATGACTTAAAAAGGTTCTCATACAGAACTTGTAAACAAGTCTTGAAAACAGAACTTATTATTAAGCTTTATAAACAGAACTTTATAAATAGGCTTGTAGAAACAGACCAACCTATCAGGCTAGATCACTTTTTAAACAGGCCCGACTAAGCAAAAAAAAAACAGCCTATTACATGTCACGGGCCAAACTCAAGCTTACAACGGCCCAAACTCAAGCTTACAAAATAGAAAACAGGTTTAGCCTGTTAAGCATTAGGACTAACCTATCCTGTTCACACCCCTAATAAAAATCAACAAATATACCATATATAATCCTTCTAAACATAACTATGAAAGTCAACAAATATAGCATTCAGGATAATCTATAAATTAACCAAAGTGTAAAAAGTTATTTTTTTGTTACACTAAATTAAAATAAATATTGTGAAATATAATTGAAGATAGGGAAGGGAACCTGCAAATGACAGCAAGCATGAAGGTGAAAGCAGGAGTGAGGTTACTGATAGCAGAGGAAAGTGTGGGAGAACTGTAACTGATGCCAACATAGCCAAGGATCTGAGATGAACACCTGCAATTAATTCATACCCATCAAAATCCAAACTTTATAACAAAAAAGTGGAAGATGGACAAAAGGGTAAGAGAAAACCAATTCTAAAATGCATATCCCATCCTCACATACCCTATCACTCCAAGAATAGCAATTTTGGATATGATGGAAAAACTGAGTGGAGGAACCACTCTTGATCTACAAAAGACATCACAAACAAACATTAAAATGTAACAAACTATACAAGTACAACTTAGGAACATGTTTGTTTGATGTTTGATGATGCAAACAGTTAACAACAAACCTTCTGTAGAAAAAAATGATAGGAGAGAGAACAAGAAAGGCAACGGAATAAGCATATGTGACAAAAACAAAACTACTCAAGCCTTGAAGAGTGGCTGCTTTGAAGAGAGTGAACAAGCCAGTGTTGTTGCATTCGTTTGCAATAAGAACCACCAAAGGTAGCAAATCCTTGTAACAGTACCTTCCATCCATTATTCAGAGTCAGAGTTTCCTCTATTTGCCTTCAGTTTTTGAGACACACAATCTATGTCAATTGGCAAGTACAGTCCAAAACTTTTTGTATATTATTATTTTTTTGACTTTTATACCATAATTTAATGGTAGATATGACTTTTTAATATAGTGTAAAAGTGAATCAATATATTATTATACTATGAAAATTTACTTTTAGTTTGAGTAGGATTTAATCCTGGATTTTAAGAAGCTTTTTATGATGAGATAGTATAAGAATGTTATATCAGGAATGGTAAGAGATAAACTATATATTATATTTTTATTATAAAATTATATGTTGAATAATTTTTAATATAAAAATCATATTTTGTAATTATAACAAATTTGTTTACATTGTTATACTGTATACTTTTAATTATTATCAATTTTTTTAAAAAAAATTATTGAAATAAAATTTTAAAATAAAAATATATTACTTAAATAATAATAATAATAGTTTTGTGATTCAATTTTTAATTTAATTAGATTTCAATAACTAGTTTAATATTTTTTAACTATCTCATGTCATTCTTCTTTCATTTTATTCATATATTTGATTTTTGTAGGAACTATCATGCTTCCATTAACAATTGTTATCTTTATTTTAAAGTTTTATTTGAATAATATTTTCAAAAATGAAAATGACTAAAATGAGATGATATGACAATATAAATTATTTTTGCAGTTACAAAATATAATTAATATATGAAAAATTAAATATTTAATATATAATTTTATAATAAAAATAATATATATATATATATATATTATGTTACATTTACTAAAACAAGATTTTTATCCTAGTGGTACAAAGTCTTATAAAATTTTTAAATATTTTCTACTGCCATAAACAGACCTATGATAATTGATGTTTTAAAAAAATCATTCTTGTATTATTTTATAATTGTGACTGTACTGTATATTATATACCATCATTTATTCTGAATTCTACTGCTATAACTCTAATGTATAAGTGAAATAAATTAAATATTATTTATTAAAAATATTATGGTATGATAAAAAATTTATATTTTTATTTGTAGAATAATATATTTTTGGAAAATTATTTTTATGAGATAAAATTAATTGAATAATAAATTAAAATAAAAATAAAAACACTTTATTTTAAAAAATTAATCTAAAAAATAATAACATTTTTCTTATTAATTTAAAAGGAGATTATTAAAATAGAAGAGATAAATATTATAGTTAAGTAAAAATTAAAATAATTCAAGAAAAAGAATAATTCTCAAGATAAGAAAATAACATAATATAAAAATATATTTTATATTATATAGAATTAAAAAATAAATTGAAAATTTTATATACATAAATTGAAAATTCATTATATACATAAATTTATTAATTTGAATAACAAATTTTCTAAAAATTATATAGAACCATATATATATATATATGTGTGTGTGTGTCAATTAGGCTCATGTAATTTAACAATTTTTAATTTCTAGTCTTTATTAAATATATTTCAGTTTTGGTCCATCTAATTAGTACCTTTTCTTTTTTTATTCCTATAAAATTTTTGTTTCATTTTTCATTTTTATAATTACTATTTTTCTCATTTTTTGTTTATTTTCGTTTTGAATTTTTTGTGAATTACTTTTTGCAATGAGTTGAAAGCTCAACCAATAGTAGAAAGTAGAAAGTGACAACTTTTGTGGACGGCCATGTTGCGCAAATCTACAAACAAGATAACGTTCCCCATACTCCATTTCATTTATTCTTTTAGTTAAATAAAACATTCAGTAAATTATACTTACATTTTTCTGTATTGTTTCAAATATTGTATTTTATATCTCTTTATTTGATATTACTATTTTTATTTTATCTTTAATAACAAATTATAATGTAATATTTTTTTAAAAGAATTAGGAGGATTAATGTCCACACTTCATAACCACTCATTTGATTATTTAGAAATAACATTATCTCAAAGATATGTTTTTAAGTAAGGTGGGAATCTTAGAATCTAGATTAACCTGTTTTATATATGATTACGGGATTTTATGACCTGACTTATTTTATAAATATTTATTAATGTTTAAATTAAAATTATTAATTATTATGCTATAATATTCCTCTATTATAAATATTATAAAAAAATTATATCTAGAGTTAGAAAAATAGATTGTTTATCATGTTATAGGTTCGACTAGATCCAAAAAACTAGTTTATTATAAATAATATATCAAATTTAGACCTACAAAATAGAAAACATGTATGATATGATAAAAGTGATATTGACTAAAAAATACTTTTTTGAAGTTTTTAACTTCTATAAAGTTATTATTATAATTTTAAATTTTTTATATGAAAAGTGGGTATAAAAATGTGAGAATTTATTCCCAAAAATTCTATTTACCTGAGAATAACATTTTTAACTATATTTTATTTTTATAACCCCTGTGTGTTTTGAAGTTTTTAATTTTTGATAAATTTATTATTATAATTTTATTTTTTTATTAACATTCCCATTAGATGGAAAATGAATATAAAAATGTGGAAATTTATTCCTGAAAAATTCTATTTATCTTGGAATAATTTGTTTAGCTATATTTTATTTTTATAGCCCTAGTGTATTTTCAAAGATATCTCAACCAAATATAGCATAGCATGTAATTGTTTAATGTTATAATTATAATATAGAAAAAAGAACATTGTGTAGCGGATGATAAATAAGAAATAACATTATTTTGAAAACAATGAAATTTGCCAATTTGCTGTATGATTGCTTTCCATTTCCAGCCTCATGTCTATTTTTAGTAGGAACAGCATAACATATGGAGGGACCTCCATATCTTATATATAGTGCTTCATCCTCATCCATTACTCTTTTTTTTAATTATTTTTCATTTTCATAGAGAAAAGGAGAAAGTGACACACAAAAGTGATTGATCTTATTTCTTTCAATTAAAAATTAGTAATGTAATGTGATCAGAAATTTTTTGTGCAATTATTAGTTGTGGTTGATGTTTATCCTACATGTCATCCCTGATGTCTACACTAACTGTTCTATGTAATTTATTGTTTCTTAGTTTTTTCTTACAAATTTAGCTTCATATTTTGTCTATTAAATTGATATGGATATTCTAAATTTTACTCAACGTACCTCCCAATCTAGCTCAAAGAATTGAAGAAAAAAATTCTGCAAAATTCTCCATAGATAACAAATCCACGATACTATTTACTCGTTAATTATTACAAATGCGATGATAAACTTAACTCAATCTTATAAAATCAACTTATAAAAAGAAAATTATTTATCGTTTATCTACGTGCAATATGATATATTTACAGGCGACGTAAGATGTCTAACATTAACGTCCATTCTACAATTAACTTCCATGTATGTAAATATGGAAAGAACTTTATTAATGAAAAATGAAAAAAATTTGTTTATAAAGGCTTTGGTGTTTTGACAAATAAGGTTAAATACAAGACAGAAGCTACCATTGTGGAGTTGGTGACAAGTTGGTTAGGTTGATAACTTCCACATATTAGTGACAAAAGTATGAAATGAGGTTACTTTTCAAAGCTATTATAAAAATGGATATGTGAAGAAGCATTAAAATAATGAATTTGAAGTTGATGAGTGGTTTAGTTAGCATGTTTTATCTTTTATTTTTTTTATTTTTTTAATTATCTTTACACTGATCTTTTTAATTATATAAATATATTTATTTCTTAGTATTTTATCAAGTGTTTAAGCATGTAATGAAGAAGTTTTTTTTTTCTAATTATGAATATAATTTTAAATACTTTCCAATGTTTTTTCAATTTTCAAAATTTGGAAATGAAAACAATTTCAAAAAATCAAAACATGAAATGAAAACAGAAAACATTTGCAGAAACCAAACATCACAAACATGATTCTGAGATTTAGTTAAAGTTGTGATTTTTTTTCACAGGTTTTAGAGAATTTTGACCATGTAGTTAAAAGACATGGTTATTTATCAACCATACCACATCATATAAATTCTTCTTGGCTCTCTTGTATTGTACTGTCTAAAATACTTTATATTATAAGTATTTACACATTGAAACTTACATTCTACTAGACAGAGATATGTCAACTTGTCCACAAAACAATTGAAGAAATGTTGCTCCCCTTACTGGAAAGAACAGTGTGGATTCCATTTTCTATGGCAATCCTATCCAAAGAATTATATACTGAAAATCTTCATTCACTTTACTTTGGAGGGAAACAATAGGACAGGATCATTCTTGAGGAACAATGAATCCAAAACTTTGACAAGAAAATTGGTTCTTTATTGTTTTCTGTGATGTTAAGAGTGGAGAAAAGTTTATACTAATATTTAACTATTTTTTTCCTGATGTTTCAGTTCTGTAGCTTTGCAAGAGAGGAAGATTCTCAGAAGTTGGTGATTCCAGGATGGTACCAACATCTTCTTCTATCTCTTCTGTTGCCTTGCCCCACAATACAGCATAAAGGCCAATTGATACTGTTGTGGCTCCAATTACACTGCAAAACCCAGAGAGAGTGAATGTACACAAATGAACATTTCATATTTATAAGTCAATATGGTATCAGCATAAAATTTGAACTGATTCTATGACTGTTTTAAGCTCATAATAGATCTTTATGATATCAATTAATTAAAATGGCTTCTGTTCAGTGGAAAATCATGAGGAACCAACCTACCACCAGCTAGTCTTTTTTATTCTAGAATCATTCTTAAATCTCAATTTTCTTATCTCCTCTTAGCTAACTCAGCCTTGTCGCCATTTATAAGATAAGTTAAGCCCATAATACACGTTTGTAATATGGTATCAGAGTCATTTATCCTAAGATTGATGAAGATATTAGACCACCGATTTGAATAGTCTCTATACTTTAGAAGTCCAGTCCTCGATGTTGAGGACCTATATTCATACAACACATCTCACTTATATTCATGCAACACATCCTATTTCTATTTCTAGGCAACGTGAGACTTTCAACACACTCTCGAAATTTCCAACACACCCCTTCACGCCGAAGACTGAACTTCTTGAGCGTGGAGATGGTGGATTATGAGCCAAACTCAACCTAAGAAACTTTCTAATGCACCTATGTCCATTACCACTGTGATTTCAGTTTCATTCATATATTTCATAAAGCACAATTTGGTTAAACTTCATTTGCTTTATTTATCATAACTAGTATAATTGCTTTCCCATGTTTTAAGCAAGAGTTAAAAAAAAAAAATTGAAGCAGTCATACCTTCCCATGTAAAGAGTATCATCAAGGAACACAACACCCATGGCAACAGCAATAGCAACTTGTAGTGGCATGAACGATGTTACAAAGACAGGCCCTTTTAAATGTATTGCCCAGGTATAAACTACATTGCTCATTAACTTTCCAAATAATCCCTAGGAAAAAAAATGTGTCATCAATAAACTTCACAGTCAAGAAAAGTGTATCTTTCTTGTCAAAGTGCAGCAACAGTTTGAAGGGTATCTTACAGAGCAAAGAATGGAGATCAATGAAATATTTAGTCCTATTTTCCATTCACTAGCATTTGGCACTGCAAAGAAACCTACAGTTGTAGTCAATATGGTAGCGGTGAAATCATGAAAGAACACTAGAGTTAGTTCATCAGGGAACCCTTTCAAGATATCCGCCTGCAAAGGAAATAAAATCTTTTAGAACTTTTTGAAACTTTTCCAAATAAGTGACAAGTATAATTCCAAAAAGGATTTGGCTCCTCTAAATTAAGGAACATGTTTTTTTAGAATAAAGTGAAAGTAACTTCCAATGAGTCAAAATAGTGTACACAATGACAATGTAAAAGGTTTTTATGCACTCTTCCTGTCACAAATAGTCATAATAGTAAATTTGCTAACTTTTATAATAATTACATTAAAAATTGTAATCATCATAATTTCTTCATCGGTTAGCTGTGTAGAAAATTTTATACTATTATTGTGTAGAAACTAAAATGTACTATATTACCTCTCACTTTAAACAACCTTGAACCTACCTGTAAAATGTACCATGCTGAAGTCAGAAGGTAGTCACCTGTCAGGAGAATGCCACCAATGGCCCAACTTGCATCCTCTGATTTAAGAAAGTTAATTGGATGTTGAAGTAGTAATGAAAGATGTGAGTGAGCATTGATGATTGGTGGTCCTTTGTAGAAAGACAATACAAATGCACCTACTATTGATATTATGCTTCCCATTATCTTAGCTTGACTGCTTCTACTTTTGGCAGCTAATTTTTCCATCCTTAATTGCAGTGATAAGATCACAAGAGAAAACAAAATAATTAGATAATATATACTGAGATATTCTAAATGGTTAATTAATGTCAAGCACTTACTATTAGTTTAAAACCCATTTTCTTTAATTTTACAATCACATTGAGCCTAACTCCGACCTTTTGGTCTGTTGAGATAATGTAACCTATGATGAACTTCTGGATTAGTTAATTGTCTAAACAAATAGACTTTAAGGTAGAACAAAAATACATATTTTGTTCAAAGAAGAATTAATGTGCCAATATATTAATTAACCAAGGGGTATGAACCTGAAAATTACGGCAAGGATGAAGGTAAAAGCAGGCACTAGATTGCCAATTGATGAAGCAAGTGTTGGAGAACTGTAGCTAATGCCTGCATAACCCAGTACCTGAGATGAACTTCTGCAAAACATGGCCATAAACATATATGACTGATGAGAATCCTAGGACCACAATGAATTAACAGCAACACTGAGAAAAGTGATACTAAAAGGCCTTTAGAGGTGTTGTTTTAAGAATCAAGTAAAAGCTTTGACCCTATCACCCCAAGAAGAACTATTTTGGATATTATGGAGAAACTAAGTGGAGGAGGAGAAACCACTCTTTTTCTGCAAAGGGACATGAAAAACAAAACATGATGTGAGTCCTAAATTAGATATTGAGCGGTCCAACCAGGTTGATTGAATCATTGGATGTTCACACCCTCCAAAGCATTTTAAGCTTGAAAAGTGTGTACTTTATGATCGACCTACCTGGTTGGACAGTCCAAATATATGTGTTTGGTTATGAATTGCAAAGAATATAAAACCTTCTTCTGAAAATAGTGATAGGAAGGAGAACAATAGTAGCAACAGCATAAGCATAGGCAACAAAGACATGGTTGTTCATTCCTTGAAGTGAGGCTGCTTTAAACAGTGTGAGTAAAGCCATGTCATTGCATTCAATGCCTATGATCACCACAAGTGGAAGCAAATCCCTGTAAAACAACCATCCCCTTGCCATCTTTATCTCTTGCAAAATAATTTTGGTGTCACAGAACTCAAACCTTATTACATGGTTTGGTTTATCAATTAAACTGTTTTGAATTGCATCTCAAGTTATAAAGTAGGTATTATTGTAGTTTGCTTTATTCTTCCTTGTAACCAACTGAAATAAGAAACAAGTTGAAGATATTGAAGTTGACTATGATATTAAATCAACCAAATGAAATAAGAAACAACTTTAAGATATTTATGTTCACGATTATATTAAATTTATACTATATCTACTGCCCAATAGCATTAACAAACGTAGCATGGGGTGGGTCCACGATTAATGTAAATACGAACAAAAGTGATAATTAAATCATACTTTCACATATATAATTAAATCTGACAAGAAAACATAAATCGAGAGTGCTGAAAATACAATTCCTTACAAGAAATATTGACTAAAAGTAAATGTATAATTAAAGTAGTTAATTTAAAAATAATAAACTCACTATCTTCTTCCGATTACTATCATACCAAATGTGCATCATGGCAATCGTCATTTTGTGGACGAGTGCAAGGGAAAATTGAAATGTTATTTTATTGAATAGTCTATTACTTAATGATGAAAGATACAGATAAAAGATAATATAGTTTTATCCTAAAGATTTCTCTTATTTCTTCAGCCAATTGGTGAAAATGAAAGTGGGCCTCTAAGTCACACTCATGTTTCATTTATTGTTATTTTATACCAAAAGGAAAATGAAAAAGTAGGTTTGATAAAAAGCAATGTTGTTTTTGACACATTGATTGATAAAATGCAAATAAGATGCGAAAACAATGTTTAATTAGTATGTCACCTCTAGCATGCTTTAGGTATAAGTTCATATCTTCTCAAAAGACAAGAACTATATAGGTATCATTTTCATGGCTTATATTTCTTATATTTCAGAGCTCGTTTAAACTTTTTTAAGTGGATTATAATTTATCAATTATAGAAGATATAACAATAATTTCATTCATATTTAAGTTATGTTTATGTAAAATGGTTAAGGATCCTTCTAAGTTTACAAAATTGTTTCATCACGTGCTTATCATTAATCATTTTAAAAACATTGAAATTTGAGATTAGAAATTTCTTACTGGTTGCATCTTCTTTCATATATCTCGTTCTCAATTTTTCCCATAACTCCCTTGCATCTTCCTTCATATATCTCGTCCTCAATTTTTCCCATAACTCTCTTAGCATATTTTACATTAGAGGTCGAACAATGAGTCACTCATTGCATTTAAAATATGACACTTGCACGTGTAGTTATCAGTTCCCCACTTTTTCCTCGTTATTAGTTGATCAATGGTTTCATTTTTGGATTCTTCAGGCCTTGATGAATTAATGTCATACACCAAATGAAGCGAAGTCAACAGAAAATTGACTCGTTTCTGCCATCTCTGTCTTCCGTCAAAATGATCCATTTTGACAATGTTAGCAACAATATCCTTGATTGAAGCCATCATGGAAGTACTTCTCTAGACTGTTAAAACAAGAGTATATTGATGACTTCAAAATGTGAATCAATGTCAATTTCGTAAAGAAATATTTGCACTCTATCTGCACGAGTCTAGCAAATCTCCTTCAGAATATGATGAAGATCTTGTTAGCATTTGCAGAAGTGAAAAAAAGTTGTATAAGTTTCTCTGATATTGTTTTGTCAAGTTGTTTAAATATATACAGACATACGAACCTTCAAAAACGGTTAAAAAATTGTTCAAAACCACTTCAGAAACGATAAAAAAATCGCTTCAGTTACCCCTAGAAACTGACTAACCGAATTTGATGACATGATACGTATATATTTCATTTAACTATTGAAAATAGTCTAATGCAAATAAGATGCCAAAACAATGTTTAATTAGTATATCACCTTTGTAACACCCTCAGAATTAATTTTCATAAATAACTACGTATATTAAAAACGTAGTTAAAACATTTACTAAAAATTTTATAAAAATGTGCATATTAACTGTTTACTACTATAATTTGATTAGACAGAAAACGTAATTCAAAAATAATTTACCATTGGGTAGCAATATTATTACGTAATTTGAGAAAATTACGATTACATTTCTAAATAAAAACGTAGTAAAAAAAATAACTTCGTTGTCCGACATTTTTATTACTATTTGATGTTTCGAACGTTATTTTATATTTCCGAATTACTGTAAATTCATTGTTTTAATTATATTATTATCCGTAAGAAATCTTATTCAGTATTTGATTTAAGAAATATTTTAAGAATTAATACATAAAAATTATATATAGTTACACAGAAAAATTTACTGATTCTAAAAATATACAGTTTTTGGAAAAATATAATTATTTTCTGAACTGTGTTTGTCTACGCAGTGCAAGTTGAAAAATTAAAACAAGAAGGAAATCAAAGGGAATATATCCCATAAAATGAAAAATTAGGAGTAGGATAAATAAATATACAAGTTGAAATAAAACACTATATAACAAATTTTCTGTAAATTAAATACAAAAAACGTCTTGAAAATTCATTTAAAAACAATTAGTAAACCAGAAAAATAGGGAAAAATAAGTTTTAGACTCTTTATAATTTAGTATTAATTATGGAATAATCATATATGATATTTGAATAATGGAATTAGAATAATATAGTTTAGAAGAGAAATTAGGGTATTTAAAAAAAATAAATAAAAAAATAAAAATAAAATAAATAAATAAAAAATAATAATAAAATAAAAATGATGTGAGCAATACATAAGGAGTGATGGAAAGATGCACTAAATTAGTGGTGTTAGCCCCAATTTGATTAGTGGTGCACTAAAAAGAAAAAGAATTCTAATTAATTGTTAATGGTACAACCACTAAGTATATTAAATTTATCACTAATAATATTTTAAATTTTATTTCATCTATAAATAGAAACCATTTGAGAACACTTCAGCCATGAATTCATTTGCACCAAAACACCAAAATTTTAGTTTTTCCAATTTACCAAAACCATAAGCTTATTTTGCTAAAATTCTAAATTTTTCTAAATTCATCAAAACCACTTCACTTAACTTTGTGTGGGGAGTAGGATCAACCTTCTTTCAACCATTAGAAGATCATTCAAAGCATTTCCAAGAGGGAGAAAAATAAGGTGAGGGAAGTTTCTAAACTATTATAAGTTTTCAATTTAATTAAGTTTTCAAGTTTCTAAAAATTCTAGAATAATCCTAAATAAATTCTATATTTTGATTTTTATAATCTTATTCTCTTGAACTTATAATTATTATTGAAGTTTTAAAGTAATAAGGATTGTAAGGGAAGTTGCAATTTATTTAAATTTTCAAATACTAAAATAATGCATATTTTTTTTTTAAAAAAATATATATATATAAAAAAATGATGTGAGCATGAATTAAACCCAAGACCTTCAGATTTTTAACCTCATTCTAACCAACTGAGCTATTTTAGCTTTCATTTATAATACTGCATATTTATATCTTTATACTGAAATGTTTTCGCTTTCATTTATTTATACTGTATATGATATTTTGAGATCTTAAAATTATGAGATCTAACTAGGAGGCTCACCACCTTTTACTTGATTTCATAACTTTAAGTTATTTATATAATATTTTATTTTATGAAGATTTTTAACAATTTTAAAGAGTAATTAGAAAACTTGATTTGGATGTTTAATATGGTTTCAAGCTAATTTCAACATTAAAACCATTCAGCCAATGGTTAATAATTACTAAAATAAATTGGTCAGTAACTAGAAATAATTAAAAAGCAATCCAATAATTAAAAACGTTAAAATTTAAGTTTATAATGGTTCATTTTTCTATGCTTTGAACTTGGATGACCTTTGATTTGAACTTGAATGACTTTGGATGTGTACTTGGATAATGACTTGGATTGTGTATGTTTACCTTTTCTTTGAACTTGGATGATGATTGAGACTTTGATTAATTACCTATAATATGCACGTTGAGGACTGTGATGAAAACTATGGCTATTATACTATAAATTATTAATCCACAACGTAAAATATAATGATGGAGTGAACTTGTAATATCAACAAGTTGATGCTGTTTTAAATGAGATTTTTAGAAAGGGAGATAAGATTTCATTCATTCATGTATGCCTCAAAAGAGGTGACCTCGGTTAGAGGTGCAGATAATAACTTAATCTGTGCGTCTTGGTGGGATGCCGGACTTGGGGGATTTTTACAGTGAGAATTCATTTAATTCATGATGATCACATGTTTGTTTATGAGATTCTGTGCACCACTGTGGAATCCCAACTGGTCGGTAAGTTTTACGATGATGATGTCGTATTATCTGAGATGGTACCACATTGCATATTTTTGGAGTTGAGGTTGGAGCATGCATCATATAGAAATTTCATTTAAGTCATAATTCATTCTTTATTTATTTTTATATGATATGTATTTTTATTAAGATATTGGAACTTACCCTTGCGTGTTTGTGTCTGTGGTTTGTAACAGTTATAATATACACATTATTCCATTAAATCCTCGTGTTAGCTAACATTCCTTGACATCTCCACACATCATTACTGAATCTACATGTCAATCTGCTCCTCCGAATAAAATTCAGGATCATCACAGGTGTCAAACCACAGACACAAACACGCAAGGGTAAGTTCCAATATCTTAATAAAAATACATATCATATAAAAATAAATAAAGAATGAATTATGACTTAAATGAAATTTCTATATGATGCATGCTCCAACCTCAACTCCAAAAATATGCAATGTGGTACCATCTCAGATAATACGACATCATCATCGTAAAACTTACCGACCAGTTGGGATTCCACAGTGGTGCATAGAATCTCATAAACAAACATGTGATCATCATGAATTAAATGAATTCTCACTGTAAAAATCCCCCAAGTCCGGCATCCCACCAAGACGCACGGATTAAGTTATTATCTGCACCTCTAACCGAGGTCACCTCTTTTGAGGCATGCATGAATGAATGAAATCTTATCTCCCTTTCTAAAAATCTCATTTAAAACAGTACCAACTTGTTGATATTACAAGTCCACTCCATCATTATATTTTACGTTGTGGATTAATAATTTATAGTATAATAGCCATAGTTTTCATCACAGTCCTCAACGTGCATATTATAGGTAATTAATCACAGTCTCAATCATCATCCAAGTTCAAAGAAAAGGTAAACATACACAATCCAAGTCATTATCCAAGTACACATCCAAAGTCATTCAAGTTCAAATCAAAGGTCATCCAAGTTCAAAGCATAGAAAAATGAACCATTATAAACTTAAATTTTAACGTTTTTAATTATTGGATTGCTTTTTAATTATTTCTAGTTACTGACCAATTTATTTTAGTAATTATTAACCATTGACTGAATGGTTTTAATGTTGAAATTAGCTTGAAACCATATTAAACATCCAAATCAAGTTTTCCAATTACTCTTTAAAATTGTTAAAAATCTTCATAAAATAAAATATTATATAAATAACTTAAAGTTATGAAATTAGTAAAGGTGGCAGAGCCTCCTAGTTAGATCTCATAATTTTAAGATCTCAAAATATCATATACAGTATAAATAAATGAAAGTGAAAACATTTCAGTATAAAGATATAAATATGCAGTATCATAAATTAAAGTTAGAATAGCTCAGTTGGTTAGAATGTGGTTGAAAATTTGAAGGTCTTAGGTTCAATTCATGCTCACATCATTTTTTATATATATATTTTTTTTAAAAAAAAATATGCATTATTTTAGTATTTGAAAATTTAAAACTTAATTAAATTTTGAAAACTTATAATAGTTTAGAAACTTCCCTCACCTTATTTTTCTCCCTCTTGGAAATGCTTTGAAAGATCTTCTAATGGTTGAAAGAAGGTTGATCCTACTCCCCACACAAAGTTAAGTGAAGTGGTTTTGGTGAATTTAGAAAAATTTGGAATTTTAGCAAAATAAGCTTATGGTTTTGGTAAATTGGAAAAACTAAAATTTTAGTGTTTTGGTGCAAATGAATTCATGGCTGAAGTGTTCTCAAATGATTTCTATTTATAGATGAAATAAAATTTAAAATATTATTAGTGATAAATTTAATATACTTAGTGGTTGTACCATTAACAATTAATTAGAATTCTTTTTCTTTTTAGTGCACCACTAATCAAATTGGTGCTAACACCACTAATTTAGTGCATCTTTCCATCACTCCTTATGTATTGCTCACATCATTTTTATTTTATTATTATTTTTTATTTATTTATTTTATTTTTATTTATTTATTTATTTTTTTTAAATACCCTAATTTCTCTTCTAAACTTTATTATTCTAATTCCATTATTCAAATATCATATATGATTATTCCATAATTAATACTAAATTATAAAGAGTCTAAAAATTATTTTTCCCTATTTTTCCGGTTTACTAATTGTTTTTAAATGAATTTTCAAGACGTTTTCTGTATTTAATTTACAGAAAATTTGTTATATAATGTTTTATTTCAACCTGTATATTTATTTATCCTACTCCTAATTTTTCATTTTATGGGATATATTCCATTTCATTTCCTTCTTGTTTTAATTTTTCAACTTGCACTGCGTAGACAAACACAGTTCAGAAAATAATTATATTTTTCCAAAAACTGTATATTTTTAGAATCAGTAAATTTTTCTGTGTAACTATATATAATTTTTATGTATTAATTCTTAAAATGTTTCTTAAATCAAATACAAAATAAGATTTCTTACGGATAATAATATAATTAAAACAATAAATTTACAGTAATTCGGAAATATAAAATAACGTTCGAAACATCAGATAGTAATAAAATTGTCAGACAACGAAGTTATTTTTTTTACTACGTTTTTATTTAGAAATATAATCGTAATTTTCTCAAATTACGTAATAATATTGCTACCCAATGGTAAATTATTTTTGAATTACGTTTTCTATCTAATCAAATTATAATAGTAAACAGTTAATATGCACATTTTTATAGAATTTTTAGTAAATGTTTTAACAACGTTTTTAATATACGTAGTTATTTATGAAAATTAATTTTGAGGGTTTTACAACTCTCTCCCCTAAAAAGAAATATCGTCCTCGAAATTTACCTCATTGAAATAATGCAGGATAGCTTTTCTGCATCTCACTTTCCAATTCCCATGTCGCATCATCCGTTCTCTAGATAACCTTTACTAAAGAAATATCTTTTCCTCTTAAGGTTTTGATTCTTCTATCCTCAATTCTCATTGGTAATACTTTATAGGTTAGATTATCCTTTATTTGTATATCATCTAACTCAATTACATGTGATGAATCAAGAATGTATTTACGAAGTTGTAAAACATGAAAGACATTATGAAGATTAGAAAGGATTGAAGGTAAAACAATTTGGTAAGCCACGGGACCTACTCTTTTTATTATTTGGAAGGGACTAATGAAACGCGGTGAAAGTTTTCAGGATTTTAAAACTCTTCCAATACCAGTCCATGGATTTACCCTCAAGAGTACGTGATCACCAACATCAAATTCCAAATCTTTTCTTCTTTTTTCATGATAACTTTTCTGCCTACTTTGTGCTGTTCTCATCTTTTCCTGAATTAACTTAATCTTTTCTGAGGTTTGTTGTACAATATCAGGTCCTAAAATTAAACTTTCTCCTGATTCAGTCCAACACAAAGGAGTTCTACATTTTCTTCCATATAAAGCTTCAAACGGTGCCATAATGGAAGAATGAAAACTATTATTGTTTTGTCAAGTTGTTTAAATATATACAGACATACGAACCTTCAAAAACGGTTAAAAAATTGTTCAAAACCACTTCAGAAACGATAAAAAAGTTGCTTCAATTACCCCTAGAAACTGACTAACCGAATTTGATGACATGATACGTATATATTCCATTTAACTATTGAAAATAGTCTAATGCAAATAAGATGCCAAAACAATGTTTAATTAGTATATCACCTTCAGCATGCCTTAGGGTTTTAGTTCAGATCTTCTCAAAAGACAAGAACTATTTAGGTATCATTTGCAATATGCCTTATATTTTATTAATGATATAAAGTTGTGAATTCATAAGTGTATCTAGAAAGACTAGAATCCAAAAATCTTTTACGCTAATCTAGTGCACACCAATAGCACAAAAAGATAGAGTAACTCAGGTTCCAATATAATTTGGAAAAAAAAAAGCCTTTGAGAAGAAGAAAAGTGAGATGCACATCTAAAAAGATGCGAAAAATGCTCTGCACAGAGGAAGATCAGGTTTTTTAAAGTGCTGGCATAACCTTCACTTTCTTGTCTATAAAAATTAACATACATTTATATGTTATACTTAATTACTTACTCTGTTCTATGTTTTTCTTTGTTAACATGGTACTGTTATGAAGTGTGTACCGCCAAAATGAATAACTAACTTCTACGAAAATATTAAATGTACATAATGTAAATATTTCCTCCTAGCATAATCTATTTCATACTCAAACACATCAAGATTTAACCTCTGAACCACTTGAAAAAAACACCATATTCTATGATCCTATATTCAATGAACTACTTAAAATCTTCCATCTAGTGTCCTATAGAGGGGCAATCACTTGGATACTAGGCAAAAGATCACCTTAGGGGACAATGAAACCACAGTTCTGACCCTCATAGCTACTCTGCAGTTACATGACAAACAAATTCTAAGCTATTGAGAGAGGTGAAGAGTTTGTACATTTTTTTCTCCTTTAAATAATTTCTTTCTTGAGCGTGGAGACTATTCAAACTTATGGCCCAACATCTATGAGTAATACTAGGATAGACTCTGATTCCATGTTAAATTTGATATGGATTATGAGCCTAACTCAACCCTACAGAACTGGCTTGTAAGGTGAGAATTACTCCCCACTTATATACATGCAACGGGTCATATCTCTAGGTGACATGGGATTTCCAACTCTCTTGTATTGTACTGTCCAAAATACTTTATATTACAAGTATTTACACATTGAAACTTACATTCCACTAGACATAGAAATATGTCAACTTTCCCACAAAAACTTTAAGAAATGTTGCTCCCCTTACTGGAAAGAACAGAGTTAATTCCATTTTCTATGGAAATCCTATCCAAAGTAACATATACTGAAAATCTTCATTCACTTTACTTTGGAGGGAAACAATAGGACAGGATCATCTTGAGGAACAATGAAACCAAATCTTTCACAAGAAAGTTGGTTCTTCATTGTTTTCTATGATGTTAAGAGTGGAGAAAGTTATACTTTTATTTAACAATTTTTTTCTGATGTTTCAGTTCTGTAGCTTTGCAAGAGAGGAAGATTCTCAGAAGTTGGTGATTCCAGGATGGTACCAACACCTTCTATCTCTTCTGTTGCCTTGCCCCACAATACAGCATAAAGTCCAATTGATATTATTGTGGCTCCAACTACACTGCAAAATGCAGAGAGAGTACAAGTACATAAGTGAACATTTCATATTTATACGTCAATATGGTATCAGCATAAAAATTGAACTGATTCTATGACTGTTTTAAGCTCATAATGGATCTTAATGATATCAATTAATTAAGATGGCTTTTGTTCAATGGAAAATCATGAGTAACCAACCTACCACCAGCTAGACTTTTTTATTCTAGAATCATTCTTAAATGTCAGTTTTATTCTCTGACGCTGTCATGGTTCTTCCTCTTAGCTAACTCAGCCTTATCATTCACTCTAGTTTTTTTCTAATCCACTTATGTCCATTACCAATGTGATTTCAGTTTCATTAAAGAATATTCCATAAAGCACAATTTGGTCAGACTGCATTTGCTTTATTTATCATAACTAGTATAGAAAAATGTTTGGTAGATAACTGCAACACACAGACAACTAATTATAAAATGTGAAGAAACTAGAAGAAGGAGAAAAGATTAATAACAAAATTACGTATACGTTTTGTGAGTGAATTGACTGGTTAGCTGCATATTGAAGTTGGCTATGAAATAAAGTTGACTAGTATAATTTCTTTCCCAGATTTTAAGCAAGAATGAAAAAAATAATTGAAGTAGTCATACCTTCCAATGTAAAGAGTATCATCAAGGAACACAACACCCATGGCAACAGCAATAGCAACTTGTAGTGGCTTGAACGATGTTACATAGACAGGCCCCTTTAAATTTAGTGCCCAGGCGTAAACTACATTGCTCATTAACTTTCCAAATATTCCCTAGGAAAAAAAAATGTGTCATGAATTAACTTCACAATCAAGAAAAGTGTATCTTTCTTGTCAGAGTGCAGCAATAGTTTGAAGGGTGTCTTACAGAGCAAACAATGGAGATCAGTGAAATATCTAGTCCTATTTTCCATTCACTAGCATTTGACACTGCAAAGAAACCTACAGTTGTAGTCAATATGGTAGCGGTTACATTGTAAAAGAACACTAGAGTTAGTTCATCAGGGAACCCTTTCAAGATATCCACCTGCAAAGGAATTAAAATCTTTTAGAACTTTTTGAAACTTTTCCAAATAAAGTGACAAGTAAAATTCCAAAAAGGATTTGGATCCTCTATATTAAGGAGCATATTTTTTAGAACAAAGTGAAAGTAGCTTCCAATGAGAAAAAATAGCGCACACAATGAAAATGTAAAAAGTTTTTACACTCTTCCTGTCACAAATGGTCAAAGTAGTAAATTTGTTAACTTTTATACTAATTACATTAAAAATTGTAATTATCATAAATTCTCTTAGTTAGCTGTGTAGAAAATTTATACTATTAGTGTATAGAAACTAAACTCTTATGTTCTTTAATATCTAAACTATATTACCTCTCACTTTAGACAACCTTGAACCTACCTGTAAAATGTACCATGCTGAAGCCAGAAGGTAGTCACCAGTCAGGAGAATGCCACCAACGACCCAACTTGCATCCTCTGATTTAAGAAAGTTAATTGGATGTTGAAGTAGTAATGAAAGATGTGTGTGAGCATTGATGATTGGTAGTCCTTTGTAGAAAGACAATACAAATGCACCTACTATTGATATTATGCTTCCCATTATCTTAGCTTGACTACTTCTACTTTTGGCAGCTATTTTTTCCATCCTTAATTGCAGTTATAAGATCACAAGATAAAACAAAATATAATTAGATAATATATACTGAGATATTCTGAATGATTAATTAATGTCAAGCTCTTAAGTTGAAAACCCATTTTCTGTAATTTAACTATGATGTAACCTATGATTAACTTGTGGATTAGTTAATGGTCTAAACAAATAGTTCTATCCAGATAAGGAACATTAGTTTGAAAGTACACAAAGGGTTTAAATAAATGTTTCTTCCCTTAATTATTTTAAATTAATTCAATTTTTAGTCTTTTTAAAAATTTTGATTAACTTTCATTTCCTCATTTATTTTCCGTCGATATTGATAGTTTTGTTGCTAAACTGGAACCACCAAGTACTGATGTGCCCGCACATGATAATTCCATTATCAGTATTAACAAATTCAAGCTAATATCAAATATTAAAAATGCTAACACAAAATAATGAAGGACTAAAATTTATAAAAATTTAAAGGGACTAAAAACTAAAATCTAAGAAACCTGATGGATAACAAACTTATTTTAAGTCGTTAATATGTAGTTTTTCACTTTGAAGACAAAGAAAAACTTCCAAAAGATTCTGATATTCATGAGCTCTGATAATGGTAATGTATAGTAATTAGCATCTTGGTTCTTATTTCTGTTAACTTCTCTTGTATTAGTCGTTGTACCTACTACGGAAATTTAAAGCTTGATTAGTAGGCATTATATGAAATATTAAATACAGTGATGTGGTCCTAAATTGACTTCACGTGCTTTTATTTGAAACATCACATTCCGTGAAAGAAAAGAAAATATAAGACGTAGACTTTAAGTTAGAACAGAAATACATATTTTGTTCAAAGAAGAATATGCCAAATATATTAATTAACCAAGGGGTATGAACCTGCAAATCACGGCAAGGATGAAGGTAAAAGCAGGCACTAGATTGCCAATTGATGAAGCAAGTGTTGGAGAACTGTAGCTAATGCCTGCATAACCCAGTACCTGAGATAAACTTCTGCAAAACATGGCCATAAACATACAAAACAAAGAAACACAAATTATGTATGATTGATGAGAATCCTAGGACCACAAAGAATTAACAGCAACAGTTAGAAAACTGATACTAAAAGGCCTTTACAAGTATTGTTTTAAGAGTCAAGTGAAGTAAAAGCTTTTACCCTATCACCCCAAGAAGAACTATTTTGGATATTATGGAGAAACTAAGTGGAGGAGGTGGAACCACTCTTTTTCTGCAAAGGGACATGAAAAACAAAACATAATGATTGAAAAAATCAATTGTGAGTCCAAATCTATGTGTTTTAGTAATGATTTGCAATGAATAATTGTAGAAAAATATTTAGTAGACAACTAGAGAAATATATATTTTGTGAGTGAGTTAGTTTTAAAGTAAAGTTGAGAATTGCAAACCTTCTGCTGAGAATAGTGATAGGAAGGAGAACAATGGTAGCAACAGCATAAGCATAGGCAACAAAGACATGGTTGTTCATTCCTTGAAGTGTGGCTGCTTTGAACAGTGTGAGTAAAGCCATGTCACTGCATTCATTGCCCATGATCACCACAGGTGGAAGCAAGTCCCTGTAAAACAACCATCCCCTTGCCATCTCTTCCTCTTGCAAATTGTTTTTGGTGTCATAGAACTCAAACCTTATTATATAGTTTGGTTTATTAATTAAACTTTTTTGAATTGTCTCTCAAGTGATATGTTGCCAACACTCAATAGGTATTACTGTAGTTGGTTTTATTCATCCTTCTAACCAAATGAAATAAGAAAAAAGTTGAAGATATTGATGTTGACGATGATATTAAATCAACCAAATGGAATACAAAACAAGTTGAAGATATTTATGTTCACGATGATATTAAATTTACACTATATCTAACATTATGTCATGTGCCAGTATGTTATCTTTATTATATTATATAATATTCTGAATAATTGCGTTTAGAAAGAATCTCATCCATTTTCTTATAAAAAAATATTTCTACTACCCAATAGCATTCACAAACGTAGCATGGGGTGGGTCCAGGATTAATGTAAATACGAACAAAAGTGATGATTAAACCATATTTTCACATATATAATTAAATCTGACAAGAAAAAATAAATTGAGAATGCTGGATACAGTTCCTTACAAGAAATATTGATTAAAAATAAATGTATAATTAAAGTAGTTAATCCAAAAATAAGAAACTCACCATCTTCTTCCTATTACTATCATACAAAATGGGCATCGTGGCAATTGTCTTTTTGTGGGGCACAAGTGCAGAACAAGGCAAAATTGAAATATTATTTTATTGAATAGTCTATGACAGAAAGATGAAGATACAAATAAAAGATAATATAGTTTTATCTTAAAGCTTTCTTTTATTTCTTCAGCCAATAGTTGAAAATGGAAATGAGCCTCTAACCCACGCTCCTGTTTCATTTATTATTATTTTATACCAAAAAGAAAATGAAAAAGAAGGTTTGATAAAAAGATATGTAGTTTTTACACATTGATAAAATGCAAATAAGATTTTAATTAGTATGTCACCTCTAGCATGCCTTAGGTATAAGTTTAGATCCTCTCAAAAGGCAAGAACTATTTAGGTATCATTTGCAATATGCCTTATATTTTATTAATGATATAAAGTTGTGAATTCATAAGTGTATCTAGAATCCAAAAATCTTTTAGGCTAATCTAATGCACACCAATAACACAAAAAGATAGAGTAACTCTGGTTCCAGCTATAATTTGGAGAAAAAGCCTTTGATAAGAAGAAAAGTGATTTGCACATCTAGTAAAGATGCAAAAAATGCTCTGCACAGAGGAAGATCAGGTTTTTTAAAGTGCTGGCATAACCTTCACTTTCTTGCCTATAAAAATTAACATATATTTATATGTTATACTTAGTTACTTACCCTGTTCTATGTTTTTCTTTGTTAACATTGTAATGGTATGAAGTGTGTACCACCAATATGAATAATTAAACTTTGTTGAAAATCTTAAATGTACATAATGTATATATTTCCTCTTAGCATAATCTATTTCATACTCAAAAAGATCAAGATTTAACCCCTGAACCACTTGAAAAAAGACCATATTCTATGGTCCTATATCCAATGAACTACTTAAAATCTTCCATGTGTCCTATATAGGGGCAATCACTTGGATACTAAGCAAAAGATCACCATAGGGGACAACGAAACCACAGTTCTGACCCTCATAGCTACACTGCAGTTGCATGACAAACAAATTCTAAGGTGTTGAAAGAGGTGAAGAGTTTGTAAATTTTTTCCTCCTTTTAATCATTTCCTTCTATTTTCATTTTAGACGGTTCAGTTATGTAGCTTCTCAAGAGAGGAACATTCTGAGTAGTTGGTGGTGATTCCAGGCAACCAACATCTTCCTCTAGAACTTCTGTTGCTTTGCCCCACAATACAGCATAAAGACCAACTGATATTATTGCAGCTCCAATTATACTGCAAAATACAGAAACAAGGTACATCAACATACATTTCAACACACTATATCACCAAAGTACACAATTTCTTAATTTTCAGTTTGGGAAATAAAAGGGAAGGTTCTATTTCCAGAGTGATCACTTCTTTTACACCATTACAGGTTCGTCCAATGACATTTGCCTCGGCACTAGTTCTGTTCACAGTTAATGTGACAATACTTGTGCCAGGTGTGAAGTCACTATAGGATGCGATCCACCAAAAAATATTAAAAGGTTCTTCCAATTAGCTAAATCTTCATTTTTCTTGTCTGGTTTCAATATATATTTTTCTAATCTGCTCATATCCATTACCACCAGTTTTGGTTTCATTCTTGATTATTTCAAAAAAGCACACTCAACACTCTACATTTGGATATTTGCTTCCCCATGTTTTTAAGAAAGAATCAAATGCAAAATACGAAGTAGCAATACCTTCCGGTATAAAGAGTATCACCAAGGAACACAACACCCATGACAACAGCAATAGCAACTTGTAGTGGCTTGAATGATGTTACATAGACAGGCCCCTTTAAATGTAGTGCCCAGGCATAAACTACATTGCTCATTAACTTTCCAAATATTCCCTAAGATTAAAACAAAAATGTGTCATCAATAAACTATCTAAGCATAAAAAAGTGTATCTTTTTGGTCAAAGTGCAGAAACAATTTGCTAGGTGTCTTACAGAGCAAACAATGGCGACCAGTGAAATATTTGGTCTTATTTTCCAAGCACTAGCATTTGGCACTGCAAAGAAACCTACAGTTGTAGATAATATGGTGGCAGTCACATTGTAAAAGAAGACTAGACTTAGCTCATCTGGGAACACTTTCAAGATATTTGTCTGCAAAATGAATACATGAACTAAAATTTTTAGAACTTTACGAAGGTTTCCGTATAAAGTAAAAGAGAAAAATATTTTTACATAAAGTTGTGGGTCCTATAGTGATGAGAAAATATAGTGCAATAGGAAACTGGTGATGAGAAAATTAAGGGATCAATTTTTCACATTTCCAAATGTTGTTAAATAGGTATATGCATAATTTCCGGGTATCTAAGTGGTACTTCTAATATCAGTTGTGCATTTGAAAAAAATAAAATTACAGCTAATGATGTTGTAGGATTTGTTAATTCAGATTATGGTGGTGATATTGATTGAAGTTCTCTTTCTGGTTATATCTTTACTCTCTATAATAGTAGCTACACTTCTGTCTATAGCGCATTATCTACTACTGAAACAGAATATATATATATATATTGCAATAAAAGGGTTTAAAGAAGGATCTTTGGCTCTGAGGTTTATTACCATTACCTGTAAAATGCAAAATACTGAAACTAGAAAATATTCAGCTGTCAGCAAAATACCACCAATGGCCCAATTTGCATCCCCTGATCTAAGATAGGTTATTGGTTGTTGAAGTAGTAAGGAAAGATGAGAATGAGCTTTGATAACTGATGAGCCTTTGTAGACAGTCACTACAAATGCACCTGCTATTGATATTATGCTTCCTATTATCTTAGCTTGACTGCTTCTTTTGGCAGTTACTTTTTCCATCCTTAAATAAGTGGTAAGGGGGTAAGACTAAGAGAAAACAAAATAAGTGGACAATAGATTGAGATATTCATAGTGGTTAATATTAATTGCTCCATACCAGTAGTTTAAAATTATTCTATTTAAAGATCTCATTAAGCTCAATTTAAAATAATGGCGCTAGTGATGAACTGAGGGACTAGTTGACCATGTTCCAAAGTAGAATTTTGTCCACTAAAGAAACTTTTTGTTTGGAAGTAAATAAAATGTACAATTGTTTGATTTGAAGAAAACTAAACATGGTTTTAAAAACTTAAAAGAAAAAATTGAATACAGATATCAAACATGGCCTAAGATTCCTTAGGTTTTACTAATATGCGATACAAGCCTCATGAAGATGTTCCACAAGATCTTGATGGAGTTCCCTATCTAGCTTCTTCAACACACCTTCAAGGAAGAACTTCCATGGGTTTTTGGTCAAACCAAGTTATCAAACAAACAGAACCAAAAAGGAAAAGATGGATGGAGATGAGAAATGATTAGAATGGCACCAAGGTATCTTGTTGAGTGTGTGCTTGGTTTTGGAGCTTCTAGTAACTCTTCTAGTAATGGATGTTCCTACATCAATATGTCTCTATAGAGATTGTTTACATTTTGTTGACAACTAAAGTTAGATGTAAAGAGAAATTTTGACATGAACATAGCTTTAATAGCTCATGATGCCATTGGTCCGAATGGAATTGATCCAGATCTCTCAGTAAGGTTTGGATTCAAGTCTTTCATAGAAAAAAATGTGGTTGAAAGGGGAGATTACATCAATCAAATTCTCAAACAGAGATTAATTTACTGATGGATACTTCAAACCAATAATATAGTGATTCAAATAAATAACTTCACAACTCAATTCTTTTCAGACAATAGGTTATAGCATGTCAGAAAAAAGTAAATTACATTGTAGATTTTGAAATAATTTCTTTAGATATTTATGTTGCATATAATATAACATCCCCAGGAATTCAAAATTAAGAACTTACAAATATTCAATTAAGAGGAGTGAACCTGAAAATGACAGCAAGGATGAAGGTGAAAGCAGGTGCTAGATTGGCAATTAATGAAGAAAGTGTTGGAGAACTGTAGCTAGTGCCAGCATAACCCAGTACCTGAGATGAACTTCTGCAATATATGGCCATCAAATCACAAAACAAGAAACCCAAATTAACAGAAAATTCATGAATCAAGATATTCCTTTGACCAAAATTAATTAACAACAAAACAGCATTGAATCATGATTGTGAGATTAACTAACACATACACACACTACATGGCATTAAAAATTATTGATTTAGAGTAAAGTGGAGTAGTTAAGTAAGTGCCTTTACCCTATCACCCCAAGAAGTACTATTTTGGATATTATGGAGAAACTAAGAGGAGGAACCACTCTTGATCTGCAAAGTCAAATGAAGAAAAAACAAGATAATTAATCAAATCAGATAAACATAAATATAACTAAGTTTGGTTATGATTTGCAAACCTTCTGTGGAAAAAAGTGAGAGGAAAAAGAATAGTGGTAGCAACAGCATAAGCATAAGCCACAAAGACATAATTGTTCAATCCTTGAAGTGTGGCTGCTTTGAACAGTGTGAGTAAAGCCATGTCATTGCATTCATTACCTATAATCACAACAATTGGAAGCAAATCCCTGTAAAGGGACCACACTCTTCCCATTTCTCTCTTTCAGTTCACTTTTTTTTGGTCTTACAGAACACAAACCTTATTAAGATTTGGTTTCAGAATCTGTTTCGAACTGTCTTATGTAAAAGGGGTGTTCCCACATATGTCAACGACAACATCAAAAGTAGCTTCTTGAGTTGGAGGACTTAGTTTAATATTTTAAATATAGAGAATTTAGAGTTTCAATAAAATGAGAAATTTAATTATTATTTTTTGGGTAACATCATGATTCATGAGAGTATGAACTACTATATTTTCTTATTCCAAGTGTAAAATTGAATATGTAATTAATTTTTCATTATAATTAATAATAAAATATCTATCATCATTTTTAGTGTTTAAAAATATATGTTTATTACCAATTTAATTCTTAAAAAATAATAATAAATTATTAAATTTAATAATAAAAACAATGAGTCAATTTGTTTAAACATATTTATTAAAAAGAGTATTTTTAATAAAATAAACATATTTCTTTATTGCTTTTGTTTAAATAATTACATTTTAAAAAATATTTTTTAAAACAAAAGAAGAATATTTTTTTTATAAGTACTTATTTTAGTTTTATAATAATAAATAAACATATAAACAGAGATTAAAATAATAAATTAATTAAAAAAAATTATAAATTAGTTCAAATGACATTCATATTTTGTGTAGTGAAAATAATGTTTTACCCTCTCTTCATATAAGATTTATACTATTTGGATTTTGATATCATATAAGAATTCTGCATAAATATGATTGGGTGCATATTAGGTGGGGTCAGAAACTATTGTATGATTGATCAAAGTGTTAAACTTGATCATGAACTCTTAATAAGAATCATAATTTATATAAAGATTATTAACAAGATTTTTAGACAGAAATAAATTATCAATAGATAATTTATATGAAGAGTATGATAGTGAAAAATGTGGTCAGAAAAGATCTCACCTCATCCACTTCTGCATACGAACGAAAGTCACTTTCACAACAACGGATGAGTGTTTGAGACATCAAATGAAAATTTTCTAAGTAGTTTATTTTTTTCAAAAAATTTAACTGGTTTTTATTAATCTGGAAATTTATAACTTATGAATGTTCAAAATTGAGAGGAAAATCTATCTTATCAATGTTCAAAATTGAGATTTTTTACTTTATAATAGCTACCTGAAAATAAGGGTACTAGCTGAACCATTAGATGATTTAGCTAGGTAGCTACTAAACCAAAACAGTAGAATGCAGGTATATCACTTTTCCATTATTTAAATTACTCTGCAATGTATTTAAATCACACATCTCATCTCAATTGCATACACATTACACTAAACACATATAAGAATTTTGAGTAAATATTGAATATAATAATTCTTTGACTCTTGAAATTAGTGGTTTTCATTGTTATATGCCTCTGTCTTCCCTTGCTTGTTATACTGTTATACTAATATAACAGTATAATAGGACTTTCATTGGTGCTTTTTCATCAACCAGAATATGTGATACCTGTTCTCTAGTGGTATTGGTGATTTGTCAATTCTTACCAAGTTCAGGGAAAGCATAGAAAATTAACTTCTAAAGTCTAAATTTCTTTTTTTGGAAGGGTTTAACCATAGGTCAAGGTAAACTCTGCTGAAAACAGAAAATTGATTTCACTTTGATGGAAATACCTTATCTTTTTTTCTTTCTTTTTTTAATTAGACATACTCCAGAAGAAAATTCCATGATGAGCTTTAAAAGCTTCTTTTTGGAAGGTCTAGTCAAATATCAAACTGCTGAAGATAGATTATTATTGCTCTGAAGGCAATAGGCTAAAGAAGACTAGAAAAAAATATCCCTGTGCCCTGCCTCCTCCCTGTACCAGCCGATAGCATTTCAATTAGATGGCAGTAAAGAAGAATTTTTATTGCACTGTTTCATTATTTTTGTGTGAAGTTAGAAGTAGGATTGAAGTGTGGAAGTTATTTTGTTGTTTGTTAGGATTTTTGTGTGAATCACAATCATTGTATCAGCTGAAGGATACTTTGGAAAAGGATCGTATCATTTGCACAATATCTGGTTCACCTTCAATTAGGATGATTGAGACTTTTTGCATTTTGAAGCGGTTGTAAATCAATAGAAAATGTACAAAACATCGACAGTTTCGTGACAGTTTACTGTGATTTTAACTGCCAAAAAACCTGTAGCATAATCTTAATACAAATTATTCAAAAATACAAAAGATATATCCAATTATTTTCCTTAATTAGCTTGGTGTTAATATTCGCTAGTTGATCCATTGATTTTGTAAAGTATTATTTTATGAGATAGTTAACTGATTAATCCATTAATTAACTGATTGATCCATTTTATGAAATAAGTAGCTGATTGATCCTTTGTAAAGTAATTAGCTTATCATTTTAGCTGATTGATCCATTTTGTAAAGTAAAAAGTAATTTGATCCATTTGCAAAGTAGTTAGCTAGTTGATCCATTTTGTGAAGATTTCGATCTATTTTGATCCATTTTGTGAACATTTTGTGGAGCAATTAGCTCGTTGATCCATTTTGTGAAGAAGTTCTGAAATCAATTCAATTAAGGTAAGTAAGAAATCAAGTTTGTGAGATGTAAGATGATTTACTTATTAACTATATCAAGCCATTTCATATATCAAAATCAACCTCCAAGTAAATACAAACAACAACTTAACATGCAACTTCTGCAGAAAAAAAAAAACACAACAAACATCTGAAACGTGATTTCACATCTCAACGTGATTAACTACACCATCACATTTGAGCCTTGTCAGCAGTAGCAGCAGTGGTAGTCTTAACATCTTCCCCACCAACACCTTCCTTCTGATAAACATCAATAACCTTAGGCTGTCTCTTCTGTTCTTCCCGAACCTTCTTCACAGTTACCCTCAACACTCCATCTTCAAGCATCGCCGTAACACTTTCCATGTCAGCATTCCAAGGCAACCGGAACTGTCTCCAGAACTTTCCACTCGTCCTCTCCACACGGTGCCACTTCTCCCCCTCAATTTCTTCTTCCTCGATCTTCCTCTCACCGCTTATCCGCAACACACGGTTCTCTTCCACCTCGATCTTCACGTCCTTGTTCTTAATCCCCGGAAGGTCGAGCGTGATCACGTGCTCGGTCGGAGTTTCCTTCCAGTCGGCACGTGCCAACGCAAGTGTCTCGGTTCGAGGGATGGTTATGGATAGTGGTGACTGTTCCAAGATTCTGAACGGGTCTTCTGAAGGAAGCGTACTCATCATGTCCCAGAGACTGCGAGTGTATGGCATCAACGCTTTAGTGTTTGTAGTGAAAGAAAGGAACAACAAGAATGATAGAATATATGTTGTGCAAGACATGTTTTAGAATATGGTAGTGTAATGTTAAGGTTGTTTTTCTGTGATGAGATTTAAGGTTGTTTTGCTGTGATGAGATTTAAGGTTTTTTTGGTGTGATGAGATTTTCTGAGAAACTGGTTCTGTGTTGTGTGTTGTGTGTTGTGTGTTGAATAATGGTTGAGTAGTGTGTATATATAGGAACTGGGTTTGGTTTTCTGGATTGTTCTTTGAATATTGAAGTGTTTTATGTTACAGAGAGAGAGTGAGAGATGAGTCTAGAAAGATGAAGAGAGATCAGAGAACCATGGAACGTTCAAGAAGGTCATTTGTTGAGGAAACACACACTGAGGAATAATCGCCACGTGGGGAAGTGTTTGTCTCTTTTTTTATTTTAAAAGTAAATTATAAATTTATATTTGTAAAGAAAAGTAAAGAATAGTTTAACTTTTAAAAGATAAAATTTATAAAATTAATTTTAGAAAATATTTTTTATTGTTTTGGTTGTTAAAATTTAATTATTAATTATTTTTTAATTTTAAATTACTTAGAGATTAGAATGACAATAAATAAAATAATTTATGAGTTAAAATGAAAATAAATACAAAATGATGAATAAATTTTATTTAATAGATTATTTTTTATTTTTTAAAAATTAAATTACCTGATTCACATGATTGTATAAATTAAATTGCCTGATTCACATGATTGTATAAATATAAAATGGTTGTTTTTTATTTTTTAAAAATTAAATTACTCTTTATTTATTATATGTATATTTTGAATTTTTTTATTTTTATAATTTTAATAATTTTCTTGTGAGGATATTTACTTCTTAAAAATTTCAGAAATTTTATACTGCTTTCAAACATTGGTAATTGTGGTGCTGCAGTTATTAGTAATGAAAAGTTTGGAGAGAACTGCTTTTCAAATGCCCTTAATTTCAACTCATTACCAATTAGTATAGGACAACTACAAGAATTAATTGGAAATTAATAGAAACTACTTTAGGAAAAAAATTTATGTGTGGGAATATTTCAATTTTTTGTATATTTAGCCATAAGCCATTCACAGTTTCTGTTGTAAAGTGAATGAAGTGATTATCATGTTGGTTGACTTGGGCTAAAAGGACCCGTGTAATGGGCTAACTATTAGCTTGAGGCCTTATACACGTTCTGGCCCATCAAGTATATGTTTTCCAATCGTTGGTAGAAGATGCTTTTGGGCTTTTCTTTATGCAGTTTTCTTTGATATACCCTATTTTGAGATATATTTCTTAATTTAAAATGTGTTATCAATTTGAAAAAATGTAATTGTTCGTACCTGAACTCTATAGTACGAGTAAGCTCAATGGAGTGGCGAAAGTTTTCTTTACAAGTGAGCTCTATTGCAGTTTCGGCTGTGTTACCAAAAACTCTGGAAAAATCGAAATAGGAAAACACTTATCCTGAGATGAGAGGAGTTTACTACTTAGATGTTTTGAGTAGTTATCGCTTTACACTTGACTACACAACATTTACCATAACTAAAAATGTATTACGGATCTTCAAGTCTTTAATGAAAATTTCTTACATGTATATTTTCAAATCCTTATTTACAAATTAGTATCTAAATTTATAAATGTAATATAAAAAGACACACACCCAGATTTTTTATTTTTAGGAATTTTAAGGATGGTGAATCGAGAGATATTTCAAAATGTCATATTTCGAAAAAATATTTTAGGTGGCATAGGATATATATGGGGTTATGAAGAAAAATGAAGGGTGTAAGAAGAAAATCCAATGCTTTAGCCTTTTCTAGATGCCAAGTACATTTTTTATATATTAAGGACATGTTTCACAATACTATTAAGTGATGAAACTTAAATGACTTATATGTCTAATCGTACTCAAAGTTATTTTTTTCAACTCTTGATCTTCTCCTCTATCTTCACCAAACACATTCGTACTACCAAAGCAACAATTGTTTATGATTTCAATTCAATTAATGAATAGAAGAAATTAATCTTTTAATAGTATTGCTTTCTGCTTATCTTCATTGACCAAGAAACATATATAGTGACCCCAAAGGTGGGTTGTTACTTTACTTGCTCAAGGAATTTAGCTAACATGAAATAGTTTAGTGGAGAAAAATCTAAGGCAATATTGGTGGACCAAGTTTTGCATAATATCCTTATTTCACACACTAAGAATTCTTCTCTTACTCAACTTAATAATCCAACATAAATATATGTATTTGTAATTGCATGTCTTGACAAGTCTTCACACCCAACTTAAGAATTAAGAAGCACTATTTTTTTTGTCCTATAGGCACATCCAAACAGAAATAAAATTCATGACATTCATTTATAAATGACATACAATTTAAGAATTAATTGCGAAAAAAATGAAAATTAAAAATATCTATTCATAGAAGGTGTAAAATTTAAGATATTTAAATGTTTTATATATAGATTGAATGAAATTCAAACATTTTAGTTGGAAAAATCAATTTATGATTAGTTGGGTGGAGTTAACCAAATGGCCACTTATGAGATTCTAAAGCCAATAGTTATTAACATAATTCAACTAAAGGTGGCATTTTTCATACCTAACAAATTTAAGGTGAGAAACTAATGGACGTAATTGTTAAACAAGAAGAAAGGACTATGTTGTAAACAAAAAAGCATTACATGTTATAATATAATAAATGTTATATATTCCTTCTCCACTAAGAAATCCATAAATAAAAACTATAGTAACTAGAAAGTTGACCCCTAATCTAATAAATAAGAGTTGTATTAGTTTTACACAAGTAGCAAAATGATTTATAAATATAGTAATAAACTGGTATGTCTCAAAATGATTCAAGAAAAGCTTAGAATTTCTCATACAATGGTATAAATTCCAAAAGAATAAGTCAACCATTATCATATGTAAGTTGTTATATTAATATAAAGTTTGTAATAAGAGGAAGTTATATGTATTGAATCACAAACTAACACACACACACACATATATATATATATATATATATATAATAAGTTTATTGATTTTTTTTATCAAATAATCTAAATAAGGATACTTTTTAATTGATCTATAATATAAAATATATTTACTCTTAGAGTTCATAGATGATATTAATTACTCTTACAATGATCTAAAGAAATGCTAGTCAGCAATAAACTTTATAATACCTATAATTTTTTTGTAGAGAAATTTTGTTACTGTATGCATTATACATTTACTTTTTTCTTTGTTGTACGTTAGTAATGTTATATTTGGTAAAAATAGTTGAAAAATTATCTGAAAACTAAAAGTTATCATAATTATGTGTATGATAAAATTATGTTTTTTAGAAATTTTTAAAGTTATATTATTTAAATGATTAATTATAATTATAGTTTATTATAATTTAAATTAATTATGTTTTGAATAATTTTTAAAAACAAACTAAAATAATTAATTGTATTTAAATACAACAAAAAGTTAATTTCTACACAGTAAAATATGGAAGAAAACCAAGTTACTAGTTATTAGGAAAATATTATAAGCTACTATTTGATTTAGAAATATAAGCCACTATCATTATGTCAATTAGTAATTTAAAAAATATAAATAAATAATGTAAAATAATTTATTTTTTTTAATAAATCAATCCTAGTTGAATTTTATATAATTCTTAAAAAATTTATTATAAAAATAAACTAATTAACCATGTACCATCAATTACATAGTTACACATACTTTTTATCTCAAATTAATTAATGTCCCATAATATTTTTATTTGGTGGTAACAAAGGGTTAAGAATAAGGTGATTGACACGCGCCATTGTTGGGAGTGGGATTAGAATTTAGGAGTCATTCTTTACCTCGCATTTCGGGAACTGGTGCCACTTTCACTCTTTGGATTCTTTCCTTCTCTAACCACATACACCATTTTCAATCTCACATACATACAACCATTCACAAACACCTTCACATTTCACTTTTTCTCTTCTCTTCTCTTCTCACATAACAACAACAACATAATAATAATACCATTTCATTTTATTCATAACTTCCAACGAAGCACCACCAATTGAAGTGAAGTGAAGTATTGAACCACCCCTTTACAAGTTAGGTGAGTTCACTTCAACATATTGTCTACCAAAACACAAAAAGGCAAAAAAAAAAAAAAGATTTTTTTTTTTTTTTTGCTACGTACATCAAACTGTTTTGTATGTGATAGAGTGCCACATCTAGATGATATACATGTACTTGTTTGTTTCTAGTTTGTATTATTTGTGTCCAGAATTTGTGTCTAAACTTAAACATTTCAAGTGTTTAAGGTGTCAACAAGATGTGACTATGATTGTGTAGTGTTGGGTGAGGAACATGGTTTCATGGGTATGTGAGTGTCTTTGTGATCTATGAGATGAGATGTCACAAAACATGTATCCTAGGTTGTTGTTTTTTGACCATACCCATTTGAAGATGGCATGGATTAAGCATCAAATCCATCAAAAAGATGGTTACTTGAGTTACTCACCACCCATTTTATCTTCTTCTTCTTCTTCTTCTTCACCTCCATACCCTCCTAGCCCTTCTTTTCACAAAGATTCATCATCATTGTCTTCTTCTTCAACACCAAATTCATCATCTGGCACTAGAATTAGCCCTGCTGTTTTATTCATCATAGTGGTTCTTGCTGTTTTGTTTTTCATCTCTGGTATCCTCCACCTGCTTGTTAGATTTCTCATAAAGCACCCATCTTCCTCTGCTTCTGCTCAATCCAACAGACACCAAGAGATTTCAACATCTGATGCACTTCAGAGGCAGCTTCAGCAGCTTTTCCATCTCCATGACTCTGGTTTGGATCAGGCTTTCATTGATGCTCTTCCTGTTTTTCAGTACAAGGAGATTGTGGGGTTGAAGGAACCATTTGACTGTGCTGTTTGTTTGTGTGAGTTTTCTGAGAAGGATAAGCTCAGGTTGTTGCCTATGTGCAGCCATGCTTTTCACATCAGTTGTATAGACACATGGCTTTTGTCAAACTCCACATGCCCTCTTTGTAGAGGAACACTTCTCACACAAGGTTTGGAGAATCCTTTGTTTGATTTTGATGATCTGAGGGAAGATGAAGGGTGCCCTTGTAATGGTGAGAGTGGATACAGTACTAGGCAGAAAACAGTTGTGGTTGAAGAAAATGTTGAGAAAAAAGGTGTTTTCAATGTGAGGCTTGGGAAATTTAAGAAGTTGAATGTGGAGGGTGGTGTGGAGAGTGAAGTGGGAGAGACAAGTAGTAGTAATTTGGATGCAAGAAGGTGTTACTCAATGGGGTCTTATCAATATGTGGTTGGAAATTCAGACCTCAGGGTAGCCCTTAACAATCAAGAAAGTAAAGGTCAACTTATGGCAAGACTCACCAAAGGAATGGAACATGTTGATGAGAAGCTTTCAGTGGAGAGGGATATGGAATCAAAGAAGATTAGTAGTGTCAGTAAAGGTGACAGCTTTTCTGTGTCAAAAATCTGGTTGTGGCCAAAGAAGGGGAGATTACCTACTTCTTTAGATGCACAAATGAGCATGCCAATGCAATCTTATCTTAGTACAGAATTTCAAGGGAAGAGGGAAACAGAAGGGGCATGATTGAAAGGTATCCACATGTTTTTACTTCTTTTTTATTTCTTCTTTTTTTCTTATTCCACTTGAATTGGTTTCAATCCATTGATTAAAGCCAGCTACTCCCCTTGCCTTAGAGTTCCAAAAAATTTTGGTGTGCTAATTTTGACATTTTGATGACTGATTGTCCATTACTATTGATGTGTCATGATTGTACTTTAACAAGATATAAGAAATACCACATCTCTTTCTTTTATCAAACAGATCTCATAACTCCTTGGTTTGATGAAATTATACTTGTAAGTTTTCAGCTATTTTGATTGCAACATCAAGGTTTTTGGAGCATCTTTATCTGCAAGTTCATACAATATCAAAGAACAGGAACAAATCACGATTATAATCATAGTTTAAAACCTTTTATGACAGTAAATACTAATCTTTGCTTATATGGTTATGCAAAGTAAAAAAGATTAGACTCATATCAAGATAACCAAGCTAGATTTATTAACTCCCTAGTCCAACAATTTTGTATCATCTTTCCATATAATAATTATAAATGATTACAAGGGACAGATCTACAGTAATTGATTATTGAATTTGGTTGTGGAGTGTAGCCTGTTTCAAAGGCAGACTTGTCTCTTTCTGTGTCATTGTTCTCTTGCCATCAGTGTGTCTACTTGGTCATGAGGAGTGGCAAGTGCACTTGCTTTCATTGCTTTTTTTAAGGCTTTTGGTTTGTCTAATCTCTTTTTATCTTTATTATTATTTATTGGCATTGCACTTACTTTTTGGGAGATGGTGAATGCAATTGCCAACCTTTTTCTTTTTTCTTTTCTTTCTTTTTCATTCTTCTGATATCTTTTTGGCTAGGCAGTTATGTAGTGGGATCCATGAAAGCTGGCGTCATAGAATCTTTTTCCCTTGTGATGAGTTTTGATTCAAAAAATTTGCTGTAGCTAAACCGTGTGGGGCCATTATTTACACCTTTCATGTGTCCATGTTGAAATTAAAGACAGATTTTTGTTGTATCAAAATCATAATGATAATCAATTAGTGTCAGTTAGTTCATGAATAAAATTGATATTTAACTTTGAAGTGTGTACAAGGATATAATTAAGTATCGATTAGGCACTTCTTGAGGTGCTTTGTCACTTGTGTTTATTAATCTTTGGTGCTTAATAAGAATCTTCCATTAGAGAAAAAGCTTATTAAATGGCATGTTGTACTCTTAGTATTTTGAGAAAATAATTTTATTTCGTAGTTAATTATAATATATAATTAATTAGTCAATTTACTCATAAAATATATATATATATATATATATATATATTTTTATATTTTATATATATATATATATATGAATTTTTTTCTCATTTATATTTCATAATATTTTATAATTGATTGTTTAATTATCTATGTATTATAATAGTTTAGGAAAAAGTTAATTTGATTTGATGGGTCAGCCAGGTAATTGGAAAATAGACCGATCATTCTTTACTTTCTAAATTTTATAAAAATAAAATTAACTTATTTAGTTCATTAATCTAGTCATTTGACCTGATTTGACTTGATATAGTATCATATGAGATCAAATAAATATTTAAAAATTAAATTAACTTGGATAGCATTTGACAAGTTTAACTTGACTGAAATGGTGATAATCCAGCTATGAAGTGTAGAATTAAAAAGTGGGAAACAACAATAAAATAGAAATATTAAAGAATACTACACTATTAAACTTTGAAAATAAAAAGGTTATTTGGCATAAAGGGAAAAAAATGCGTTAAAAAGAAAAGGTTGAAATGAACCAAAGAGACTCAACCAAATTGGCTCAATTAAGAGTAGAGCAAACTAACATTAATTTTAATCACAATTAGTAGTACCCTTTTCTACGTGTTGATTGCTTGTGGTGACATCTTTCTTGTTATTGTAGCTTAAGATTTCTAACTTTGTAATGAGTGATGAGTTTGAAAAAAATTGATAGCATGTCAACATCCAAAAGAGTGTCCTCTCATGTGGAATGAAATTTCTTCAATCTCAACGCATTAAATGTTTGGAAAAACAACCCTCCAACCGAGAAAAAGTTTGAAAAGAAAGAACTAAGGAAAGAAATACTAGCCTATGCACACTCACCAACAATAGTATATACTAATATACTATGTACCCAATGCATTCACATTCACATTTTCTTTTACTTCTTTTTGAAGACTACAAGTTTTTTTTTTAAAAAAAAAATATATATATATAGAGAATTTGAAAGTGAGTTTCTCTTTCAAAGAATATTTCATTACACGTGTTTTCAAACCTTTGTTCATGTGCTTTAACAAACTCAAATTTTTTTGTGTATTTAGGTGAATTGTAATAAAATTCATTTTATAAATTAATTTTAGTTAAATTTAATTTTAAAACAATATAGTTAATGTTTAACACAAAAATTATTTAGAAATTTTAATTGTACTATATGAGTTCAACTCTGCATTACCTATCACATCACACCGCCAAGTCAAACCATCTAAGACAAGACAGGAGACAAGCTCATTTCCTTCAATAGCACATCTCACTGTGACGTTGACATAATCAAAGATGTTAAGTCAAGTTTAGTCACCAATTTTAAGCTAATACTCATTACACGATTTTAGTAAAATGACGTCATGATATCACAAACACATCATCTCCATTCACTTTATATTTATATATATATATATATATATATATATATATATATATATATATATATTTATGCACAACTACAAAATAAGATCTAACTCATATTACAGTCATCTTATGCTTTTTTAAATATCTCTTTTAAAATACAAATAAGTTATTTTTCTTTTTTAATATATATACATACACATCAAAAAAATAAAATTTAACTCATATTACATTCTTATATTTTTATACAGTATTTAATTTAGAATACATCAATCAAATTTTAACTTGACCGTAAAAATATTTGTTTACACCCATAATTCCGTCTAAAAAAAATCAGCCTTCCCCACCAAAACACTCGGGAGAATCCTTGTCACCCTATCATTCACTACAGATCTCAAATCACTTGTGAACGTTTTATCCGAACTCCTACGAGAACAAATGCAAATCAATTCTAAATCTAAAATTAATTTTATTTTCTTGTTCAATATAAAAAACATTAATATAGTTAAGGATAGAAAAGAGATGTGGTGGTGGGGATACCATTTGCTGGTTGGTTCCAAGATTCTGCGGTCAGAGTACAACTGTGCATTCTGGTGTTGGATGTTGTCAACGACCTATGCTCATCAAATTAACTTCACGCTCTGCCAGCGCGTGATCTTCACTATTAACCTACAAGAAAGAAAGGGGAAAGAATCTAATCCTTCCTTGTAAACATGGCAATACAGCATATGACAGCCAGAATTAAATGTTAAGTGTATTTGCAAAATTATATATGTGATGTCTACAAAAATTATTTGCTGAATGGGAATGAGAATTTTTCTCCAAAATTTTGTTGTACATGTTGGTCCTTTAATATTCACCCCAACCTTGCATCACGTTGACACGCTATAAGTATAAAAAGTTTAAATAAATAATAGTTTTAATTATAATTATAAATTTTTAGTTAAAAAAGAAGAAGAAGTTTTAATTATAATTATTGAACTATAGTTAAGAAAATTATTATTAGGATTAAAATTATTATTTCTTTTAATTTTTGAAAAAAATCATATCTTTTATTATATTATTTTCTTTAATTAACTTTTATTTTACTTTCATGTTAATAAAATTATTATTTTATAATATTTTCTTTCTTAAATATCACTAATGTTATTGTTGTTATCTCATAACAGTGAATAACATTGTTATTATTGTTATCATAACTAATAATTTTGAAGTTCTTATCATTTAAAAATTTAAATATTTTTTTTCTCTAAAAATCCTTTTCTATTCTTTATTGTAATTCACTTTCTGTGCTAATATTAATTTTTTTTGACAAAAACCTTTTTGTGAATCATGTAAAAAAATGTCAAAAAGTTATGTTAAAAAAATATTTAAGTAATCACAAAAATATTGAACAATTTCTATCGATAATGTAAAGTTAGAAAAAAACTTAGCTGTGACGAAACCCCTAACAAGAAATCTAATTTTTGAAAACAAGACTTAAGTTAATTGAAAACAAACAAACTAACAACTGATGGTAACAAACACAAGTCACATATTAGTTTTACTAGCAATAAAAAATGATTCTAATCAATTTTTTTTATACTCTCTTCCTATGATTTGAGAAAGTGCTAGAGTTGCATTAATGAAGGTTAAACTTTATCGAAAGTTTTATAAGTTGTGAGAAAGTTTTATAAATTATAAAATATTTAATTTTTATCATATTCCTTAAAGTTGTATGATTTGCAATGTACAATTGATTGAAAATACCTATATAAGTGTCATGTGGATTTCGTTTACATGAGATTTTGACAAAATTTCTAGAACACTCATAAAATATTAGACACGTGCATAATTTAGGTGTGCAACATAATAGTGACAAAAGGACTTGTGGGTACATTGTGATTGATAAATCGTTATCACACAATAAATATCTTTAGTTCATATAGTTTGGTATATCAACTATATTGCATGTTAAGTATTAGTTTGATTTGAATAGCTTGCTAGTCAAAATTCGATATGATACATCTCATGTAAACTCAGAAAATTATATCTCTTTTATTTTCAAAATCTAAATTTTGTCTTTATAATATGTGGGGGATTGTCGCATATTAAATACTACAAAAACTCAAAAATCTTACATCATATAAAACTTGTAAAGATAAAAACAAAAGAATGAGGTTGAATTGTGTTTTAAAACATTTTTAACAACTTTTCTTTTCCATTTAAAAATGAGTCTAATAGATTTCATACGCAGATTTTCACAATCGAAGAAAGATATATATATATTTCATTAAATATATAACTTCATAAAATAACCCTAGTTAGTAAATAAAATTATCAAGTAATAGAAGACATAGAAAAATTTATATTGGTTCATCTTAATAAGACTATGTCCATTTTCTTAACAATAGTTAAGATTTCACTATTTTAGAGTGAATACAAGTATTATTTGACCCCAACCACTTCTGATTAACCCAAGTATTCATTGATCATAATCTCTTTAGGCTAATATAACCTAAGTTTGTTTGAATTCAGCCTTTTCAGGTTAACAGCTCCAAATATTCCTTGGTTTCAGCTTTTTCAGGCTAACAATGACAAGTATTATTCAGTTCCAGCCTGTGCAGGCTAAACTACAACTAAGGGTGTGGATTTACAAATGGTTGTCTAACTTGTGAGAAATTAATATCTACACAAAGAGGGATATGCAATAAAGTATAAAAGAGAAAATATGTGTACAAGAACATAGAGTTGTACAGAGAAATTTTTCAGAGTGTTCTCTTTTATAAATCTTTTTTCTTCAGCCTTTATATATAGACGAAGAGTTTGAAGTAGCCGTTAGACTTAACAACTTGAAAATTATGTTTAATGTTCCATTGGATTTAATGTTTTTTTTGAATTGTCAACTTCAAAGTTGCAAAATATCTTCAAAATATGAGGATCTGGTACAAAAATGTTATATTTCTTTCTATGGTGAATCTTCGTGTCAGGAAACATCTTATTTGACTCAAATTTAGCATGTATTTTCATAACTGGAACATGAGTTTTCTTAATAAAACTCTGCATAGAACAAATTTATAATACTTAGAGTTTGTATACGTAAAAATCATAGATAAAATTAATATTTATCTTATTATTTTTTAACTTTTTCTCTTATCTCATTAACGAACATTTAAGATACATGATTTATTTTTGAATATTTATTCATCTAATTGCTTCAACTAATTTCAATAGTCTTATATTTATCTTAACAATTTATAATCTTTAAAACGAATAAATATAATTTACCTTTTAAACAAACTGGACTTCACAAAACTTCTTTGTCTCATGTTTTTGTATCAACTTTTGTTTCTATTGATTTCAAAAAGAGACCTAACATGTGTGGGCCTTACACATGCATGAGCTTGGCCCTGGTAGGCCAATTACAATTAAAATCTTCTTATCCCCTCCCTCGCAAGTGACCTTTTTGATAAATGATTTTTTCACAATATTTTTGAATTATTTTTAGGCCTACCTGAGCAATTGAGAATTCAATTACCCAGATTATGGAAATTAAAGCCATTGCCTTTTCATTGTAATTGACTTCATTTTAATACACGTTTTATGGCGTTCTAATTTTGAATCAAATTTCATTTTATGACTCCAACGACAATGTTTATATATAAAGCTCCTTCTCATTTGTTTTCAACATCGGAAGAACTCCTCATTCTCTGTTTTCTTTCCTAGGTTGAGTTCTTGTCAGTCTTTAACTTCTTCTAAGAGAAGATGTTATAGGATACCCATGAGCATGAATTCCATTACTATCCCAAATTGATTAAATATCACCATGATATGGAATTATTCAAGTTTCCTTCATTACTTGTCATTGATGCTTCACACTTAAATTTTGTTTTCAATATTAAAATATCTCCATTTTAGTTGAATTTAATCACACATAAAAATGTGTCACAAATAAGATTACTCCCTGATAGGAAAAAAAATATATATTACCACCTCTTCTTTAAAGTTTTAAATTATGGTTGTAACTTTATTATGTTGTTTGAGATTATGATAAATTGCGAAAAAACATTAGTTAATACAGCCATAGTTATGATCGCATTATGATCAATATAACCAAAAAATTTCTATTATTTAGGTTGAAATTGTAGAAAGATCTTACATTCCCTTCCTTATCCTTGTATAGTTTCAATAAGGAGAAAGTTCATGAAAGATCTTATTACATAAAAGGTAGTCAAGAGTTTCAATATATGCTTATATTTTTTTAATTTTTTTTTATCATTTTTAAGTTAAATAACTTTTTTTTATCATTTTTAAGTTAAATAACTTTTTTTTTATCATTTTTAAGTTAAATAACTTTTTTTTTATCATTTTTAAGTTAAATAACTTTTTTTTATATAAGCATTGACTGAAAATAAATAAGTATTGACTGAAAATGATAAATATTTTAAGGTAAATACTGATCGGTTGAAAGTTTATTTATTAAAATACATAATGTTATGTTATATAATATTTTCTTTACGTTAACTTTTAATCTGCATATTAATGTTTTTTTTATATTTTTAATATCCTTGAAAAGGGGTGATAATCTTAAACATAATAATGGTGCATAACAAAATTGATTGAATATTTGACTGAAAAGAAGAAAAGCAATGGTGGAGGGAGATGATGTGATTAGGCACTTGAAAAGAGGATAGAATCAATCAAGAATGATAAAAACAAAGAAACTGAAACTGATCACAACCTTTTTGGGTATAATAAATAAAGAAATGAATCCACCAATAGCAACCTCTCATGAAATTCCTCACTCCACACTCTCACACACTTGACTCAGTTTCACACTGTATCAACATTGACTTTATCTTAACACAAACATCAAACCCATAACTTTGTTCTCATCACTCAATCAATCAATAATGTCAAAATAAATTTAGGCCATTCACATTCCCACTTTTGTTCTCTTTGAAATCACACACAATGCCAAGTTTCCTAACTTCTTCATTTTCTTTTCTTCTTTATCCTCCTTTTCCACCTTTAACCCTTTTTTTGCACTTTTCTCTTCAAATCATACTTTTCTTTTTAGCATTTTTATTAATTATAAAAATTTATTATACAATAATTTTAATATACACTTAACTAATAATCTCACATATAACTCACTCATAAAATCAATCGACTCACTCATAAAATATATAATTATACATTCATATATCTATTTTTCTTTCTTTAAATCTTATAATTAATTCATTAATAAAATATAATATATTCATTTATATTTATATATTATTTCTCTTTCACTTCATATTTCATAATTATATATTTTACTTATCTATTAAATATTTTTTCTTATGTAAATCAATTTTTAGATACAGACTTAGTAAATGAAACTAAATAAGTCTTATGAAAATGAATAAATTATAACAATTTAATTATTAAATGATAAAACATAACAAAATAATCTTTTAAAAAATGTTTATTATAATATTTTAATTCCTAATTTATTCACATTCTTATTTTAAGGATTAAACAATAAAGATACAATTCAAAGATAAATATAATTCAGAAATTATAACACAAAAAAATATATATAACAAATATAAAAATTAAATATATAACTAAAAAACAAAGTTAATTTCTACAAAACCTAAATGTATTATTATACTACTTCCGGTTTTGTATTCATTTTCCGAATATAAACCAAAACAAGAAAAAAAAAAAAAAAAACTATGAACAAACGCGGCGCATTACGTTCTCAAATCTCGAATTCTGAAACCGTTGTCACGTGTTCGTCACGTGATCTCTGGAGCGTGATTTCTTTCTCCAACGGCGCAACGGCGGCGAAGCGCGCTGAGAATCCGGCGTAACCGTCGTCTACGGCGGCGTTTCCTTCGTCGAAGTTGAGCGCGTAACTCGACGGATCGTAGCGGAATGAGCAGTGTTTGAGTGAAGACAGACCGTTACTTTTTTTATTGAAGCGTCGAATGAACGTCTTCCACTTCGGACCGGCGACGATCTCGGACCACTCGCGCGCCGCCTTCCAACGCCGGAACCACCACCGCTGCTTGTTCGCCGGCGATTGAAGACTCTGCCACCACGACGACGAGGTGGTTTCTTCGGAGGAGAAACACGGCATGCAGAGGAACATGCAGTGTTGTTTGGCGAAGACGATCTGAGATTCGTCGTCGCCGTAGTCGGAGAGCGGTGACGGTGAGACCGTCATCGTCGATGGAAATTAGGTTTTCGCAATGTTTCGTTCTCTCTCTCTCTCTCTCTGTGTTTGGGAGAGAATGAATAAATAGGTGTGGCGTTTTTTTGTTTCTTCTTCTGAGAGTTAGAGAGTGACATAGAAATCACGCAGATTCGGGTTTTATGAGTAACGGGTGCAGAGTAACTTGCACCGGGAAATGCCGGTTCCTTACATTACTAGTTCAGAGTTGAGAGTGTAGTGAACAAAAAAAGTGATTTTAATTGCGTTAGATTTTACTCAATTTTAATGTTTTAATATTTCGGTGAATCATCTACCAAAATTTCAATTATTATAAAGTTATATATCTATAATTTTTATAGGCTATAATTTTTTTTTTATATTATCAGTATCAATTAATTTTGAAATGTTATATATTTAAAATATTTTATCTTAAAGTTAAACATTTAATTATGTAAAAGTATTATATTATCTGTATGCGGTAATTATTTTTAATCTTAAAAGTTATTATTATAACTAAAGAGAGTGAATTGAAATGATGTTAGATTCTTCTTTATAACATTAAAATATTAAAACAAATTTAATGGGAGTTTGATTTCCAAGTTTCCCAATAACATAAGATGGTCAAATCTCCCTAAAATACGTGTGAGAATATTGTTAGATAATTAATTAATATATAAGAGAAGGATGAAATTTGTAGTTTGATGATAATTTAAAATATAGAGTCTAATGGTACAATTTATCGAAATATTAAAATTAGATGACGAAAAATTATAATTAAGTCTAAATAATACTATAGTATCTTCGTGTGATATCAATTAATTTTGAAATGTTATATCTTTAAAATATTTTATCTAAAAATTACAGATTTAATTGTGTAGAAAATATTATATTATCCGTATGCGTTAATTAAACATTTTTATCTAAAAATTTATTATTATTATTATTATTATTATTAATTTTTATTTTTTTTATCATTTGTTTTAATCTCTATTTTTTTATCGTAAAATATAAGGATTGAATAAATTAATTTTTAGAGGATAAAAATTAATAAATTTTTTTCTAAAATATATATTATCATTTTACTCTCTAAATTTAATCATTTATTTTCATTTATTCTTAAATTTTATCATATTCTCACTTTAGTTTCTTACGTTAAGGATTAAAAGGATAATAAATAATATAATTTAAAGGATCAAAATAATTGTAAACATCTTCCAGGAACTAAAATAATAAACACATTACATTTTATTATTTTTACTTTTTAAAATTAAAAATAAAAACTATGGTTTACTTTTCATTTTTACAGTCTTAGTTTTGTATAATATTAATTGATATTTCTTATAAAAATAAGTCGTATAAAACGAAGAAGTACTTAAAGTGATAAAATAAGCATACATTTCCCATTGATTAAGTTTATGAAATTGAAATGTTTAATTCATATTATTGGATGCTGACTTGAGCTTCATATAATTTCTTACTAACGAATTAAATTTCTCTTTCAAAGTCAACCTCAACGGCAAGTCTTTCCTTTTAAGGAATAAATAAAAAACAAACTTTGAACTAATATAATTTTTTAAGGATTCCATTAAAATATAATACACAGTTAATAAAATGCTTAAATAATAATCGATTTGTAAGGTGAAAATTAATCCTCACTTATATACATACAATAGATTATATCTCTAAGTTATATGAAATTTCCAACCATATAATTATACAGTTACTAATTAATGTCAATATAAATGGGAAACAAATAATTTTCTGTTTGGAATAACTATTTCTATCTTAATTTTACTTTGAAAGAAGTTACCATTTTTTGTATTTGTTGGACCTACGTTTGAAATGGAATGATATTTCTATACTTTTACGTATCAAACAAAAGAATGATACAGAAATGAACAAAATAAAAGCACCAAGAATATACATACCCTATGACGAATATTGTTTTAACTTTACATGAAAATTTAAAGTTATTACAATACAATACGACTATGGAGGAAGATAGCTAGAAAGAATGAAAATTTCACTAATTAAGTAATATAATGTACAAAATAAACTTGGATGCTAAGATATTCTCTTCTTTAAATTTTCTTTCTTTTTAGTTTCTAACGAAATATATTTTTGTACTAACATGATGATCAATATTGCTTTCATACATAGATATTGATGTTGTCATTTTAGATCTTGGAACTCAAGCAATAATAAATAGTATATGTACAAAAAGCACTTCTTAAGAAATTATTTTTCATCTAATTACAGACTGTCATCTACAATAAATTTATTTATTAATTTTAAACTAATTTCCTTGAAAATCATATAAAAGAATGCTTTTCTGGTATAGTATAAATTTTTTACATTAATTTAGATGTTTATTAAACTCATATAATATATATTTACGTAAAAGTATATTTAATAAAAATAATATTTTTTGATTAATTATTCTCATTATGATTAATCAAGTTATAATTAGGTTTTCAAATATTAATTGGGTTTTCAAATATTAGGTAGTTGGAGGATCAAGAGATAAAAGTTTTATAATGAAAAAAAAGTTAATAAATTATTAAAAATATACATAAGCTAAGAATAGAAATAAAATGTCACACATAAAATAAAAGGAAAGTAAGTCAATTATGATAAAAGTATTGTGTGGCACAAAAATATCTTTTATTTTTGTTATTTAGTTATATTTGTAATTTGTTTCATCATATAAAAAATTAAGAAAGCAAAATAAATTATTTAAATAAAAAAATATCTTTACTTTAAATTGCCCAAACCAATTAAACCGATTTTATTGATTTATTACTGGTTCAAAGTTCAATAATTAATTTTAAACTAATTTCCTTAAAAATCATATAAAAAATGCTTTTCAGTAGATTGGTATAGTATAAAATTTCACATTAACGTAGATGTTTATTAAACTTATATAATATATATATATACGTAAAAATATATTTAATAAAAAATAATATATTTTGATTAATTATTCTTATTATGATTAATCAATTTATTATGGTCACCGACCATACTTTGAAATATTAATTGGGTTTACAAAATGGTTTAAGCACAGCTGTTTTAGGTGGGCAAGCACAGCTGCATTAATCATAAGCAGTGTTTTAAGAAATTGAATTTTTTTTTTTTTTGAAAAGTATAAAATTATGTTGTTCAATATCTTTTTTACATTTACGTATAATTTATATTTTAATTTTTTAATTAATATAGATTAAAATAGTTTGTGAATCATCTAATTTGAAGAAAAATATTTAATAAATAACTGGAATAAGTCTATAATTATAATTAGAGAAACGGTTGACAAGTTGACTCGTGTATATGTACATGCATTGCAACTGAATGCGGATTAAAGTGGTTAGAAAATTGACTCTTGCTCACCCTTGCATGATTTTGATTTGTGATTGTTAGAATAATGAGAAGATAGAGTAAGAGCACAAGTTTCTTTATATATTTCAGCAAAATCTATGGTTTGTGCCACTTTGATATATGCAATGAAATCATTACAAACATTGTTCAATAACCATTGGAGTAACCAACATAATTCAACCTGGGGCGAATATTGTGGTGACTGAACTTTGGATCTCCATAATCCACAGCCTTTATCACCATAGTTTCACGTCTTCCATCATGCTCTTGGACTGCACCAAACACAATCTCATTTGTCTCACAGTTCTGCTCATAATAACTTTGAGGGTTGGAAGAGTAACGTGTGTGAATTTGGTGCTGATGATGTTGGAGTTTCACCTGTTGGTGCTGTTGTTTAGGAATCTGTTGTTGTTGTTGTTGTTGATGATGATGATGGTGTTGTTGTTGATGAAGTTGTTGTTGTACATGTTCTTCATAATCATCACTACCCTCCCACCTGTTTAAGTAAGTGCGATTTGGCTTGAAGTGTTGTGGTTTTTCAAGCTCTTTGGTCATGATAGGATATGTTTCTATTGGTGTTGGTGTTCTAGTTTCTATAGAAGGAGGTTCATCTTCATCTGGAATGACAAAGCTCTCTTGCATTGGCCATGATGAATTATGGTGTCTGTTAGCATACTGATATTGTTGCTGTTGATACTGATGGTATTGAAGTGGTGGTGGCTTTCTTTTGGATCCTGAGAAAATGCCCCCCAAAATTTCAGTCATGCATGAGCCAGAGTTTAGGAATAGCCTTCCAAGAGAAACAAAGAAGCCCTCATCTTGTTTCTCAAATTCATCTTCATTTGGAATGAAAGGAGGCCTCATTGACTTAGTTGTAGGAGGATTAGGCCTTTGCATTTGTTGTGCTGCATATGGTACTCCTTTCTTCCTTGAAGGAGCTCTTGGATCCTGGAAATGAAGTAAGATTATGGTATTTCCGAGTTTATAACATGAGTTTGTCAATCATCAAAATTCATGCTAAGTGTGACTTTTAAGACGTTTCACTTTAATCTCATACAAATTTATCAGTAGACTAAGTTGGTTATTTTGTCATTTGTCTGTCCTAACTATTGGAATCCAATATTGGACCACTTGTTGAAAAAGTCTCCATATTCGAGAAGTCTAGACCTCAGTACATGGGAGAAGTGTGTTAGAAATCTAATATTGAAGAAAATCTCGAGGATCTAAAGTTACACATCACCTAAAAATAAACTCTGATATTAAACTAGTTTTGTAGGATTAAGTTAGACCCAACCCACAATTTCAACTAGGTAATTTTGATTAAGGTGACAAATGCTTAATGATGTGACATTTATCACGATTTATCAAGTGTCACTACTTAGTATAGTAAACTAATGGAATGACTAACTTGGTCTAACAAAATTATTTTAAGAGATTAAAGTAAAACTTTTTAATTGAAAACTAAAAGTAGGACGAAAAATGTATTTTAACCTATTTGTTCTTGTACTAAATAGCATGTTTAATAAACATATGTTATGTTCTGTGATTAAGAATACAGAAAACACATTTAGGATACAAATGGTTGCTTAGGACTTAACTTAGATTAAGGCAGAAATTTATACCTCAAAACCAAATGATGTTTTGAAATTTGTAGATTTTCAAACTTGTCAGAATGGATAAGGACAACACGCTAAAGAAGAAAATGATTAGCCTCTGTTACTTACATCCTGTGAAGAAAACATAGCCCTCACCCTCCAGTGTAGCAATGCCAACATATAGCCAAAGAATCCAGCAGCAACAAGCACCGCTATTCCTATAATGTTTATGCATAACTTTTGGAGATCAACATGCTCTAAAATAATAGTCAAATAAAAGTACAGTAGATTAGAATATAGGTGGATTATACCTAAGTTGAAACTACTATCATCTTCATCATAAGTAGTGCAGTCATCTTGGTGGAGTTGGATCTCTCGAATTGCATGGTTTCCTCTATCTACCACCAAAAGAGAGCAACTACTACCAACATAAACTAGATCAAAATCATTTGAAAACTTAGCATCCTCACTTGGACCATCAACATGGCCTCCTGCATGGCCCCATTTTCCACCTGCAATGGTTGTAACCCCTGTACAAAAGACATGCATAGAGTAAAATAATTTTGTAATATATCACATGATGTGAGATCATGTGTTCTCTGCTCATTTCTATGTGACACATAATCATATTTTTCAAATTATCAAAAACTTAACAATATGTCACACTGAAATTAGTAGTGACCACATAATCCTGGATCATGCCACAATTCCCAGTGTTGAGGATATTATAACTATGTAGAGGAAAAAAAACAGATGGTATTGTATTTTTAGAATTTCAGCATATTGTTTCACTTATTTCATTCCTACTTCCTAAACAGGTTGAGAGTACTCCAAGGAGTTGCATGTATATACCTTCATCACTGATTTTTCTGATGGCCATATTCAATGTGTCTGCTATGTAAATATTCCCTCTGTCATCCACTGTAAGCCCTTTAGGGTGGTTCATTCTAGCTTCTCTAAGCCTCCCATCTATGTGTCCAATATACCCTTCAGCTGATCCAGCAAGCAATTTGGGCCTGCTATCTGTGGTTCATCCATTCATCACAACAAAATCAAACAAAATAGCATAGCGTAATGGAGAGCACCCAAAAAAGAGAATATATCAAATCCATGAGCATTTTCTTGTCTAAATTAAGTATTATATATATCATCAACAAAGGATAAGGTAGTACAGAATTTCTCTTGGATTCATTATTTCAATCAATTGGACTTCAATATTTTACAAGCTAGAGTTAGACTTTTAGTTCTTTTAAAGAAGTTTAAGTTACTTGTTAAATATTCATGAGGCTATAGTTTGCAATGTTTGATGTAGTCCTATTCACTGTCACACACTCTAAAGATTCAGTACTCAGTTGGACTCTGAGAAATTCTAACAAATCATGTCATTCAGAAACCAATATTCAATGTGTGTATTTTTGAAGTAACATATGGTGTAGTTGTTTTCAAGAGCAATAAAATATATAATGATTGTGACATTTACATATAATGATGCAATAAGTACCAACATAAAAGATAAAGGACTCTAGTGGGGTAAAGAAGCCAAACTGGTGTTCTATGTTTTAAGATTTGTATATTTTTTATTCTCTAGGTCCTCCTTATACTTTTTACTTGAAAGAAAAAGATTGCAAAATATCATGCTGGCATATTATACTTTATCTTTTGTGGTGACAAAATGTATCTTGTACCTTAAAAAGTGGAGGCTTGCACTTAACAAAAGTTCATTACGAATCTTTAGAACAGCTTGGTACAATCAAAAGGTGTTCCGGGAATGAAGCAGTCTATATACAAACTTTAACATCACACATTCTTAAAGCGTAAATTTTGAATTTAGTATTTTGGCTCAGTGAAGCAAATAAAAGCTACAATACCACAGCACTAGAATCATCTACAGACACTGAGACACCAGATTGTTAACCAAGAAAACAAACGAAAAAAAATTCAATTTTTTTCACTGTTTTTACACTGCAACCAATAAAAAAATGATGATAGGTATGAGTTTTATGATGATTATTGTTAAAATTAACAAATTTATCATGCGTATCAGTTTGTGATCGAATGATATCATAAAAATTCTTTGCACTGTTAGTGTATATACTATTTACTCAAAGAAAAAGGGGGTTTTAAATAAAAGATATAATCAAGTTAAGACAATGTTAGGAAAAGAAGCTTACATCGGGACATTGAGCCAGAGATCTTGTAGATGTTACTATTCTCAGAATCCAGTACAAGAAATTCACCATTTGGAGATATTTTAACTGAGTGTGGTTCAATTCCAAGTTTGCTTCCATCAAATATTGTTTCCACATTGTAGCCACTTTCAAATTTAACCATGGACCTACTTTGTTGCACTGAAAATAATTCCCCATTATGAAACACCAACATGTTAGCACTTTAAAAAGACCACTCTACCAAGGTTTTAAATAACAACTTTACTTCGTAACTAACTGTAATATACAGCGAACCAACTAACTCACTCATAGAACATATACATTCATGTGATGTACGTATTTCTCTCTCTTCACATTTATTACTGGTTGTCTGCATATTGAAGTTGTCTAAAGTAACTTGAAATAGTAGAATGAGAACTCAGTGCTAGATCTCTACCTCTACTTGGTTTGGTTGTGGACTTTACACTTAGTGACCATAGCCATTTAAGAAGAGCAGAAACCACATTGGAAACAACTCCAGTAACAACTTCTGCATGTCACATAAAATTTAACTCGTGAACAAGAAAAAAACTCTTATGGGGAAATAAAAAAATTAACTCATGAAGGTCATTGTCTAGACTTTAAAAACTTGTTGTGCTACTCACTTGCAGGTGGTGGTGTGGCTGAAGTTGGAGAGAAGAGACAAAGCACAAGTACTAAAGCAAAAAGCAGCACAAAACAACTCCTACTCATTGTTCCTATTTGCCTCATTCAAGAGCATACAAATGTGAAATGTTCATACATGACACATAGTGGATGATGATGATGTCTAATATAAGCTATATTCTATTGTTCTATTATTCTGCACATGAAATGAAATGAGTTGCTACCCTTTTCAGAAAAAGTGAGGATTAAGGAGATAGAGAAACAAACAAGACTACAAGTGGTGACAGAGACATGGCAAAGAGGCAGAGGAGACAGAATTTAGAACTGACAGTGAGATGGAATCGTCGTGTCCTTATAAATCTATCCGACAAGGTGGTTCCACAAAAGCTTCAGTTTATATAAGTTTCTCATTTTACTTTGGCTCCACACCTAAGGGTAAGTCAGAAATATGTGACATATCACAAGTACTTGTAAAAGTCTATGAAACTATCACGTGTCAAAGTATTATTAAGAACAATTTTACTAGCAACTGCAATAGGCAGTCAACTAATCAACCCATTCACAGAATATCTGTATATTTCTCTCTTTTCACACTTTATATGTATGCGTATTTCTCTCTCTTAATATTTTATAACTGGTTGCCTGATTGTTTGCGTATTGCAGTTGTCTACCAAATATTTTTCTATTAAGAAGGTTAAAGTTCTTAGACAGGGATTATATTAGTCATATTTTCTTAATAATTTCATCCTATTCAATTAAATGATAATGTAAAATTTCTTGATTAAGATTGAATAAATAAATTAGGTAGGTATTTTCACTTTCATTTATAAAAGGGTATATAAATAGTATCAAATATTTTTTTTTATATAGGGAAAAGAATGTGTTTTAAGAGACAAATATTTTTCAATTATTCCATTTCATATGAGTAGTATTTATAGAAGATTTGATGCAACGTGACCATGGTTCAGACATCAATGTCTAGGAATGGTCCCTCAAGGTGATTTCAAACCATGCACTCATCACATATACAAAATTGTTATTTGTCTTACATCAATGTACACACAATCACACATCACAAATTCCTTAATTTATTTCATTTGACATCATGTCTATTTACTTGCATTCCAACTAAGCTATATTATTCTAATTAGATGATAAGTGTAAGTTAACAAACAAAATTAAAGCAACTAGTTATGATCCAATACTAGTGAACATTTGGTGGCCCAATGACTCATGAAAGAGTGTTCCATCATCAAATTAATTGCAAACCTCAAAGGAATATATGGCTTCCTTTTTAAGAAAATAAAAAATTCCATCTTCTCTTTTTTCTTGCATGTCACTCTACTAATTTGTGGTTAGATTTCCTTCTCAATATTAAAAACATGTTGATGCTTTTGATTGAGTACTTTCATTTTAGGAATTTTCTTTTACAAGCTCTTTGAATCTGATTTTCATTCTTTTTATGGTTTTGTCTTTGATGGTCAAAATAAAAACCCGCCTTCTTTTTTTGGTGAAGAATTGTCTGTGTTACGTTACTTTTGTAACTATTACAAATCATGGTAGTGAAGCCTTTGCATGCACATAGTTACTTTAAGATTAAACTATTCATTTACTTGTTATACTAACACTATATATATATTTATGTTTTGGTCTCTATGTTTAATAATATAGATATTATTTCTTATGTATATTTCTAATGTTGTTTTGATCGTTGTGATTAAATGATCGTTTTAACTTTATTAATGTTGGGATTAATTTGACAAGTTTTATTATTTTCTGCTTGTATTCATATTTCAAGTTCACATCTGACAGATTCGTTGATAGATGTTAGTCTCAAGACTTTCTTTGTATAAGTGTGATATGAGTGAAAGACATGCTTGATAGGCACTTTAGGGGTGAATATATAATAGCTTTTATAAAATCTATGCAATATTTAACCGCACATATTTTCTTTCAATGTTTTAAACTTTTTCAAAAATATTTAATCATCGATCTTTCTAATACTAATCGGATGGGCTATATTTAAATCTATATTTGATAAAAAAAATAATATCTAATATATTCACTGATATATTATTATTTTTATCAATTTTTCTACATTTAATACATTACATTACAACATTTAATACATTACATTACAACATTATTAATGGTCAACTAGTATGATTTAGTGCATTTATAAGTTTGGGCTCAATTAGAACTTAAGTGTTTATTTTTGTTCTAATTAATTGAAAATTTTAGTTTTGACAATCACTAAAATGAACATAACTCTCACCACAGAACTTTATTTGAGCCCCATGTCAAATTAAAGAGGACTCAAAGAGCTACAAAAGCTATGAAGACATGAAGAGTTTATTCGAACTGCATCTTAGGTGAAATTAGGCTTGAAAATGACGCACAAAACCTGTTGCAGGATTCTAGTGTGAAGAATTAGTGTAGGCCTTTTTAAATCAAAGTAAGCAGTTGGGTTTCGAATTGGGGTGTTCAGCTCATTAAAAGTCATGTGCCTTGCACATGCTTGATCCCTATATAATACCTCAAACTCAAAATCTGAACTACTTACTTTACTTTGCTTTTTAATTGAGTTTTTCTGGCATTTGGGTTTCCTTATTCTATTGCTCTGCTAGGGTTTCACTTGCCCTCTTTTATTGTCTTTCAATTCTTATGTTTTGTTTTAATTGCTTTTCAATTTAATTTGTTTCTGTTGCAATTACATATTTTAATTTCGTGGTTAATTCTAGTTTTCTACAATTTCTATTCAAGCATACTTAATTTTTTAGCAATTGTTCTTGTTCTGTTTAACAATTTGATTTCATTTTTTATCCTTCTTTTTGCGATTCTGATTACTGTTATGGGATTCAAGTTCGTTTTAGGTTTAATTTCAATTATGCGCAACTAATTTCATCAACCAATTCGATCTCAATAACATCCCTAGATTCCTTAGGTTCTCCGTTCATAAATTGAATGAGTACTCGTTTTGAATTCTGTAATTTCGATTTCATTACGTTGATTGATGTTTTGAATTGAGACTATTGATTTCTGGAATTGTTGATTAACAACGAATGCAGTGAACTAATTTTAGGATTCGAAACCGAGTTGTGTGCTCTCATACGATTACGTGAATTTAAAGGTCGTTCGATGAAAATTCTCTCTAAGATCTTGGAGCCTACTTTACTTTAGTGTAGGAATGCAGAGATCTCGGTTCCAATGCACTGCATAAGAACCCATGAGAGAAATTAGGATGTGACAGAGATCGAATTGGTGTGTTTTTAATCCTTATTTAATTGCTGTTAGTGCTTAATTGTTTGTTTACTGTTTACTTTTTTTAAATTTCCCTTTGCATAAAAACTCCCAAAAAATTTGTTTAATTTTCGGCTACAGAGATGTGACAAAGTGACCCGTAGAGAAACGGTACGAGTTCACTATTACTGCAAAGTAAAATAAAGTAGTAGCTAGACTTTGATATTATTTGACGCACGTTCGGCGCGTGTTATTCACCTAATTATTTTAAAATTATAAAAAGAACTTACTTAAAAATCACGTGTGTATTAATTTTGTATATGAAAAAATAAAATTAAATATTTTTTAAATATTAGGATCAAATCAAAAATATTTAAAATATAAAGATTGAATTGAATTTAAAAATAATATTTATAATTGAGTCAAATAATTTAATATTGTTTTAAATGTTTTCTTATTCATTATTAATTGTTTCTTTCGTACATGCAGTGTTTCGGTGTAATCCTTTGTCTCACAAAGTGCTGAAAGTGGAAAAAGATGCATACAATACATGCTTTCCTACATTCAGATCAACATTCTATTTCACGAGGTGGTTTTTTATTAAGTGTAAGTAATAAAATATGAAATAAAGTAAAATTCCACTAATTATATAATTAATAGTTATGTAATTGACATATCATTTTAATGAAATTCTCGCATATAGATGGGAATATTAAAAATATTGATGAATTAACGTATGTTCAGGAATTTAGGAGTAACTTGGGTTTATGTTGTTATTAAATGGTAAATAGAGAGTGAAATAAATGCAAAATAAGTTTTGTAACAAAAAATAAATCATAGATGGAAAGAAAGTTGACGGAGGAGCAGGTGTTGTCGGGTGACTGGAAGTAGATATCATTTGTCTATAAATTATCACGAAATAATGAAGTTGTACTCAACAACAATGTCATTTAAGAATCCGCACCTGACCGGCACCCACACATTTCAGAATTAATTCATCTCACAATCAAATATAACTCATTTTCAAGTTTTGAATGTGAGCGATCTTTCCCCAGTCTTGACCTTCTGGTTTCTGACAACGCTGTTGTAGCAATGGACAATGACTAATTTGAAGAGTTGAAATGGATTTGGGGAGGCCCTCCATTGGCAAGCATTCCAGCTTCGGGCAGAAACAAAGACTCAATTCCTTGAGGGAGGAGAGTTGACATAGACCCTTGTAGTCCACTTTTTTAAGATTTTGACAATTCCATATTTCCAGACGAGTAAGAGAGTGTGGCAGAAAACCTTCCTCTGGAAAACACTCCATTTCATCCACTTCATGAATACACAATGTTTCAAGACATGTGTTGACTCCCAAGCTCCCTTTCAGTGAGGTGATGAGTTTGTAACTTGAGAGTTGCATGCTTTTTAGATTTGATGGCAAACCTCCTTCTGGGAACATTTCCACTTTTGGACAACCCTTCATCCATAAATAAGTGAGAGATGGAAGGAGGATGTGCATGTGTTTAGGCATTGATTCAAACTGATGACATTCACTAATAAATAGTCCCTCAAGATTAGTATGTGTGCGCTCCTGTGAAATCATTCGTAAATTACAACATCTGTTAAAGGAAAGCGCACAGAGTCTTGGTAAAAAATCTAACGAAAAAGTCGTTAGAGAGTCACAGCTATAAATAAATAGTTTCTCTACATAAAGAAGTTGCTCTGACAGCCCTTTCAGCTTCGGACAATTCCATATACGAAGAGATTGCAGACGTGGAAAAGCATATGTACATTCCCATTCTTCCCATTCCTTCATATTTTCAAAGTCCAGTTCTTCCAAGGATGGAAATGGAGAAGAGCTACTCCCGTAAAATTCGGCACCAACACTCACTATCCCATCAAACCCTGAGATCCACAGCACCTTGAGAGATGGAAGAAGTCCAAGGCAAGGAAAGCATAAGCAATATTTACAATTCTTCAAGTGTATGGACACCACATTTAACAATGAATTATTCGTTAACCAACTCGGAAATTGTGTTCCACCATAGTTCGCAATCGACAAATACTTCAAGTGTTTTGAAGGTTGTAGATTGTCAAGTACTTCCTTTACTTTCCTTGGATCATCAAGCAGGATGTGCTCTCTATTCCATTCTAAGTCTAACTTCACAAGGCGTGTTTTGTTTATCAAATCAACTGCTAATGCATCTGAGGGGTCTTCAATATTCTGCAACTCCTTAATTGATAGCTCTCCATGAAGATTGTGTCCTCCTAGCTGCCGAATACTGAACTCACTGCTTTTGCCAGCACAGAACACATCCAATACTTGAAGATTCTTCAGTTTTTCAAAATGCATTGGCATTCTTCTCACTCTAGTATCTCTGAATTCAAGGCAACGCAAATTGGTGAGTTTATACAGCTTCATGGGCAGCTCTTCCAATCTCCCACAACCTACCAGCTTCAGTGTTTGCAAGTTATACAACAAACATGTTGAATCAGGTAGTTTTTCTATGTCCGTCTGTGAAAGGTCTAATGAATGGAGATGTTTAAGTTCACCTAAAGAGTCAGGCACCTCTCTAAGGTAAGAACAACAAGACAAAGATAAGACATGTAGGAACTTAAATTTGGAGAACAAATCATGTATCGCAGTCCTGCATTGCCCATTATCATTTTCCAAATACCTCCTGCAAGTTGTTGGAAAAAATGTACGCAACCTTTTAGCATCAGGTAAACTCTCAGACACATCAAAATATTCCTTGTAATTGCTTGCAATTGAAAAATGACGGGTTGTTTTTGGTACACTTTTTGCTTTACCAACTCCCGACCTGAAGCACATGTCCCCACAAACATAATTTGCCAAATCATTTAGAAGGTCATGCATCACAAAACATGTTTCGTCTTCACTTGACTGTTGAAAGAAAGACTTAGATAATAAATCATTAAAATACTGTTCTCCAACTTCTTCTGGACTGTCGCTCTGTTGAGGACCTGGTAAAATATTTTGGGCCATCCACAATTGAATTAAATGCTCCTTCTTAAACTCGTAATCTTTGGGAAATAAGGAACAGTAAGAAAAACACTTCTTGAGATGAGAAGGAAGGTGGTGATAGCTCAATAATAGAGCAGGAATGATTTGACTATCTTCCATAGGTAAGTCCCATATCCCGCTTTTCAATACATTTTCCCATTCTGAAACAGATGACTTACTGCACAAAAGACTTCCAATTGATTTCAAGGCCAGAGGCAATCCTTTACACTTTTCAACTATTTTTGTAGCAATCCCCTTCAGTTCAGCATTCAACTGAAGATGACCACGTTGGAATGCATGTTTAGCAAAAACTTGCCAGCAATCATCTTCTTCTAATTGCTTTAGGCGAAGCACTTTACATGACCGCATGGTAGATGCAACTTTCTCACTGCGTGTTGTTACAAGAATTCTACTCCCCGGAGCCCCGAAATTGAGAGGAGTTTGGACAGCTTCCCAATCTTCTAGTCTTTCGTTCCAAACATCATCCAGAACTAGAAGAAATCTCTTGCCTGCCAATTTTTCTTTTAGTTTTCCATGAACCATTTCTAGTTCTCCACTATCATACTTTGATTTGGTGATTGTTTCGAGAATTGCTTTTGTCAGTCTCAAAACATCAAAATCATCAGAAACACAGACCCACGCTTTGATGCCAAAATCTGCCTCGTCCATCCTTGGGTCATTGTAGACATGTTGGGCCAGCGTGGTTTTACCCACCCCACCCATGCCCACCACTGAAAGTATAGATAGCTGGCTATGACTGTCAGTTTCAGATTTGATCCAGTTAAAGATCATTTCTTCGTCTTCATCTCTGCCATAAATAACACTTTCAACCACCAAAGATGTTGATGGTAATTTCTGTGACATTTTACTACTTGATCCAACACTAGGAAAAGTAGCCTTTTTCAGGCCAAGAGCACCCTTTTGGCTTGCTAGATATTCTAGTTTCTCAAGGACTTGTTTCATCTCTGACTCAATTTTCTTGTTAAATGGACTGAAAGTAGTGTTGAAGAACTTTGATACCTTGCCAGTTAAGGTCTGAGATTCTGACTCAGATTCCACTTTGCATTTGATGACTTCATACTCTATTTCACCCAGGAGATCCTCTGCGTCAAACACGACATCTCTAACAGCAACAAGCCATGCTTTCACACGTGGATCTCTGAACTGCTGTAGTTCTGCATCATCAGCCAGAGCATCGATTGACAGAAGCATGATGTTCAACTTTATAAGCAGCGTCTCATCAAGTTTTCTTGCATGAAAGAAGGCTAGAACTTGTGGAGAAGCCAACTTGTCAAATGCAACCTGAAGGAAAGCAGAAAGAAGAGCACCACCAACAAAAGCCCCTGCCATGTTTGGAATAGGAAAAGTGAGTAGATGAAAAAAGTGCAGCTTATGAGAATAAGTATGACTCAGTGCAACGGAGGGTTACTATAGTGATGAAATGAGTAATAAGCTATGTTGTGAATGGTGAATTTACTTTAAGGATAGTTGAACATGTTTTTGGTTTTCGTTGATGATCGGTGAATCAATACCTCTTGAGTCACATGCTATGGTTCCCTACATTCACATGCACTAATGAATCAAGACCGTGAGATTAAGATCTGATTCTTTAAACGTTAGATAAATTTTTTTGAAGTTTGTTTTACTGAGATAAAATATGATTCTCACATCTTCATAGAACAATTTTTAATAGTTAAATGTGTGAATTCCGAAATCAGATGAAGCGCACTCAGAATCCCCGATATATAATATAGAATCCGTCAACATTCCACGTCAAAAGACTATATTGGGTGAGAACCAATGAATTGAATATTAACAACTACACACAGTATTGTCCAACCATCCTTCTCACTTTGACAAGGAGACTCAACTTTCAATACGTACGAATGAAGTCCAACCTGACACTTTGACAGTTATATTCTCAGTAAAAAGTCTTAAATGGACCATTTATTAAAACAATTTACCATAACGATTATAATTAGAAAATTTACAGGTTTGGTGTTGTTTGGGTGAAGTAGCTAGCTTCAATTGTGATTCAACTAATAAAGAAATCGAATCCATTTGCAACTTTCCAGGGAGTGTCAAGTGTAGAAAAATTATTGGTCTTAGACTGAAGTCGCTTAAGGATCTGGGATTAAAGTGAGGAACTACTAGAGCAGTTGATTAACTTCAGTGAAAAAATTATATATAATATAACAATATATTTAATTTTTTGACTCTTTTGAAATAATACAGCTAATATTATTTTTTACATGTGACACTCTATTTACTCAAGAAATCATTGTCAATTAGACTGAAATTATTTCAACCACAATAAAAGTTTGATCAATCTAATCCAAAGTCAGACATCTAATCCACTATATTATATAATCTCTCTGCTTTTACTATACGTTTAATTTTTTACTGCTTCCCTGTGAAATCACAAATTAATCTGCAATTTCAAGTAAGGCCAATATTTTATTTTGACAAGTGACACTACTCCGTGAAGTTGCAAATGAATTTACGATTTCTTTATTAGTTGAATAGGAATTTCATTGACTGACCAAAAATTGACACTTTTTAGGTTACAATTTTAAGAAGGAAAAAAACACGTGGGTAAAAGGTTGTGAAAGTTAAAATGTTTTAAATAAAGATTTAGAATAAACAAATATCCTAGGAGATGGTGTTATTTACACAAAGGTCATGCATGTTAAAATACCTTGACAATAGTCATCAAAGTATATTTCACTAACTTCTGGTGGACTCTGACTCTGTTGAGAACATTGTGAAAAACCTCAGTTATCCACAACAAAAACAATTCTTCCTTGTCAAAATCAAAATCTTTGGGGAACAATGCACAAAAAACAAAGCATCTCTTGAGATAAGAAGGAAAGGGGCAATAGCTCAAAAATAGAGCAGGGATAATTTCTCTATTTCCTTTCTTAAGTCCCATAAGTTGCTTAATAATACACTTTCCCATTCAGTGTGTATAATGCTGATGAGGGTGATGATGTGAGATTTTATGTGGGCAAGGGTATAAATCAAGAACGTTACAACTTGTCACAAGGGATAACAGTAGTTGTTCTGAGACCCCATGTAGAACAGCAAGGGATCTAAACTATTACTCATTTGCTCTTCAAACCACACATGATGAGGAAACTCTGTGAAAAACAAAGTAAATAAAACTGAAAAAAAAATAATTATCCAAACATAGTCTACTTACTGAGTGTGAAAGTGTAAAGTATATTATTTACTAAAGCTAAGTTGTCTTTTCATCACGTTGTCATTATTGTTGACATTATTATGCCTACTAAGGTGAAGATTCCATAATATATGTTTGCTTTGACTTATAAATTTACCAGAGATTTCATGACAGGAATAGAAGATGTCTTGCAACCGCTTATAGACATGGCCAGGCTTATTAGCTGCATGCGTCTTCCTAATGCAAGAGTTTTTGTCTAACAAATTTATCTTTCAGCCTTATTTTGCTCGTCCAAAAGCATTTTACCCTGGTAAATAACTGCAATATACAGATACAATCAGACAATCAGTTATAAAATATGAAAAAAGAAATATGATCGTGTATAAAATATGAAAAAAGAAAAATATCGTATATATTATGTGACTGAATTAGTTGATTAGCTACATATTATAATTGTTAGTGAAATAAAATTGATTGATTAGCTTCTTAAAATTTTGAAAGGAAAAAAAGAGAAAGAAAAGATGAACAGCTAATGCAAGCGTTTTGTCCAACAATGAAAACGGATCAGAGTGTTTGCATCTTTACGGAATTTCTAGAGAGTCAATCAAGTGCTTACACATAAAATTTGAATTGCTTGATTTATACAATAAAGTGATATTGGCTTACGAAAAAGAACTTTCTAAACATAAAGTTAGACAAGCAACACGAGGTTCGAGAACACGACAAAATAAGATTACCCGGCATTATTTACATCATGTAAATTTTGAGGGTGAAATTATCTCAAAAAGGGTGAAATTGTAACACTTCAACTTTATCTTTTTAATTTATAGGTACGAATTTTACATAAATTTTTTTTTTTAAGAGAACTAAACTTTAAATTAAAATTTAATTAAATAAAATCATAATAATTTGTACAAGTTTTATTTGAAAGGGTAAAATACTTTTAATTATTCATTATAATTCTTGCTCTCCTGTCAAAAATAAAATAGCCATTTTAATTTGGTATTTTTTTGTTTGAATTTTAAAAATTTAATTTAGACCTTAATTTTATTTATATATTTATTTCTTTTATTATCGTACTCAAAAACTACCTTCGTGATTTCTTATGGTAAGTGGTCATTGTTTTGTTTCGTTATGTTAGGGTTCCTTCATTTTTCTTTGTTCGAATGCTATATAACACACACTTTAGAAGAAAAGAAAGCCAATCTGAAGCTGTTGAATGATTCATTGTTAATGGCGTCGTCTAAGTTGATGACGTCTTCTTAAGTTAAATTTTTTAAAAAGTAAATTATCTTCTCAAATTTATTATTATTATTATTATTATGCTACTATAGTATAAATTTCTTAAACTTATCAAATAAATTGTCCATATGAACAGATGAAGATATTACGAACACAAGTTTAAATTATCAAATGTAAATCAAATGTAAATGTAGCTTAAGGACATACTAATGAAAGGAAGAGACTTACCATGTAACATCCTGGATTTCCTTTACGAAAATAATTAATTTAAATTCTAGTATTTTATTTAATCATGAGAAAAAGTTTGAGTTTCTAGGATTCTAATTGTAAATTGATATAAATATATGGTCTTTTCTCTCTCTTCTCTTTTTTCTATAGGACATTACTATCATTATTATTGGCTCCGTCACTCTTCCTCATCAATAATACCCGACTGATGAACCACACTCAACCTTCTACATCATCCCGCTTAAATTTAGCGGCATATAGGATTTTTAGATTTGGGGTTTTATAACCCACATGTGTTCTTCTCAATTCATCTTCGTTCAAAGAGCGTTATTTTCCCTTTTCGACTAGTTGATTGAGATTGTTTAGGGTTTTTTTTGTTAGACTGAGTTATGTGATGATTTTGTGCATGAGTTGATTATTTAAGAGTGTAGTGTATGACAATTCTAACATTATATTGTATTAATTCTCTTCCATTTATTCTATTTGTATTTTGAAATTTGGCACAATTGTTAAAAATGAGAAATTCTATCGTAAGTAATTTATAATTAATTAAAATGAGTAAGCTTATGACATAATTAATTGAATTACTGTTAAAATATTAAAAACAGTAACTTATATCGTAATTAGATTAATATTGAAAAGGTTAGTGTATATTGTTTTTAATTTAATTACGATTAAAATAGCACCTTATATAGTAATTCATTTAAGTGATTATTATTAAAAAAATTAAATTATATAATATATTATTTTTAAAATATATAGTTGTATCATAATTAATTCAGTTACCATGATACATTTTTAACTTGTAGAGTAATTAAATTAATTAATATTTTTTGACTGAAAATTAATTAGTATTAAAAAAGATAAATTGCATCATAATTAAATTAATTATTCTTAAAAATAGTAATCTTTCAAATCACAGTCCAAAATAGAATATTTTTTTTTGTTTTGTATGTAGACCAAGATATAAAGAGAAACTACAATTCATCCTATGTAGGAAAATTTCAGTGGAAAATAATCAAATCCAATATCGCATTTAATGTTTTTAAAAGAAAACAATTTAAATATTACAACATAGTTAATTATTGAAAATATTTAGACAATATTGAAAAACATAAATAATTATTTATTAATTTTATTAGCAATTTAACAAATATTATTTTCAAACTATATGGCAAAAGCTTATTAATAACATCTTTTTTATATTTAGTAGGTTATTCTCTTTTCTATAACAGTGTTTATCTTAATTTTATTAGATTATTTTAATTTTTTAATTTTTTAAATTTATAAATTTATTTATTATATTTTTTATATTAATCATTATATTTTTATTTTCTCATTATCATTAAAATTTTAAGAATTAATTCAATTTTATATTTATTTTTATAACTATTTTAGTTTTTTATATTTAATTTAATATGATTTTTTAATTTATTAAAAAATTAAAATGAACAAATTTATTACATCTACTTGCTTTAATTAAATAAAATATGAACACAGACACGTACCACTATTACTTAAAAATAATATACAATAATATCTTGTCATTATTTTATCCCATAAAGATCAAGTTAATTATTATTTTATCCCATAAACAAACACCATTGCTATATTAATTTCTTACAAAAAAAAATAATTATTTTACCCATAAAGATCAAGTTAATTATTCATAGTTTTATATTTCACAATAAATATTCGATAATATTTAATTACAATAAATAATTTTAAAGTAATTATGAATAATTAATCTTTTGAATAATAATTAATATTTTCATCAATTTCAATGGTGAAAATACCTTATGATGTTACGATAAATAAGTTGACCACTTTTATGATACAATTATATTATATTATTCTTTAATTGATTTTTTTTTTCTTTTCACGGATTTTCTCTTATGCATCATACACATCATTATATAATTTATGAATTCTTAATAAATTAATATATAATTATTATATAAATTCATAAATTGTTTTGAAAACTAATTAATATATAATAGCTTTTATAAAATATATGCAATATTCAACCGCATCTATTTTCTTTCAATGTTTTAAACTTCTTCAGAAATATTTAATCATCAGTCATTCTAATACTAATCAGATGGGCAATATTTAAATCTATATCTCACAAAAAATAATATCTAATACATTCACCTAATTATTTTAAATTTATAAAAATAACGTACTTAAAAATATAACTTAAAATAACTTAAATTAAATATCATTTAAATTTTGAAAATTTATAAATAATTTCTTTAATTAAACAGATGGGATTAAATAATTATATAAGGCTGCCAATTTTAAATATTTGAAAACTATTATAAATATATCCTGACTATTTTTAACTTAAAATATTTCATACATTATTTTGTGAAATTAATAATGGTTGGAGTTAAATTACTAATTTATTATTTAGCAATTTAATTTACTTCAAATCCATAATAATTTTTTTTTAAAAAAATTGTTATACAATATATAGTATAAGTGTCTTCTTTTTATTGAAAAAATTTCACGTTGTACTTCAATCTTGTTTTTGTCTGTACCTCAATAAAAAAAACCTTGAAAAATATGATAATATTATAATATTTTCATGCCAATTGAAAATCTTAGTTAAATAAAATAAATAAAAAATTGCTTGACCAAAGAAAACTAAAATAAATTTATTAAAAATTCTTGCATATAGATGGGAATATTAAAAAAAAAAAACTGATGAATTAACCGATATTCCTGAATTTAGGAATAACTTGTGTTGGTGCTGTATTAAATGGTAAATAGAGAGTGAAATAATTGCAAAATAACTTTTGTAAAAAAAAAAATAAATCATGGAGGAGCAGGTTGTGGGTGACTAGAAGTAAATTATCATTTATAAATTATTACAAAATAATGAGTTGTACTTAACAAACAATGTGAATTAAGTAGAGAAAACTCACCTGACCAGCACCACACATTTCAGACTTAATTCTTCTCACGAATACAAAGGTGTTGAATGTGAGCAATCTTTTCCCAGTCTTGACCTTGTGGTTCCTGGCAACGCTGTTTCAGCAATGGACAACCAGTAATCTGAAGAGCTGAAATGGATCTGGGGAGACCCTCCTCTGGTAAGCATTCTAGCTTCGGACAGTGTTCAATAATCAATTCCTTGAGAGAGTAGAGTTGGCATAGACCACTGTAGTCCACTTTTTTAAGATTTCGGCAATTCCATATTTCCAGACGAGTAAGAGAGAGAGGCAGCAAACCTTCCTCTGGAAAACACTCCACTTCATCCACTCCAGAAATACTCAATGTTTCAAGACATGTGTTGACTCCCAAGCTCCCTTTCAGCAAGACTATGTGTTTGTAACTTGAGAGACTCACGACTTTTAAATTTGATGGAAAACCTCCTTTTGGGAACATCTCCACTTTTGGACAATCAATCATCCTTAAAAGGGTGACAGATGGAAGGAGGATGTGCATGTGTTTAGGCATTGATTTAAACTGATGGCAACTAGAAATAAACAGTTGCTTAAGACGTGTATGTGGACGCTCCTGTGAAATCATTTGTAAATTACAACACTTGCTTAAGAAAAGCCAACAGAGTTTTTGAAACAAATCTAAAGGAAAGGTCGTTAGAGAGTCACAGCTAATAATAAATAGTGTCTCCAGATTAAGAAGCTGCACTGACAGCCCATTCAGCTTCGGGCATGCGTGTATCGTAAGAGATCGAAGACGTGGAAAAGCAGATGTACATTCCCATTCTTCCCATTCCTTCATATTTCCAAAGTAAAGTGTTTCTAAGGATGGAAATGGAGAAGAGCTACTCCCGTAAAATTCGGCACCAACACTCACTATCCCATCAAACCCTGAAATCCTCAGATTCTTGAGAGATGGAAGAAGTCCAAGGCAAGGCAAACATATGCAATATTTACAATTCTTCAAGCATATGGACACCACATTCAATAATGAATTATTGGATAACCAACTCGGAAATTGTGTTCCACCATAGTTCACAATTGACAAATCCTTCAAGTGTTTGGAAGGTTGTAGATTTTCAAGTACTTCCTTTTCTTTCCTTGGATCATCAACCAGGGTGTGCTCTCTCTTCCACCCTAAATGTAGCTTCACAAGGCGTGTTTTGTTTATCAAATCAACTGCTAATGCATCTGAGGGGTCTTCAATATTCTGCAACTCCATAATTAATAGCTGTCCATGAAGATTGTGTCCTCCTAACTGCCGAATACTGAACTCACTGCTTTTGACAGCACAGAACACATCCAATACTTGAAGATTCTTCAGTTTTCCAAAATGCATTGGCATTCTTCTCACTCCAGTCCCTATAATTTCAAGGCAACGCAAATTGGTGAGTTTATACAAATTCATGGGCAGCTCTTCCAATCTCCTACAACCTACCAGCTTCAGTATTTGCAAGTTATACAACAAACATGTTGAATCAGGTAGTTTCTCTATGCCAGTCCATGAAAGATCTAATGAACGAAGATGTTTAAGTTCACCTAAAGAGTCAGGCACCTCTCTAAGGTTAGAACAAGAAGTCAATGATAAGACATGTAGCAACTTAAATTTGGAGAACAAATCATATATCAAAGTCCTGCATTGCCATTTATCATTTTCCACACTCCTCCTGTCAGTTGTTGGAAAAAATGTACGCAACCTTTTAGCATCAGGTAAACTCTCAAACACATCAAAATATTCCTTGTAATTGCTTCCAAATGAAAAATGACGGGTTGTTTTTGGTACACCTTTTGCTTTACCATCTCCCAACGTGAAACAGATGTCCCCACATACATAATTTGCCAAAACATTTAGAAGGTCATGCATCACAAAACATGTTTCGTTTTTGCTTGACTGTTGAAAGAAAGACTTAGATAATAAATCATCAAAATACTGTTCTCCAACTTCTTCTGGACTCTCGTTCTGTTGAGGACCTGGTAAAAAATTTTGAGCCATCCACAATTGAATTAAATGCTCCTTCTTAAACTCGTAATCTTTGGGAAATAAAGCACAGTAAGAAAAACACTTCTTGAGATGAGAAGGAAGGTGGTGATAGCTCAACAACAGAGCAGGAATGATTTCACTGTCTCCCATAGGTAAGTCCCATAGCCTGCTCCTCAATACATTTTCCCATTCCGAAACAGATGACTTACTGCACAAAAGACTTCCAATTGATTTCAAGGCCAGAGGCAATCCTTTGCACTTTTCAATTATCTTTGTAGCAATCCCCTCCACTTCAGCATCCAACGGAAGATCACCGTGTTGGAATGCATGTTTAGCAAAAACTTGCCAGCAATCATCTTCTTCTAATTGCTTTAGGCGCAGCACTTTACACGATCGCATGGTAGATGCAACTTTCTCACTGCGTGTTGTCACGAGAATTCTACTTCCCGGAGCCCCGAAGTTGAGAGGAGTTTGGACAGCTTCCCAGTCTTCTAGTCTTTCGTTCCAAACATCATCCAGAACTAGAAGAAATCTCTTCCCTGCCAATTCTTCTTTTAATCTTCCATGAACCAATTCTAGTTCTCCACTATCATACTTTGATTTGGTGATTGTTTCAAGAATTGCTTTTGTCAGCCTCAAAACATCAAAATCATCAGAAACACAGACCCAAGCTTTGATGCCAAAATCTGCTGCCTCCATCCTTGGGTCATTGTACACATGTTGAGCAAGGGTGGTCTTACCCACCCCGCCCATGCCCACAACAGAAAGTATAGATACCTGGTTATGATTGCCAGTTTCAGATGTGAGCCAATTAAAGATCACTTTTTTGTCTTCATCTCTGCCATAGATAACACTTTGAACCACCAAAGACGATGTTTGCTTTCTACTACCTGATCCAACACTGGGATAAGTAGCGTTTTTCAAACCAAGAGCATCCTTTTGGCTTGCAAGATATTCTAGTTCCCCAAGGATTTGTTTCATCTCTGACTCAATTTTCTTGTTAAATGGACTAAAAGTAGTGTTTAAGAAATTTGACACCTTGCCAGTTAAGGTTTGAGATTCAGATTCAGCCTCCACTTGACATTTGATGACTTCATACTCTATTTCACCCAGGAGATCCTCTGCATCAAACACAGCATCTCTGACAGCAGCAAGCCATTTTTTCACACGTTGATCTCTGAACTGCTTTAGTTCTGCATCATCAGCCAGAGCATCAATTGACAGAAGCATGATGTTCAAGTTTCTGAGCAGCTTCTCGTCAAGTTTTCTTGCACGAAAGAAGTCTAGAACTTTTGGAGAAGTCAACCTGTCAAATGCAACCTGAAGGAAAGCAGAAAGGAGAGCACCACCAACAAGAGCTCCTGCCATGTTTGGAATAGGAAAGTGAGTGGATGAAAAGAAATGAGTAATTTGAAGTGCAGCTTACGAGAATCAGTAAGTCGCAGTGCAATGGAGGGTTGGTACAGGGATGAGATGAGTAACAAGTTATTTTAAGAAGGATGACTTTACTGTTGAGTCTTTGCACTCGGCATATAATATTGTTGAGTCTTATCACTCTGCATATAATATTGTTGAGTCTGTTCTGAATGGACAATATATACAGCTTTATTCAATTGTAAATTGTGATCGTTAGATTTTGAATGGATGGCTAAAATTTTAAACACGATTTAAGTTTGATTATATCTGATTTTCATTCAATGGCATTGATTAATTGAAGTTATGAAATCCTGAGGGTAAGAAATGTGTATCCAAAGAGGCTTTGTAGTCAGTCAAACAATAATTATTTAGTCCTTTATGAAATTCACAGCTGTATTCCATCTTGGAAGTTAGTCAAGCAATGAACTTATTTGGTAGATAACTGGAATACACATACAACCAGTTATAAAATGTAAAAAAAGAAAAATATGTATGTGTATAAAATATGAATAGGGAGAAATACATATGTTGTAAGTGAGTTGGCTGGTTGACTGCGTGTTACAGTTGTTAGCGAAGTAAAATCGGAACTTAAAAAGAAGGGATCTTTGTTATTTCTTAAAACCTGTCATATGAATTTTCGAAACATATGAAAAGAAAAAAAAAAAAATCAAAGACTTTGGCATTGATTTATGAAACCAAAATTATTAATCGGTATCTTAAACTTCAATTGCATGGATATACATGCAAATTTATTTGATGTATTAATTAATAATCCTTTCTTTATTCACCTAATTGACTGTAATCAAATATTTGATCCAGTTTAGTATATTAAGTGAGTATTTTGTCCAGGTGACAATGATTTGTCAAATTCATTTTAAAATGACTTTTGTGAACTTATGATAAAAATTCATAGTGTAAAAAGTAAGAAGATAGTCTTGGGATTGTTGTGAACTAATGAAAACTTATAAGTGAAATCATATTGTATGTGAGATATATTGAAATGTAAGTTATTATCTACACCTATGTTGTTTTTTTTGTGAATACATTATTATTAATTTCTTAACATTCTATTGTAACTATCTTATATAACCAATTTTTTACAGTTTCTTTCTTTTACATTAATCTCTTCTAACAAATATTCCTTCATACAAATTAAATTGGTCTGGAAATCAAAGAGCTGATAACACCCTCCTTATATTGGAACATGTGTGACTACTACACAATTCCCACCTCTGCTATCTTATAAACAAATGGAGACTGAAGGAGGAAAAGTAAGAAAATAAAATAATAAAATCAATTTGCAATGCTCACTACCTCAATGTCACTTCCCCACTCAACAAGAATAGTACAATTTCAAGCCCCATGAATGTATGTTTAGAAACATTTACATTTCACAACTCCCTTTGCTTCAATCTCTCTCGAATGTATTAGTTTGCCCTGGACTTGTTTAGGTAACTCATCAGATAAACCAAGTTCACGCCCTTCTACTTGATTTCTCTGTATAATGTCACGGTACATTGGTAGAAATTGACTTTGAAAAGACCTATAGGAGAAATAGGGTAGAAGGACACACACAACCACCAAAAAGTTAACTTGCCAGAAAAGACCATTGGAAGCACATGCTTTCATGAAAACCTTGTAAGCTGCTGTGGATATTGCTGGAGAGAGGTAACCATAAACCAACACAAATACATATCAAAAGGCGATGTTGCCCCATGTAAAAAAATATTGCATCCAAGTGAAATAGTTTATGGAAAGAGCCATTTGGAAATTCACATTCCACACCACACATGTATTGTCACCCCAAGTATTTCAAAATCTACCACCTTACCATCTTTTCTGAAGGCTTGATTCAAGACAGAGTTAATGGTCAAGAAGAAGATCACTAAAGAACTAAGAACTCCGTTCAACATCCATCCAAAAATCCGAGGCCACCTGAAGAGGATGTCCTCTACTCCTTCTAGATATAAAAATGGAAACTGTGAAAAATTGTGATTAGCACAGGATCTCATCAGCTTTCACCTAATTGTTAATTTAAAATTAAGAGCCACAGAGTAGACATGTCATGGATACATTATCGTAAGAATTGTAGAAAGCTGCATCTGTAGATTGAAACATCTGAGATATCAAACATATTTCTCATAATCTATAGCTTAATCATATATTGCTTTAATGGCATTCTGCAGCCACACTGGATAAGCTATAATATGCCTGGTGATTCATGTCTATAGCATTGAATGTTTCACTTAAAGGTACAACAGAATAAAAGGATGGGAGTATTAGAAATGAGAATATTAATATGGAAGTGTAACTACACAAGAAAAGACAGGATAGGAGATGATTGTATACAGGGAGATAAAAGAATGTGTCATTTGTGTCCACACGTATGAACTCTGCTCTTGCATGCATGAAAGTGGCATGTCAAATTTTTGGTAGAGAAAGTCTTTGTAATCCATCCTATTTCACTCACACTCATTTTTTCTCTGTAGATTCATTATGCAATCGTGATATTATAAATCATTTGCCATTACAGCCTGTAGACAACATTTAAAAAGAGGGGAAAAAATCTGAATCTGGGATCCAGACATTCAAATTAATTCAATTTCCATGCACATGTAAAAAGAAAAAGGTACTAGAAAAATGCAGTAGAGAATCGTCAATACCAATATGATCAGGTAACAAAACAGAATGTTGTCAAAAAAAAGTATAGAAGCTTCATACATTAAACAAGTAAAATACTGCAATGCTGCAACTCTTGAATGAATGCTCTGTAACTACTGATTACAAAGTAAAAAGGAAAAATAACTTTGTATCATTCCACTCGAATTTCAACTTGTTAACCTCTGTTGAGTTTTATTTTAGATACAACAAAAGGAAAGTGAAGGAATTGTATGGAAAGTCAGGGACAAGAATAACCACTTATAATAGTTTTAATCACTAAAAACCAATTATAATAGTTTTTATCAAAATTTCGCCATAAAAACTATTATTGCAAAGTACAAACAACTCTCTCCTCACAAGGCTTAAATTTTCCGTGTTTAGGAACAATCTACATGGCAGTTTGATTGTTATCAAACATCTTCATGAGGGTTTGCTATCTGAACACACTTATTGTGACTGCAGATTCTTAAAGATAAATGTTTATCCCAACAAAAATCAGCCTAATGGCTTGAATACATATTACGGGTTTATCTAAGAATAGAGAAACAAATGATGAAAAAAATGGATTAGCATAGTCACTTCTAACAATTCTGTTCTGTACATAACAATGATATTAATAACCTATGTAGCATGAATATGAATTTGACTAACTTGGTCTATTATGTATAATTCAATTTCTCCATAATTTTATAAAAAGAATTTCTCTAATTTATATGACAGAAATTCAAATTGCAAATCTATAGTACTTACACAAGCTTTTTGTCTGGGTGAAGATCAGCAACATATGACAGAAGCACAGTTATTTTCCAGCTCAAAGAAGGACCTTTTCAAAATCTTCTTAAGAGAATAATCCAAGGACTTCCCGTCAATTATCAAGCCAAATCCAGAAGAAGTTCCATTTTCTGTATTAGAACTCTCTTTCACAGCCTTGATTTGATTTGGGAGATCCCTTCTCTAATTTTTCTTCTTAATGCTTTCAAGAGAGGCCTAAGCAATTATTGTATCAGATATTTATAAAAGTGAAAGAAAATTAAATCCAAGAACTTCCAAGGTCATGTACCTTTGCTAGAGCCTCCTTGTACCCTTGTTTTTTCAAGGATAGAATATCTGGTGAATCAAGAGTGATCATTTTTTGTCAGAAACTTCTAGTTTAGTATCACCTTGTATGAATATTAGTACCAGGTGCCATAAAAGATTTACATAAAAATCAATTCAAAATGGTAATTCTTAACAGAACACAAAAGAAAGTCACTAACAGAAAAAAGAATATGCCAAAAGCAAGCAAACAAGTTACTTGTCATATAGCAGCACTTTATTACACATCACAGAGTAATATGGAAGTGTGTCATTTCCTAGGATCGTCTATATCCTGACAATTTTTAACTTAAAATATATCATAAATTATTTGTGAAATTAATAAGGTTGGAGTTAAATTAGTAATTTATAATTTAGCAATTTAATTTACTTAAAATCTATAATAATTTTTTTAAAAAAAATTTCATTACAATTTTTTTAACTGTCTTATTTTTATCTAAAATTTTTCACGTTATACTTCAATCTTGTTTTTGTCTGTTTATCTCACTAAAAAACCTTGAAAAATATTATAATATTTTTATGCCAATTGAAAATCTTAGTTAAATAAAATAAATTAAAATTGCTTGACCAAAGAAAACTAAAATAAATTTATTAGAAATTCTTGCATATAGATTGGAATACTAAAAAATTGATGAATTAACGTATGTTCATGAAATTTATGAGTAACTTGTGTTGGTGTGGTTGGTCAATGGTAAATAGAGAGTGAAATAATTGCAAAATAATATTATGAATCATGAAAAAGACAATAAGTTTTGTAACAAAAAAATAAATCATGAATGCAAAGAAAGTTGCTGGAGAAGCAGGTTGTCAAATACAGGAAGTAAGTTATCATTTCATCTATAAATTATCACAGAAAAATGACGAGATTGTGATTTAAGTGGAGAATCCGCACCTGACCAGCACCCACACACATTTCAGACTTAATCTGTGTCACTTTTCAATAATCAGCCGTTGAATGTGAGCAATCTTTTCCCAGTCTTGGCCTGGTTTCTGGCAACTCAGTTTTAGCAATGGACAAAACCAAATTAGAAGAGTTGAAATGGATTCGGGGAGACCCTCCTCTGGTAAGAATTCTAGCTTGTCGCAGTACATAAGACTCAATTCCTTGAGAGAGGAGAGTTGGCAAAGACCTCTGTAGTCCAGTTTTTTAAGATTTCGGCAACTAAGTATTTCCAGACAAGTAGAGAGAGTGGCAGAAAACCTTCCTCTGGAAAACACTCCATTTCATTCACTCCCACAATATGCAATCTTGCAAGACACTTGTTGGCTCCCAAGCTCCCTTTCAGTGAGGCCATAAGCTTGAAACTTGAGAGATCCACCCTTTTTAGATTTGATGGCAAACCTCCTTCTGTGAACATCTCCACTTTTGGACAATCACGTATACAAAGTTCAGCAAGATATGGAAGGAGGATGTTCATGTGTTTAGGAATTGATTCAAACTGATTACAGTCACTAATGTACAGTTTCTTAAGACAAGTATGTGTGCGGTCCTGTGAAATCATTCTTAAATTACGACAATTACTGAAGTAAAGCCAGCAGAGTTTGGGAAAGAAATCTAACGTAAAGGTCATTAGGGAGTCACAGTTATGAATAGATAGTTCCTCTACATTAAGGGGTTGCTCTGACAACCCTTTCAGCTTTGGACATTCCAGTATCTGAAGATATCGAAGACGTGGAAAAGTTACAGTACATTCCCATTCTTCCCATTCCTTCATATATTCAAAGTACAGTTCTTCCAAGGATGGAAATGGAGAAGAGCTACTCCCATAAAATTCGGCACCAACACTCACTATCCCATAAAACCCTTCAATCCTCAGCTTCTTGAGAGATGGAAGAAGTCCAAGGCAAGGCAAACATACGCAATATTTACAATTCTTCAAGCATATGGACACCACATTCAATAATGAATTATTGGATAACCAACTCGGAAATTGTGTTCCACCATAGTTCACAATTGACAAATCCTTCAAGTGTTTGGAAGGGTGTAGATTTTCAAGTACTTCCTTTTCTTTCCTTGGATCATCAAGCAGGGTGTGCTCTCTATTCCATTCTAACTCTAGCTTCACAAGGCGTGTTTTGTTTATCAAATCAACTGCTAATGCATTTGGGGGGTCTTCAATATTCTGCAACTCCTCAATCGATAGCTCTCCATGAAGATTGTGTGCTCCTAGCTGCTGAATACTGAATTCACTGCTTCTGCCAGCACAGAACACATCCAATACTTGAAGATTCTTCAGTTTTCCAAAATGCATTGGCATTCTTCTCACTATAGTATGTTTAAATTCAAGGCAACGCAAATTGGTGAGTTTATACAACTTCATGGGCAGCTCTTCCAATCTCCTACAACCTACCAGCTTCAGAATTTGCAAGTTATACAACAAACATGTTGAATCAGGTAGTTTTTCTATGCCAGTCCATGAAAGGTCTAGTGAATGGAGATGTTTAAGTTCACCTAAAGAGTCAGGCACGTCTCTAAGCTCAGAACAACAAGACAAAGATAAGACATGTAGGAACTTAAATTTGGAGAACAAATCATGTATCGAAGTCCTGTATTGCCAAAAATCATTACTCACACTCCCCCTGCCAGTTGTTGGAAAAAATGTACGCAACCTTTTAGCATCAGGTAAACTCTCAAACACATCAAAATATTCCTTGTAATTGCTTCCAATTGAAAAATGACGGGTTTTTTTTGGTACATTTTTTGCTTTATCAACTCCCAACCTGAAGCAGATGTCCCCACAAACGTAATTTGCCAAATCATTTAGAAGGTCATGCATCACAAAACATGTTTCGTCTTTGCTTAAATGTTGAAAGAAAGACTTAGATAATAAATCATCAAAATACTGTTCTCCAACTTCTTCTGGACTCTCGCTCTGTTGAGGACCTGGTAAAAAATTTTGAGCCATCCACAATTGAATTAAATGCTCCTTCTTAAACTCGTAATCTTTGGGAAATAAGGCACAGTAAGAAAAACACTTCTTGAGATGAGAAGGAAGGCGGTGATAGCTCAATAATAGAGCAGGAAGGATTTCATTATTCGCCGTGGGTAAATCCCATAGCCTGCTTTTCAATACATTTTCCCATTCCCAAACAGATGACTTACTGCACAAAAGACTTCCAATTGATTTCAAGGCCAGAGGCAATCCTTTACACTTTTCAACTATCTTTGTAGCAATCCCCTTCAGTTCAGCACTCAACTGAAGATGACCATGTTGGAATGCATATGTTGCAAAAACTTGCCAGCAATCATCTTCTTCTAATTGCTTTAGGCGAAGCACTTTACCCGACCGCATGGTAGATGCAACTTTCTCACTGCGTGTTGTTACAAGAATTCTGCTCCCCGGAGCCCCGAAATTGAGAGGAGTTTGGACAGCTTCCCAATCTTCTAGTCTTTCGTTCCAAACATCATCCAGAACTAGAAGAAATCTCTTCCCTGCCAATTCTTCTTTTAATCTTCCATGAACTATTTCTAGTTCTCCACTATCATACTTTGATTTGGTGATTGTTTCAAGAATTGCTTTTGTCAGTCTCGAAACATCAAAATTATAGGAAACACAGACCCAAGCTTTGATGCCAAAATCTGCCGCCTCCATCCTTGGGTCATTGTACACATGTTGAGCAAGGGTGGTCTTACCCACCCCACCCATGCCCACAACAGAAAGTATTGATACTTGGTTATGATTGCCAGTTTCAGATGTGAGCCAATTGAAGATCACTTTTTTTTCTTCATCTCTGCCATAAATAACACTTTGAACCACCAAAGACGTTGTTTGCTTTTTACTACCTGATCCAATACTGGGATAAGTAGCGTTTTTCAAACCAAGAGCATCCTTTTGGCTTGCAAGATATTCTAGTTTCTCAAGGATTTGTTTCATCTCTGACTCAATTTTCTTTCTGAATGGACTGAAAGTAGTGTTGAAGAAATTTGATACCTTGCCAGTTAAGGTTTGAGATTCAGATTCATCTTCCACTTGACATTTGATGACTTCATACTCTATTTCACCCAGGAGATCCTCTGCATCAAACACAGCATCTCTGACAGCAGCAAGCCATTTTTTCACACGTTGATCAATGAACTGCTTTAGTTCTGCATCGTCAGCCAGAGCATCAATTGACAGAAGCATGATGTTCAAGTTTCTGAGCAGCTTCTCATCAAGTTTTTTTGCACGAAAGAAGTCTAGAACTTTTGGAGAAGCCAACCTGTCAAATGCAACCTGAAGGAAAGCAGAAAGAAGAGCACCACCGAGAAGAGCTCCGGCCATGTTTACAATAGGAAAGTGAGTGGATGAATGGAAATCTGTATTTTGAAGTGCGGCTTATGAGAATCAGTATGTCGCAGTGCAGTGGAGGATTGGTACAGTGACGAAATGAGTAACATGTTATTCTAAGAAGGATGACTTTACTGTTGAGTCTTTTCACTCAACCTATAATATTGTTGATTCTGGTCTGTATGGACAATATTTACAGCCTTATTCAATTGTAAATTTTGATTGTTAGATTATGAATGGATGGTTCAAATTTTAAACACGATTTTAAGTTTGATTATATCCGATTTTTATTCAACGGCTTTGACTAATTGCAGGTATGAACTCCCGAGGGTAAGAAATTTGTATCCAAAGAGGCTTCATGGTCAGTCAAGCAATAAATGTTGAGTCCTTTCTAACATTCACAGTTGTATTCCATCTTAGAAGTTGAGTCAAGCAATGAATGGTTATGATGAAGCTCAGGGTTCATCTTGGAAGATATTTTTCAAAGACTTAGCATATCATGCATGATTTTGCCTTTACATTTAGGAAACAACTAAAAAGAAGGGGTCTTATTATTTCTTAAAACATGTCGTATGAATTTTCAAACAATATGAAAAAAAAAGAAAGAAAAATCAATTGAGATTTGGTATGGTACTCTGAAACCAAAATTATTTATTGGTATCATAAACTTCAATTGCATGGATGTACATATAAATTCATTTGATGTATCAATTAATAGTCCTTCCTATATTCACCTAACTGAATGTAATCAAATATTTAATCCAGTTAATATGTTTAGTGAGTATTTTGTCCAGATGACAATGATCTGTCAAATTCATCTTTAAAGTATGACTGAGTTGAAGTTATGATTGATTAATAAAAAATTCATGCCCAATAAACATAACATCTGAGTTGAAGTCACCGTGACGGTTAACAAATATATGCATTTATAAAAGTGATATTGATGATTTTTAAGATAATCAGGTCTGTTTAGAAAAAACAATATACAGTTATTACAATGAAGATATATAACATTATCACTTTGCACATCATGAACTTCAATTCTTTTGAATAAAATGCTCTAATGTAGTTGGGACACATCTCTCTTAATATAGACATATTGTATAAGTTCTTATTCTATTTTACCCGTGGTGCCAGAGTTATCTAGCTAGGAGCTAGGTTCAATCTTCCCAGATGATCAATTGAGAGAAAATTAGAGGGTGGAGTTAGATTGATTTAAGAATTTTGTGTAAAAAGCAAGGAGATGGTCTTGTGACGGTTGTGAACTTTTGAAAACTTACAAGTGAAATCATATTGTATGTGAGGTATATTGAACTGTAGGTTAAAATGTTTTTCATTATCTGCACCTATGCTTTTTGTGGATACATTAATATTAATTTCTTAACATTCTATTGTAACTATCTCATATATCCAATTTTTAACATAGTTTCTTTCTTTAACATTAATCTCTTCTAACAAATATTCCTTCATACAAATCGGTTTGGAAATCAAAGAGTTGACAACACGCTCTTTATGTTGGAACATCTGTGAAAAAAATCATAAAACCTCACACACAGAGGCGTACATTATGTTTTAATTGTTTTTGGAACTTCCATAAGGAATTAAAAACCATACATATAAGATATCTATTCCTTTCTTCTATTGGCAAATAATGTTGGCACAAGAGGCTTTGATTTCCAGATTAAAGTATAATGACCCATACCTTTTGGAGTGTACTAAGAAATGTAATGATGACTTACAGATAACTCATACCTTGTTTGGTAGCAGATAATGATTTTACCTTTTATCTCAATATATGTATAGAAAACCAACTTTGAAATATGTATGAATGAATGCATCTTTTTCTGTATTCTAATTTGAAAAATCAAAGCCTCTTGTGCCAGCAATTGGTATCTATAGCTTATGAGATCTCGAGGGACTGTGAGAAAACCTTAAGTGAGATCTTGAGGGACTGTGAGAAAACCTTGAGTGTTGAGAGAAAACAAAAACAGAAACAAAAAACAGAGTTAGAGTGAACCCAACCTGTTTTCAGAGTACCTAACCTTCTACATGGCTTCCAACAATATTCCACTACCAGCACCTCCTGTATTCACATGAAAGAATTACGAAATCTGAGTTGTGAAGATGAGAGCTCAGTTAAAAACATATGATCTCTAGGAAGCAATGGAGGCAGCTGAACCACCAGCTTTGGAAAAGAATCCCACTGTTGCCCAAATGAGATTTCATAGTGAGCAAGTTGCAAAAAGAGCAAATGCTCTTACCATCTTGCACTCTGATGTGGATGTATGATGATGTTTTTATGATAATCTCAAATCCGAACACGGCAAAGGAAATTTGGGTGGAGATTCAAGAAGTGTGTTTTGGGAATGAGAGGACTAAGCAAATGCAGGTTCTTAATCTCAAAAGAGAGTTCGAAGTCTTAAAGATGGATGAGGTTAAAAACATAAAAGATTTCATGACCAGATTGATGAAGGTTGTGAATTAAATCAGATTGTTGGGAGAAAAAATTTCAGACAGCAAAATAGTTAAGAAAGTTTTGGTCATCTTACCCGAAAGGTTTGAATCCAATATTTCTTCACTTGAAAAGTCTAAGAATCTCTCAAAGATAAGTTTAACAGAGCTTGTAAATGCTCTTTAAGCTCAAGAGCAAAAGAAACTTCTTAGACAAGAAGGGACAATAGAGAGCCTTACAAGTGAAGCACAAAGGGAAAGACCCAATGGTGAGGGGAGAGAAAAAGTTTGTTGGAGAGCATTCTAGACATGACTCAAAAAAAAAAAAAAAACTTTCCAAAGTATGGAATTTGTAAAAGAACCAGTCACAAAGAGGATAATTGTTGGTACAAAGGGAAGACATCTCCCCCAATACAAGGTAGATACTGCAACAAATATAGTCATATAGAGAGGCTTTGTAGGCTGAAACAACAGAAAAAAATCAGACTACTCGGTTGGTAGACCTACTCGATCACTCTTACAGATAATGATGACATAAGGGGGCTGATGCCTAGTGCAAGTTTTTGGACATGTGTTTCGTGCTAACCTTAATCTTGTCACTAACTTAACATATTAACAATGATGTGACAGGAACGTCACATCATCCCTCAGCACAGTACATAACCTTTTCAAAGTCTCTTAATAAAATAGAGTACACTCATTTTAGCACATGTTATTAGTTATATTCCAAACGTACTTCTGTAATGGTTTTCCAAGCATAGCCTAGATATAATTATCTCTTCAAGTTTATAATTGCTTGAACTTATGGCAATTTGTTGTCCTGCTCCAGAACTTGAGAAACACATTCCTGATCTCCATGTGCTCATATCTACTCCATTTCATCCTGCCTATGTCATGGCCGAAGGAATAAAGAAAGCAAAAAATTTAAAATTTCTTTTGACTGCTGGCATTGGTTCTGACCACATTGATCTCCAAGCTGCAGCTGCTGCTGGTTTAACCGTGGCAGAGGTCACAGGAAGCAATGTGGTGTTTGTCGCAGAGGACGAACTCATGAGAATCCTCATTCTGATTAGGAATTTCTTGCCAGGGTACCATCAAGCTGTAAATGGGGAATGGAATGTTGCTGGCATTGCACATAGAGCTTATGATCTTGAAGGCAAGACAATTGGAACTGTCTCCAGTGGTTGAAACCTTTTAACTGTAATCTCCTGTATTTTGATCGACTTAGGATGGATCCTGAATTGGAGAAAGAGACTGGAGCAAAGTTTGAAGAGGAACTTAATGCTATGCTTCCAAAGTGTGATGTAATTGTTATCAAAACCCATCTCACTGAGCAGACAAGGTATACTTCTAATAACAATCTTACAAAAAGAAAATTACACTTGTACATTTATAATTTTCAAAACTACTATGAAAGGTGCATGATCAATATTTATCACAAGGAACTAATTCATAGCTAATCCTGCGTATAAATGGCAATTAATTTGTTTGAGTGATGTATATGTACAATTCTACATTCATAAAGCTTAGAGAGTGTCTCTGTACAAATTAAGTACCACCATTTATCATGTGTAAGGTTGCAGAAATTATTACATATTTTAAGATTTTTCATCCTAGTAAGATTGACTTAGACAACGTGTAATCCTGAATTATGTAATAATTTCTAGTGAGATTGACTTATCAGAGAATATAACTATAGTTACAAAACTAACACTAGATAACTACTAGCCAAAACTCATTCATACATGGTAGATCATGCCAACCTCTAAGGTAGATGCATGAGGTATACTCAAAGCATACTAGAGTTTCTCCTTAGGAAATCATATCCATAATTGATCACAACCTGTTTTAACCAACTTGATCCACTTTTTGCTCTAACATAAGAGTGACTCAATATGAATGCCATTCCTGCCTCTTTTGCTTCCATTAGCTCAAGCAACTCCTCTCTTGCATCCAAATCAATCTGTGGACTATCTGGCACCAAAAACCTCACTCTCTTCCTGACTTTCTCAGGGGACTTAACCTCCATCAACTCTGAAGGCCCTTCTTCTTGAGAATCTTCTTGATCATCATTATCATCATCTTCAGACATTCTTACACCCTCTAAGTTTGATGCTGAAGTCCATGCATATGTCCCTACAACTGTCATTAATCAGAGAAATTGGCCTCAAATTTAATTATTGAAAATATTTAGACAATATTGAAAAACATAAAAAAAAAAATCATTTATTAATTTTAGTAACAATTTAACAAATATTATATTTAAACTATATAGCAAAAAGTTAGTAAGAACATTTTTTATATATTTAGTAGGTTATTCTCTTTTCTATAACTGTTTTTATCTTAATTTTTATTTAATTATTTTACTTTTTTAAATTTATAAAATTATTTATTATATTTTTATATTAATCATTATTTTTATTTTCATATTATCTTTAATAAAATTTAAAAATTAATTCCATTTTATATTTAATTTTATAAAATATTTTACTTTTAAAATTTAATTAATATGATTTTTAATTTATTTAAAGAATTAAAACTGCTAAATTTATTACGTCTATCTATTTTAATTACATAAAAATATCATGCATTTACTCCTATTACTTAGAAATAATATATAATAGTATTTTTTTCAGTATGAAACTTACAAACACCTTTGCTATATTAACTTCTTAGGAAAAAAATAATATATGCAGTGTATTAATTTTGTATATGAAAAAATAAAATTAAATATTTTTAAATATGAGGATCAAATTGAAAGTATTTAAAATATGAAGATTGAAATGAATTTGAAAAATAATATTTATAATTGAGTCAAAAAATTTAATATTGTTTTAAATGTTTTCTTATTCATTCTTAATTGTTTCTTTCATACATGCAGTGTTTCGATATAATCCTTTGTCTCACAGAGTGCTGAAAGTGGAAGAAGATGCATACAATACATGCATTCCTACATTCAGATAAACGTTCTATTCCACTACGTGTTTTTTTATAAAGTGTTAGTAATGAAATATGAAATAAAGTAAAATTCCACTAATTATATAATTAATAGTCATGTATTACTTAAGAAATCAATCTTTTTAATGAAATTGACATGACATTTTATAGTTATCTACTAAAGTTATCGTACAAAAAAAACTACCTGCTACAGTTTATAAAACTATATGATTATCAAATCTCACAATTTAATATTTCAATTAATTATTTCAATAAAATTATTATAAATATATACTGACTATTTATAACTTAAATTATATCATAAATTTTTTTGTGAAATTTATAACGGTTGGAGTTAAATTAGTAATTTATAATTTAGCAATTTAATTTTCTTCAAATCTATATTAATTTTTTTAAAAAAATTATTTTACAACTATCTATTATATTTTTACCTAAAATTTTTCACCTTGTACTTCAATTTTTTTTTCTGTTTATCTCAATAAAAAACCTTAAAAATATTATAATATTATAATATTTTTATGCCAGTTGAAAATCTTAGTTAAATAAAAAATTGCTTGAGTAAAGAAAACTAAAATAAATTTATTAGAAATTCTTACATATATATGAGAATATTAAAAAAATTGATAAATTAACGTATGTTCATGAATCATGAATCAGGAGTAAATGGTAAATAGAGAGTGAAATAATTGCAAAATAACATAATATTATGTATCATAAAAAAGACAACAAAAATAAATATTGGATGGAAAGAAAGTTGATGGAAGAACAGGTTATCTGGGTGACAGGAAGTAAATTATGATTTCATCTATAGATTATCACGAAAATGTGATTTAAGTGAAGAATACGCACCTGACCAGTACCCACACATTTCACAATTAGCTCGTCTCACCACGACATTTTCAGGTTTTGAATGTGAGCAATCTTTACCCAGTCTTGACCTTCTGGTTCCTGACAACAACTCTGTTTTAGCAATTGACATTTCGTAATTTCAAGAGTTGAAATGGATCTGGGGAGACCCTCCTCTGGTAAGCATTCCAGCTTCGGACAATCCCAAAGAACCAATTTTTTGAGAGAGGAGAGTTGGCATAGACCCTTGTAATCCACTTTTTTAAGATTTGGGCATCTCTTTATTTCTAGCGAAGTAAGAGAAAGCGGCAGAAAACCTTCCTCAGGAAAGCACTCCACTTCATCCACTCCATTAATACACAGTGTTTCAAGACATGAGTTGACTCCTAAGCTCCCTTTCAGTGAAGCGATAAGTTTGTAACTTGAAGCGATAAGTTTGTAACTTGAAAGTTCCACGTCTTTTAGATTTGATGGCAAACCTCCTTCTGTGAACATCTCCACTTTTGGACAATCAATTATGTGTAAGACAGCAAGAGATGGAAGGAGGATGTCCATGCGTTTAGGCAATGATTTCAGATTCTCCGATCCTAAAATTCTAAATTTCTCCAGCTTGGGTGCGGACAATCCTTCACTTGGAAATGATTCAAACTGATGGCACTCATAAATAGTCAGTTCCTTAAGATGAGTATGTGTGCGCTCCTGTGAAATCATTCCTAAATTACCACATCTATCAAGTAGAAGCCAACAGAGTTTTGGAAAGAAATCTAACGGAAAGATTGTTAGAGAGTCACAGATAGTAATATATAGTTTCTCTAGATTAAGAAGTTGCCCGGACAGCCCTTTCAGCTTCGGACATTTCTTTATCTTAAGAGTTTGAAGACGTGGAAAAGCAGATGTACAATCCCATTCTTCCCATTCTTCCCATTCCTTCATACCTTCAAAGTACAGTTTTTCCAAGGATGGAAATGGACAAGAGCTACTCCCATAAAATTCGGCACCAACACTCACTATCCCATCAAAACATGAAATCCTCAGCACCTTGAGAGATGAAAGAAGTCCAAGGCAAGGCAAACATACGCAATATTTACAACTACTCAATTCTAAACACACCACATTTGATAATGAATTATTCGATAACCAACTCGGAAATTGTGTTCCACCATAGTTCAATATCCACAAATACTTCAAGTGTTTGGAAGGTTGTAGATTCTCAAGTACTTCCCTGTCTTTCCTTGGATCATCAGGGATGTGGTTCCAGTTCCACAGTAACTGTAGATTCTCAAGGCGTGTTTTGTTTATCAAATCAACTGCTAATGCATCTGAGGGGTCTTCAATATTCTGCAACTCTGTAATTGATAACTCTCCATGAAGATTGTGTCCTCCTAGCTGCCGAATACTGAATTCACTGCTTTTGCCAGCACAGAACACATCCAATACTTGAAGATTCTTCAGTTTACCAAAATGTATTGGCATTCTTCTCACTCGAGTTTGTCTAAATTCAAGGCAACGCAAATTGGTGAGTTTATACAACTTCATGGGCAGCTCTTCCAAACTCCTACAATATACCAGCTTCAGTATTTGCAACTTATACAAAAGACATGTTGAATCAGGTAGTTTTTCTATGCCAGTCACTGAAAGGTCTAATGAATGGAGATGTTTAAGTTCACCTAAAGAGCCAGGCACCTCTCTAAGGTCAGAAAAACAGGACAAAGATAAGACATGTAGGAACTTAAATTTGGAGAACAAATCATGTATCGAAATCCTGCATTGCCAATCATCATTTCTCACCCACAGCATGTCAGTTGCTGGAAAAAATGTACGCAACCTTTTAGCATCAGGTAAACTCTCAAACACATCAAAATATTCCTTGTAATTTCTTGCTATTGAAAAATAACGGGTTGTTTTTGGTACACTTTTTGCTTTACCAACTCCCAACCTGAAGCAGATGTCTCCACAAACATAATTTGCCAAATCATTTAGAAGGTCATGCATCACAAACCATGTTTCGGATCTGTTCGATTGTTGAAAGAAAGACTTAGATAATAAATCATCAAAATACTGTTCTCCAACTTCTTCTGGACTCTCGCTCTGTTGAGGACCTGGTAAAAAATTTTGAGCCAACCACAGTTGAATTAAATGCTCCTTCTTAAACTCGTAATCTTTGGGAAATAAGGCACAGTAAGAAAAACACTTCTTGAGATGAGGAGGAAGGTGGTGATAGCTCAACAACAGAGCAGGAATGATTTCATTGTCTCGCATAGGTAAGTCCCATAGCCTGCTTTTCAATACATTTTCCCATTCTGAAACAGATGACTTACTGCACAAAAGACTTCCGATTGATTTCAAGGCCAGAGGCAATCCTTTGCACTTTTCAACAATCTTTGTGGCAATCCCCTTCAGTTCTGCATTCATCTGAAGACGACCATGTTGGAATGCATGTTTAGCAAAAACTTGCCAGCAATCATCTTCTTCTAATTGCTTTAGGCGAAGCACTTTACACGACTGCATGGTAGATGCAACTTTCTCACTGCGTGTTGTTACAAGAATTCTACTCCCCGGAGCCCCGAAATTGAGAGGAGTTTGGACAGCTTCCCAATCTTCTAGTCTTTCGTTCCAAACATCATCCAGAACTAGAAGAAATCTCTTCCCTGCCAATTCTTCTTTTAATCTTCCGTGAACCATTTCTAGTTCTCCACTATCACACTTTGATTTGGTGATTGTTTCAAGAATTGCTTTTGTCAGCCTCAAAACATCAAAATCATCGGAAACACAGACCCAACCTTTGATGCCAAAATCTGCAGCCTCCATCCTTGGGTCATTGTACACATGTTGAGCAAGGGTGGTCTTACCCACCCCACCCATGCCCACAACAGAAAGTATAGATACCTGGTTATGATTGTTAGTTTCAGATGTGAGCCAATCAAAGATCACTTTTTTGTCTTCATCTCTGCCATAAATAACACTTTGAACCACCAAAGACGTTGTTTGCTTTTTACTACCTGATCCAACACTGGGACAAGTAGCGTTTTTCAAACCAAGAGCATCCTTTTGGCTTGCAAGATATTCTAGTTCCCCAAGGATTTGTTTCATCTCTGACTCAATTTTCTTGTTAAATGAACTGAAAGTAGTGTTGAAGAAATTTGATACCTTGCCAGTTAAGGTTTGAGATTCAGATTCAGCCTCCACTTGACATTTGATGACTTCATATTCTATTTCACCCAGAAGATCCTCTGCATCAAACACGGCATCTCTGACATCAGCAAGCCATTTCTTCACACGTTGATCTCTGAACTGCTTTAGTTCTGCATCATCAGCCAGAGCATCAATTGACAGAAGCATGATGTTCATTTTTCTGAGCAGCTTCTCATCAAGTTTTCTTGCACGAAAGAAGTCTAGAACTTTTGGAGAAGCCATCCTGTCAAATGCAACCTGAAGGAAAGCAGAAAGAAGAGCACCACCAACAAGAGTTCCTGCCATGTTTGGAATAGGAAAGTGATTGGATGAATGGAAATGAGTAATTTGAAGTGCAGCTTATGAGGATCAGTATGTCGCAGTGCAATGGAGGGTTGGTACAGTGATGAAATGAATAACAAGTTAGTCTAAGAAGGATGACTTTACTGTTGAGTCTTTTCACTCGGCATATAATATTGTTGAGTCTGTTCTGAGTGGACAATATTTACAGCTTTATTCAATTGTAAATTGTGATCGTTAGATTATGAATGGAAGGTTCAAATTTTAGACAAGATTTAAGTTTGATGAAATCTGATTTTTATTCAACGGCTTTGATTAATTGAAAGTGTGGATGTATGAAATCCTGAGTGTAGGAAATGTATATCCAAAGAGGCTTTATGGTCAGTCAAGCAATAATTGGAGTCCTTTCTGACATTCACAGCTGTATTCCATCTTGGTAGTTGAGTCAAGGAAGGTGTATCCAATGAATGGTTACGATGAAGCTGAGGGTACATCTTGGAAGATATTTTTCAAAGACTTAGCATATTATGCATGATTTTGCTTTTACATTTTGGAAACAACTTAAAAGAGTAGGTAGGAGTCTTTATTATTTCTTAAAACCTGTCATATGGATTTTTAAACAATATGAAAACAAAAACAAAAAATTCAATTGTGAGATCTGGCACGGTATTCCGAAACCAAAATTATCTATTGGTATCTTAAACTTCAATTGCATGAGTATACATGCAAATTCATTTGATGTATCAATTAATAATTCTTCCTTTATTCACTTTTATTCACTTAACTGACTGTAATCAAATACAGCTGTTTTAATTGTTTCTGGAACTTGCATCAGAAAAAAAAAACAATCATACATAAAAAATATCTATTCCTTTCCACCATTCACAAATACAATGGCCTTTTTTGGTTAAACAATAACACAAGTTTTACATTGCTAATCTACATCAAGTGACTACTACACAAATCTCACCTCTGCTATCTTATAAACAAATGGAAACTGAAAGTATAATTTTCTTTGGTTCTGTGGTTCTATCTCAAGGGCGTGAGTCATCTAGAATGGCGCTGCATGTGGTGACCTTGGTGAGTATTTATTTTCTCTGTTTTTCTTTAAAACTAAACCCACAGGTTTGAAAATAGAAATAAAAGGGATCCTAAATATTTCAGTCTTCATTGCAGAATATTAAGGAAACTAAAGTAGGACTCCATGAAAAGCATTCGAGTACGTGAACACACTATATTTAATTAGTAATTATTATAAGAGGACACTTAGGCCAAATTATTTTTGTCAGTTATTATTAGTGTGTGAATTATTATTTTAATTTCTCTAATTGTAACAGTCAAGTTATAACTGTCAAATCTGTTCTATGAATAAACAGAGAAAGAGAAGGGTGGGAAGGTTAGGCAGTTATTTGCCTGAAACATGTTCATTATGCCAAGGCCTACTTCACCATGTCACATGCAAACTGAATTTGTTATTAGTCATATTTCAAACGTACTTCTGTAATGGTTTTCCAAGCATAGCCTAAATATAACTATCTCTTCAAGTTTATAGTTGCTTGAACTTATGGCAATTTGTTGTCCTGCTCCAGAACTTGAGAAACACATTCCTGATCTCCATGTGCTCATATCTACTCCATTTCATCCTGCCTATGTCACGGCCGAAAGAATAATGAAAAAGAAAATTTTAGAACTTCTTTTGCCTGCTGGCATTGGTTCTGATCAAATTGATCTCCAAGCTGCAGCTGCTGCTGGTTTAACTGTGGCAGAGATCACAGGAAGCAATGTGGTGTCAGTTGCTGAGGATGAACTCCTCAGAATCCTTGTTTTAGTGAGAAATTTCTTGTCAGGGTACCATCAAGCTGTTAATGGGGAATGGAATGTTGCTGGCATTGCACATAGAGCTTATGATCTTGAAGGCAAGACAACTGGAACAGTTGGTGCTGGCAGAATTGGGAAGCTTTTACTTCAAAGGTTGAAACCTTTTAATTGTAATCTTTTGTACTATGATAGACTTAGGATGAATCTGAAATTGAGAAGGAGATTGGAGCAAAGTTTGAAGAGGAACTTGATGCTATGCTTCCAAAGTGTGATGTTATTTGTTATCAACACCCATCTCACTGAGCAGACAATGTATACTTCTAATAACAATCTTACAAAAAGAAAATTACACTTTTACATTTATAATTTTCAAAACTACTATTAAAGGTGCATGATCGATATTTATCACAAGGAACTAATTCATAGCTAATCCTGCGTATAAATGAAGTAATTTGTTTGAGTGATGTATAAATTATACAATTCTATAATTGTTTGACAAGATATTAATCCATTGATTAATCCATTGATTTTTCTTCTTTACATTCAAAAGACTCATTAGAGTATCTGTTGAGATCTTGAACATGATCTACATTCCAGATTGATGCTTGAACAAGTGGACAAGAAGCTTAGTAGATATTGAGCAAACTAGTCCCTACAAACAGCTTATGTATGTACCACGAAAAATACAAAACAAAAGGTGAATATGACAGGTCGGCAACACTTGTCAAAAAGCTTAGAGAGTGTCTCTGTACAAATTAAGTGCCAGCATTTATCATGTGTAAGGTTAAGAAATTATTACATATTTTAAGATTTTTCATCCTAGTAAAGATTGACTGAGACAACCTGCAATCCTGAATTATGTAACAATTTCTCGTGAGATTGACCTATCAGAGAATATAACTATAGTTACAAAACTAACACTAGATAACTACTAGCCAAAACTCATTCATACATGGTAGATCATGCCAACCTCTAAGGTAGATGCATGAGGTATACTCAAAGCATATGTTGGTCCTCTAGAGTTTCTCCTTAGGAAATCATATCCATAATTGATCACAACCTGTTTTAACCAACTTGATCCACTTTTTGCTCTAACATAAGAATGACTCAATATGAATGCCATTCCTGCCTCTTTTGCTTCCATTAGCTCAAGCAACTCCTCTCTTGCTTCCAAATCAATCTGTGGACTATCTGGCACCAAAAACCTCACTTTCTTCCTGACTTTATCAGGGGACTTAACCTCCATCAACTCTGAAGGCCCTTCTTCTTGAGAATCTTCTTGATCATCATTATCATCATCTTCAGACATTCTTACACCCTCTAAATTTGATGCTGAAGTCCCTACAACTGTCATCTTTGTGTCTTCTTCAAAACTTCCAAGTCCTAATCCTAAGCCATATTCTGTGGTGTCTGATCTGATGAATTCAGCTATGCTGCAAATGAGATCCCTCTCAAACTCAATGTCATCCTGGTGAATGTCACGGTAGCCATACCGTGCTATGCAGCGGTAAAGTCTATACTCCTTTGGACCAACTCTACCAACCAAGAACCTTTCTTCAGGTCTAACATGTGGCACTTGGACTGATTTGATGCAAAGGAAGATAACAACTTGGTGGAAGGCAGGGAGATTGGTAACAAAGTGAGAGAAAATAGCTGGAATTCCAGATACAAGTTCAGTGTGTATTAGGCCAATTCCTTTTACCCTAACAATGCCTAGAGAGGGGCCTAAACTGAGGAGCCAGTTGATTGGAACCTTGTTTTGAACATCAAACTCATACTTCTTTATTGTGCCATAGTGCCACACATACATGGAAATGAGAAAAATGAGGGAGAGGGCAATAGGGACCCAAGCCCCCTCAAGGAACTTGATGAGGGATGCTGAGAAATATAGTGCTTCAATTGAGCCAAAGAAAAGTATGAAGCATACTGCTAGCAAAATGCTCTTGTGCCAGCACAGGACTATAACTAGAGACATTAAGCAAGTGGTAACCAGCATGACAGTTATGACAGCCAAGCCTGTAAAAAGAAAGGAAACAATGACTAACTTGGTCTGATAAAGACATTTTAATTTTTAAGGAACCAAAATGAAACTTCTAAAAATTAAGGAACCAAATTGAAATTAAGAAAATAAAATGAGGGACCAAAAGTATATCTTAGCCTTTCATATTATCATATACATAGGCATCATGGAATTATTTGTTGTAGAGTACCTGCTGCATTTCCCATGCGTTTAGTGTCTCTAAATCCAACCGTAATAGCCAAGCAAAGCATCATCAAACTCCAATTGATCTCAGGAATGTAAATCTGTCCATGCATCTTGGATGATGTGTGAATGATTTTGACTTTGGGGAAACATCCCATAGCAGAACATTGTTTGATTATCGAGAAAGTCCCTGTGATGACAGCTTGACTTCCAACCACAGCTTGAAGTATGGCTATTGCAAGAACAGGCCATCTAAGTTTTACTGAAAAAGAAGAAAAAGGAAAGTAAGAAAAGCAGCAAATTAAACACTAATCTTTCTTTGAATATTTGCTTAAAGAGAAGATTACAAAGAACTTACCAGGTACAGATACATAGAACCCAATTCTATAGTCACTCTCAAGGGAATGATGTCTTGAAAGATATGCAGCTTGTCCCATATATGCTAGGATTAAAGAAGGGTATACCAAAAAGGTGAATGCAATCTGCATGTAAAATAATTTTAAAACATTAGATATCATTAACATCAAATCAACAATGATACATTTCTACAACCTCTGCTATTTTACTTTTCTGCAAATGGAAACTGTAGTTTCATTTAGGAGAAGGTACAATCAACTTAAAGAAGTGAAAATTCTGATAAAAATTCTTCATATAAACCAAATTTAGCTAATAATAGACAAAACTGAGTACTATATAAAGTGTCCTAAAACTTAGTATTATACAAGTTCTTTATATAAACTGATCATAAAAGGCTTCATTTGTGTACCTTAATTGACAATTGTGAAAAGTGTCCTAAATCAGCATACATTGCTTCTGAACCTGGAACACAAAGATTATAATATCAGAGAAAGATAAATAAAGCGTAAATCAAGCACATAGCAATTAAGTACACAATTTTCTACACTTAAATTAATCCATACCAGTTATACAAAGTAAAATCCCACCCAAAGACATCCACCCTCCCTTTTGAGTCTTTTTCAGAAACTTGAACATGTAATATGGGGAGAGAGCTTGATAAACATGTGGATTCCAATGGAAGATATTGTAAACACCAATAGCACTGATGCATAGCAGCCAGGTCATGACAACAGGTGCAAAGAGACATCCAACACGGTGAGTGCCATAATGTTGAAGGGCAAACAAAAATACCAGTATTATACAAGCCACTGGAACCTCCACATCTACATAACCAAATACCAAATATTAGCTCCAATGTAACAGTGAGTAAAAGGAAAAAAACAATGCATGGAAATATTCTACTTTTAATTATTTCTATGATAGAGAAACACTACAAGTCAATTAGAATCAGCTTAATAATGAAAGTTTTAGATAATCTGTACAAAATTTTATGCTTCAATTCAGTTTAAGTATTTTTACTCAATGAGAATTTATAGGAGAAAAAAAGTGAAATCTAATTGTCCAAGAGTTAAAATTAAATTTTTACTAATTAGTTTGTAAAAATCTCACATCATTTTAGAAAAAGTTTTAACTAATGAAAAATTAATTTTAACTCTTATAAAAGTGTATTGTAATTATATCCAAAAGAAAAAATGAAACACTACTGTCAAATTACAATAAATCAATCATCTGATAAAAGAATTAGGTTAAAAATTAAAATTCATCCTAGAAAGATAAAAATTTCATCAAAGACAAACAAATAAAAGGGTGTTTATAAAAATTCTTGCCGAGTGGAGAATAAAGTTTTCATTTGTATATCTCAATATAAATTAGTAATGTATCCGATCTTAAAAATTTCCAATTATTTCAATTCTTTTCTCTTTTTGGAATGTGTTTGATGGCTTAGAGCTGAAAATGATAATTATATCAAAAGCAATTATTAACTAACTTGCAAGTGGTAATTTTCTGGTACACATATCATCAAGTGGACATTTCAGAACATATCAGAGGAGACAAGTGTTATATTATTACACTCAAGAAAAATGACTGCTAGTAAGAGAAACCAATGAATAATTGATGGCAATTACAGAGGAACATTGTAAATCCAGTAATTGAAGTGCATGAAAATAATTTGCTATTAAATTGATACAATAGTGATTTAAATGATTTTTTTATTGAACACAAGAATAATGATACATTTGTCAAATTATCCATGGAGACAAAAGTTATGTCAATATTAAAAGTATGATTGGGGTGACTTCATTCTAGTATTTAAACAGCTTCAATTCTTTGAAGTTGACAGAATTAGGTACAGATTTAATTGAATCACCAAAGATAATGATTCTTTATGACCAATAGTGGAGTTGCAGACACTGTTCATTACTAAAAAGTGGCCATACCTAATTTTGTATCCAATCAGATACAATCAGAGATCACTCCTCTAGATTGATCCACAGTGGTTTGTTGAATTCTCATCCAAACCATAATGCTTTATACATCATAACCACTTGAAAGTTTAAAGTTACAATGGAACTATTATTTTATTTTATACTTAAAAGTTAAAACCTCTTCCTAGTGGTGTTAGGCTTTACATATTTTAACCACACTTTTCTTGTGTACTTTTTTTATATTCTAATCAATTTAGTATTATCAGTTACGTATTCAAATACAAGTTTTACCATGATAGTGACATGGATTTGATAAAAGCAAAGAAATTTCCCCTGATGTGTGTTTATGAGGACCTACAAATTGTGCATGCACTTGTCTTTTGGTTCTCCCTTTATGTCCACTAACTTGAACTATATACTGTGATGGTTCAAATCAGATTTTATTTACACATTAAACAAATCCTGTTGTGATGCTCAACTAGAATACTTTCACTATTAATTAATTGACTAATATCTTTACAGCATATATGCTAATGAGGGGGCAAATCCTATCATCTTAAGGGAATGCATAATAGCCAGCTAAGCCATCAGCAGTAGTATCAAATATTTCCAAATAGTACACAAAACTAGAATTATTCTAAATTTCTAAATTATTGTGAGAACATATTCCCAAGATCGAATTTGTTCAAGATACTATGCGATTTGAAACCTACTCATCAAAGCTGAATTCTGGGGAACAAATTCAAAACGTTTTATTAGTGTTTATCTGCAATTTTAAGCTAGATATACAGTATCTTCAGTAAAAAAAATATTGAGAACTGAATAAAGAATCTTAATGTATATTAAAAAAAATAAGAAAGGAAAAAAAGATATTTTTCTCCAATCGAATCCAATGATCTTAATCACATGTTGCTTAATTGTAAATAACCCTTAACCCCTTATTAGTCCTGTGTTTAGAAACAAACTTACATCTGTGCTGCTCTTTAGACATGGAAAGCTCCAATCCTGACACAGCAGAAAAAACTGCACAAAAAACAAAAACCACATAAAAATGATTTAGTTACCAAGATTCCATACATGTTCATTGCTAGTACTTGCAACCAATTAAGGTTTTATCAATTTAAATCCTTGCTTGTTGCAACCAAAATCACAAAATATTATAATGAAAAATACCAGAAATTGCTGGTGTGAGCACACCATCTCCAATAACCATGCAGGTCCCTATCAAGGCCAGAACAAGCAACACCCTTTGCAACACTCTGTGTTTCTCCAACAAGTTCTTCAACCCCAACCCAACATTCTTCTTATTGATTGGAACAGTTCCATTGTCTATGGTGTACTCAGTTAATTCCTCATCTGCAAGCTGTGTGTTAGGCAACAAACTCACACGTGCGTGGCGGCACAACAAGGAGTAGAGAGCAAAGGTCCCTCCTTCACCATTGTCATCAGCTCTCAGCACAATGAACACATACTTCAGCAAAGGTATCAGTGTGAGTGTCCAAAACACAAAAGACAAGACACCAAAGATTTCTTCATTGGTCTCTGAATGCTGAATATCCTCAGCAAAAGCACTTTTGTAAACGTAGAGTGGTGAAGTGCTTAAGTCTCCATACACAACACCTAAGCTTTGATATGCCAAAGTTAACACTGTCTTCCATGATTCTTCCTGCGATCACATCATCACCATGACCATGATAATTGATGATAATCATAGAACAAAGATTATGAAAAAAAAAAACATGTTTCTTATCCTACATACTAAGTGTGTGTTTGGTTTATGCCATTCCCTCTTTTGAGAGTTTTGTTGAACAGAAAAGCTATGTCATACAGCTTTTTTGTTCAACGAATTCTACTGCAATCCAAGCACACACTATATTAGTTGGCTCAAAATTCAAAATTCAAAGTGTAAAATGACATACACACAGCACGCGCGCACACATATACAAGTCTCTAGCCTTACCTTAATTGTGTTCCTGTGGATCACAGACTCAAGATCCATGATGGGGTTGAATTTTCTGAAAACTACACAACAACCATTGTTTCTTAAGCTAGATAAAGAAGAGTAGAAGAGAAGACCCTTTATGGATAATAACAACAAGCCAATGAAGAAACAAAAAGGAAAATGAAAAGATTAAATTTCAAGGGACAAAAAGTGGCTTTGGTAATGGTACAGTGTAATAAGCCTTGCTTTTGCCACTTTTCTTTTTTCTTCTTCTACCACCACCCTCTTTTTGTTGGTATTTTAATAATAATATTTATGAAAAAGGGTGTGTTGTGGCTCAAATCAAGAGAGACAAATGCAGACAAAAGAAGAACAAACACGAAACACAAGTAACAAAGGGAGTTTAGTTTAGACAATATGGTTCTATGATGAGTAAGAGTTGTTGTAGTTGTAGTTGTAGTTGTAGTTGGAGTGAAATATTAGTTCAGAAAAACTAGATTAGAATAATGAGTGGATGGTGGAGTGTTTGTTTTATGTGTAAGAGAAAGAAAGAAAGAGAGAAAGAGAGAGAGATGGAAAGAGAAGGAAGGTGTTTGTTGTGTTGTGAATGATAGTGGTGAAGGTGAGTTTATGGTTGTGTGTAAGTAAATAAGGTACATGTGTTTTATTGTTTTTCTTCTCTTTTGATTTTGTTAAACTTGTGTGTGTTGGTTGTTGTAGCATAGTTGAGATTCAACATAGGAGAATATTTTGGGTGATGAATGAAATATCAACTGCACAACTACTGCTATTACACATGGATGGCTGTCTGAGACTGAGAGAAAGAGAAACATGATATCATCAATTAATGTTTGAAAGAGGTGGGTCATGGCAAAAAAAGGTTGGTAGTAAATAATGGATTTATATATATATCACATAAAACATGAGTTTTGTTTCTTATATTCATAAACTGCAATATATATTTAATTAAGCAGTATAATACATAGTCAATTAGTCCATTTATTTATAAAATATATATTTATTTATTATTTTTTATATTTTATATATATTATATTTTTTCTTTATATTTTATAATTGATTATTTATGTATTATAGTTATTATTAACTATTTTTCTATTGATAATGTAAAAACTTAGTTAATAAATAATTTATAATGATTTTTAAAAATGTTTTTTAAACTTTGAAACCTAGCTATTCTATATTTTCTATAAAGGTTTGACACTTAACTCACTTAAAAAAAAATATTACCCATATATTAATTAAGAGAAAGTTAGGTATAAAATATGTAAATAAATCCCAATTTGTTATGGTAGGTTAGTCTATTTTAATGATAAATCTAACAAAATAAAATTTAGTGTATAGTTTTTAAACTCATATTAATTTATATAATAATATTTTTTATATTTTTTGCATAATATTTATCATATATAATGTAATGAAAATAAATAATATAAAAATAAATTATTATATATAAAAATAACATTTGAAAAAAATGGACCATGAGAGAAGTAGGGATTAGCAATGTCCACCAACTTGCAGTAAATGTGACAGTTTATAACTTTTGACTAGTGATGGTCACCTAAGACTGATTGCTTCACAAACTAATGTTATTTAATATCTACATTTATTGTTTTAAATTACTCGTTTTGTAGGGTGTTTATTAGAAGAAATATTTTTTTCTATGTTTGGAAATCATTAATTCCAGTAATTATGATTCATAAAGATAATTAAAATTTATTTAGATGACTATAAATATTTTTAAAATAAAAATTACATTTAATTTCAAATTTCAATAGAAAATTTTACTTATTTATTACATTAAATAATTTAATAAAATTAACATTTTCAAACCTATGTAATTAGTGCAATGGTACAGAGTCTATTGCATTTTTATATATTTATCTAGAAAATTCATGTTGAATTTTCTTTCATATATACAGTTATGTATCACAAATGAAATTAATTTTTATAACTTGGTAATATTCTCACATGTTTTTTATTTAGATATTATAAAATTTAATTTCTAAAATTATATTGAAATCCAATAAACTATTAAATACTTTTTTATTTCTTTTTAAGGTTTTACAAGCTAGTATTTTTAGTTAGTATTTGCCTTCTTTTTATCTATCACTTAGGATTATAACATAGAGATTAAGAAAGATCTTTAATCACCTTTTTAATTTCGGTCCATTAGTAGTTTAATGTAACATTAATTATTATTTTTTATTTATATTATTATCTCTATTTAACTCTTAAATATTTTATATCATTATCATTAATAAATAATAGTAATAAAAATTTTATTAGAAAATTAAAAATAATTATATACTCTTTTAAGTAGACAAATGAATGCAAATCGGATTTTGAATTCGCATGATACAACCCATATAAAGTTACGTTCCTTAATTTCATTATGAATTTTTCTTATCGTAAAAAAACTATGAACATTTTTTAATCAACAGTAAAAGATTAATTTCTTAATACAGATACAAATTATTGAAATGAATTTTATATCTTTAATTAAGGTTTTTTCTCCAATCAAGCGTATAATTAAAATTGTAGTTCTAAATATTAGATTTGGTTATCACAATATGAAATTAAATTGTTCTTTATATTCATGTAATCACTGTCGAATGGCATCATAAATTATATAAAGATAGATGAATGTTCGTATCGATACTTTATTCCTCAATCGAGCACAAATTTCAAGTGATATATATAAAGCCTTTTTTTTTGCTTTTAATGGTCTTCAATTCAAACTTGTTGATACTTAAATAGAAAAGTTATGGTAATTTCTTCATATCTTAAAGTAGAATTACGTAAAAAGAAGAATTTGGATTAGTCCTAAAGATTGGTATCGAGAAAAAATTAGTGGAATTTTTTCATTTCATCAAGTTATCAAGAATATGATACTTTCCTTGATGGAAATGGAATGCCTCATGCACACCTTAAAACCTACCCTCTTGAAGGCCAAGACTACACTCCAATACTAAAGCTATTTTTAAAAAGGTTAAATATATTTTTAATCAAAAAAATATATATTTGTTTAATTTTGATTCTTCATTCAAAATAATATCCATTTTTTATCCTTAGTTTTTGAAATGTGTAGAGATTTAGTACTTGAACAATGATAGTGGATGACATGTATTATTTTCCATCCACTTGAGTTAAGGATGTAGATAAAAAAATCACATATGTTTTCATAAATAAATAACTATAGAATAAGGCATTTTAACCTATTTCAAAAATCACATGTACTTTGCATTAAGAAATTAAAATTAAACTTGGATATATTTGAAGAGATTAAAAATATGTTTAACTTATTTTTCAAAAGTCCAATAAAATCATCAATTCTTGAGTTCTCAAGAAAAATCCAACAAATAAATAATGTATAGTCAAAGAGTAAAGTTAAAGACTAGAATAGAATTTTTAACATGAATATTCTTTACGTTGAGGATTTGACATACTTTAGACTTATTGATCTACATCATAAGATTTAAAAACCCTAAAATTTTTAACTGAAAATGGACTAATCTGAATCAATGTAAAAGAAATAGATAAAAAAATAAAAACTATAACTATCTGAGTCAAAGTAAACTTCTTTGAGTCCCACAACACTTTTTTATATATATAATATTCAAGTCTAATATTTCATTTAAGAAATTTCAAATTCTTTAACAATTAAGCCAATTACAAACATTAGAAGCAAAATCAAATACGTGATGATGGAATTTGAATTTGATAAATGTTGACTTGTACACTTAAATTATTATATTAAAAATTAATTGATGTTTGTTTTTTCTTATAATAATTTAGAGTATTCAATATTAAATATATATTATATAATAATCAAAATCTCTAAGATACACGTTATAATATGTACGACGGCTTTTGGAGTATCATTGAATGAACCAAACACGTAGAACAAAGTATGGAACACATGGCATGAATATTTTTCACATTAACGTGTGAGAAGCCTCGAGAAGTTTAACCCTAATAACCCAAATCATATCCCACAAGCAATTTGTGAAGAAAGCTACGTGTGAGTGTGATGGAACCACACACCTCCAAGTCCTTTGTAGTGGTTTTCTTTTGTCTAAATCGTTTGTAAGACACCATATGGCTTAATAAATTAGCATAGATATTTGACCATTATGGCTTACTTTTTTTATAAAATTATTCAGTAGACAATTGTAGTAGACAATTGTAATATGCAGACAATTAGACAACTAATTATAAAATATGAAGAAAAAGAAATATATATATATATAGTTAATTGATTGACTGCATATATATTTCATAAATGAGTTAAGCGTATATATTCTGTGTATGAATTAGTTTATAAGTGGGTATTGCAATTAATTGAATGTAAACTTATTTTCTTGTTATTATTATTATTACAAGTTCTTACTTTGGATTATACTATAATATTATGATATTGTTGTTGTGTATTTAAGCATGCCATTATTTGTTTTCTTTTTCTAATGCAAAGTATTCTTTAGTGGGCTATACAACACGAATTAAAAAAATTGATCATTCTCGACATGTGTTTATTTAATATACAAATGTTTATTTAATATACAAACGTGTGTATTGAATCCTTATTTACATATTTAACAAACATATTATATTTGTCAATCATGCATACCACTTATACTATAATCTAAGCACATCATTGAACCTACTATATTGTCTATTTTGCTTCACTTTGCAAAATTAACGAGTCTAGAATAATTTTAATTAAATTTTACAAGTTTGAGTTTTTAAGTTTAATTCCTAATAATTTTTTAATAAAATTTAGTTCTTTATTTAATTTTTCGTCAATACTTTTAGTCTTTGACATTAAATTAATTATTAAATATTAACGTGAATGTATCATGTAATTTCTCGTCATGTGACCAATTAGTTCTTAACAATTTCAATTTAACAATAAAATTTAAAATTTTCTACAAAACATAAACGAGGAATTAAGAGTTGATAAAAAAAATTGGATTTTAAATTCAAAATCCTAAAACTTAATTAACCATAAATTTTAACATGTTTAATTTAATGTTAAAAAATAATTTAAAATCCATTCTGGATCCAGAAGCATTTGAACAAAATATGTGAATAAAAAATCCATGGACCAATCCAATTGTCTTCATTTGTAGGAGCTACAAGAATACCTTAAAATACAAAAATCACATACCACAAATCTTGATTAAAAAAATGGAACACACTAGCTGTTTACTCTGATTTAGATAGTAAAGATTGAAAAAAAAATACAATTACTCGTTCTTAAAAATTTATTTGTATTCTTAACATCAAATTAAGTATGAACTAAACAATTTAAAGTAATTTTATATTAAATAAAAAATAGTAATAAATTTTAACCAAAACTAATTTTACAAAATCAATTTTATCTAGACTTAAAAACATCCAAAAATAAATCATAATTCTTTTTAAAAATCAATTCTCACCAAATTATATATTTAATTCTTTTTAAAAGTCAATTTTCTCAGCATTATTCATCTTAATATACACAACAAAGACATTAAGAAAGATGAAAGCCTCTTCCACCACATTCCTCCACCAACTCCAATTAAAAATTGGGTCAAGAATCAAGATCCTTTTAGTGCATGTTCTTTTCCATTGTTCTTTCAATGTTATGGAGAAGGGGGGCTAATAATTGTAATTTATTATAATAAGAGACTTTGGTGATGATAATTGATAAGAAAAGTCAGGCTAATGAATTGTGTGATAAAGTGGGAGATAAGTGAAAGTGACCCTAAAGGGCATTCACTCTTATCCTAGCTAGCTAGGTGGTAACTTGTGAACCTAGAAAAGAATTGAGAATTGAGACAGGTAGCTTTATTGTTAGAAAGTGGCCAAAGAGTTGTGTCCAAAACAATTACGACAAATGGATCTATCTAGCTCCCATGGCTTTCTTTTGTGTTAGGGTGACCACTTTCCCTTTGTCCCTTAAACTTGTGAATGGCCATACCCTCTCATGTTTTAGGAATATATCTTTCCTCATCTTATTTTACCTAGAGAATTTGTATGGTCAATTTTTGTGATATATAATAAAATTTCTTTTATTTATAAAAAAAAATAATTAAAACTCTACGTGAAGTTTAACAATCACGTGAAAAAGAAGAGAATGAAAAAAAAAATATAAAAATAATATGTTAGAGTTTCATTAACGTATATTAGTATGTAATCAGCAAAACAATACAAATGTATATATTATTAAGAAAATGATTACATTACTCTTAAGACAAATAAAAAATAAAATAAAAATTATCTACCACTCTAAATATATGATAATCTTAGATTACGTGTATATATAATAATTTTTTGTTAATTAAACACTTAATTAACTATCCTCTTTTCAAATCTCAATCATTCCCAACTTCAAAAGGAAGCAATCTCCCCCTTTTCTTGTTTTCTATTTTTTTACCCACAAAATTCTAAACCCTTTTGTTTGCAAACACCAAATGTATTCATATTTATATGAAAAGAAGAGAAAAACATGGGCAAGTTATATGGTGATCGGGTATTATCTTGAACAAAAGAAGTTGACAACTTAATGTTTGATGTTGATTTGTAGTAAAGTTTTATGTTAATATTTTACAATTTCTATGTTAGAAATTACATAATTAAAATAATGAGAAATTAAATTTGAAAAGAAGAAACTAAAGTTGAGAAATAATGATGATATATAAGATAACTTAAAGTGAAATTAAACTTATATAATAAAATATTTTTAAAATTTAATCAATTATAATCCATCTTTTGATAATTTTATTTTATTTTATAACAAAATAAAATCTTACAAAAATTTAATTTATAATTAATTCTCAATATAAAATCATCATAATCTCTAAACTATTCATTATTCAATTCTCAATTAAGAGCTTGTACTTTTATTCAATTCTCAATTAAGAGTTTGTAACTTTAAACTATATCCATTATTCCTAGTTTTGTAAGCAATGAATTTAACTAATAAGAAGATAAGGTTTTAAATAAAAAAAGGGGTAAATATGCAGAACAATATTCTCACTCATAAACCCACCATTTAAACTACGAATGAAGGTTACTGCTGGAAAATTAAAGGGAAATTAGGTCAAATCTTGAAGAACAGTAGAATAGCAGTTGAATGTGGTTAATTGGGCCACGAATTAGTGGGTCCCACAGAGCCATTTTGGAGTCCAAAAAGGGTACACGATGCCACTAAATTAGACACAGACAGCATTTGACATTATCATCATTTCACCATGCTTATCAAACTAGAATCTTGTTTCGAATCTTTAGTAGTGCAAACTTTATGCCATTTTATCAATATAACTTGCTTCATAAATTTATATATCCCATGTATATGATTAAGTGTTTGAAAATTTGTGTAGTATATCAAATAACTTCTAATGAAAAAGAACAAATTTTAATATCTCACGAGTATTTTAAGAAATTAGTTTCTAAATACAAGTGAATACTTTTTTAAACTATGAGAATTAAATAATTTAATTATTGAAAAATAAAAATGATAAAATAATTTTTAGAAGTTTACTTTGTTAATTAATTTAGAATAAATATTTATTAAAATAAATTATTTTGTTTCTTGAATTTATTATTCATTCTCATTTATTTACATACATTTTAAGATTAAAATGAAACTAAATAGTCAAATTTGAAGATCCATGAAAATAGATACATATCTTTTAGAGTCAAATGAAAATATTTTTACTTTTAAAAATATTATTTTATTATTTTTATCTTTATTAAATTATATAATTTCCATACTTTTAAAAACTAAAATAAATTAACTCCTTCTTAAAATGTGATGTAATTTCTAAACATAATAATTAAATTTACTTTTTTCCTATTATTTTAATATATAAACTTAAAATTAAAATAAATAAGAATAAATAATTAAAGTTTTAAAAAATATAGACTTTGCCGGTGTTCATAAATACAGTTGACCATCTCTTATTTGATTGTCCCTTTCTTGCATGGTTTAGTATTGTTTTATCAATGGACTGTATTACCATTTTTGACAACATATCCTATTGTGTGGTGAGAAAGAAAACTTAAATAACATGGGTAGTATCTTGATCTTCATAACGGTGATTTCTTGGTTATATATTCAAAGAAATCTCGAAATATTTAAAGATAAATTCAGTTTTACGGAGAATATTCTCAACTTATAAACATAATAAGGTTTTAAAAGTAATATAAAATTAAATCCAAAAAATTTAAAATTATTTTCTGCAGTTAGTCTTATAGGAACTGATTTATTTAGAGGAAGTACTTCCAAAATTGAGTTAGTTCAAAATATATTATAATCGGGTCACTCTTGAATATCAGTGTTTTTCATTACATTTTGTAGGGCAATTTAAAAAATAAATTTCGTTAATAGAGTTAGTTAGAAATTATTTTTCAAGGAGGGGTTATTTTTTAAGATGAAAACAAATTACAAAGAAGATGAAAAAATATTTTTGACTTCTTAAGATGCTGACATGTGACTAATAAATCTGTTGTGATGGGATATGTGGCACTTTTTGAATGGTTCAAAAGGATTCGAAATTCAGTTTTCATCTTCTTTGAGGGCATGATACGTGGCAAAATTTCATTGGCTCTGACGGAGTCGAAATGCAGATTTCTAGACGGTAACAATCGATATTGTCAATGCGACAATGCGATCGTTTTAAGACTTTCCATTATCTATGTTTACATGTTATAGCTATTTGTGGATATATTTATGTGAACTTTTATCGATATGTTGATAATGCATTTAAAAATGAAAATATTTTAAAGGCATATTCCGTGAGTGGTCGCCTTTGAAAAATGAGGATGTTATGCGACACATTGAGCAACCTTGTAAGATGAAATCTGCATTTCAACTACGCCAGAGCCAATGAAATTTTGTCATGTGTCACGCCCCAAGGAACACGAAAACTGAATTTTGATTCTTTATGGGTCATTCAGAAAGTGCCACGTGTCAAGCTCCCACCAAACGTAAAAAAATTTCCTTTGACTTTCTCATAAATCGCCACGTGTCCTTATTACAATAAATTTATTAACTACATGTCAGCATACTTGAAAATTAGAAATAACTTTTTGTCTTCTTTGAGAATGAAAGTCAAAATTTTAATTTCATCTTAAAAACAACCCCTACAAAAAATAATTTTTAACTAACCCTATTAAAAATTAATTTTTTAAATTGCCCTACACAGCAGTTTTTACCCATTTCAAAGCATATTTTCTTTTATTAAATGTGATTTAATTAGTGTGAAGAAGTGTTCGGACCATATATATATATTACAATTATTTTACGTTGGTTAGGTATTTCTAGCCATAAAAACTAAAACAATCCAAAAATTTGATGTGATCATCATTTCAAACTACAATCATGATGACGAGCCAAGTGAGGTAATAACTCTTTTCTTGTGTGTACTATGACTCATGCAACTTCATTCTTGTCCTAATATATCTCACTAAAATCAAAGGAAACCTAAAAATCCGGTTTATTATGACAATTTCATCAATATCTTTATACATATTACAAAGTGGTACTGTCATCACAGTCTAATAATTTAGTTAATTAAGTATTAGTTTCCATAATTGCTATAGAATGAAAAGTCCACAGGTTTAGGTCGGCCATTAGAGAGAAAATAACAAATTCTTTCTAATTTTCAAATTTGGAAAAACTATTGTTGCACTTATTTATTATGCTAAACTAGTTCAAAGCATTAATTTCATTCTCATGACCTTGTCGTTTTTCTGACATTACACATGTTCATTTGCTTAGTTTTCATTTTTTTTTATCCCAATTTATTGTTTGATTATAATTTATAAACATCATTTATTCAACGGTTCACAGGCTAATAATCGTCAGATTGTGCCGACTATTTTGATTTAAATATAATCTTAGTAAAGAATAGTTGAAAAACTATTATTTTTTCTCACACTATTCTAAAGTATTTTTTTCTTGTTTAAAATTTTAAATTAATGTTTTCAATAAGACTACAGATTTTGTCTAGACATAACTTGGAACTATATATAGGAAACCAAACCCACTAATATGTCTTTGTATTACTTAAATCTAGGGTTGAATAAATTTCTACTCTTTCAATTCTTTTAAATTTTAATTTTTTGTTTTTTAAATTTTTATCAATTTTTTTAACTTTTTTTTTACTTTTCATTTAAATATATTAAACGTTTATATGAAATCATGTTAATATTTAACCATTTCAATTTTTAGTTTTTAAAGTGTTACATAACTTCTCATTTGTAAAACTATGTTAATAATATTTAACAATTTTAATTTAGTGTTAATGATTTAAAATGTTGATAAAAAATAAATAAATAATTAATAATTAATAATTTCTTTAAAAAATTAAAACCCATTTGAGAAAAAGACATAATTATTCCTTAAATTTATATTTGACTAATGATATTAGTTTGATTATGGCTTTCATCATGAAATTTATTTGATAAATAAATATTTTTTAAGTTTATTTTGAGATTTAAAATCCATAACTCTAATTAATTTAGATTGAGACCTAAATCACTTAAAATTTTAATACAAAAAACTGAGACTTATAATATCATTTTGGGATTATATTAATATAACTCTGGGCTGATGTGCTTGTTGAATAATTTAATCTCCACCCTATAATTAAAATTCTCTTTCATCAAGTCTATCAATTAGGCTAAGCTAGAAGATATGATTAGATCCCTAGTTAATATTTTACATATAATAATATTGGATCCTGAATATTTGATTCCTAGTTTTCTGAATATTAGGTGTGATGTCAAAACAGAAATCATTTTGTTATCCAAACAAAATTAATAAAAATGTTTCCTTTTAGAAATCTTCCTTATTAAAGTTGCGTGTGTCATTGGGATCTAACTTCCATGGCCACACACACAATCTGCAAGATTCTCTGTTTCCTTGAATGGGACGCTGTACCTTTTTCTTTATTTTTTTCATTTGTATTTTTTCTTTTCTTTTAATACTTTAGAGTGAAATTTACTCAACAAACTCAACGAAAAATATCAGATTTAAGGTTTAAGAAAAAAAAAATATTTAACAGATAATTGTAAAATATTAGATAAATACTACTCTAATCCTAAAACAATAAACGAATCTTTTAATTACAGTTAATTATTTATAAATATAAAAAAAAAGAAATATATATATATATATATATATATTATATTATATGAATGAATTAATTAGTAATTATGTGTTGAAGGGAATTTCAAGGTAAAGTTATTTAAGAAATGATTCAATTAAAGAATTTTCAATTTGTTTTGTTAGGACTTGAACAATATTTTACCTAAGTTTAATAAAATATAAATTTAAATTTAAATATACACATTACACTTTCACAAAATATCATTTAAAAAAAGTTTTAAAATAAAATCATGAAAGTTAAGTTAAAATAGAGTTAATTAAATAATAATTGTAATATTATAAATTGGTTGAGGAAATCTAAACATACCTTAAAAGAAAAAGAAAAATAAAAAAATAATCAAAGTATACAGTCATTGTTGATGTCACTTACATGACTTTTTATTTTTTTTCTATTTATGTTTATAGTCATGGTATATGTTTATTTCGAAGATATAAAGTCTAATTAATTAAATTAAAGTTGATATTTACAATAATTATAATGAAAAATTCAATACAAATATAATATAAATGTATTAACATGTTAAATCAAATGGACTTTTTTAAGATATTTATGAGGATCCACACGTGATACAATATATATGAATGATGAATGATGAATGATTGAATGTGAAGATTATAAGGAACCCTACCCTTCTTTACAGTGTAGATCTAGCAAAGGATAAGGAAGCTACAATACAAATAAGGGATCAACATCAAGGAAACAAGATATTTTAATCACTCTCCTTTTATCATATATAAATAAATATACATTAATAGGAAATGCACAGTTGACTAATACCATTCATTGATTTATGATAGTACAATTTTTCTTTTGAAATTTATATATATATTTAGGAATGCAAAACAGGTATAAAATATCTGGCTCTCTTGATCTTGATTCTCTCATTAATTTCTGCTGCTTCCTTAATTATCCTCTGGCTAGATCTATATTCTGAGCAGAATAGGGCACATTATTCTTTCCACATATAATTTGTATGGTTATAAACTTTTCTTAAGTCAAATACAGTTACTGTGAGTGTAGTTAGATAGTTAAAATTTAAACTTAAGTCCAAAATTTTTATAAAATAATTTAGTTCCAGTTGATTCTAGCAAGAGTATGATCGTGTAGAACTTTAATATTTAATATTAAAGAGTTTTCAATAACTTATATCTTCAATAATATATATATATATATATATATATTTTGATACATAATTATAACATGTTTTTGTTGTAAATAAGAGTGATAAGTCAAACTCAACTCTACATAATCAATTTATAAAGTAATGATTATTCTCCACTTATATTAATACAACATGACTTCTATTATATTCTCGCGATTTCCATTACATCTCAACATTGAAGGCTAAACTTCTCACTCGTGGAGACTATTTAACAAGTGATCTAATATCGACTTGATAACGTATGACCTAACATCTTCATCAATCCTATGACAAATTCTGAGTGATAAACTTAACTCAACCTCATAAATAATTATAAGATTTAAGATTAACAAATTTTGAATTTCATCACTAAAAAAATGAAAAAGACACTGACGTTTAGAAGCAGAGGAGAACAAGTAGACAAGAACAGAGAGTTTCATCACTCAAAAATAAAGAAAACACTAACCATTATAACTAGTTGAGAAGAGAGAGCAAACCTCTCATTTTATTTATCAAGTGCAATCCATGATAAATATAATCACCTTCGGCACAAAATAAATATCTATAAAATAAATATTATATATTTTATTTTTGTAATTGATAATAATTATAATACTAAACCAAAATATAATATAATGATTAAAAAAATTTAATCTTTAAAATTCCAATACTGTTTTCAATTAATCAAATTAATTAAATTTAATTGACTTAAAAAATCACTTTTTAGGCTACTACTGAGTCGACGTAAATAATCAGATTTTTTTATATCTTTCATCTATCAGGCAGGTTTCATAACCGATTAAAAAGTTGCATATTAAAAACTTACCTTTCTTTAGATTCTAATTCATATTTATCATAAAGAAATATTTAATCAATGATAGAATAAGATCTATTTTAAATTATATAAAAAAATTTGGTTCATATTGAAAAAATAATATCAATTTATCAAATTAACTACAATTTTTTTAGGAGCGTCTTCAACTTTTAATAGACCATTTTTTTCCTATCAGTGAGGATCTCACTTTTACTTCTACTATACCATAAATTATATCAAAATTATTTTTCATGAATCATATGGAAAAGTTTTTTTGGTCTGTGTAGCATTTATATAGTTAATAAGTTAACCCCTTGAAATTAAGAACATTTGATGGGGTAGACAAGCAATGCAAAACCTGTCATGGGCCACTGTCTAGTAATATGGAACGTGGGTAACAATTAGTGGAGTTTCAGTTCTAACACATGCACATTCCTCCTTCCACGATCTGACAACCTGGTGATGCTGCTTATTAAATTCAAACCTCCAATTCAGGTTATCTATGCACCTTCAGCAAAATAGGAATAGAGTGACAATCTCTTTATCTTTTATGTATCATGTTCTTCTATTTTTCATTCATTTTCTTTTTCTAGAGGGTCTTAATTTTTACAATAAATTTCTCTTTTTTTAGGGGTACAGGAGAGAAAATATAAACCACTCAGTAAAATTTGAATTTATAATCATAAAATTAGTCAGATAGTAGAAAGTAATAACAATAAAAATGAACTGGATGTGTTCTTTTATAAGAAATCAAGTAAGAATTTAATGATTATGTATTCACATAATAAATAAATTTGTATAATTATCTAATTATAAATAAAATTTTATATATTTATAAAATTTTATTATCAAAATTAATAAATATACGGTAAATATTAAGCTAGTGTGATGTTTTACATATATTGATCTATATACATATCAACCAAAAAATATCATATATTAAATATGATTTTTTTAGACTGTGATTACGAAGTCGTAATGAGAGGATGACACATGACACAATTTGTCTTATTGGAAATTTTGCGGCTTTATCATGACTCAATTAATCAAAATTTGACACGTCATCAAAACTAGTCCGATTAGATTATGTCACGTGACAAGCACACACGAAGCCACAACAGAGTCTGCAAGCATACACGAAGCCACAACAAAGTCTGCAACTACATTACGTGTCAGTACTTGCACAGTCAACGAGCCATGTTAGTCTTACCCTAGAGAAGTCGCAAAATTTACTACGAGTCAGCACGCAGATGACTGCATTTTTTTTTAATAAAAAAACTATTATGATCAAAAAGCCACCAAACACTCCTAACTGGTCAGCCAAAGTAAATGCAATTTTTGCACAGATTTTGCCAAAACAAATGTATGTACTCTCGAAATTGGTGTCTGGTTACATCAAGAACTTTCACATGGTTTTCAAATTCTACTTTCCAAATTTTGAATTGCTTAACTTTATCTAGGTTGCCCCAAAATGAGTCAAGAACTCATTGTTGTCAGGTACAATGCAATTTGTCAATTAAATTCTCATTTCTCCTCCTTAATTCTATGATATTATATGACAAATTAATGCAAGTGACACTTTTTCTCACACTCATTATTATTAGTTGACATTTACACGAGTCCTATTAAATTGGAAGCATAACCCTCTACATGAGATCCATCTTATTTCGCATGACCCAAGTGAACTTAAGCTAATAGTAAATGATCCAGAAAACAATTAAAGCTTATTATTATGGTAATAATAATAATATGTTGGTATATCTGTCTACCAATTAATTACTAGTGAGTGTACATTATGTCGCTAATTCGTTACATTAATTAAGCATGGTAATCTTTGCTAAGTTGCAGATAATTTGGTGCACAAATTTTTATTCACATTTGTTAAGTGAATGTGTATTCTTCAAATTAGTTGGTCATGCTCGAGACTTTTGTAGCCTATAAATATTAAGTCCTGCAAAATTAAGTGAAACAATACAAAGAAAAATAATTCATGGGCCGTTGGATAATGAGAAGAATGTGATCACATATGGTAGGTTGATGGCCCAAGAAAATAATAAGGTGCAACAATATATTGTAGGCCTTTTCTTCCTTCACCCCATTTTTTTTTCTTGGTGTAACCCACCTCTTCTTGGGCTTCTTTGCCCCAAACATTGTTCTCACAAAAATATATTTCAATAGAAAAAATTATTCAACAAATAAAAGCATCAAGTCACAGGTAAATTATTTACTATTTTTTCACACACATTCTCAAAATATTTTTTGACACACAATATTTATTTATTTTAATCATCCATTCCAAAATATTCATGTTTCACATTTTAATTATAGTAAATAATAACTATAAATTACTTTGATAATACCCACCATAATAAAAAATAAACCTTGTGAAAACCCAAATCCCATTAACGAGTGTTACATTACAACAGATCTCGCTTTCTCTTCGATTCATTCTTCAATCAACAATGGCTTCTTCAACCCTTCACAAACTCCTTCGAAAACCGCCACTACCACCCTTCCCATTCCTCAATTCTCTTCACCCTTTACAATCCCAAAACCCAATCCTCACCACTCTCACTCTTCACCAACCCTCTCCCACTCCGCCGCCGCCGCCGCCAACGCACCACTTCTCCGACACCACCGTCATCTTCCCCTCTTTTCCCTTCGGATTTTTCCCAACGCCCGTTTCCGAAACCGCGTTTGATGAAGAAAAAGAAGATTCTGGAACCACCGTGTGGGCTGATAGCGTGAAGAAGAAGCGGAAGAGGAAGATGAACAAACACAAATACCAGAAGCTTAGGAAACGTATGAGGAGACAGTCTTAGGTGAGATTTCATCATGGGTTTTAATTATTTACTGAAAGGAAAATGCTTTCAACTTTGTAATTTTTTTTTTGTTAGGGTTAGTTTGTAGTGGAAAGAAGAGTTGAAGAAGGTTGAGGGTGATGTTTGAATTAAAGTTCTATGGCAATTAATTGGAGGAGTCCATTGTTTTGGATTTTATTTTGATGGTGATGATGATGTTATTGCATTTTATTTGGTGCTTCTTAGGCTAGAATAAATAATATATGCACTTATGAATGATTGGATTATGAATTGGTATGTAAGGTGAGTTTGTTGATTTATGATGACTAACTATTTTAGAAGTCATTGCTGAGTATGATTTCTGATTGGTTGACAATACAAATTATGCTACCAGGAATGTAAAAGAATTTGATGAAACAAATGCCTTTGGTCACATTTGGATTCAAATCACATCAATTTGGATGTTAATCCTTGAAGTAATTTACCTTGTGTTTGGATGGAGAATGTGATAATTTCTAAGAAATTTAAAAACATACCATTCTAATAGCCTTTATTTAAATTCTTTTTATTTTGTAAACATCTTGTTTGGATGAAACAATTTCCTTGTTTGGACAAAGTAATTCAATTTTCAAGAATTTCAAATTTTTATTTTTAAATATTTATTTAAAAATTAATTTTTCAATATTTATTTAAAAATTAATTTTTCAATATTGAATAAAAATAAATATTAATCAATCATTGAGATGTGAAGCCCTATCGGGCAAGAGCTGCAAAAAGTTACAAGGAGGAATAGGGGAATTGAAATGCTTACATTTTAGGTAGAATTTTAAATTCTTCAATTTTACATAAGTGAAATTCTTTTTTAAAATGACATGATCTCAAATTCTCCTAAAGACTTTATCCAAACAAGTCAATTAATTGCTTTATAAGATTGACTCATCCAAACATAGAGTGATAGTTGCTTTTGTATTGGATTTGTATTGGATTTGGCGTGATTTTACCCTGAATGTGGATTTGTGATGCTGAACCATACATGCACTTAGTTTAGCTTCCTTTACTTATGCTTTTGTTTTGACTTTGTGAAGGCATAGATATGGTTTCACAAGTGGTATCCAGCAGGGATTACAGAGGGGAATGGATTTAGTTGGACAAGATTAACAACTTTGACTTGTATGTGGCCGCAAGTTAATTCCATGAACCTATTGTTCATTTGAAGTCTCAATTTTGATTTGGGATTTGGCTGTTGTGAAACATGTGTCAATGATGAGAAAGTTTTTTATTTTTTGGTTTTATATTTTAACAAAAGTGCCATTTTACTTAGATAAACAGTAGGAGTTATTACTGGATTTGTGCATACAAGCATGTTGACCAAACACTAATAAGGAGGATGAGGATCTGGTTCATGGAATGACACTTTCTCGGTTCCCCTAGGTGTATGAACCTTGTTGAACCTCTAACAACACTAAGTCTAATCTTAGAGATGTAGATCGATTAGTGATAATTGAGATGGCAGCGTGTTGGCATTTAAGGTAAATTAAGTCTGTTTTCTATATTAAATTTCTGTTCTAGATGCAAGAAATTTCTGAACAATGTCTGCATACACGACTTTGAGGCTCATTTGGTAAATACTGTTGGAAGAAATAACCTGAAATGACAAAACTGGAACAGAGAAATTGGCCACAAATTTATTTATGCCAGAACATTGTTCAGGGGTGAAGAGTTTCCACCATTTCACGAAGATGTAGGCTAGAAACATGGTCACATACACGGAACAGTGGCAGTGACTACATGATAGACATTGATTATGGAAATCATGATGTCTAAACCAACTGTTGAAAGATTAAGGACATGTACAGCTTATAATATCCTATCCCACATAATTTTTTTAAGGCTACTTACTGATTTTTCAATTACTTGGATAGAATACTCCCACAGGAGTAGCATAGAATAATCTATTTTACAAGATGCTTCTTCACATTGACCTATCAGGCTTTTCTCTATTCTACTAATGGCACACTGGATTTTTGAGCCAAAACAATGAAATAAATTAGCTTTTTTTATACCCCAATTTGTGTGAATTGATTTATTATTCAATTTTGTATTACAGATTGAGTTTAAATTTATGCATGTTTCATATTAAAAAAGTAAATAAATATAACTTTTGTCCCTATAAAATGAGTAAGTTTTAGTTTTGACTTTGTAAAAAAGAAAAAAATCTTTGTTTTTCTCATTTTAAAATGTGAAATCACTATTTTCATTCCTTATAAGATGAGCAAAATTTGATTCTGGAGTATATTTCTTGTGATCGACATTGATCCCATAAGGCTATTCTACTTAAAAGAATAGTATATCATAGTTCAGAAACTTAAACTAGTTACACTTAATGCAATATTATTAAGTAAATTTTCTGACATTGCTACCAAACTTGTGGTGTTAGCCATCATCTCGTGTACCCCACTCCAGCCAATGAACTTGTGGCTGATTCAACGGTATCTCTCACGTTTGGAGATTATGATGGTGGTGTGGCATGTCCTATCTAGATGGAGAGAAAAGAAGGGGACGAAGGGGATTTGAGCGTCCTCATAGTGTTTTTGTTTTTCTTTTTCATGAGTCATCTTCATTGCATGGATCTCATATAGCTCCCACTGTATAAGCCATCTTCTTAGGAGCAGGAGAAACAGATACCCTCTGTATGTTTGTTTTTCCGTTGAAATGGATGGCTAAACATTTCAAAACTTCGTTTTATTGTGAGAAGCACTAAATTGTTGCTTCCACTTGAACATCCATTTGGTATAAACAAACTCACCCCTATGACAGTTGGTGAGAAACACTTTCAAACCTTGCCTATAAATAAAATAACTACATGTCACAAAAGGATCTTTAATCAAATGTATACATTCTTCTCCAAGCTTAATTCACTAATTCAAAAAGTTCAACCAATACATAAGTTACACATTATTATTCCATCATAATTTGTGAGTTTGATAAGTCAAAATAACACTTTTTTCAGTTCTTGAAGTTCATAAAATTATAGTTTTATCCTTTTATGTTTTTAAGATGTATTAATTTGGTTCTTTAATATTTTATTATTAGAAACATTAATTTTATAATGAAATTGTGGATATGTAGAACTCTTTCACTATTTTTTAAATGCACCCAATGATATTTAAAAGTCATTCAAAATTTAAATTGTTAATGATGTTTTTAATGAAAAAAGTAAATAATCAAAATAATATATTTTTAAAATATAAAAGATGAAAATAAATTTTTTTAAACTTAAACTTAGAAGGATTGAAAAATTTATTTTACTGTTTATTAACTATTACAATAACCATCTTAAAAAAAACTTATTATAAATTTTATTAATTAACAATAGAAATTTAAATAAGTTTTTCGTCACTTAACTTTCTCATTAGGTGCTTTTAGTGTTTATTTCTTTTTTTCAATACTTAGAACTAATAAATATTGGCATCTCTTATCAAAATATACCTCAGCACAACATATGTGACACCCACAATGGAGCCACATAGCCCTAAAGCCTCACATTCCTTGTTATAACGTTACGCCAAATGTTTTCTTCGTAATTTTTAATCTATGAGCAAGAGAATGAAAATAGTGATCAAGAAACATTACAATGAGTACAAAATCTAACATTACATGGGAAAAAAACATTAGTGCAGAAAATAAATACATGCTTATAGCATGTGACTTGCACCCCTATTCATATAATCACAATAACTCACTCCATTTCACTGGTCATGACCAATGACATCAATTTTCTTAACCTGCGTATCTCTCTCCAAAATTACAGTGAAATAACAACATGATCTTACAGGAAAATAAAACAAATAAACAAAACCAATAACAAGAAGTAGCTATAGCATGGTTTTACATTACAATATAAATACAATCAAGCATAAGGAGTAGTTAAAAAATTAAAATCACACTTTCATCTTTGCAAACCAACACCCAATATCAAACACTTCCAAGACATGAATAAGAATTTAATAATCATGAAAAAATAATAAAAAAATATTCTTAAGAAACATTATTTTCGGAAAACATATTCAGCTAAATTTTCCACAAAAATAGTGTGACGGAGAAAGTTGAGAAATCATTTTATTTTTAACTCAGTAAAAAATATTATTTATTTTTTTATTAAATCATGTAATGTGATAAATAATTAAAGTTATATGAGAAGTTTTAGTAAAATAAAAAACATTCCCAGAAATATTTTATGATTAAATAAACGTCTCACAAACAAGATTCATAAGAATGAAAAAACTTATCTTCTTTGATACTTCTTATTTTATCATACTAGCAGGGATAAAAATATGAAAGGTGGTTGGAAAAATAACAAGGGGAGTGTACATAGCAATTTTTTGTATAAAAGCCTCAAATAGACAGTTAGGCCCACAATTCGGCCCTATAGAAATAAGCTTCATCCTTTCAAAGGAATCATAGCATTGAAGCTAACGGCGGCGGAAACCACCGTGTTCGACGCCTGAAGCAACCGCCGGCGGCTTTGGGATTTAAGTTTTGTGCCCGTTCGCGATCTCTAAGTTCAGAGGTATCATAGAATTGAAGCAACGGCGGCGGTATTCTTCAGAGTGTAAGTCTTCACTTCTGTCTTTGATTTCTTCAGTTTACTTTCTCAGTGAAAAACCACTTTTCTTTCTCCGTTGTATGAGTTTCATGTTTTGGAATAATCACAATATCTCTAATTTTTTCATTCCCTGTTTCGTATATATACATTTTGAGAAATGAGTGTTGATTTTTGCATAAATTCTTTTTTAGTTAGGAAAAACAATCCCCCATGAATCAAACACACACTAAGATCGTAATATTGTTAAAAAAATCATTCTTTTAGATTGGTTATAGGTATTGCAGATTAGTCATGCCCACAGATTTTGGAAAGAGTTATGTCAAAATATGTAAAAGAATTTAAATTAAAGTCCAATAATTTAGGGTTTAATTTTTAGTAAACTCTTAATCCCATAATAATTGGTTTCATGCTCTCTTTGTGCATGTTTTGATTAGCGTTGAATAGTGAATATATGCATTCTAACGCAAAATTTCTAAAAGTTCTAAGTTATAGCTTTTGCCTGAAAGTTAATCGGTGTTGAACTCAACTACAAACCAAATACAGACTTTATGCCCCCATAAAAGGAGGTTAGAAGTTCAGATTGATTTGTTGTACTGCAATTTATTTGTAAAGTAGGAATCTGAACTCTAAGCAGTGTTGTTAAATGGCTACACCATAGCCACTATGGCAGGATCGCACGACAGATTTTTCGCCAACCTCCATAAGCAATTTGTGAAGGGAGGCCTGCTATGGCAGTGCCATAGGTTGCAATGGTGTGTTTATATGGTGGAATTTCAACCTTTCACCATAGAATGCCATCCCCATTAGTAACACTGACTCTAAGCAATCAAGGTGTTGAACTATTCACTTCATAGAATCACAGTAGAATGTAGATATGTACATGTATTCATACTGAGTTTTAGCTTTGTAGTTATTTTCCACTCTCAAGTGAAATGAAATTTTCTTTCAGAGGAAAGTCATGGCAATGAACCATGTGAGGTCTATTAGACACATTCTTACAACCAAAGAGGCAGTTGGGGTTGCATGGCAACGAACTTACGCCACCGGTAAAGCAAAGAAAGGATCTAAAGGGGGTGCAGCTGCTGATGCGCCTAAAGCATCATCTCTTAGCAAGGAAGTCAAGTCAAGCACAGTTGTAGGTGCCAACATCCTCAAGGAGGGAACTGATCCAAAAATTCAGCCCGATTCAGAATACCCTGACTGGTTGTGGCATCTGCTTGATAAACGCCCTGCACTTAGTGTATTGCGTAGACAGAACATTGAAACACTACCTTATGAAGATCTAAAACGCTTCGTCAAGCTGGATAACCGAGCACGGATCAAGGAGAATAACTCTCTCAAGGCAAAGAATTGATTCAAGAAGTTGTTTTGTTTGTTTTTTTTCCTGTTCTTAGTCTTCTGGGATTTCTTTAAGTAATTGGTTTGTTGATGATGTTATTGCGTTTTATTTGATACTTCTTAGTTTAGAATAATTAATATATGCACTGATGAGCTATCCGATTACAAATTGTTATGTCCGGTAAGGTAAGGTTTGTTGACTTTTATGATAAATTTTATAAGTCATAGCAAGCTAAGTATGATTTCTGATTGGTTAACTGTACAAATTATGTTGACAAGAATAACATTCCTAGGAATGTAAAAGAATTCCATGAAATAGATGCCCCCTAAACTCTTTAGTGCATGTTTGGATTCAAACTGCATCAATTTGGATGTAAATTATTGAAGTAACTAATAGTTTTTTTTTGCTTTCAATTTGGCATGATTTTACCCTGAATGTGGATCTGGGATGCTGAACCAAACATGCACTTAGTTTAGCCTCGTTTGCTTTTGCTTTTGTTTTGACTTTGGAAAGACATGGATGTGGTTTCACAGATTACAGAGGGGAACAAATTTAGTTGGATAAGATTAACAACTTTGACTTGTACGTGCTGTCACTTTAATTACATGAACCTATTGTTCATTTTGAAGTCTCAATTTTGATTTGGGATTTGGCTGTTGTGAAACTTGTGTCAATGAGGAGAAGTTTTTTTTTTTTCATTGTTTTTTTTTGTCTTATATTTTAACAAAAGTGTCACATTACTTAGAAAGAAGGTAGGAGTTATTGCTAGATTTGTGAATCAAGCATGTTGACTGAAAACGCATAAGGAGGATGAGGATCTGGTTCATGGAATGACACTTTCTCCATTCCCCTAGGTGTTTGCACCTCTTATGTAGATTGCATAGGAATGGCAAGAACTAGGATTGAACCTCTTAACAACAACATTAAGTCAAATCTTAATGATTTAGATTGATTAGTGCCAATTGAGATAGGTGTGTTTGGTATATAAGGTAAATTAATTCTGTTTTCTATATTAGAGTCAAATGTCTGCATACATGATTTTAACGCTCATTTGGTAAACAATTTTACTTTAAACCCAATTGTAATACGCATCTAATCAGTCATTTCACAGAATGTATATGTATTTCTTCCTCTTCATCTTTTATACATATATGTAATTCTCTCTCTTCACATTTTATAACTAGTTATCTGTATTTCAATTGTCTACTAAATGTTTTTCTTTCGTAAATGTTGTTGGAAGAAATAACTTGAAGTGACAAAACTGGAACTGAGAAATTGGCCACAAATTTGTTTATGCGTGAAGGGGTGAAGAGTTTCCCCGTTTCAGAGATATGTGGCTAGAAACATGGTCAATAATGTGTTCTATGAGATTTTTAGGATGATCCAGTCATCTATGTTTTGATTAAAGCATTGATAAGATGTAATATTTGACTATTGATGTCCAATTTTTCTTTATCATAGCCAAACTTTAAAGTATTAATGCTAAGCAAATGACATACTTAACAATTAAATAAAAAGTATGTATTAAAAAAAATTAGAGAACTAAAATTACAAGATTAAATAAAGAGATCAAAATTGTGGATATTTTATAGTTGGAAGACTAAAATCACGGAATTAGAAATAGATGATCGAATTTGTGGATTGAAAATTACATAAAGACTAAAATTGTGAAATTTAAAATAGGAGATAAAAATTTTGGGTTGAAAATTACATGGGAATAAATGTGAGTTTATCTTCAAATTTAAATAATTACTTTAAATTATAAATGATTGAAATTATAATAATTTTTAATTTTATGGCTTTAGAAAAGATTTTACTGAATCATACAACTTATCTGTATTTAAAAAATTAATTGAATTAAAATTGATTCAAATATTTAATAATATTTTATTTAACATTCTTTAAGAAAAATTATATTTACTTTAAGTGAAACTTTTTTATTTATATTTAATAAGATTTTATTTTTAATCTATTTTTCTTCTTTTCTCTATCTCTCTACCAAACAGATTAGCAGATAATTAGAAATGTTATCTCTAGTAAATCAATTTTAATCCGTAAGTAACTATATACTTAAACACATAGTATTGACAAAAAACTTGTGACCTTAAAAGAAATTTAATATTCAAAATTTAATTTAATATAATTTCCCAAATCTAATTTTATTTCTTTAACAACTACAAAAGTATTCATCAAAATTAATAATTAAGTATTTCTAATATTTCATTGTCAAGATATATAAATTCAATTTGTAAAAATTATGTCGATCGGTGACAATAATTATAAAATTATTAATAATATTTTAGAAGTAATTAATATATATATATATATATATATATATATATATATTATGTGACGACATCATGAATTCATATTCAATATATTATTTTTATTTGTAGTTTCATGCAATATTTTAACAAAAAATTAATAATCAGATATTTATAAAACTATAATTCTCATTAAAACTTATTTTTCAATATATTATACATGAAATATTTTATCATACATGTATCAGTATCCATCAAATCTTATAAATAAATATTTATCCCAAATTTACCCGTGATCCAACAGCTGCATGTCATTCCATCATGACTCCTGATTAGACATCACTTTTCCAAACCATAATATCTCATAAAAATGTGTTATTTGATGTTAAGAGAAATATTTGTTTAACAAGAGCTAATTATAAAATATAAAAAAAAGAAACATATATAATATATGTTTTATGAGAAAATTAATTGATTAATTATATATTAAAGTTAATTATGAAATAAACGTATTAAAATTGGTTATGAAATAAATATATTGAAATTGATTGTGAAGGGAGGTTGATATAATAATTTTATTCTTTGAACATTTTCACTGCCTCACTCTTAACACTAGTACTTTTGTTTCATAAGTCAATTATGATAATGTAAACTATTTGATGTTCTCCAACTTTTCTTCCATTTTGGTGACACAGTACTAAGATGCTTAATGGTAGGTAACACTTTATTAAGCTCTATTAAAAGAAGGTTGATGAGAATTGAATTGGAAGCTAAGTTTGCTTGAAATCTCTAAGTGCAGGAGCATAATTAAAAAAGGGCACATCAATCTTCAACATTCAAAACTTGCATGCAGGTCATGGCATCTAGAATTCTGCACTATGTGTCTTCTTCTGCCTCAGCTACTAAACGTTGTTTAGGTTAGCACTGTCTCTACTATTTTGAGTCAAAACACTGAATCCTCATAACTTCCCTGTTGTGTACTATATGGTGATATCTTAGAAATGGAAGCACATGTTCTTTGAAAATTGAATTAGAGAGAACTATTTTTAAAACTTCAAAGGAGGTTTTTAACTTCCTTTTTTCCCTTTAAGTTTTATTATGGCCATACATGCAACAACAACAACAACATAGCTTTATCTCACTAGTTGAGTTAGGTGAGTTCAACTACATGCATCACATGATGTGCTTCAGCAGAAAAAACTTAGATACAGTTCCCTGAGTGTTAGTTATGCTGTTCTTCTGATATAATTAGAATGAAAGTTTTACTTCGGTAATGTGTAATTATCTAATGCAATCATTTTTACTCAGATTACTGAGATTAGACTATAATTTTGATTAGGAAATAGTACAAAAGGTTTTAAAGAATTTTACCTAAGTTTTGTCCATCATTGGACACGGTTAAACACCAAAACTTCAGAAATAAATCAGTGGTGAATGATCCATGTTCGGTATATCGATGAGTTTTACATTGGTTGCCTAGGCCTAACACAATCCTCCTTAATCTAGACTTGGGACCAGCTATGAAAACATAGGTGGAGTTTACTTTGACATTATTTTGAGACATTTTTGTAATGTAAGTGTCACAGAAATTGCTGAGCATATTTTGACATTATTCCATTTGATTTTCTGAAAATTTGGATGACTATTGATTAAATTTTCAGGCCTATGTTGTCATTGGCATAGAAGTATAGGTGGAATTGGTTTTTCTACTGCTGCTGCTGATGTGGAGCCAAGCATAGCACCAGTGCAAATTGATCATAGTCAGCTTCTGATTAATGGAGAATTTGTTGATGCAGCTTCTGGTTAATATCATACCTTTTGGCACTTAAAATATTGCTATTTTATTCATATAAAAACATTACACTCTATACTACTTAATTTCACTCTTGTGCCTTTGTTAGGAAAAACTTTTCCAACCTTTGATCCTAGGACAGGTGATATAATTGCCAATGTTTCTGAAGGTGACACTGAAGATGTAAATCGTGCTGTTCGTGCTGCTCGCAAGGCTTTTGATGAGGGACCATGGCCAAAGATGACAGCTTATGTATAAAATATTATCTAATCCATCTTTCTTGTTGAAATTTCAATATGGAGTTGTTTTTTGATGCTGCATTTCTTCTTTTGGGCTACAGGATGCTACACTTGTTTTATGTACAACAACTTTAACCATTATCTTTGATGACCTCCTCTAGGAAAGATCGTGTATAATTTTGCGCTTTGCTGATTTATTGGAGAAACACAACAATGAAGTTGCAGCAATTGAAACATGGGATAGTGGCAAGACTTATGAACAGGCTGCAAACATTGAAATACCTATGGTGGTACGTTTGTTCCGATATTATGCAGGTAATTACATTAAGTTGTACTAGTAATTAGTGTATGCACTGACCATATAAAGGAATTTGATAATGTCATTCAATCATAAACTATCTTATATGCGAGTTTGTTAATTTTTACAACTACTCTAAAAGTCATATCTAACATGATTTTTTATTGGTTGATAGTGTAAAGACTTTTACAGTATATTGTATAACAAGTTGACATTCGTTGGCATCCATTCTGTTTTCTTCAGGTTGGGCAGATAAAATTCATGGTCTAACAGTTCCAGCTGATGGAGCATACCATGTACAAACCTTGCATGAACCCATTGGTGTAGCAGGGCAGATTGTTCCTTGGAATTTCCCACTTCTTATTTATTCATGGAAGGTTGCACCTGCATTAGCATGTGGTAATACAGTTGTATTGAAAACTGCAGAGCAGACACCACTTTCCGCCCTTTATGTGTCAAAGCTATTTCTTGAGGTAGCCTTGTACCACATTCTTTTATGTCATGACTTCAAGATTGTTAGGTCTCATGTGGACTATAGATATGCATAAAGTAGAGTTTTAAAAGTCTTGGAACATTTCTCATCTCATAAATTAACTTTTGAGATTAAGTTAAGTCCGAAACTTATTCAAGAGAGATATGTATCCTTCGAAACAAACTGAATCAAAATGATTATTGAACAAGATGAAGGCTACTAAAACATTTTTGTTTTCTTCAAGCATATCTGGTAGTTGTTACCAATACTAGATGACTAATCAAATAGCCAAAATAAAGTTAACAAGAAAATAGTTTCCTCTTCCATTAAAGAGAATGTGAACAAGTCTATTGTTATGATTGTTGCCGTTATAAATTAGACCTCTACGAAATTAAAAGGACCAATTTGAAATGAACCTAATCTTGTAATATCAAAATTTGTTACTACAAATAGATTGTGGTCCTGTATGCGTCTATACTTTTGTAATTGTCCTTGCTGATGGATTGGTGCAACAGGCCGGACTACCTCCTGGAGTTCTGAATGTTATCACCGGCTTTGGTCCTACTGCTGGTGCAGCTTTGTGTAGTCATATGGATGTTGACAAGGTACTTCAAAAAATTTAATGAAAGAATTCTCCCGAGACTTCAAAACATAAATCCTTCATTTTTCTGATTCCCTCCATAATACATGCATTAGTTTATGCCTACATGGCCTAATAGATAATATGTTAAAGTAAAAATTGGTTGATTTTGTTTTTGTAGCTTGCTTTCACAGGATCCACTGGCACTGGTAAACGTGTACTAGAACTGTCTGCACACAGCAACCTGAAGCCAGTAACTCTGGAGCTAGGTGGAAAATCTCCATTCATTGTGTGTAAGGATGCCGATGTTGATGCAGCTGTTGAGGCTGCTCATTCTGCTCTATTCTTTAATCAGGTTTGATGATCCTAAAAGGTGTTATTATTCACAATGAGAACTGTGGATTCTCAAGTTTTATTTTCTTAATTGCATGATGATCCAATATGGTTCAAGCTGTTTCGTTTTGCTTCTCTACAGGGTCAATGTTGTTGTGCTGGTTCTCGCACATTTGTTCATGAAAGCATATATGATGAATTTGTGGAAAAGGCTAAAGCTCGGGCTCTTAAACGTGTAGTTGGAGACCCTTTCAAAAATGGTGTTGAGCAAGGTCCTCAGGTATCTATGACATCACTTTCCAAATGAACCTTAAATCAAAGAGAAAATTTGATCCAAATAAGAGTAACATAAGCTTTTCAGTAACTTTGGTTTGAGTTAGTAGAAGAAACTATGGTTTGGCAATTTCTCATTCATAATCATACCAGTAAAATTCTTCTCAATTTTTTTTTTTGAAACTTAAGGTAGATAAATGCAAAGTACGTTGCATCTTAAAGGGTGATATATTGATAGTTGTATGTTTTTCAGATAGATTCTGTGCAACTCAAGAAGATAATGGAATACATAAGATCAGGTGTTGAAAGTGGAGCTACACTAGAATCTGGTGGTCAAAGAATTGGCTCCAAAGGCTACTACATCCAACCCACTGTTTTCTCAAATGTTCAGGCATGATACTTCCAATTAATTATGGTTCTATTTCTGAACAAGTAGTAACATAATTCCAAAACAGAACAAAATAACTGAAAAGGATTTCTTTGTTATTATTACAGGACAGCATGTTGATAGCAAAAGATGAGATCTTCGGACCGGTACAATCTATCTTGAAATTTAAGTATGCTATGAATCACTAGATAAAAGTTCCATCATGCCTGTATTTTTCACATTCTTCAGTAGTTCCTCCTCTTGAATGCTACTTAATATTTGTTTTGAAACAAATTATAGTGATCTAGAGGAGGTGATAAGAAGGGCCAATGCAACTTCCTATGGCCTGGCTGCTGGAGTTTTCACTCAAAATATGGACACAGCCAACACCTTGATGCGAGCATTGCGAGTCGGAACCGTATGGATCAACTGCTATGATGTCTTTGATGCAGCAATACCGTTTGGTGGTTATAAGATGAGTGGTCAAGGGAGAGTAAGAGGAATCTACAGCCTTAGAAGCTACCATCAAGTTAAAGCTGTTGTCACTGCTTTGAAGAATCCAGCATGGCTTTAGTTTTCCAATACCTAAGTGCTCATATTCATAATGTCTTTCTTATCTAAAACAGAACTAGAATCTTTAAGTCTCACTAGTTTTATGGAACATCCCTAAGGCATTGAATTAGCCAAAGTTATTGCTCATTATTAACTAAAGCTTTTCTGTGCCAATCTTTGCTGCCTCAACTTAGCTTCTGTTAAAATATCACTCTTGGTGAAGAAGCTTCATTTATTTTATTCATCAGATCAAACAATAAAAGAAATTATGCATAGTTGAACAATAAACTAAGTTTTGAAAACATTGGAGATTAAATAGGTGTTGTTCATAGATTCTTTTGGACCAAGCAAAAAGGCCTAGATTTCAACAACAACTCCTATGTACTTGACCTTGGATACTAACCATCTAAAATACCTTAATAAACAATAATTTTTATGGATGACATTGTTTTAAGCATCACATGAAATTAATACACATATTTGTATTGAGTGACAAACAAGAGTTCAAGTAATCACAGAATCTAAGCACAACATTCCTTGTTATAAAGCAGGTACAAAAAATTCCCTTAACTAGTACTTAAATATTTGCAAACGAAAATATCCATAATTGATCTCAACAAATGCACTTTTATGGATTACAAATGTTATCTTCTGGCGTTTCCTTGGTACAACAAGCCTTACTAGCTTTTGAAATTAATAGAGCCTCTTCTAGTGTTTTGACAACCTGTTCCATAGATGGACGTTGTTGGTTGAGGGATGTACATGATAGAGCTAGCTTAAGTGTAAAATCAAATGCTTCTTCAGAATACTCTCCTTGAAGTTTAGGGTCAGCAAATCCTGTTATTCTTCCATCTCTGGTGAGTGCTTTTGCCTAAGAAATGAAGGATGTCAATGTCATACAAAATATGCACAAAGGGTCAAAGTTCAAAAAAGAAAAGTCTTAATTATCACTCAATTTTCATGATTTTGAGAATTTCGTAACTCAGTTATTTTATTTGTAATTTCTGTCACTCAATTCTCATGATTTTGCTAATTTTGTAGTCTAACTATTTTATTTACAATTTTTGACACCCTATTTTTCAATAAGTTTGCCACTTCATTATTTACAAACTAAGCAAAATTTTAAAATTTCAGTGGCAAAAGTTTTGAAGTTTGGTGGCAAAAGTTGCAAATAAAACAATTGGACAACAAAATGTACAGATACAAAAGTTCAGTAACATAATTCGTAGAAATATTAAACTTACGTGGCAAATTATTCAATTAAGAAGAAAAAACATGTATGAAATAGTATAAGAGATTTAAGATTCATGGTTTCTGACCACTTTGTTCAGTGACATTGGATTCTTCAGCTTCAGATTTATAACCTTCTTTCCCGAGAGGATTTGTAGAAGTACCATACCGAAGCTGTAAACATCACCAGATGAATTGACATGGTGATTCCATTGGTACTCAGGATCAACATATCCAAAAGTTCCTCTCACTTCAGAGCTAACATTAGTTTCACCCACATCAATAACTTTAGACAGTCCAAAGTCTGATAGCTTTGCCTCAAATTTGGACCCCAGAAGAATGTTTGTTGGCTGCATACAAAATATCTTGACCTTTAAACTACTATACACAATGAATATCTTAAAATCATAATAAGGATGATTTCTACTTGGTTGATTAAGTAAAATTTTTATTACAATGACCGTGCATAAAATTAAACTTGTAAAAAATAAAAGTACTATGACGAAGTTTTAATTTTTCGTTACGAAGATAGATATTGACGTCAGGAAATGAAGAGATGAGGAGCTGAGTGATGAGTTTTTTATCGCCACATAATCATAAAGATTGATAAAACTGAATTTAATTTTTTTCTCAACAATTTAAAATACTCTACTGTTAAATAAAAACTCATTTTATTTTAAATTCAACTATTTTTTAAATACAAAGAGTATCTTTTTATAGACCGAATATAATAAAAAAACACATTTAAATCTAATTTAAAATTTTGCATGAAAATTAAAAACTCATTAAACACATTAAATACCGTCTAAGAATCTGTACGAAAAATAAAAATCTATTAAAACACATTAATGTAAATTTACACAAAAACAATGGACCAGCTTTCCAGTTCACGTCATATTTCCAGTTCACGTCATATTGAATCATCTCTAAAGATTTAGTAACCCCAGATAAAATTGTAGAACATGTCATGTATGTTTCAATGTAAATATGCAAATTAGAATGAGTGAGAAGTTCAAAAAGATTGACCTTGATATCACGGTGAACAATGCATCCTCCTTGATATGTATGCAAGAACCAAAGACCTCTAGCACTACCAATTGCAATTTCTAGCCTTTGTATCCAGGATAGCACCTTGTCCTTGCCTGATGTATTCATTATTAAAACCTTAGAGATCATGGATAGAAGAGCAAAGGAATTCAAACTCTCATGAAAAAAAAGGGTATAATTATAATTACCAAATAACCATTCTGAAAGGCTCCCATTTGGACATAGTTCATAAACTAGAAAACATTCATCTCCCTCAACACAGCAACCCAGCAAAGAAACAAGATTAGGGTGTTTGACATGAGATAAGCTTGTAACTTCTCTCACAAAAGTGTCCACATTTCCATCATCATTGATTATGTGCTTTATTGCAATATGCTGATCATTTCTCATTGTACCCTTATAGACCTTACCTAAAATTGAAATCCATAACAAGATTTCTTTATACAACAGATTTAATCAAGCTTGGATAATTTAGACGGATAAGTGAATATCTTCAATTGATTTGGTAAGGAGAAGAACTAAGATTTTAACTCTAGAACACTTATCTAATTCCTGTAGCTTAAGCTATTGAAAACCATAGAAATCAGAAACTAACTACACATAAATGTATAGTAATGTGTATCTGTATTATGCCTACACATCAAGGAAATTTAAATTTAACTGACTTATATTTTGTCAATTTGTCTAGACACATTCAAGAGTTAAACCGAATTTTCTGACCTCAAGCTTTCAAGATTCAACAAAGAGGGAAAAAGGAATCTCACCTGAAGATCCTTTTCCAATGACATTCATTTCATTCAGATGGTTAGTGGCAGCATACACTTCTTTAATAGGAACTTTGGGACAAGCAGTTTTCCTTAACATGTCTTCAAATGTTACTGTGAAAAAATTCAAGGAAAAAAGTACATGACATGATCATAACCTTCACCTATGGTGCTATCCAATGAGTTTAAAATAATGAGGACTTACCTTCTCTTTTGGGTGGGGCTGATCTGAAGTAACTACGAAACATAAAACATGCAGTAGTGATAACTACTATCAATATAACCCCTGTGGTAACTCCAATCAGAATCCATATACCTGATTCCACATAAAAAGCTTTGATCATCAAAAGAGAGGAGCATAGTACAATCTGCATATTTTGAAGCACAATAAATATTACAACATTTAATCACCTGTATTACTTTTCATGTTCTGATTATTGCCTTCTGCGGTTTGATTTTCTGCTACATAAAATAAGAGTGATCACAAACAAAACTAAGTAGCATTTCTTTAAGATACCAAATTGAAAAAATAGTTTATGCACTGACAGTGTAACTGGATTTTGCACTGTTATTCAATCACAAATTATCATATACAGTGAGTTTGTTCTCTTTCTATGATAACTTCCTAAAAAGTCATACCTACTATGATTTCTAATTGGTTGACTTACACTGATAGTGCATAACAAATGAACTCATCCAAATTTATGTTCATGCTTACCAGAATAAATTTGTTGTGCTCCAAGGCATCTCAGAACTGTGATGACATACAGATCATTTTCAATTTTGCTACTTATCAATGTCACAAGTACAGCAATTCTACAGAGATCAGCTTCAATTTTTTCAGTTTTGACATTGGTCTTTCTGGCATCTTCCACTCCTATTGTTTTCCAGGTTCTCAAGCACAAAGAACATGACTGTTGACAGTTTTCATCTAAACTTCTAAGCTCATTTCTGAATCTATTTCTAACATCAGCAACCAACAAGTCAGAACATCCACCAGCACCACTTGTTAGGTTCTCAATTCCACAACCAAAAACATCGTCTCTAAAACTCTTGGACAGACAATTTCTTTGCTCAGTAGAATCAAAGTAAATCTTTCCTGTTTGATTTGCTCGCTGACCAAGCGTGTAGAGGTAAGTATCAAATGCAGATCCACAACACTTATTATGAAGGATCTCATCCCAGTTTCTCTCATCACAACTTGAATCATTCAATAAATGCAAAAGTTGAATTTTGAGGTTGCATCCTGTATCCACAGCCCTGGAAGGTGCAAACTCCATAGTGGTGATCACAATGAAAATGCATAGAAACAAGACAGAGGTTGGAAACACAGTTCTATTCCAATTCCAAAAGGCCATTGAGAGTTCATGCAATTTAATATTAACAATGACTAATACTTGCAATGAAGTATAAGCTTTTTTTTGTTGTGTGAAACTGAGATAGACAAAAAAGAGGCTTAGACTTATTGAGCATTGGGTTGGTCACTGGTCTATACAACCACTTATAGGAAAAAAGCACATAATTGGAATATCTTGTATATTGTCATTATTAGAGTTTGAAAAGCAGTTATTTTGTTTGCTAATAGAACATTGATGTGAAAAACATTTTCAGAGATTTGGGTGCATCGTCTTGATGGTAACATAAACAAAACCACTAATTGACATTACCCTTTTGCTTCTTGTGGGCCATGAGTCTTGTTGCCGGCCAATGCAACTGTAAGGTTATTTAACAAACAGAATGTTATTGTTTCTCATATTTTTCACTTGACATGTTTATGAACTTAGTTTTTTATTCAATAATTACTGAAATAGTTTTGTTTGTTGTTATGTGTGCATTTTTTCAACACCATATTTTAATACTTTATAACCATTGTTTATACTTGTTTTCTACCTTGTATTACTTTACAAGGCTAAATTAGTTTGAACACCAAAATGTTGTCACAAGTTCAAACAACTGGTGATAGAATAGAAGCATGCAAGAGGATTAATTTAACTGGACACAACTAACTTGTGCAAGACATTACAGCTACTCGTAAGAGGGATTTCACAAAGCAACCTTATAAGTTAATGCATGAAGAATGTGGATAGAAATTTTATTTTATTTTATTCTTTTACCTTTAAACATCCATCATCAAATGTTTTACCTTTCAATTGTTTTAGCATTTGTACCGTATCAAGTGATATGACACATTTCATTATTAAAATGACGAGACAATAAGATTCAAAGTCATCTTACTTAAGTTTATTCACACTTAAAGGATAAACTCATTCAAGATATGTGTTTAAAATTTTGCATGACACAACCACTTTCTTATGCTATCAAGGGCGACCGAGTAAGTCTGCAAGCCCAAACGCCTCCAATCATAGATAAATACATTCTACTTGGTCAATTTAAAATGTATAAATATCTCATGTCCGCCTTAGAAGGTGTGTCTATTACCCGTACCATTTGCTCATTAGAAGATTTTGAAGACAAGTTCCATTTAAGGACCGAACATCGTTACCCATCCGAGGACCTTTCTTCAACCTTTATCACAATGTCAATCGTGTTTACGACAAATAAGATATGCGGGGAGAAATATTCACATAATTAAGAAGCAACAAAAACTTTTTTTTTTTTTTTTTTTTTAAATAATTCATTCATTTGAATGTTTGAAACTTATTATTTTTCATCACTTTTTTTTTTCCTTCAAACAATTATCCCTAAACTACCTTCAAATTTTTCAATAACTTCTTTTCTCTTTCAACTTTATTCATACATATTCTTTCAGTAATCTGCTATGTAAAAGTTTTTTTCTATTAAAATTATTTTAAAACTACTTTTCAACATATTTCATCAAACAAAAACGGGTTCCAATCACAATCAATTACAAAAATTAATTAATTCATTTTTATATTAAAGAAGTGGGTCTAATTAAAGCCCAATGGAACAAACACACCCAACACAATCGAAAACCAGTCCAATACTCACATATCTTCCAATGCAAAACGACATCGTAGTCAAAGAAAACCAACACCATTTGGTTCTGTTATACATTTCTCATTCTGCAACTGTGTTCTTCTTCATACTTACTATTGCACTATTCCGGTGAACCCAAAACCCTGAAATGGGTTATCTGAGCAAAGCTTCCCATACACTGAGGCAATTGAATTATCTATCATTATTCTGCAATTTCAATTTCAACCCATTAACAACCCGTCATAGCTTTTCTATGACCCGTGCATTGTTCTGTTCCTACACAACAAAAACAACACCAATGTTCCATAAGCACAACGTAAATGCTCATGAACTTCCAGTACTCTCTGGAACCGCTACGAATGGCCATGGCCCACCTCAGTGTCTTGATAAATTGCAGGTTCTCTTCCTGAAAATTTTCAATTTTTTTATCTGGGTATGCGTTTTTGGTATCTTAGATGAAATGGGTATTGTCCAAAATATCTTCTAGTTGAAAAAATGTGGTTTTGGGTTAACTATGAGGTAGAATGAGACAATGGGTTGGCTGAAAAGATGAAAAGAAATTTAAAATTTTTGTGGAATATTCAAATTGGAGATGCTAAACTTCTCAATAAGCACTTTATTATAGAGAAGAAAATACGAAGAAGAATGAATTAAGCATCTCCTGTAAGCTCAATAAGTTAATTTGTGAAACCTCTCTCACTTAGCTTCTTCTCCACAAACATTGTTATATTTCTTGGTTTTTATTTGTTATGTGTTGCTTGTTTGATGAACTTTGAAATGTCTTAGGTGGAGAGAAAAGGGGGAATCACGGTTAAAGCCAAGACAAGAAGAATGTTCTATAAGCATAGCATAAATGGTGGTCATTGTAGTGATGGAAAGGAGTTACCTACTTTGTCGTTGAAACCTGTTGAAACTCTTGAATCATGTTCACAAGTCACAGTTGATGTTGACAAACTCGCTAAAATCATCAATGACCACCCTTTCCCATCGCAACCCCTTCACCCCACACTCCTCCAACTCCTCCCTCCTTCCACCTTCTCCACTTCCATTGTGGAAAATGTTCTCGGCCGCTTGTTTGCTTCACATTCCAATGGCCTCAAGGCCCTGGAGTTCTTCAATTATGCCCTTGTCCATTCCCACTCCTCCCTAAGTCCTGCTTCACTCAACATGACCCTCCACATCCTCGCAAGGATGCGTTACTTTGACAAAGCTTGGGCCTTGTTGCGAGACATTGGAAGAACACACCCTTGTTTCCTTACCCTTAAGTCAATGAGCATTGTGCTCTCTAAAATTGCCAAATTCCAGTCCTTTGAGGACACCCTGGATGCGTTTAGAAGGATGGAGGATGAAGTTTTTGTTCGCAGGGAGTTTGGCACTGATGAGTTCAATGTGCTTCTTAAAGCATTTTGTACACAGAGGCAGATGAAGGAGGCCAGGTCCGTTTTCGCGAAGCTGGTGCCACGGTTTAATCCTGATACCAAGTCCATGAATATCCTACTCTTGGGATTCAAGGAATCAGGTGATGTTACCTCTGTGGAGCTTTTCTATCATGAAATGATTAAGCGTGGTTTTAGTCCTGATGGCGTGACATTTAATATTAGGATTGATGCTTACTGTAAGAAAGGTTGTTTTGGTGATGCTTTGATACTTCTGGAGGAGATGGAGAGGAGGAATGTTGTCCCTACCATTGAAACTATAACTACTTTGATTCACGGAGCTGGGTTGGCTCGAAACAAAGAAAAGGCGTGGCAATTATTTAATGACATTCCTTCGAGAAACTTGGTTGCCGATACCGGTGCTTATAATGCTTTAATTGCTGCTTTGGTTCGAACTAGAGATGTTGAATCTGCTTCTAACTTGATGGATAAGATGGTTGAAGAACACATTGAGCTTGATAGTGTGACTTACCATACAATGTTTTTAGGGTTGATGAGGACAAGAGGGGTAGAAGGTGTGAGTGAGCTTTATCAGAAGATGACTCAGAGGAATTTTGTTCCAAAAACAAGGACAGTTGTGATGCTGATGAAGTATTTCTGTCAAAATTATCGGCTTGACTTAAGTGTGTGTTTATGGAAGTACTTGGTGGAGAAAGGATATTGTCCCCATGCTCATGCTTTGGATCTTTTGGTTACTGGGTTGTGCGCAAGGGGTTCAGTGCACGATGCTTTTGAGTGCTCCAAACAGATGTTGGAGAGAGGAAGACATATGAGTAGTGCATCATTTCTGATGTTGGAGAGGTTTTTGTTGCAGGCTCGTGATATGGACAAGTTGAAGGAGCTTGACCAGATGATTAAAAAATTGGAAAGTGTCTTACCACCATCTACACGACACACCACTGGTATTTCTACCTCTGTAGTTATATTGTAGCATCATATAATTTCAAGTATTACTATTGCCACCTGATATTGGTGGATTTTCCCTTTTGTATTAACTTGTGTATTTCTTTGAATTGCAATGAATGATTTATAGTCTGTTGATTAAAATCAAAGTCTTCCAAGACATTTTGTCAATTAAAATCATGCCTATATCTTTATCTTCAGTTAGTTTTCTGGGAAACACTTCGTTGTTATAAATAGCTACTTCATTTTTTAAGTTTATTTATCCTCAGCTTACCCAAACATGGGTATTTAAGCCTTTACTACAACTTATGCAATAAATAGCTACTTCTCTGTATCCCAAGTCACAAAATTAACATAGTAGCTTGTGAACAAGCCACCAAATATTTAAAATCAGCTGTAGGGCAGTCCAATTAATATGGGCTAGTGGCAATTAGTTGATAATTGGATGATGGTAGAATCTCCTTACTTATTCACTATCATTTAGTAATTTTTAGCTAGTAATTTGGAGTTCAACCTTACCATGATTTTGATTTTGAGCTTGCAATTTCAAGTTCAAGCCTTTCCTGTAAGTGTTAGGTTAACTATGAGGTAGAATGGAACTATGTTAGTTGAAAAGATGTTTCTTTTCTCTCTTTTTTTGAAATTTTAGTGAATATGTTATATTTCTTGATTTTATTTATTTATGTGTCACGTGTTGCTTAGTTGGTGAAGTTTTAAATGTCATAGGTGGAGAGAGAAAGGGAAATCACGGTTAAAGCCTAGAGACAGCTATAATGTTCCTTTAGCACAGCAAAAATGATGATTGTGGTGATGGAAAGGAGTCGCCTAATTTTTCACCAAATCATATTGACATTCCTGGGCGCATGGACTTTAGTTATGATATGTCAAGGTAACTGGGAACTTCTCAGGGTTTGGCTTTGGTTGTTAATGCAGCTCAGCTAGTCCAAGTGCCAACTGTTACTAACTTCTACTTCATCTGAGTCTAACCTAACAACTGTACCTGTTATGAACAAGATTGACTAGCCAACTACTGATTCTGATTGGATTAATACACAATGGAGATCGATGTTTGATAGGGAACCAAATGATGCATTGCTAGCATCTACTAAAGCCAAAGAGGGTCTTGTGGAAGTCCTTCCGGCAGTCATGGAGCACCTGCCTGCCCCTCTTGGTAGGAGTGATTCTCCTCGGTGCATTCTTTTACATGATTTATTATACTGTGATAGAAAGCAGTAACATCCCATGCTGCTGTTGTTCATGGTTTCCTGCGCAATGGGGATAAGATTTCTTCTATAGTTACTGATAAGTCATGTGAAGCTTTAGATGTAGGCATCATGCATATTGAACTAGTTGGTTATGCTGTAAAAGTGTAAATGCCATGCAGTCAACCAAAGAGGCATGTATTGGTGATAGAATTTACCATTCTCAAAGTGCCGAAGAGCCAATTCCAGGTATACTTATTATCTTTCACTTCCCTTCAAACATTGATCTGTTAACATTTTTGTTGGAAACTGTAAACTTACCTGTCATCTATAATTCATTTAAGATAGTTGGTTGTCAGATCCATGCATTGTAGCCTGTAGGCTATTCATACTGCTCTTTGCTTCATAGAATCTCTTCAATCATGTATACCTCATTGGCATTTGCAGCACTTGTAGGTGCCAGGTAATGGAATTACTGAAAATAGAATGAGTTCATTTCATTACTCGACCATTATTTTTTCTCTTTCTCCTGTACAAGAGTACGTACCAAAATTATCAAGCTGATGTGATATTTTTCATTTTGTTCTTTCTCTCTTCATGTGCAAGAGAATGTTATTATTTTACTATCTTCAAGTGCATTTCTTAGTCCCAAATGTCTTGTTTTTAAATTATTTGATAATTTTAAACTTTAGCTTCAAGCCAGATAAACATATGGTGTTCTCTGGTTTTGATCCAGCAGATGGATCTGAACTCTGAAGGGTTTATTATATAGAACTTAAAGGCTATGCAATGACACTATAATACAGTTTTCACAATCATCCTATTATAAATCAAATTTTATATGATTTGTAAGGATTTTCTTATCAAAGTCAACAAATCTACCATAGGTGGTGAGTTATGATTGGTTAAATATGTAAAACACTTTACACTGTCAATGCATCAATCTTTTTTCATGTTAGTTTTTACTCTTATGGTTTTAGAAAATCATTGGTAACACTTTTTTTTTTTCTTTTTTTCATATCAGGCACAATTTAAATATTTTAAGATTGCAACTATGGTACTATTCTTTTGCTTCATATTCCCAATTGGAATTGGAATTGGTATTGGTATTAGCTTATCAAACAAACATGTACAATGAAAGTAGTCCAAAGTCACTAACAGTTGAAGGGCTTCTGCTATCAGCTTCTACTGGATTCTAAATTTACATGACACTTGCTGATCTTCTTGCCACTGACTTCATGAACACCAAAATGCTTGTGACATTGTATCGGATGTTATTTGTAGAAATTTGAAAGCCTATGAGTTTCTATTTTGACCTTTTGAAGAAATGGTAAAAGAAACTATCACATTATTTCTTTTATGAATGATTGGTGTACAAATATAATGATTTTGTATTTATGCTTTTAACAAGGGAGTAGCTATTGAAATCTTGATTCGAATAGAAAATACTTTTTGACATAAAGATCAACTACTATAGTGTTATTTATTTATTGGATTAATTAAGTTTTTGATCCTTATAGTTTCTAGGGTTCTAACTTTTAATCTTGTAATTTTTTTTTTGACAGCAAATGATTCTCATTTAATTTTCTCTTAGTAGAAATAGTTTATGTAAAACTAATCCTTAAATTAATCGTTGAATGTGGACATGGAAGTAACTATTCTGATTTAATGATAGTGATTAAAAATACTGAAAAAAATGTGGAATCTTAAAATTTAGAGGAATCAAAAACTTAATTAACTCTTATCTATTTTACAATATTTTAATAAAAATTAATGGTTAGCAACTTAGATATTTATGCTATACATTAAAAAAAATCAAACCACTAAAATATTCACATTATCATATCATCAATTAGACTCTTATTGTGTGCTGAAGGAACAAAAAGAGACATCAGACAAATGTCATTTATTTAAATTAAGTTGGTCAAAATTGATTAAAAAATAATATATATATATATATATATATATATATATATATATATATATATATATATATATAAGAATTCATAATGTAAATAGGCTAAGAAATTCAGAAATAACCATACCTTAATTTTATATAAAGCAATAATATATAAAATCATGCTTAGAGCTAGAAAGATATCTACTTTAATTTTTTTTTTTTTTTAGTTTAATGCATTTTAATATTTACAAAAGATAATCTCATTTAAATCAGAAACATTCACAATAATAAGACTAGTCTTTTGAAAGAGAAAACAAACTATATACAAGATTTAAACTCGAAAAATTATTTATGAAAATTAAAACATGTATAACTTGAATAGTGCAACCATTATCCTTTAAACTATTTTGATAAGATAGTGAAAATATTAAAAGATTGTCTTTTAAAAGAAAAATCATTAACAATGGACTAGTGAAATGAATCTTCTCCACTAATTTTACCATTGTACCATATCTTAACCCTTATTTTTAGGAGGTTTAAATATTTTTTAATTATTTGAATTTGATTTAAAATAAATACTTTTAGTCTCTTAAATTTTAAAAAAATATTTTAATATTTCAAATTAATTTAGAAAGGGTTTTACAATTGTTATTAAATAATACTCCAAAAACTAGGATAATTTTTTTAAAATATGAAAGATTAAAAGTTTTATTATAAATTTGAGATTTTAAGAAATATTTAAACTTAATAATAAAATGATATATTTTTCTATTATAAAATAGAAGCTTAGAAGAATAAACCACGTCGTAGTTCACGAGCTCCGTTCAAATACACCAAAACGGTGCGTTTTTTCGATTCTTCTCTTTCACTCAATCCCTAAAGCCTCTTTCCTCGTTTCAGTTCAATCTCTCTCTCTCTCTCTTCCAATTCGCAAGTGTCACTGCACATTCCTCTTCGTTTGGCCATGAATTCCATATTGGGGTGATATCAACAATTTTCTCGCACCAGAGGAACACGATTTCGACAACGAGTGTGGTATGTCAATACTTGATTCAAAGTTTGGATCTGTATCAGTTTTTTTTTTGCAACTCCATTCATGAATCTGGTTAGAATTTTGAATTTCAAAAAAAAAAAGTTGTTTTTTTTTTTTACTGTTTTTGATCTTTGTTTTTTGTTTGTAGGATTTTGAGGCAATAATGGGAGTAATTCAGAAGTTTGTCATTGCGTCACTGTTGATGTGGGCAATCCCTATTGCATTATTATATGCTTTTAACAATAATTTGCTTCCTGGTTAGATTCTAAACTTCTTAAGCTTTTATTGGTTGATGTTGTTTTTGTTGCTGTTTTGAAGTGAGTGTTTTTTTTTTTTTTCACTGATATGTGTTTGTGATTTATTTTCTAGAGGAAAATATATTTTTGATCATTCAAAATTCAGTTTTAGTACTTATGAAAATATAAATTTAATACATTTGAAGTTCTTGTATTTACAAAGTGATAGAGTAAACTATCAATTAGTCTTACTTTGTAGGGCAATGTCATGCTAGTCCCTGGCATCTAAAAAATAACAAATAAATCTTCATTTTTAATTTCATTTGTCATTTTGGTCCCTATTGTCATCTAGACAGGAAAAAATGACAATAAGTTGTAGAAGTTAGAGGCTACTTGTAACATGTCAAAATCTAAATAACAGGAAGTTATAAGAGTTAAGGATTCTAATAAGTTGTTGCAAAAGGCGCGAGTGCACAGCAGAAAAATTACACACTTGAAAGTAAAACTTTTCCCACTTGAGGGGATATAAGAGAACTGTAATAAGCGACATTATAAATTTCCAAGGAACAAGGAAAACAAAATGTAGAAGCAAATTCCGAATGACAGGACAAAAACCACGGGACCTAGTCCAGGGAAATATCGACTATAAAATATCAAAGAGTACAACAAAAGAGCTTCTAGAGAAGAACTCACGAAAAACACTCTACTAAAGACCAAATAGTAGAAAATACACCACGCTACCTAACATCTTGAATAAAACATATAAGGTGTTCTGCCCCTCTCTCCTTCTAAAACCTGCCGATGTGGGACTTTGAATTAATTAAATACACAATAAATCCTCCCTTAATTCAAGGTCCTGCATTATTACAAATGCTTTTGTACCGATACTTTCCTTGTAATAGAATCTTCCCCATCCACATTACCTTTCTTCTCGTTCAGACTTTGCGAGTTGTGAGACTTTGATTAAATGTTGAAGATTAGTATGACTGTCATACAAAGTCGGAGATCAAATTGATAGTTTACTCAAAAGTGATATAGTTCCTCATCTGGCACTTGAAATGTATTAAATTTTTATTGAGACTAAAACCAAATTTCAAGATATTTTGAAAGACTAGAAGCATATTTTACCCCATCTTCTATCTGTTAACTTGACTGAGAGACTTGGTGAAGTGCCTGTAAGGTGGGAAATCTTTGTAGAAGTTTCTTATTATTTCAAGGAAATCATTTTTACTTATATTTCTGATTTCTTCTGGAGGAAATGGTATTTTACATTCTTTTTTAATGTCAAAAATTGGAAATGAGGATATTGGTCTTGACAACTGATGTTGTTAAGGAAATGTTATTGCTTCGTACGAAATGCCTGGTATAGAAATTGTCTTTTCAAATCATCTTGAAAATTTCACTTGTATATATACATCAAGTCATTGAGAAAAAGGGTAGTTTTGCCAATATGATATGGTATATACTGTTCACTGTTGTACAGGAAGGTGATCTTCTGTTTCTTATGGAGTTTATTTTTGTAGAGTTTGTAGTATAATTATTACTATGGAGATGGAGATGCGTATCATCCAAATCCTTATTTATAGTCTGAAGACTGAAACTTTAAACTGAGATGACTGGTAGTTGACTATGCACATTGGAGTTAGTTTTAGCATTATGTGGGATTTGGAAATGGTCGTTAAATGGTGATACTCATGATTTTTGTGTCTATATTTTTGTTTCCTGCTTATAGACTGAGGAGAGGATCATACAAGAAACAACTAATCAAGTTTTTTGCATCACTACCTGTGGCATTGAGTTAACCAAGTCTACCTTTCGGGCATTCACACCCATTATAATTGAAACTGCTGTTTGAATTGTTATAAGCCAAAATATTGATAGGCGAGATCAGTTTCAATTTTTCAATTCTTGTGACCTAGAGAAATGACCTTTGACTTGAATATGCCATAATTGCCTAACCTCTAACATTGAGAAACTGAAGAATTTATAACAGTCAAGCACACTTGGAAATGGTAGTTTTTTAGTGCTTTTATAATCCGTGCTTTAAGTCGGTATTTCAAGTATTGACCAGATCAGCTTAATTCTTTTAGCAATTCTATTTTTTTTACTCTTTTTATCAGTATTCACCTGTCTGTTGCTAGACTGACATCTTTATGCTCCTGACATGCTGAGGCTCTTCATATGTTGATTTCCCATTTGTTAATTTTCATATTTTGTCAGTGTAACCGTCAACCAATTAACAATTACCTTAAAGATGACTTTGAAAGTAACTATTACAACACTTAGCAACTGTCAGTGCATTCTAATTAACTTTTTTTATTTCATTCCTTTAATGTTTCCTAACTCATTGGAAATTAGCCCCAATCAATATTGGTCAACCACAATCACGGTTGCAGGCCGTTTTTGAAAACCTTGGCCCTTATAGAAAATGGAAAATAAGTTGTACAGAAAATGGAATGGAAGATGCATAACTACCACCTTACTGTATTTCCTTGTTTGTTTGTAACAGGAGCATCCAATTTGTCCCCTTATTCTGTGACACTAGTGAGTGGATTTCTTGCTGTCATATCTGTTAATGTAGTCATAGCATTTTACATATATTTGGCAATGAGAGAACCTGCTGATAAACACGAGCCGGATCCTAAGTTTCTTGCTGAGGCCAAAGCTAGTATCAATCAGTCCACAGGGGGTGCTCAGCAATCTTCCCAGCCTCTCAAGAAAGAACAGTAGATGGTGTTGAGACCCCTTTGTTGCACTCACATCTTGAAGAGGAGGGGGAAGAACGGGGATGAAGGGAGAAGGTCCAGAATGGTGTACTGATCATGTTTCTGTTAGTGTTTGCACATTTATGTTTCCATGTGTTGTTAGCTTCATAGCATTATATTTTTTATTTATACATCCAAAGTTTCTTTCACTTAGGAATATGTTTTAAACCTTTTTGTTCTCCAATTTATTTTTGTGTTTTCAATGCATTGGAGGAAGTTATTTTAATTTATTTATTTATTCAAAGAAAAGAAAAATGGAAGATAAATGAACGGAAAAATTATCATGAGTGAATCTTCATTTTGATAATTAAAAGTGAGAATGAGTTTAGTACTTGAGAGATTGAAAATAATAAAAGTTATGTTTATTATATTAATTTTTTGAAAAATATCTAGTGTCATGTTAGTTTTTTTAATTTAATTATTTTTTTATACATTTAGAAATTATTTGTTTATTCTAGAAATTAATTTATCCAACTCTTATACTTTTAAAGATTAATATTATATTTCACTTGTTATAATATAACTTGACATGAAGTACCATTAATTCTAGACTATATATTATTGATGTTGCACAGACATATTCCTTTTGATTGATTTATAGGTGGGTGACTTAAGATACTCACTTGGTGTAAAATTATTTGTCGATTTAGTATACACGATTTAAGAATATGATTATTTGTACTAATTACAATAGTAAAATAATTTTATTTGATTAAAATACCTTTTTTGAATTAGAGTACAGTTGTAAATTAATTAATATTTACTTAAGGGTCGATAAGGGTATTATTAAAAAGAACAATTGTGTCTTTGTTAATATTTTAAAGATGTAGTTTTAGACAATTTAAAACATTTAAAGTGAAATGTAAAGATGAAGAAAGTGTATATTCATTGGAGAAGTATGAAGTAACAAACACTAATCATGTTTGGAAACTTATCCATAAAGTATGAATCACATTTAATATGAGAAAGTTATAACTAAAAAATAATAATTTTGGTAAATAAAATTTTGCATGCAGAAAATTACATCCAAAACATGTTATAAGGTTTCATGTTTGCTCTAGTGAGTGCTTTTAAAGTATTTTGGCACATTTATACTATGTTAGAAAGTTAATTTCACACAAGCAAGATGAAGTTTTCTTTTGGTAAACTTAGTTTGCAAGATGAAAATTACTCCAAGCTTAAGTTTGTAATCATGCACTCAACAATCTACCGAGCAATCAATGAGCTTTGTGCTTGAACAATTAAAATAAACAATGAAAAAAAAAATATAACACAACCAAAATAGTAGCTATGATAACAGTACTACAAGATTCTGCATTGTTCATCATTCAAATATATAAACCATATTCATTTTGAAAGTACCTCTCACAAAGCTGCATATTCTTGATCATGAAGCAAAATGGTAACAGATATCTGATTTCTAGTTGAAAATGTTTAGTGCTCTCTTGATTCTACCCTTCTCTGACCAAGTTGTGATTTCCTAATGTTGAATTTTCTGTGTCATCATTTGTGGATGTACCATTTACTCTCAACTGTACCATATTGCCACTATTTGGTTCAATGAAGCAATCATTGTTACTAACAAATTGGTTTTGATTATGAGATTGAGCATTGCATCTACAAATTGGACAAATTGGTGTCTTTAGAAGCCATGTATCAACACATTGAGCATGAAAACTGTGCTTGCAAATAGGTAACAATCTGCACTTATCTCCAGTGATGAGACTCTCCAAGCAAACTGCACAATCCATAGGGCTACTTGTGTTGCCTTTGGCAACATAATCATAACATGGAAGCTTCTCCAAGTCATTCATGGACATGCTTCTTCCATCACTTGATCCTCTTCTAGAGAATATCTCACAAACTATAACATGAAGTACAATCATGAACAAAATTGCCACAGCTACTAGCAACACTGTTACAATAACTGTCATTGTGATCACTACTAATGCTGAAGATGAAAACAAACTCACAAGTTTTCTAAACATGCAATCATCATATTATATGTTACATACTAAAAAAAACTTTACACTATTATTCAATCGCAAACAATTACATGAGGTAAGTCTATTGATCTGTGCAATAACTATGTTAAAAATCATACTAACAATAAAATTATGCTGAAGATTAAACTCAAATAAAGATAACAAAATTCTTGTAAATTCTTCTCTAATGTATGAAGCAAATGTTGTGCCTGTGGTCAAATATAGAAAGAAAGTTGATGCAAAGATGTTACTCAATTCTTATAACACCAAAAATCTGCCATGTAAAGTAGAATTTCAGTACAAGAAAAAGAGTGAACTAATTTATGCAAAGAGACACAAGTTTCTTTGTTCTTATAAGCTTGAGAATTTCATTCATAAGAAGTGAACAACATAGTTGCACATCATCAATCAAGTTGGTTTTTGTTGTTTTTTGCTATTTATTTTGTCTTAAGTGTATTAGGTGAGTGTGGAATGTTGATGGAGTGGGTGGTAAAGTAACCATTTTTTACAAGTGGACACAAAAATTCACGGTTACCTTGCACTTTCAACCTTTTCTTCTTTATCTTCTTTCTCTTTTCTCTTTACTTTCTTCTTCTTCTTTTTTTTTTTTTTTATGTGTTTGGTTTTGGCAGTATGTACCCCTTCTTTTTCCACTGCAATGTGATGAGATAATACATAAAAGCATTTGTCCATCAAATTAATTAATAATACCGAGTTTATGAACTTATCAATCAACTTATATATATAATTAATTAGTTAATTTATTTATAAAATATATACGTTTTTTTTTCATATTTTATATCATTGTCTATGTATTATATTTTTTATTAAATAATTTTTTAATAAATAACTGTAGCTAGCTAGGTTTTCTGTCAATGTTCCATTTCATAAGTTTATGCAGCTTGTATTAATTAGTTAATTTTATGTAGAATATAAAGTTTAACTAACTGACCCATTGGATTATTTTATATTATATTATATTTATTATTATTATATATATATATATATATATTAAATTTTACATTAATTAAATACTTCGTCCTATTATTATTAAAAAGTTCAATTTAATTCCACAATTTTCAAAATTAATAAAGTGTTGTTTGTTTTTGTCCAATTTATAAATGTCTTTAAAATTAAAAATACCAGCGTTTTTATTTTAAGTATAATTATTAAAAAAAACATATATTATATATACTGGTGATGATTAAGCATAGTTGTGACATTTAATATCAAGTCCAAATGCATGGTACATGCCTCTTTTAAATAATAATATGACTAAATATAAAATAAAATAATGGGACTACATTGAATAAAAATTAAATAATAAGACTAAATTAAAAAAAAAATAACGACTTACGGAAATAAATTAAAATTTTTTATAATAAGTTACTTATATTTTAAAGAATGTAATAATTTTTTATTAATAATATGTAGGATTAAACATAGGTCCCCACAAAAACTAAATGTATGGTGGATAATCATTAAAATCAAGTTATTTTGGGAGGGCGACATAATCTTTTAATATAGATTTGAGTGATATTAATTCAAAGTAATCTAATCTTAATTTCCCAATCTTAATTTAAAATTTCACCTGAATTAAAAAAAAATATTGATAAAAAAAAAAACCTAGCATTTTTAACATTTGTTTGTTTGTCAGCAAATTTATTATACTATGAACTATATCCAATTTGCAGGCAAGTAGTTTTAGAATATTGTAAAACCAATTTGTATTGGCATTTTTTTTTTAAGAACATGGTATTAATATTTTTTCTAATTATATTGGTTCAATTTATTTTTACATTGAACTTATAATACTAGAGTTGCAACAATTTCCCACTAAATTTCAATGTAATTTTTTTTTAGAGTTCAGGGTTATTTATATGAGGAAACAATTTTAACCTAAGTTGCAAAGTATTGAAAAATAACTTTTTACGTTAGAATAAAAAAAAGATAATCTTAAAATAGGATCCAATAACATTAAGTTAAGAACTCAAGTTATTAGTGAGTAATCTTAAAATGTACTACTGTATGACAAAAAAAATTACTATAAAAGAATGTCAGTTAATAATTCAAATATGAGTGATGTTATAAGCAATTTATTTCACAAAAATCTAAGTGTTGAAAATTTATTCACAGGAGTGGAATAATTTGAAGGAATTAAACTCATATCTAACAAGTGTTTCGTCCAAGTTTTTTTTTTTCTTAATAAGTTATTTGTAAATAAAAGGTAGGTCAAACTCTTCATAGTAAAAATCTTTAAAATAAGAACAAAATAGTAATAAATGGAAAGGTGACTTTTAGAAAAATAATATTCACAATTTGTATACTCAACTATGTCGTCTAACTTTTAACTTAAAAATTCTTTAAAAGAAAAAAAAATGAAAACTAACAAATATCTTTTACTCAACTTGTTACGTTCTTATTTTTTAATGTTATCATAGGTAGCTTCTAATTAAGTAAGAGCTGGTGAAACTCTTTATGGTAAAATCTTTAAAATAAGAGCGTAATAAATGTGTCCTCTCATTAAATTCAGGAGAGATGATGAATAAAAAAATAGATGTACTACTATACTATCCATTGCGACAATAAATTACTAATATTTATTAAAAAACATCTAATCCATCGAAAAAATATATTTTTTAATCATTCAAATATTTGTTTCTTTTAAATATATTTTAATTATATTTATTTTTACTGAAATTTGGGTCAAATATGGTTGATCGAGTTTTTTGAGTCATTGCGAGTGAATGAGTGAGGTAGGAGGTCAGGAGATCTTAGAGAATGTTAAGTCAAGATGATTTAATATCTTAATTTTGATAATTATATAACAGTCTGTTGTGCTTGTAGACGAAAGAAAGAGCATATTGAAGGAATAGACAGAAGAGAATAGACTGAAGAGAACAGACATCAGACTAAAGAGAGCAGACTCTGAAGAGTCATCAGATGCAAATAGAGTAGACTGAACAGTTAGAAACTGAAGAGTCATTAGATGCAAACAGAGTAGACTGAATAGTTGGAAACTGAAGAGTCATCAGATGCAAATAGAAGAATGATCAGACTAAAGGAACGGACGGAAGGAAACAGACGAATGAATTCAACACATAACACATTTATTTATTCATTCGTCTACCTCGTTTAATAAAGTTCAGACGGAGTAACTCGCGCCCCAATTCAAATCTAACCGTTACTCATAGAAGCTTCTAAAGACATAATAGAGATATGTGCAAAACCCCTGCAACACAAAAAGCAATCATGCTTTTTGTTGATATCTTTGATCAAGTCAGAAAAAGCCTGTGCAAACATTAATTATTCTGATTGATCTCTGTCACACGTTTGAAGACCCCAAGACAGAGGACTAACGTTTAAATATTCAGTCTAACAGATACTTCACAAAGCTCTCTATAAAAGTTCAAGAGAAGGCTGGCGAACTGCATAACAAAGAAATTATATTCAAGCTTCAAGCTCTCAAGCAAAGTTCACTCGCCCTGAACTTAGAATAGAACTCATTGAAAAAAACCTCTCTGTGCGTAGAGGATAAACTTATTCTTTCATCTTCCTAAATCCACTGTTATGTTGTTCTTAGCCTATGGAGGCTGTGTTCAAAGAATACCTTGTTTAGCCTGTGGAGGCTGTGTTCAAAGAATACCTTTGTTTAGCCTGCAAAGGTTGGGTTCAAAGAATATTGGTTTAGCCTGAGAAGGCCGTGTTCAAATAATATCTGTAATTAGCCAAGAGTGACTGGGTTCAAAGAATACACTCTTAGTGGAACCTGAGTGTGTTGCTGGGGAACTGGATGTAGTCTTGATTAGACGAACCAGTATAAAAATATTGTTGTCTTCTCTATTGATTTATCTGTTAACTATCAGGGGATAATAACTTGAACAGTCTGATAATAAAATCAATATTAAAGAAGAAAATAATCTTGCGTCTGATCAAGCTTTGAAAACAACAGATGCAAACGCATTGTCTTAGAGAATTTTTTTTTAAACAGTCTACACAATTCAACCTCCCTTCTTGTGTGTTTTTGTACTTTATAGAGTATATTTACAAAAGTACTCTCACAGTTAAGTTAATATGTTTAAGATATGTTCTACATAAGAGAGAAATAATAGAAGTGGGTTAAGTATAAGATTTAGGTTAAATACGGAATATATATATATATATATATATATATATATATATATATATATATATATATATATATATATATATTTGTGTGTGAAGAGGATGCATATAAGTGGAGTGATAACGCTCCTCACCGAGACCGAGCAAGCCTAGGTGATAGAACATGACTTTACGACTCTGAGACTTATCCTGATTGGCTCAATGTTCGACGCGATTTGACTTGACGTGACTACTCAAGTCTCGGATTACATTAACCCCCTAAGCTTGGTGATCAAGTTTGTGAGAGGCCAAGCTTAAACTTTTTCAGATGCTGAGATGTGAGTTAAGGAGATTGTCCCAACACGCACTTGAAGGTTTTGAGCCAGACTTTTCTCAGGCAGTTTAGCAAGTTCGACTGCTATTTCTAGCTTTTGACTTTTCTTTTGATGTAAATAAAAGGGTTGTTGGAGGTCAATTAGCTAGTGATGACTAACAACATCCCTTTCATGTTATGTGCTTCACTTTTTATTTATATAGCATTGTTTCCTTTTTCTCATTTACTTTGAGTTGTCGTTCGGATTAATTGCTTTCACGCGACTTGGTCGTTTTAAGACCTTTGTTAAAAGGTTTTATCCTTATTTAATTGCTTAGGTTCGCGCACTAAAGAATTTTTGTGAAGTAAGCTTTTATGTCGACGAAGAGTAGGTTATTTTCGGACCTTAGCTAAAAGGTTTTAACTTTTATTAATTACTTAGGCTCGTGCCTAAACAGTGCATAACACTAATGATTTTTTGTGAAGTTGTCTTTTATGTAGACGAAGAATAGGTCGTCTTAGACCCTTAGCTAAAAGGCTTGTTAGATCAAGATTTGTTAGATCAAGAATGTCCCTAAGTTTTGATTAATTACAGCACAGACAAAACCAAGCAATCAAGACCTGCTAAGACGGAAGATGGCCCTTCAAAGCTTGAAGTGTTGCGTCTGTCCACAAGCCAAGACATCAGACGGAACTCGCACAGACGGAAGAAGACTGTCAAAGCTAAAGTCTCCGTCTGTCCAAGAGTGAAGCCTTAAGACGAAACAACTTCAACTAATTACACATTTCGTCTATCCAAAAATGAAGTCAAGTTTGGAGTCTCGCGCCAAGATTTAAAATCTAAAGGAGTCATCATGAGAAGAATCCAAGATCTGTATAGGGATCTGCGCTTTCACATCCAAAGTCAAAAAGGTCTCTACCTTTTAGTCACATCTTTGTACAAGTCAGTAAAAGGAACTGCGCACGCAATTCAGTCCGAGATATTCGCTGCAACTCTCATCAATCAATTAAGGACAACTGACAACCTTTTTGGAAAGTTCTCAAGAAGATCTCCAACGACTCTCAACGACATTCAAGTGAGTCTAACGGCTATTTGAAGAAGATGCCTATAAAAGGACTTCACCACAGCCAGAACAAGTTGGCGAATACGCTTATCTTCATCTATCTCTTAAGGATTCGCTCAAATCTGTAATTGTGCTTTATTGTAAACACCTCTCTGCGTAGAGGAAAACTTTGTTCTTCTAAAACATCTTTCAAAGTCCACTTGTGTGGCATTTTAACCTGAGGAGGCTGTGTTCCAAAGAATACCTCTTGTATTAGCCTATGGAGGCTGGGTTCAAAGAATACCTTGTTGGTTTAGCCTGAGAAGGCTGAGAGCAAAGAATATCTGTGTATAGCCAGAAGTGGCTGGGTTCAAAGAATACTTGTAAACTATTTCACGGTTTGTAGTGAAAACTCAGTAGTTGTTGGGTAACTGGACGTAGTCTTGTATAGACGAACCAGTATAAAAATATTTGTGCATTTATCTTATCTGCTAGTTAACTAACGGGGATAAATATACTTTAACGTTTATATATTAAAATCAATCTCTCAAGATAAACACTGTTTCGTCTGAACAAGCTTTGAACTCACAGACGAAACCCACAGACGAAAGGTACAGACGAAAGAATTTTCTTTTTTAAATCACAATTCAACCCCCCTTCTTGTGATTTTTCTTTTACAGTTTGGTATCAGAGCTCAGCCTCTAAAGGTTGAGCGCTTAACAGCTGCTAGAGGAAAAGATCCAGTATGGACTCACAAGGACCATCATTCTTATCTGGAGGAGCCTCCATGAACAAACCTCCAGCGTTCTCTGGAGATGATTATCCCTACTGGGCTGACAGGATGGAGATGTACATCAAGTCAACCCAATACAGATTATGGAACATAATCACCACAGGAGATATCCCCATTGTAAAGCCTGAAGGAGAATGGGGAAATGAAGAATACTCTCTGATGGAGCTAAACAATAAAGCAAGATATGCTCTTATGTGTGCTCTATCCAGAATAGAGTACAACAGATTCTGTGCCTACAAAACTGCTAAAGAATTATGAGATGCTCTCAAAATCTCATATGAAGGCACTGAAGACGTGAGAATGAGGAAGACTGCCACTCTTCAAAGAGAATATGAAATGTTCTCTATGAAGAAAGGAGAGTCAATTGATATGATGTTTGGAAGATTCCAAACCATATTAAATGGACTAACTGCCCTGGGAATCACCTTCACAAAGGCCCAGAACAACATGAAGATCTTGGATAGTCTCCCACCTCCTTGGGAAGCTATGTCCACAGCTATCTCAGTTGGAAGAGATATGAAGACATTAACTCTAGATGAGTTAATTGGAGCTTTAAGGGTACATGAAGTACTCTTATGTAAAAGGGAGAAAATCAAGGTTCAAGAACCTATAGCTCTTCCGTCTGTCAACAACGCTCCTAAAGAAGAATCAATCCAAGAAAGGACAGAAAAAGAAAGCAAAGATTTTGAAGGCTGATTCAACTGAATCAGAATCGTCTGATGGTTCGTCTGAAGACGAAGTATCTCTCATGGCCAGACGATTCAAAAGAATGATGATGAAGAAGGGAAGAGGCCAACGCTTCTTCAAGAAAAAGGAGAAGAAGCTCCCTGAAAAGTCATCAACCAAAGAAGATAACACGAGAGATTGTGTGTTATGAGTGCGAAAGGGACACATGAGATCAGAATGTCCCAGATTGAAAAAGAGGTGGAGCTCTAAAAGAGATAAAGGAAAGAAGAGTTTACTGACATGGGAAGACCTTGACAGTGAAAGCTCAGAGGAATCCTCTGAAGAAGAAGAAACAGCAAACATATGCCTCATGGCTGGAGATCATGTCTCAACAGAGGTAAATTACAATGAAACTTCTTCATCCTCTTCTTCTGAGTCTGAGTCAGAATCAGAAGAAATATCATATGATACTCTTCTAGCTAACTCTCATTTTATTGCTCAGCAATACAAAACTTGCAAAACCAAGCTAAGACAAGCTTTAGAAGAGAATGCAGTTTTGAAATCTGAAATTGAGTTTCTAGACAAGAAAATATCAAGTGATGTTTCGTTCGAAGTCGAAAAAGGACATTTTCATTCTTGAAATCGAAAGATTAAAGAAAGAAAATGAGTCCTTACTCAATGACTTAACCAAGTTTACAAAGAGATCTTCCATTCTTGAAAACATTTTAAAATATGGGAGATCACCAAAAGATAAAAGTGGACTTGGTTACGTTAAGCAGACAGACGAAAGGAAAAATAAACCTGTTTCGTCTGATAAAAAGAAGAGGAATTACAACAAGGTTCCTAACATCTCCAAAAAGGCTCAAAACAAAAAGAAGCCTTTTGTAACTAACAAGAAAGGACCCAAAAAGATTTGGGTACCAAAGTCACTTATTGTTCCTGTTGCAGATATCCTCAATGGGAAGAGACAAGACTTCAAGCTGGTACCTGGACAGTAGATGCTCACGACACATGACGGGAGACCTGTCTATGTTCCAAGACCTCAGACCAAGTAAAGGGTCTGTCTCATCGATTCGGTAAAGGTAAAATTCTTGGCATTGGGATCGTTGGTAAGACACCCAATACCCTTATCCAGAACGTATCATACGTTAAAGGTCTTAACTTCAATCTACTTAGCATAAGTCAATTTTGTGATAGTGGATATGAAGTAGCTTTTAACTCTGACGAGTGTATAGTGAAGAACAAAGATAAATTCATTCTTTTTGTTGGGAAAAGAAAGAACAATCTTTATGAGGTTTGCCTTTCTGACCTAAGTGATCAGAATGTAACATGTTTTATTTCAGCAGACGATGAACGAGATATTTGGCATAAAAAGCTTGGACATTTAAGTCTCAAGTATATTTCAAAAATTTCTAAGAAAGATCTCGTAAAAGGTTTGCCAAAAATATCTTGAAAAACCAATCGTCTGTGTGAATCTTGTCAGCATGGGAAACAACTCAAAGCTTCTTTCAAATCTAAAAATGTTGTTTCCACGACAAGACCATTAGAACTGTTACATATTGATCTCTTTGGACCCACTCAGACTGAAAGTCTTGGAGGGAAGAGATATGGATTTTTCATTGTAGATGACTATACTAGATTTACATGGGTATACTTCCTAGCCCATAAACATGAGTCATTCAAGGTCTTTGAAATATTTTGTAAACGTGTTCAAAAAGAAAAAGGATTTTGTATCGCGTCTGTGAGAAGCGATCATGGAACAGAGTTTGAGAACTCTGAGTTCAAAGCCTTTTGTTTTGAAAATGGTATATTTCACAATTTTTCGTCTCCAAGAACTCCTCAACAAAATGGAGTTGTGGAAAGGAAAAATCGTACTTTACAAGAAATGGCTAGAACTCTGTTGCATGAAAGCTCTCTCCCGAAATACTACTGGGCAAAAGCAGTCAACACTTCCTGTTATATTCAAAACAGAATATTGATAAGACCAATCTTGAATAAGACTCCATATGAATTATGGAAAGGAAGAAGACCCAACATTTCTTACTTCCATCCTTTTGGATGTGAATGCTTTATTCTTAACACCAAAGATCAACTTGGAAAATTTGATTCAAAGGTGGTTAAAGGAATCTTTCTTGGATATTCCAATACATCTAAGGCCTATAGAGTATTTAACTCTAAGACGCAAGTTGTAGAAGAATCAATCCATGTAAAGTTCCAAGATAACTCAAAGGCTGATAAAGAAATATCAGACCTAGAAAATTTGTTTGATAACTTGCAGATTAACACTTCTGGTCAGAATTCAAGACAAGATGATAAACAAGGGTCAGACGATACAAGAACAGACGATAGATGCACAGACGAACCCTCTTCGTCTGATACTCATCAACAGAGAGATCAAGCCCCTGCAAAAACATGGAAGTTTGCATCAAACCATATAGAAGATCCCATCATTGGAGATAGATCTCAAGGTGTTCAAACAAGATCTAAAGTGAAGTATATTTCAAGCTATGCTCTTGTATCAACTTTGGAGCCAAATAACATTGAAGATGCTCTTCAAGACAACGATTGGATTTTGGCTATGGAAGAATAACTCAATCAGTTCACAAGAAATGATGTATGGACTCTTGTTGACCAAAGAACAAAAGCATCATCGGAACCAGATGGGTGTTCAGAAACAAGCTTGATGAAGCTGGAAAAGTGGTAAGAAACAAAGCAAGGTTAGTAGCACAAGGGTACAATCAACAAGAAGGTATTGATTTTACTGAAACCTTTGCACCTGTAGCTAGATTAGAAGCTATTAGAATATTACTTGCTTTTGCTACTCACAAGAATATCGTTCTATATCAAATGGATGTGAAAAGTGCCTTTTTAAACGGTTTTATTGAAGAAGAAGTATATGTAAAACAACTACCTGGCTTTGAAAGTTTGTCTCAGCCAGATCATGTTTTCAAACTCAAGAAAGCACTGTATGGTCTTAAACAAGCTCCTCGAGCTTGGTATGACAGACTCAGTACTTTCCTTCTTAAAAATGGTTTTTCAAGAGGAAAGGTTGATACAACTCTCTTCAAGAAAAGCGTTTCAAAGGACTTCATTATAGTCCAGATTTATGTAGACGATATAGTCTTTGGAGCTACTAACAACTCTCTTTGCAAGGATTTTTCAAAGCTAATGCAGGACGAGTTTGAAATGAGTATGATGGGAGAACTGAAGTTCTTCCTAGGACTTCAAATCAAACAGACGAAAGAAGGAATCTACATCCATCAACAGAAGTACACAAAGGAACTTATCAAGAAGTTCAAGATGGAGAACTCCAAGCCAATGAAGACCCCAATGCATTCGTCTGGAGCAAATATAAACAATGATGGATCAGGTAAGTCTGTTAATCAGACGATATACAGATGTATGATTGGCTCACTCCTTTATTTAACTATGCAAAGCGGATTCGACATTATGTTTAGTGTCGTACATGTGCACGTTTTCAATCGATCCCAAAGAATCTCATTTACAAGCTGTAAAGAGAATTCTTAGATATCTTGTTGGAACAACTAATCTCTCTCTGTTTTATAAGAAAAATAGTGATTTCAGTTTAAAAGGCTTTTGTGACGCTGATTATGCTGGAGATAAAGTGGAGAGAAAAAGAACAAGTGGTGGATGCCAATTTCTTGGATCATCACTAATATCTTGGTCAAGCAAGAAACAAAACTCCATTGCACTTTCAACAACTGAAGCAGAATACATTGCTGCGGTAGGGTGTTGTTCACAACTACTATGGATCAAACATCAACTTGAGGATTATTCCAGGTTTGAGAATCATATACCAGTATTTTGTGATAACACAAGTGCAATCAATCTCAGCAAAAATCCTATTCAACATTCAAAAGCTAAACATATTGAAATTCGTTTTCATTTCATAAGAGATTATGTCCAAAAAGGTATTTTCGATATACAGTTTGTTCAAACTGATTTTCAATGGGCAGATATATTTACAAAAGCTTTAGATGAAACACGATTCAATTTCATTAAAGAAAATCTTGGAATTATTTCTTTGAATGATTGAAAATTGTTTCGTCTGAGCTATTGATTGAATTTGTTCCGTCTGTATTTTTTTTGTTCCGTCTGTACATTACTTCGTGTTAAGACGAAACAATGCGTCTGATCAAGTTGAATAGTTACTGTGGTAAAATTCAACAGACGCAACTGTTACTTTTTAATAAGTTTATCTCAAGTGTGCAGGGACAAATTGAAGGGAGCAATAAATGTGTCCGTTTTATCGCACTATTCTAGGACAATGATAAGCACGCTACTGAATTACAGAGGTCAAATCAATCATTGAAAAGGCAATGATGTAGACATGTCAAATCAAGGACAGTTTTCAATGGACACGTCATAAAAAGGGGCAGTTTTCAAAATCTCTTTCGTCTGATGAATTGCAACCGTTTCTATTCTTTACTTATAAATACTTGTGAAAGATAACTCTTTCATTTTTTACTGCAATCTGAAACTGTTTGAACTCTCTATAACCTAAATACTCACTAAGCTTTCATTCTCTCTTTTCAAATTATCAACAATGGCCGCCAAGAACACCAAAACAACCAAAACCTCTGAAGCCACCTTCTTCGCTCAAGACTTATTCTTGCCAAGCAAGTGGATATCAAGGGAAACTCTGGAGATTGTTTCAAACAGAGTGGTGAAGATGTTTGACCACACTGGGTGGATGGGCTTCGCTGAGACGAAAGGTCCATGGCTGATGGAGGCATACGCCGAGTTCTGGAGCGATGCCAAGGAGTTCGATAATGGTATCGTTGGAACCATTGACAACAAAGAGTACATCATTACGGTGGACTCTATTGCTGAGGCCGGGAACTACAAGGCCGAAGGGCGCTTTTACTCCCCTAACTGGATGAAGAACGAGTCAGAAGAACATGTAAACAAAGTTCTCTACTCAAAAATTCCAAATTCTGAAGATCCCAAGTCTTTCAGAGCAGGACTTCTCGCTCCCACAGCAAGAATCATCCATAACTTGCTGTTCAACATTTTCACACCGATAACAGGCTTTCGTGATAATGTGAGTGCTCGAGACAGATTCTGTATTTTCTACTGTCTGAGAAAAGGAAGAATGAGCCTCCCTCACGTTATTCTCGACCACTGGGTGAGTGCTTTGAAGAATCGACACATTCGTAGGAAGAGCAGTATCCCGTACGCCACTCTCTTCTCCACCATCATCATCAACCAGGGTTTCGATGCCACTAGAGTCACATGGCACCCTGAGGGAAAAGAAGTAAAAGCTAGCACCTTTGCGAAGATGCATCTCACATCAAGCTCTTTACTTCGTTCACCAAATGAAGACACCCCTCTATCACCCATTCCCAAAGAACCACACAGAGCCCGTATCAAGCGCGCTAAACCACAAACACAAGCCCAAACATCAAATCAACCTCAACCTCCTCCATCTGTAATAATATCTGAACTTCCTTTTGAGGATGTTCTTGAGGAACCCATCAAGAAAAAGAAAAGGACTATCAGAATCAAACACATTGGTGCTAAAACAAAGACACAGACGGTATCCCCAAGTGAAGACGAAGGGGTCACCATTCCGTCGAGAAAGTTCCGTCTTGTGAAGATTCTAACAGACGAAGAAAAACAAAGAAAAGATTTGTGTTCTAAAAATTTATGAACTTATAATTATTATTGAAGTTTTAAAGTAATAAGAATGGTAAGAGAAGTTGCAATTTACTTAAATTTTCAAATATAAAAAAAAAATACTAAAAATGAAGTGAGCATGACTTAAACCCAAGACCTTGGTGTTTTTAGTCATGTCTTAACCAACTGAGCTAATCCAGATTTCATTTATAATACCGCATATTTATATCTTTATATTTAAATATTTCCGCTTTCATTTGTTTATATTTCATATGATAATTTGTGATTTTAAAATTATGAGATCTAACTAGGAGGCTCTGCCACCTTTACTGATTTCATAATTTTAAGTTATTTATATAATATTTAATTTTATGAAATGATAATTTGAGATCTTAAAATTATGAGATCTAACTAGGAGGCTCTGCCACCTTTACTGGTTTCATAATTTTAAGTTATTTATATAATATTTAATTTTATGAAATGATAATTTGAGATCTTAAAATTATGAGATCTAACTAGGAGGCTCTGCCACCTTTTACGATTTCATAACTTTAAGTTATTTATATAATACTTAATCTTATGGAGATTTTTAACAATTTTAAAGAGTAATTGGAAAATTTGATTTGAATGTGAATGACTTTGGATGTATATTTGTATAATGACTTGGATTGTGTATGTTTAGCTTTTCTTTGAATTTGGTTGATGATTGAGACTGTGATTAATTACCTATGTTATGCATGTTGAAGACTGTGATGAAAACTATGACTATTATACTATAAATTATTAACCCATAACATAAAATATAATGATGGAGTGGACTTGTAATATCAACAAGATTGGTGCTGTTTTAAATGAGATTTTTAAAAAGGGAGATAAGTTTTCATTCATTCATGCATGCCTCAAAAGAGGTGGCCTCGGTTAGAGGTGCAGATAATAACTTAATCCGTGCGTCTAGGTGGGATGCCAGACTTGGGGGATTTTTATAATGAGAATTCATTTAATTCATGATGATCACATGATTGTTTATGAGATTCGTGCACCACCGTGAAATCCCAACCGGTCGGTAAGTTTTACGATGATGATGTCGTATTATCTGAGATGGTACCACATTGCATATTTTTGGAGTTGAGGTTGGAGCATGCATCATATAGAAATTTCATTTAAGTCATAATTCATTCTTTATTTATTTGATTATGATATGTATTGTATTGATAATTTTATATGATATGTATTTTTATTAAGATTTTTGGAACTTACCCTTGCGTGTTTGTGTCTGTGGTTTGACACCTGTGATGATCCTAAATTTTAATTGGGGGAGCAGATTAACAGGATAAATCTATTGGAGATGTGAACGAAGGATAAGCAAACATGAGGATTTTTGTGAATAATGTGTATATTATAATTATCACAATATTACGTACTATATGACATTTTGTAAATAACTTTTGATGTATGATTACGATGTGATCTATGTGATGTGTTTTATTTTGGTGACATTTTTGTTAGCAAGGGAAATTATTTTAAAATTTTATTTAAAGAAATCTAAATGAAGGGAAACATTTTCAAATAATAATAATAAATAGATAAAAAGGAAAATATTTAAGCAATGAAAAACAGCGGGGCGTTACAGTTGGTATCAGAGCAGTATGTTTTCTTGGACTTGTGAATTTTGAGTTAACCATGTTTTTGTTGTGATTAAATGATTGGTAGAAGTTATAAGGTGGAGTATATGATTGTTTGTTTATGTGCTCTATATTCTTGTGTGATTGTTAGTTGATGTGCTTTGTGATTTTATTTTCTGTAATAATAATAGATGGTGAAGGAAATGATAAGGCAATTGCTTTGAGGCACTCGAAAAACTTGCCCAAGCAATTGGAAGTCAAAATAGGAACAACAACGAACATAATGAATATCGTGGTCCGAGCGTTTTTCGAGGAATAATCCGCCTACTTTTGGAGGTGGATATGACCCTGAAGGTGCTCAACGATGGGTAAGGGAAATTGAGAAAATCTTTCGGGTAATGGGATGTTCTGAGGATAAAAAGGTAATTTTCGCAACTCATATGTTGGTGGATGAGGCAGAATATTGGTGGGAAAATGCTTACCAGTACGAAGCGAAGGAAGGAGAAACAATAAAATGGGGAGAATTTAAGGAATTTTTTTTAGAAAAATATTTTCCTGAAGATATAAGGAATAAAAAAGAAATGGAGTTTTTGGAATTAAAACAAGGGAACTTAACAAAGATTTGAGTATGCGGTTAGGTTTGAGGATCTAGTCGATATTCTACACACTACCATGAAAAAGATGGTGAAAGGTCAAAATGTGTTAAATTTTTAAATGGCTGCGTCCCCGAAATAAAACAGGCTATAAATTATCAAGGTATTCACCAATTTCCAGTGCTTGTAAATATGTGTAGAATATATGATGAGGATTCTCGTGCTAGAGCTGTATATTATAAAAATAAAAATATTGGTGGACCCATTAAAAATAAAAGATTTGGGTTCGAAAATAAAGGGAAACCATACCAAGCTTCTCAAGGATTTAAGGAACGTTCTGCTGGGAATTTTTCTAAAGCTCCTATGAGAAATCGTGAATCTAATCCTGTTAATGTCAAGTGTTTTAAGTGTGGAGAATTTGGACACTATGCTTCATCGTGCAACTGGTGCTACAAATGTAACACAAAGGGACATCTAGCAAAAGATTGTCGAGGAAAAGGAAGCATGTCCGAAAATCCGTCTGAAAAATCGAAGGCTCAAGGAAGAATTTTTTCTCTTAATGGAACTGAGACTTCAGAACCTTTGATTCGAGGTAAATGCTTCATAAATGAAACTCCTTTAACTGTGCTATTTGACTCTGGTGCTACTCATTCTTTTGTGTCATATTTTTGTGTACAAAAATTGAAACTCCCTGTGTCTTCATTAAACTTTAAATTAGAAGTAAATACTCCAGCTGGGACTTCAGTTTTAACCTCAGATATCTGTCTAGACTGTAAAATAAAAATTGGTGATAAAACTTTCTGTGTCAATTTGATTTGTTTACCCCTTCAACAAATTGAAGTTGTTTTAGGTATGGATTGGTTGTCCACTAATCATGTTTTGTTGAATTGCTTTGACAAAACAATTATTTTTCGAGACCCGGAGGTGAGTAGGGATATTGAAATTGTTTCCATAAATAAAGTCTTAAAATCTTTAAAGGAAAACAATACCCAAGTATACATGATCACCGCTAATGAAACTAAATCTGAAAATGAGGTGAGTGGTGTGCCAATAGTAAAAGATTTTACAGAGATATTTCAAGAAGTGGATCAATTACCTCCTGAAAGAGAAATAGAGTTTTCCATTGATTTAGTTCCAGGAACAGGACCAATTTCCATAGCACCATATAGAATGTCTCCTGTAGAATTAGCAGAAGTCAAGAAACAAATTGAAGAATTGTTAAGTAAACAGTTTGTAAGGCCTAGTGTATCACCCTAGGGAGCTCCAGTTTTGTTAGTTAAGAAAAAGGATGGAACCATGAGAATGTGCATAGATTATAGACAATTGAATAGAGTAACCATTAAGAATAAATATCCACTTTATGATTGATGATCTTATGGATCAATTAAAAGGAGCCTGTATTTTTAGTAAGATTGATTTAAGATCAGGATGTCATCAGATTAGGGTAAAATCCGAGGATATTCCAAAAACTGCTTTCAGTACCCGTTATAGGCACTATGAGTATTTAGTTATGCCTTTTGGAGTGACTAATGCTCCAACAGTATTTATGGATTATATGAACCGAATTTTTCACCCTTATCTTGACTATTTTGTAATTGTATTCATTGATGACATATTAGTGTATAGTAAAACTAGGGAGGATCATGTCAAACACTTAAATATAGTATTACAGATTTTAAAGGACAGAAAACTTTTTGCTAAATTATCTAAGTGTGAATTTTGGATGGAGAAAATGAAATTTTTAGGTCATGTGATATGTCAGGGAGGAATATCTCAGATCCATGTAAGGTACAACTGTTTTGGAATGGGAGAGACCTAAAAGTGTAACAGAAATTAGGAGTTTTCTAGGATTAGCAGGATATTATAGGAGATTTATTAAAGATATTTCTAAAATAGCTTTGCCTTTGACTACCTTGACTAAAAAGAATCAGGCATTTATTTGGACAACTCAATGTGAGGATAGTTTTCAAACTCTAAAGGAAAGATTGACCACGCCCAAAGATTAACTCTACCTGATCCCAAAGAACCTTTTGTAGTGTATTGTGATGCATCTAAAATGGGTTTAGGAGGAGTATTGATGCAAGATGGTAAAGTGGTAGCATATGCTTCTAGACAGCTTAAGATTCATGAGAAAAATTACCCAACCCATGATCTAGAATTAGCGGCTGTAGTATTCACACTTAAGATGTGGAGACACTATTTGTATGGAACTAGATTTGAAGTATTTAGCGATCACAAAAGCCTTAAATATTTATTTAGTCAAAAAGAATTAAACATGAGACAAAGAAGATGGATGAAATTTTTAAAGGATTATGATTTTGAACTTAATTACCATCCCGGAAAGGCTAATGTGGTAGCAGATGCTTTAAGTAGGAAGTCTTTGATTATGTCTTCACTGATGATTAGAGAAATGGATTTATTAGAACAATTTCGAGATCTTAGTTTAGTGTGTGAAACTACTAATACGAGTATTAGATTAGGAGCTTTACAAATTTCTAACACATTTTTGGAAGAAATTAGACAGAAGCAAGAATTTGATCCTTTTCTGAAAACTCAAATGGAAATTTTGACTCAAGGAAAAAGTAGTGAGTTTAAGATTGGAATGGATGGTATTTTGAGGTTTCAAGATAGAATTTGTATTCCTAATATAACAGAAGTTAGAAAAACAATTTTGGAGGAAGCACATAAAAGCAAATTAAGTATTCATCCTGGTGCCACTAAGATGTACAAAGATTTGAAAATCATGTTCTGGTGGCCTCGAATGAAGAAAGAAATTTGTGAATATGTGTATTCTTGTTTAATTTGTCAAAAGGCTAAAATAGAACATCAGAAACCTTCAGGTTTATTGCAACCTTTAGAAATACCACAATGGAAATGGGATAGCATATCTATGGATTTTGTGGTAGCTTTACCAAGAAGCCCTAAATGATTTGATTCAATTTGGGTTATAGTAGATCGTTTAACTAAGTCTGCACATTTTATTCCTATTAATATTAGGTATTCTTTAGAGAAATTAACTAATTTGTACATAGGTGAGATTGTAAGATTACATGGTGTACCATCTAGTATTGTATCAGATAGAGATCCTAGATTTACTTCAAGATTTTGGGAGAGTTTACATAAAGCTTTAGGCACCAAATTAAAATTAAGTTCAGCCTATCATCCCCAAACTGATGGACAAACTGAAAGAACAATCCAATCTTTAGAGGATTTATTGAGAGCTTGTGTTTTAGAACATAAGGGTTGTTGGGTAGACTTTTTGCCTTTGATAGAATTTACCTACAATAATAGTTTTCATTCTTCCATTGGTATGGCACATTTTGAAGCTTTATATGGAAGAAAATGTAGAACTCCTTTGTGTTGGATTGAATCAGGAGAAAGTTTAATTTTAGGACCTGATATTGTACAACAAACCTCAGAAAAGATTAAGTTAATTCAAGAAAAGATGAGAACGGCACAAAGTAGGCAGAAAAGTTATCATGACAAAAGAAGAAAAGATTTGGAATTTGATGTTGGTGATCACGTATTCTTGAGGGTAAATCCATGGACTGGTATTGGGAGAGTTTTAAAATCCCGAAAACTTTCACCGCGTTTCATTGGTCCCTTCCAAATAATAAAAAGAGTAGGTCCTGTGGCTTACCAAATTGTTTTACCTCCAATTCTTTCTAATCTTCATAATGTCTTTCATGTTTCACAACTTCGTAAATACATTCCTGATTCATCACATGTAATTGAGTTAGATGACATACAAATAAAGGATAATCTAACCTATGAAGCATTACCAATGAGAATTGAGGATAGAAGAATCAAAACCTTAAGAGGAAAAGATATTTCTTTAATAAAGGTTATCTGGAGAACGGGTGATACGACATGGGAATTAGAAAGTGAGATGCAGAAAAGCTATCCTACATTATTTCAATGAGGTAAATTTCGAGGACGAAATTTCTTTTTAGAGGGGGAGAGTTGTAACACCCTCAAAAAAAAAATTAATTTTCATAAATAACTACGTAGTTAAAATATTTACTAAAAATTCTATAAAAATGTGCATATTTACTATTATAATTTGATTAGACAGAAAACGTAATTCAAAAATAATTTACCATTGGGTAACAATATTATTACGTAATTTGAAAAAATTACGATTACATTTCTAAATAAAAATGTAGTAGAAAAATAACTTCATTGTTTGACATTTTTATTACTATTTGATGTTTCCAACATTATTTTATTTCTGAATTTTGATTTGAGAAACATTTTAAAAATTAATATATAAAAAAAAAATTAAAAGAAATTAGAATAGCCCATGCAAGATTCGAACCTGCAACCTTCATGTCATTAGCCACCACTTTAACTAGCTGAGCTATTAAGTTTATTTGATAGTTTTTAAAAATATAAGTTATATAATAAGTACGAGCGAAATATGTGAACCAGAAAAATAGAGAAAAATAATTTTTAGACTCTTTATAATTTAGTATTAATTATGGAATAATCATATATGATATTTGAATAATGGAATTAAAAAAAATTATAATAATAAAATAATAAAAAAATAATAAGAAAAATATATATATATAAATAAAAGTTGGAAAATTCTGAACAAGTGCAATATGTCATGAGTGATGAAAAGATGCACTAAGTTAGTGGTGTTAGCACCAATTTGATTAATGGAGCACTAAAAAAGAAAAAGAATTCTAATTAATTCTTTATGGTAAAACCACTAAGTATATTAAATTTACCACTAATAATATTTTAAATTTTATTTCATCTATAAATAGAAACCATTTGAGAACACTTCAGTCATGAATTCATTTGCACCAAAACACCAAAACTTTAGTTTTTCCAATTTACCAAAACCATAAGCTTATTTTGCTAAAATTCCAAATTTTTCTAAATTCACCAAAACTATTTCACTTAACTTTGTGTGGGAGTAGGATCAACCTTCTTTCAACCATTAGAAGATCTTTCAAAGCATTTCCAAGTGGGAGAAAAATAAGGTGAGGGAAGTTTCTAAATTATCTTAAGTTTTAAATTTAATTAAGTTTTCAATTTTCTAAAAATTCTAGAATAATCTCAAAATATTTGTGTTCTAAAATTTATGAACTTATAATTATTATTGAAGTTTTAAAGTAATAAGAATGGTAAGAGAAGTTGCAATTTACTTAAATTTTCAAATATAAAAAAAAAATACTAAAAATGAAGTGAGCATGACTTAAACCCAAGACCTTGGTGTTTTTAGTCATGTCTTAACCAACTGAGCTAATCCAGATTTCATTTATAATACCGCATATTTATATCTTTATATTTAAATATTTCCGCTTTCATTTGTTTATATTTCATATGATAATTTGTGATTTTAAAATTATGAGATCTAACTAGGAGGCTCTGCCACCTTTACTGATTTCATAATTTTAAGTTATTTATATAATATTTAATTTTATGAAATGATAATTTGAGATCTTAAAATTATGAGATCTAACTAGGAGGCTCTGCCACCTTTACTGGTTTCATAATTTTAAGTTATTTATATAATATTTAATTTTATGAAATGATAATTTGAGATCTTAAAATTATGAGATCTAACTAGAGGCTCTGCCACCTTTATCGATTTCATAACTTTAAGTTATTTATATAATACTTAATCTTATGGAGATTTTTAACAATTTTAAAGAGTAATTGGAAAATTTGATTTGAATGTGAATGACTTTGGATGTATATTTGTATAATGACTTGGATTGTGTATGTTTAGCTTTTCTTTGAATTTGGTTGATGATTGAGACTGTGATTAATTACCTATGTTATGCACGTTGAAGACTATGATGAAAACTATGACTATTATACTATAAATTATTAACCCATAACATAAAATATAATGATGGAGTGGACTTGTAATATCAACAAGATTGGTGCTGTTTTAAATGAGATTTTTAGAAAGGGAGATAAGTTTTCATTCATTCATGCATGCCTCAAAAGAGGTGGCCTCGGTTAGAGGTGCAGATAATAACTTAATTCGTGCGTCTAGGTGGGATGCCGATTGGGGGATTTTTATAATGAGAATTCATTTAATTCATGATGATCACATGATTGTTTATGAGATTCTGTGCACCACTGTGAAATCCCAACTGGTCGGTAAGTTTTACGATGATGATGTCGTATTATCTGAGATGGTACCACATTGCATATTTTTGGAGTTGAGGTTGGAGCATGCATCATATAGAAATTTCATTTAAGTCATAATTCATTCTTTATTTATTTGATTATGATATGTATTGTATTGATAATTTTATATGATATGTATTTTTATTAAGATTTTTGAAACTTACCCTTGCGTGTTTGTGTCTGTGGTTTGACACCTGTGATGATCCTAAATTTTAATTGGGGGAGCAGATTAACAGGATAAATCTATTGGAGATGTGAACGAAGGATAAGCAAACATGAGGATTTTTGTGAATAATGTGTATATTATAATTATCACAATATTACGTACTATATGACATTTTGTAAATAACTTTAGATGTATGATTACGATGTGATCTATGTGATGTGTTTTATTTTGGTGACATTTTTGTTAGCAAGGGAAATTATTTTAAAATTTTATTTAAAGAAATCTAAATGAAGGGAAACATTTTCAAATAATAATAATAAATAGATAAAAAGGAAAATATTTAAGCAATGAAAAACAGCGGGGCGTTACACTTGTTGCGTCTCCGCTAAATGCTTGCCCAGCACAGACGTTCCCTGCTGTGTCTGAAGAAGAATTACTCCACAGTCAGACGATGGAAATTCCGTCTGAAGGCATTGTACTGGTTGAAGATGCTAGTTCTTCGTCTGATGAAGACTCATACATACAGGGGGAGATCACATGCTGTGGTGATCAATCCAGAAGATTTACCCCCAAAGCACAAAATGGACTATTCATTTTTAAATGAATTAGTCATGAAGCGCTTCGCTGAAAGCACTTGTGCTGAGAAACCAATCAAGCCAGATTGGATCATTGGAGCGAAGTCTGATGAAGCCTCCAATAAAGCTGAATCGTCTGAGCCTGCTTCATTAGCAGACGATGAAGACTTGTACATACAAAATACACCATACATAGAGCTGAAGAAGCCTTATCAGTACAGAGGAAAGAAGGGATTCCAGCTGGGGAGATTTGTCAACCCCATTATATACAATAAGCCCTTGAAGCCAGCGGATTTTGATGAAAATGTTGTCTATTCTCTAGAGGAGCAACGCAACTGGTTGAAGCATCTGCCCTGGGACAATCTGGCTGAATTAAATATCAAGGGACTAGAGAACATAAAGGCATATAAGGATCATCTTGTTGCGTCGGAGATTGAAGGACCAGCGCTTGGCTATGAACCCCACATTCCACAGAGAAATAATCCAAAGTGGAGGTTGCGATACGAGATCAATGCACCAGTTTTTCATCACTATACAAATGGTGATATTGATTCTCTCCGCTATGAGCCGAAAGACTGCAAACACTGGCATCTTGACGCCATAGATCGCCATGATCCAATGCCATTCACAATTCCTCTCAATCAAACAGAGTATGTTGGTTTAGGCCACTCTCTAGGAATTGTGCCCCCATGGACGAGACCTCATTGCTCTGGGATCAACCCTCGCTACTCTCTCCTTCTAGATGAGTATGTAGATCCTGAAGATTTTGCTCACTGCCTCCCAGAAGACTACAATCTACCTTTTAGGCTGATGGCTGGTGCATATCGAAGGGAAGCAAAGGAAAGAAACATATCTATCTCCCACGTCGATCGCCAAGCTAAGAAGGATGGAAGATTTTGTCCTTTCATGATGGGTTCTCAGTTTTCCTCTTTGGTGACGGACGAAACAAAGTACTCTATCGTCTTAGACAGAAAAAGATCATGCTTGGTCAGATATCTGGCTAAGGGAAAGGAAAAGAAGGTTTCGTCTGTAGCTGACCACTGCTCTCGAACCATCTTTGATGAGGACTCTTCCGTCTGTGGCAGAGTGTTCTCTGGTAGTGCTTTTGTATATTCTCGAATGAACACCCTTTGAAGTATCCATTCCAACCAAATGGTATACCTATCAATGAAACCGGAACTTCACAGCCTACCTCGATCTTCCTCTTTTCACGATGCATCTGAAGAAATCACCTACAGTGGTCATCATTGATGACACTATACCTCTTGTGGAGGAGCCTCAAACACCGCAAATGACAATTGCTGATGTGGTGGAGGTTGCTGAGGCTGGTGAGGAGATGCCCAAGGCAGCTGATATAGAAGAAGCTGAGGAGTATAAGACTCTGAAGCGCAAATATGAAGCCTTGGAAGAAGATTGTCAGCACTTGAAAGCTAAGAACAGAGAACTTGAAGAAAATCACGCTTCTCTATCATCTCAAATGCAGCAACTTACAGACGTTGTTATGACCTTGCTGAGCAAAAAGCCAAAACCTTCTTCTTGATCAGAGTTTTGATGATCACAGCCGAAGGGGGAGAGAAAAGAAAGCATAATCCAAGGGGGAGAGCCTAACCCAAGGGAAAGAAGAATGGTACAAAACAAAGTCTGAGGGGGAGCAAGGAAGAAAAGCATCGTCTGAGGGGGAGCAAGAGCAAACAAGAACAAGGAAGTACCGTCTTAGGGGGAGTAAGATAGTTGTAAAATTTTTTTTAAGTATAGAATATTCAATGTAATTTTATTATTTCATTTGTATCATATACATTGTAATTCGTTATTGTTTTCTGCTCTGAATACCATTGTAATAATCCGATTACATCACATTGATGTAACAATAAATCATAAAGAGGTATTATTCAGAAAACATCATCTTGATGTCAATCTGGCTGTTTAAGACTGCTGTTTCTGTCTAACCATGTCTTTTGCAAAATTTCGTGGTATGGTCTGTAATCATCAAAAAGGAAGAGAATGTTAGATCAAGATTTGTTAGATCAAGAATGTCCCTAAGTTTTAATTAATTACAGCACAGATGAAACCAAGCAATCAAGACCTGCTAAGACGAAACCAGCTCAGACGGAAGATGGCCCTTCAAAGCTTGAAGTGTTGCGTCTGTCCACAAGTCAAGACATCAGACGGAACTCGCACAGACGGAAGAAGACTGTCAAAGCTAAAGTCTCCGTCTGTCCAAGAGTAAAGCCTTAAGACGAAACAACTTCAACTGATTACACATTTCGTCTATCCAAAAGTGAAGTCAAGTTTGGAGTCTCGCGCCAAGATTTAAAATCTAAAGGAGTCATCATGAGAAGAATCCAAGATCTGTATGGGGATCTGCGCTTTCACATCCAAAGTCAAAAAGGTCTCTACCTTTTAGTCACATCTCTGTACAAGTCAGTAAAAGGAACTACGCACGCAATTCAGTCTGAGATATTCGCTGCAACTCTCATCAATCAATCAAGGACAACTGACAACCTTTTTGGAAAGTTCTCAAGAAGATCTCCAACGACTCTCAACGGCATTCAAGTGAGTCTAACGGCTATTTGAAGAAGATGCCTATAAAAGGACTTCACCACAACCAGAACAAGTTGGCGAATATGCTTATCTTCATCTATCTCTTAAGGATTCGCTCAAATCTGTAATTGTGCTTTATTGTAAACACCTCTCTGCGTAGAGGAAAACTTTGTTCTTCTAAAACATCTTTCAAAGTCCACTTGTGTGGCATTTTAGCCTGAGGAGGTTGTGCTCTTGTATTAGCCTGTGGAGGCTGGGTTCAAAGAATACCTTGTTGGTTTAGCCTGAGAAGGCTGAGAGCAAAGAATATCTGTGTATAGCCAGAAGTGGCTGGGTTCAAAGAATACTTGTAAACCATTTCACGGTTTGTAGTGAAAACTCAGTAGTTGTTGGGTAACTGGACGTAGTCTTGTATAGACGAACCAGTATAAAAATATTTGTGCATTTATCTTATCTACTAGTTAACTAACGGGGATAAATATACTTTAACGTTTATATATTAAAATCAATCTCTCAAGATAAACACTGTTTCGTCTGAACAAGCTTTGAACTCACAGACGAAACCCACAGACGAAAGGTACAAACGAAAGAAATTTTTTTTTTAAATCACAATTCAACCCCCCTTCTTGTGATTTGTCTTTTACAAGGCTTTAACTTTTCTTAATTATTTAGGCTCATGCCCAAAAAGTGCATAATGATCATGGTCCTATTTGGGGACCATCAACATTTACTTTGAATGAGTAATAAAAAAGGAGGTTTCGTACCTTTGAAGGTTGAGGGTATTACTTCTAAGCTTTGTTAACTTTGAAGGTTTAGGTACTACTTTCAAGTTGTATTGTTAGGTGCGGTAGGATCCTCATCCTTTTTTTAACCTTGCGTAGATTGTTAATTTAATCATTATATAGGGTATGGATAATCTTTGACCCAGTCTTGTACCCGGATAGTGGTTAATTCGAGGCTCATTTGCTGAAAAGGTATGGGTAGTCTTTGACCCAACCTTGTACTCAAATAATAGTTAATTCAAGGTTTCTTTGCTAAAGAGAGGTGTGGGTAATCTTTGAGCCAACCTTGTACTCGAATAATGGTTAATATTAAGTTTCTTTGCTGAAGAGGTATGGGTAGTCTTTAATCCAACCTTGTATTCGAAAATGGTTAATATCCGGTGTTTCTTTCCTGAAGATGCATAGTCTTTGATCCAACCTTGTACTCGAATAATGATTAATATGAGGTTTATTTGCTGAAGAGGTGTGGATAGCCTTTGACCCAACCTTATACTCGAATAATAGTTAATCCGAGGTTTGCAGAAAATGTGTAGGTAGTCTATGACCCAACCTTATACTTGGATAATGGATAATCTGAGGTTTCTTATAAGGATTTTTGGTGGTGGTCATCCTAGGTAAACTTTATACAAGTATTTCTCTAAATCTACTAAATATTTTCCTAAATTTTTACAAAGGGATCATCTTCTTCGACCTTTTAGATTACAAAGAGGTCATATTTAGACTTTTCATTTTACAAAGAGGTCATCTTTGGACCTTGGTAAGAAATAAAATAAGACCAATTTTATTGTGAGATATGTTTTCTTGATCGTCTCAGTACAAGATCAGCCTTGGATCTTGTTCCTTTATCACCAAATACATATGGAAAGAGGAAGAAGGTTCACCCTTGATTGGTTCATCGGTCCTGTTGATGTCAAAGATCTTTCCTTTTCAACTGCTCCTTCCTTGTAGCTAGTATCCCCTTGTTTGAGTAGGTGGGCGTGTAGATTGATGCCACATGTCTCACCACATGTGTCTTCATACACAGTGTGGTTGTGGTGGCCAACTTTGTTGGCGAGGAGGAGGATGTCCCCTAGAACTTTTCCGTGATCACGAGTCTCGCTCTTGTTATATGCATTGTTGGCAACGGATACACATTTATGAGTTTTACGAGACTCACCCTCTCGGGGATCCTCCTATCTAGTTAAGCATGAAGTCGACGTTTGAGATCGTCGTTTAGCATCTCGACTTTCTGGTTAAGCAGGACGTCGACATTTGCATGATTTTGGGGAAAATAAGTTCTCTCTCCTGTTTTGAACGATTCTGACAGTTAAGTTAGTATGTGACCGAATTCTATATAATGGAGACGTAATAGAAGTGAGTTAAGTATAAGATTCAGTTAAGTCATTTTACTCCCTACGGTAGGCGCATATATATATATATATATATATATATATATATATATATATATATATATATATATATAGGTTGTGTGAGTGAAGTGATGAGGCTTAGCAGACCTAAGTAATAGGACTTGACTCCAAGATTCTGAGAGTGCAGTCAGCGAAATAATAAACTTTCTCCACGTGTCTTATATTGATTGATCCAATGTTCGACACGATATGACTTGACTACTCAAGTCTCAGACAATACAATATTATATAAATAATTTTTTTACATTTTTTTATAAAATGATTTCTAATATAAATTTTTTACAAAAATAAATGTTAATTTCTAAACTTTTAAATCAAATTCTAAAAAAAAATAACATTTTACACATATGTTATCTCCAACTTCTTATTCACTCCATTTACAACTTCTTATTCGATCTATTTAGCCGTTATAACTGTCCATTGAGTCATGTTATTCTATCTATCTCTAAGAGCAGCTGGCTGCTTTCTCATTTTTATATCATCCGAAGTCACACACCTGGTTAGTTATGCATGATATAAAATTTTGGGTCTCTCTATTGCCTGCCTCCTGATTATGGTGTGCATTATATAAATTTTTTTATTTTATTTTATGTATAATCTCATGAATTTTTTAGGACACAATTTTTTTTAATCGGGTCTATACTACACTTGTCTAACTTTTCTGACAAGTTTAGAGTCATAAATTATGTCTAATTTATATTTTTAAGTGGTATTGGAGTTTTTTTTTGTAATTTTTTTTATAACTTTATAACTTTATATCTATATATATATATATATATTTAAATTATTTTTTTATCATAATACATGGTAATTATTTATTTCAATTATGCTATATAAATAATATTTTACATTTTGTATGAAAATTAATTCTAATATAAATTTCATGTAATAAATTTTACCTTAAATGTTAAAAATATTCATAATTTATAAAGATAAATGTTAATTTATTTTTGTGAACTTGCATGACTTAAACTTGATATCGATAGATTTGATCTTTAAATGGTGAAACTCACAGGTGTAATAGGAGAGAGGAAAAATAGGGGAGTGATAAGTTGAAGCAGGTTTTTAATATATGTATTAGGAAAGAATAGAAAAGGATTGACCATGTAACTTTGATTTCTTAAAAATAAGACTTTGATGGGTTTTACTCTTCATTACAAACAATTTATATGCAATGCCTATTTAGAAATTGTGTACCACTTCTAAAATAGTTGTGGATTTCATGAAGTTTCTAATGCATTCACAATTTTAGTATTTTTACACAATGACACACTAATGGTAGTAAATTTCATGAAGTTTTTAGTACATTCACAAGTTTCTAATGCATCTTTGGTTTTTATATATTTTTTTTATGCTTTGTCTTTCTTAATTTTTCTAGATGTTTCTTCTACAAGGCTTCATCTTTTCTTTTAACTTCTAGAAAGATGCATGTAACTTAGTTTAGTTGTGTAATAAAATCTAAATTTACTTATTTATTTCTGCTTCTTTGATGAAGTGATATTAGATTGTTATATGTTTAGTTTTCTAGTGATATTATTAGTCCAACTTGTATACATTGATATGTCAAAAGCTTAATTGTGCTTAAATCTCCTTAAATTATAAAGTCAACCCTTAAAAAGGTTAAATTACCCTCTCATTCTCATTCACTATCACTCAAACAAAGTAATTAATTTTATTTCTAAGTTACAATAATGTTTGCATCCAGAACACCTACAACATATAAAATACACATTTAAATCATAAAATATCAATCATCTTTACTTGTATTCAACATAAATCATTGACCACATATAACCACTACCATTTAATTCAGTTGACCATTCAACGTAAAAAATCTTCGAAAAATTACATGACTATCTTAATGGAAAGAAAAAAAATGCATGCAACCAAAAAAAATGGAAAAGATGGCAACAAAGATTCCTCCATCTTAGTTGAAAGAACTCTAAACTCTAGAGTTTGACATGCAAAGGATTAAGAGAGACGAGAAGAAAACGAAGGTTTCTTAAATTTAGTTGAAATCCAAAACATTCTACACGTCAATAATTAAGAGGAATAGATGAAAACATAGTATGAAATATGATTAAAATTAAATATCTAAAATTAAACATTAAACACCTACAATTAAATCACAGAATAATTTAATTTAACCAACGAGTAATGTTATTTATCTTAAAAATGACAAGACTCGATATTAAATCTTAATCATTCACAAAGATTTAAGTGATTTTGTTAGAAAAGAAGGTCTTCCTTGAGAATTTTCTTTTATATTAGCATTAGGATGGTTAAAATTAGCAATCACCTAAATAAAATATAAATTTGTGTTTAGATTTTAAAAAATTAGGTTAAACTTAAAACTTATTTAGATATTTTCTTTTTATTAAAATACAATTTGTTTAGATAATAATAATAAAAAGTACTTCAAATATATAATTATTAAAACTAAACTTTAGCTATTACTCAAATAATATTAAGAAAAATTTAGCCTATTTCACAATGTCTCAATTGGGTTATATGATGTTAGCTTTAGATATGAGATTCTATCCATTGTTTTATTTCATTTTATTATTCATGTTTATTCAAAAGCATTATTGTTTATACGATTTGGATCCATTATTCATTCAATGAAACTGTTATCGGATATTCTCCCGCTAAAAGTCAAAATATGGTTTTGAGTATGAATTTTAGTGATAGTAATTATATTATATATTTTATTATTTTTTAAGTACATTTGAATTGATATATTATAATTATAATTAATTTTATATTTTAAAAAATAATAATCCTAATATTAAGAAAAAATAAATGCTGATCTCAATAAAAATAGATAAATTACTGCAAAAGAAAAACAGAAAGACACAAAAGTCTATTTGTTAGGTTTCAAAAACAAAACCTAGAAATATTTCTTCTTCAGCCTCACGTGTGTATGCATCTTGTTTACGGGTCAAAAGATGGGCCAACAAAATCCAATTTAACGTGTTAATGTTACGCACCCTGCATTTATCAATCAGACACACACTTACTTAATATTATATATTTATAAAAAATTTATTGAATAGTTAAATTAAAATAAAATATTTTATGTAAAAATAAGAATATATTTATTATATTTTAATAATTTATAATTCAACTAATTTGAAATGATGATAAATATATTTTAATTTTTATTTCAAATATTTGCTATTTTAGAAAATATATAATAAATATTAATAATAATACTCCAAGGAAAAAAATATTGATACAACTATTTTTTTTTTCTAATTATCAAAACGTGAAAATAATCTATATCATGTAATTAGACTAAAATAAATATTATGTATAAAAAAATATTTTATATAGTTATATAAAAAAAATTATATTATATAGTTAAAATAAATGAGTATTATTATAAAAAATAAATATCATATACTAGAAAAAAATATTATAGCAAGTTAAAAACATTAATCCTAATACTCCTAGAAAAAAAAATATTAATAACTATCATAAAAATGTGAAAGATAATCTATTGTTTTATAATTATCATTAAAAAAAATTATTAATACAACTATTATTTTATAATTATCATACCAATATTTTTATTTATCGGTTTAAAATTTTCTTGAAAGATAATCTTTGTCTATGATATATATATTATATGAACAAGAACAATTCTAGACAACACAATTTTATACATCCAAGTAAAAATCTTTTGCTATTTAATTTTTTAATTAATTACCTTAAAAACATTAGTTAATATTTACAGGTTAATTATTTGCTTTACAAGAAAAAACTGAAAAGAATGAAAGAGAATCATCTAAGAATGTAAAACAAGAGGCAAGATAAGATAACCTCTTGACAGAAAGTACACTCACACCAACACAACCCATCAAATCTTTTTAACTTCTTTTTCCACTTAACATTAATACCATAACACATTTTTAAAATATCTATTTTCAACCTTTCCATTATATTATATAATAATGTGTTTAGTCTCTATGTATTTATTTTTTCACTCTGGGAAATTCTACATACTTTTATTATAAAAATTAAATGCACTCTCTCCAACTTTTATTATAATTAAAATTCAAATAATTACCTCAGCAAGATTATAAAATTATAATACTTTCAAACAATCGGTTGATCTATCAAGTTTCATAGTAAAAAATGGTTCATTGTAATTTTCTGAGCCTAATTATTTTTTGGTCAATATTATTTAGGTCTCTATATTACATGCATTTACTTCATGCATTTCTCATTATATTTGTTTTTTGCTTGTGCATTTTCATGCATTTTTCGTTTTTTTTTTCACGTAAAAAATCTGAGTTTAAGTGAAAGTTACAGTACATTACTTAGGGGTTGACATCAATCTATTATCATTCCAAATTTCACGTTCAATCAAAAGCAAACAGTTATAATTTTTGCATTATTTTTCAGCAATGTTTGGTTTGATCCATATTCAAGATACACTGGTGCATGTTTGTCTGTGTATTTATTATGTACATTTATCACTTTCTTCGTTTTCATATGCCAAAATCTAGGTTTCCGTGAAACTTGTATTCCATTACTTTCAAGAGTTGACGTGAATTTATCATTTTTTCACGTTTAGTAAGAACTTAAAATTCATAATTTTTACATTTTTCATCAGTGTTGGTTCTACATTTCTAATACAATGCATGCACAATAGCCTAATGTGTTCATCATGTTCATCCATGGATTTTTCACGTCAAAATCTAATTGCATGTTTGAAAAGTCTATTATACCCTATAACCTAGTGTTGATTTAGTAGTGAAAATCAACATAGAATAAGTTCATATCAATGTTATACCAGTAATTTAAACATGCACATTCACAATTTTTCACTTTCCCTAATAACCTTATAATTAAATTTTTTATATTTTTCATTAGTCATTGGTTTATTAGATGCATTTCTTGATTTTAACTATTTTTCACATTGATATATTATTTAATCATATTTTTATCCAATTTTATATATATATATATATATATATATATATATATATACCCTAATTTTTAATAAAGCACGAGGTTAAGGTTTTCAGAGATAAATGAAAAAAAAAAAAAAGAAAAGAAAAAAAGGGAATAGAAACTGAGAAAGAGATTTACGAGTTTACGCTGCGCATACAGATACGGTCCCATCTCTGTCTTTCTCTTTTCCTTTCTCTCAATTTTCTCTCTCTCTTTGGTTTTCACTTTCTCTCTCTTCTGTTCGCACTTTCTCTCTCTTTACGTTTCGCTTCAATCTCACTTTCTTCATTCGATCTCACTTCGCAACACCAATCTCTTCACAATCGAACAACAATGTTTCAGTTGCAAAGCCCTAACTCGATTCCGTTTCACTCACTTTCAACTCTCCGATGATCATGGAACTTCCCGATTCCACTGGCGGCCATCATAACCTCAACGCGCCGCCGCCGCCACCGCCGACGCACGGCCATCACCACCGTAACCTTGGAATCGACCTCAACGAGATCCCTTCTCCTTCCTCTTCTTTCCCCGAAACCCTACCGGACTCTTCTTCCGACGACATCGTCCGTGCGTATCACGACAACCCCGCGCTGCCGCCGGGTGGCCCAGCCACCCTCCCTCACGGCGGTGGCTCTCCCTGCTCCGCCTGCTCCAAGCCTGTCGCCGCCGGAAACCACCATGTTGTTGTTTGTGATGGCTGCGAGCGCGGATTCCACCTCGCGTGCGCCGGGTTCCGCGGTGTAGGACGGCAGGCGGCCAGCCTCGACGAATGGGTCTGCGGCGAGTGCGTCGCCGCCGGCGTGAAGAGCAAACGGTGGCCGCTCGGAGTGAAGTCCAAACAGCTTCTCGACATCAATGCTCCACCGCCGAGTGACGCCGAAGTCGACGTCGGAGGCGCCGCCGAGGAGGTGCAGGACCTGAGGTATGGAAGAATTTACATGTTTTTTTTTATGTATGTTATGTAATATGTATATATATGTGTGTGTGCGTGTAACTGTTTATAACCTTATCTTTTTTTTCAGTTGTGTATGTGTGTGTGTGTGTAACTGTGTAATATATATATGTAGTGAAGTGTAGATTTAAACCCATTTAGGAGGTTTTTGAGTGAGGTTGTTGGAGATGAGTGGCATGACTTGTTGGTTTGGAAGAATGAAGAGGTTTTGAGGGTGGTGGGATCAATGTGGGTTATTTGGTGTCTCTCGGTTGTGCTTAGAAGCTTGTTTCTTTTGTTTACGGGTTTGTTTTGTGTGTTTAGGTTCTCTGAATTCTGGAGTGTGTGTTAGGTTAGTATGGTTTTTGATTTCTTTTAGGAAAATTGGGGTGATTTTTGTTAGAAGAGTGTAGTGAGATTTGGGGAAACGGAGGTAGTTAGCAAGGTTATCAATGAGGGATGATGCCGTGTGGCGAAAGGATGAAATTCCATCGTATAAATGTGCAATTGTGGCCTATGGAGTCAGCATAACGGCTTTCCTTCAAAAATTGCCTTTGGCTGAGGCGTTGGAAAACACGGTGTTGTAGTGTTATGACAATGTTATAAATGTTAGTTAATGACATTGGTAGTTAGCTGGTAGGATATGGTTGATGGTAGAATATCCGTGAATAGATACAAAAACCGCTTTTTTCCTTGATTATCTATGTACTTGAATGGGTTCATTTTTCACAGTCAACCTCAGATAACCGTTTGTGTTGTAAAAAAGTAGCAATGCACTTTATTTGTAGTATAAAACAGAAGCAAGTACACGCGTCGCATAGGGAGAATTGAACTCACCCTGTAATCACGCGCTGCATTGTGTCTTGGGCTTGTGCCAGTTGTCACTGCATTTCTCGACTTTCCATTTTCAATAATCATTTGATCTCACTTCAGGAACCTTTTCATTAAAACACACGCAAACAAATTTTCAAGCCCCCCTCCCTCATAAAGACAAGAAAATATCAGTGTTGATGAAATCACAATCCCGATCTTATAATTGCACGGTTTACAATCCTGCTTCCCTGTCTTGATCTGGATCGCACCTGGAATCTCAAATAGGTGAGATCATAGTGAAATTGTAATATTGTGCAGGTTCTGCAATCTTGAAATTGGAGGTTTCTGGGTTGGGTTGTGAGACCCAGTTCACAAAACCTGTTTTTTTAAACCCATTTGTGTGCCCAAAATTGTGACTTTTGCTTCCCAAAACAGACCATATCTCTCGTCCATTTCTGTTAAACAAGTTCTATGTTGTTAAATAACTGTTATAACGCCGCATAAACTGTAATATGGGGGTTTTCAACCCCTCTGCCATGGGCAATTTGTGAAGAAAAACCTGTTATGGCGGCTCCATAGGCTGCAATTGTGTGTTTATATGGCGGAATTTTGTCCTTCTGCCATGGACAACCCTGGACAATTTTTCAAGCCTCCCTCCCTATGGTGAACACAGGAAATACACTGATGAAATGTGCTTGTATATATATCTTTTTATGTATGTTTCTTGTTTGCACCATCTGTGTAAGATTTGTTGGACAATGTGGTAAGTATGTAATCATAAAGGAACTTACTTTGTTAATGGAAAGATATACTTGTTGTGAATAGTATATAGGAATTCAAGTATGATTTTTGGGGACATTTGATGGTAAGGTTAGTTTGGGTGATGGAAATTTAATTATAATGTTTTTGAAATAATAAATTCTGCAGTAGTCAATAGTGCGTGATTGGGCTGCTATAGTGGTGTCATGTCACAGTGTAGCCCCGTGCTGCTTCTGTGAGGCCTTTACGAGAGTAGTTTAGTGTTGCAGTTGTCGAGGTGTGAATCGTAGCTGCTTTTGCGCGGAATTGCTGCCAGCTCAGCTGCTATCCTTTCCATGTATGGAAACCCTTTTCTGGCCCCTTGAACGATGCCGTTTAGTGCATATCAAGGGTGGCCCTTTATTTCATCAGAACACACCCTATTTTCATACTCTTTCCTTTCAAAGGCTAAATAACGCACAACTCTCATTTGTCTTTCCTCTCTTTGATGCAAACCATCTGACCTAGAGCTATCTTCTTCATTTCTGGTCAATCGATCGCACTCTGGTGGATTTTTCAGCCAAACCACAATCTGTGGAAATCTGGCAGACTGTTCTGTGGTCTCTACTCTGTTCACATCCTGAAGGATCTGTTCTCTTCACATCGAAGAGAGGTCTATCAGTCTATGTTCTGTTTTTTCCTTTTTTGTATATGTATGTTTTATTTTCTCTTTCTTTCACTGTTTGGATGGAATATAATTACTTCATGTTCTTCTTCCTTGCTGTATATTTTCTTTTTTATTCCTTTCTTTTATCATTTATGATTTTATTACCTAGATGTGAAATTGGAAACTATATGGTGTTGGTTAAGAATTAGATAGGGTTTGAGGCTTCAAGCTAGGTTAAGAGTTAGAAAGGGTTTGAGGCTTTGAGCTAGCTATTTTGTAATTCCATGGAATTTTGAAATGGAAGTATAATTTTAATTAGGGTTTCCCAATTGAAAAATAAGAATTAGTAGGTCTAATTCAAATTCCGATTATAGATGCTAAATAGGTATTAGAGTTTCTCTTAATTTGAGGATTTTTCACTGCATTTTGCTTTCACATGGGAAGTTTTAATTCCTGTTTGCATATAGTTTCCCCAAAACACTGCTATTTTGTTACAGTTTACAGTACCAGAATGACCAATGCAAAACATAGTAGTCATAACAATTACTGTTGTAATTTCCAACTGTATTCATACCATTACTATGTTTGATTATTGCTTTTGTCATGGGAGTTGTTTATATCCCAAGGCCACTGCTGTTTTTTCTTTGAAAGCTGGCCTTTATTGTTGAAGTTCTACATTTAATTTCTTCTAAGAAGGAAAGAAGATATTTATGTAAATAGTGAACCATAAATACTATATTGCATTTTGGTTTCTTCTAAGAAGGCAAGAAGCTATGTATGTAATGGTGAGCCTTATATACTATTTCATGTGAAATTCCATGTAATACTGTCCCTGGTAGTTGATGTCCTCATTAGTGTATTTGTGTTGCCATCATATGTTTTTTCTTTTATAAAACTTACATGCCTTGCTTTGTCATTTAACAATTAACAAATTTTTAAACACTCAATTACTATATGTTTTGGGTAGCTTGCCTGCTAATAGATGATTTTTGGGGTACTTTTGTTGTAATCTCTGTACTAGTTACATTATGTTTTTTGATTTATCATAATTTATGTTTCCTGAATCCCAGTTGTTATAAGTAGTGACTGTGTATGTTTATTTTGGTCTTAGAAAGCACACTCTGGGTGATAATTCTTTTGGTGCCCCAGTGACATATTCAAACTTTTACAATGGGAATACTGTTGGGTTCCAAAAGGCATCTGGAGTTGTGACACATGCTGTCAGAGTGGGTTTTGAAGATATATTTAATCATACTCAATCACTTACTAGGAGCTTGGAGGAGGTAAGTATTGATTTCCCTCTTGGAATTCGTAGTATTATTAATAATACAGCTAGTAGAGTACCATGCCCGAGTTCAAATGAGATATTTTTGCAGGCTCTTAGAGATTTTATATCTGACCGGCGTGGTGTACTAGAGGAAGGTTGGCGAGTGGAATTTAGACAATCAGTGAGCAGCTCTGAACTGTATGCTGTTTACTGTGCACCTGATGGAAAGATATTTGATTCTGTGTATGAAGTTGCTTGTTATTTGGGGCTGACTTCTGGCCACAATGCTGTTGAATCTGAACCAAGAAATGAGAGGTCTCTCCCTTCTTTAGGCGGGCCTCTATCCAGGAAAAAAAAGTCAACAAGAACTCAAGTAGCCAACGGTTTTGTGGAAAAGCGGGGAACCATGATGAACAGTAATTGTAAGGATCATCCTTCTGATGGTTTAAATATGGAATGTGCCAGTGCTCGGGGGAACATCCCAAAACACACTGAAATTGGAAGAAAAGAGGATGGCCACTCTTGCCCTCAGCAATCTGCTGTAAGTGAATCTACTTCATATTTCCTTGTTTTCTTGTGAATCTGATTCATACTATAAAATTTTCCCATACTAATACAAAAATTAGCAAATTATTAGTGAATCTGAAATTAGCTATTTCTGCCTGATTTTTATCCGTTTTATATTTCAGGATGGACTTCCTCTACAGTTCAAGGACTTCTTTGTTCTTTCTTTGGGGAAAGTTGATGTGAGACCTTCATATTATGATGTTAATCTTATCTGTCCTGTAGGTTATAAATCTTGCTGGCATGACAAGATTACTGGCTCTCTTTTTACATGTGAAGTTTTGGAGGGTGGTAATTCTGGACCTATATTTAAGATCCGAAGGTGTTCCTGTTTGGAATTTCCTGTTCCTGTTGGGTCAACCATCCTCTCAATGTCAAAACTTTGTCAAGTTGTTAGTCAAACCAATGAAGGGGGGAGAAAAACTACTGTTAATGTTGATATAGATGAGGACGGTGAAAGCATCCAGATGATGCTATTAGACCCTTGTGTGCCAACAGAAAATGATATCCAAAGTTGCTTTGCAAGCTGCTCAAATGAGGCATGTGATACTCATACATCAGATGCATTACACTCTGTTGCTGGTGGTTCAGTTGAAGATAATACTAAGAATCCATTAGTTGATAACTCAGGGTTTAATGATGGAATTGGTGAAATTTTGGTGGAAGAGAGGTCATCATTCTCTGCATGGAAAGCTATTTCTGAGAAGTTAGTTAGTGCTTGCAAGGATATCTGTAAACAGAAAGGAACTCTCAAGTTCTATTGTAACCATGTTGAAAATGAAACTTGGTTGCATAAATGGGATTTAAGGAATGAAAAAAGTGATACATTCTTCATTTCATTGGATAAATTTTGTGGTTCTCTTGGTTCAGTTGGCATCCCAGATGTAGTTTATGCTGACCGTGATCAGGAAGGTATTTATGAGGAATTGGGAAAATGGTTAGAGCAGGATAGATTTGGATTAGATGTTGAATTTGTGCAAGAAGTATTGGAACAGCTTCCCGGTGTTGGAGACTCTTTGCAGTATGAACTTTTAAATAATAGAAGTAATAGCTCGTCATTGCCTACAGTAGAAAATGGTTTCTTGGTGGTTGAATTGAGAGATGGATCACAATATCAGGAAGCAGGTCAAGGACTATATAAGAGGTCCAAGAAGGTGGGATTGACTGAAAAAAGCATTAAGGAAGGCCGTTGTCCACCACTTGGGAAACCATTATGCTCTAGAGCTCCTAGTGAGCTCATTGGTGACATTTTTCAGGTATTTATGTTACCTGCCAATAGTGAAGCTGAAATATCTTTATGCTATCCTTTTTGCATTAGTTGGATTTACTATTTATCTGCTATGATATAGTCTTACTTTTTTCTGCTTTTATCTTCCAGTCTTGGGAGCTTTTACAGCGATTTAATGAAATTCTGGACCTGAAAGAACCATTGTCATTAGATGAACTTGAGAAGGAACTTATTAACCCTTGGTTTGATGGATTAGATGAAAGTCAATCTTTAGTTTCCCAAGGAGCTGATGGTAATTGTAGACCATTATTGTCCCCAAGATGTGAAACTGGTCCATCAGGTTCCTTAGAAAGTTCTCATTCATTTATTCAAGTGGAAACAGAAGCAATGAAAGAGGCAGCTCAAGTTAAGCTTGCATCTTTCACTTATGCCAGATGCTTTGGTGTAGCTTTGACCAAGGCTCATAATTCATTGCTAAGAGTGCTAATTGGTGAATTGCTATCAAGGGTGGCTGCCTTGGTGGATCCAAATTCTGAACCTGGAGAAACACGAACAAGGCGGGGAAGAAGGAAAGATGTGGATAGTGCTTTTCCCGCTAAACGAACCAAGCTCAATATGCTTCCTATTAATGAATTGACATGGCCAGAATTAGCTCGTAGATATATCTTGGCTTTTTTATCAATGGATGGTAACCTTGAGTCTGCAGAAATTACTGCTCGTGAAAGTGGAAAAGTATTCCGTTGCTTACGTGGTGATGGTGGTTTGCTGTGTGGATCTCTTACTGGCGTGGCTGGGATGGAAGCAGATGCACTGGTGAGCATAGCTTTTGTCTTTAATACAATGACCAAAAGGTTTTATCTTCCCCTTGGCCAATATGGTTAGATACTTAATAGTCAATACACATTTGCATAAGTAAGTTTATCTATCATTGGGGATGTCATATATGTGCATTTTGATACGGTTTAGCTTTATTACTTAACCCAGCTTTGTCACGACATGGCTGGAGTGCTTGTTTTATCTGGCTAATGGCTGTTCAGTTTTCCTTTTAAAAGTATTTTTCATTTGTCTACCATGTCTTTAGATTTTATGTTTTGCTGCTGGTCAAACTTGCCTAGACTACAATTTAAGTTGTCGAATTGAAAGGAATGATAGAAGTTACACTGAAAGCTTTTTTATTTGGCTCTCAGCTGCTTGCAGAGGCTACAAAGAAAATTTTTGGTTCTTTGAGCAGAGAAAATGATGTACTAACAATGGAAGAAGAAGAGCCTGATGCAAAGGGTGCTTCTGAAAAATATTCTGCAAATGATGGTAATGTTCCTGAATGGGCACAAATGCTAGAGCCTGTTAGAAAGCTACCAACAAATGTAGGCACCCGAATCAGAAAGTGTGTTTATGATGCTCTGGGTAAAGATCCACCAGAATGGGCAAGGAAAATATTGGAGCATTCAATCAGTAAGGAAGTGTACAAGGGCAATGCTTCTGGGCCAACAAAGGTAATTCTCAGTGGCACTTCTCCTTTAGTGTGTGTGTGTGTGTGTCTCTCTCTCTCTCTCTCTCTATATATATATATATATATATATATATATATATATTTGGGCTGAATGTGATATACATGGAAATGGCCAAAACTATGGTACAATCACTATTTTGGTTGCAATGATAAAACACTTAGTATGACAGTTTCTGGACCATTAGATCAGATACCTCACCATAGTGTTTTGCTTTGTTTATTAATCATTCATTCATTATTGTTGTTGTTTCTAACCTTCCAGTGCATTATCATCTGTTGTAATATGCAAACTATCTTGTAATTTATAGATTCCACTCTACATGTGTATGAGAAAACTGTATATCTTAGATAATGTTACCTATTACAATATGCAAGACACAGTTTCTTACACTCAATGAATAACGACTAAACTAAGGGTTTCATGTTGTTCCCATTGTTACAATGTGGTTGGTCATCTGTTTAATATAATCTGTTTTTTTTTAAGGAAACATGGCCCTGACTTGAATATTATTTTTTATTTTTACAAACAGAAAGCAGTTCTTTCAGTGTTGGCTAATGTTGTTGGTGAAGGAGTGCAATTGAATCCTGATAAAGTACAGAAAAGGAAGATTGTTATATCAGTTTCTGACCTCATCATGAAACAATGTCGCATTGTATTACGTCGTGCTGCTGCTGCAGATGATTCAAAGGTTTTTTGCAATTTGCTGGGAAGAAAATTAATAAATTCTTCAGATAATGATGATGAGGGACTTCTTGGATCTCCAGCCATGGTAGCCCGTCCTCTTGACTTCCGCACAATTGACCTAAGATTGGCTGCTGGAGCTTATGGTGGATCTCCTGAAGCTTTTCTTGAGGATGTTCGTGAGGTCTGTGTCCTATCAAACTTTGATTGCTTGACCTAATTTTTTTTTTTTTGTCTTTATTTTACTACTCCCTTTTCGACCATCATTTTACTGGCATTATGGTATTTTTTCTCTCTAAAGTTACTGTAAGTAGTTTTTTGTATGTTTTCTTTTGCACCATGGTTGGTTTCCTTCTGTTGTCCTTCATACACTGGTCTCTAATATGTGTTCTAGTAGATATCAAATCATTCTTACAATGTTTCTTTTTGACTTGTGGAGGGCACTAAATTGTTGATTTGATGCTTGCAGCTGTGGAACAATGTTCATGTTGCTTTTGGGGATCAACCTGATTTAGTTGAACTGGCTGAAAATTTATCCCAGAACTTTGAATCATTATATAATGAGGAGGTTGGTAGCTTGTTTGAATCTAAATCAGTGCAGGTAATCTTGTGCTTTGTTATTAATTGAACATTTAAATTTCTTCCTTGGGTATAGGTTGTCTTGTATGTTCAAAAATTTGTGGAGTATGCTAAACTGGAATGCTTAAGTGCGGAAATGAGAAAGGAAGTTGACGATTTTATTGAGTCAACGAATGAGATTCCGAAGGCCCCTTGGGACGAGGGAGTCTGTAAAGTATGTGGCATTGATAGGGATGATGATAGTGTTCTACTATGTGATACTTGTGATGCTGAGTATCATACATATTGCTTGAATCCTCCACTTGCAAGGATCCCTGAGGGAAATTGGTACTGCCCTTCTTGTGTTGATGGTAAACATGCAGCTCAAAATGTTACAGGTCGTACTCAGATTATGGGAAAACGTCGAAGTAAAAAATTCCAGGGAGAAGTTAATTCTCTTTTCTTGGAATCTCTAACTCATTTATCAGCTGTTATTGAAGAAAAAGAATACTGGGAGTGCAGTGTGGGCGAGGTATGTGGATGCATGCCTACTTATTTTACCTTTTTGTTTTTTGCATTTGATACGATTGGACTTGATATTTGTTGTATGATTCTGGGAAGAATTTTTGTCGGTAATTGGACAATTCTGGTAGTGGCATGTGCTTCTCATTTGTTATCATAGTAAATCTTTCTATCTTGTATTAATGATACAGTCTCAACTATTATAATTGCTAGATTTTCGTTTGTTACTTGGAAATCCTTTGGTATAGCTCATTTTTCTTGTATATTTAAAAGGTCCACCATGAATTTACTACTATTGTTTTATTTATTTCCATTTTGAGCATGTTGTTATGACGCATGAATTTACTTATATTATTACTTAACATAAAATTGAGCTATGAGATAATGTATTTATGAACCCTACAACTTCTTTCCTGTGTTAATATTTGCTTCGTATTTTTATTTTTTTTTTAAATTGTTGCAGAGAACTTCCCTTCTCAAGTTTTTGTGTGATGAGTTGCTCAACTCTTCCCTGATACGCCAACACCTTGAGCAATGTACAGACTTGTCTGCTGAGTTGCATCAGAAATTGCGTGCACACACTGTAGAGTGGAAAAGCCTGAAAACTAGAGAGGATATTTTATCCACAAAAGCTGCTAAAATTGACACATCCTCACTAAATACTGCTGGAGAAGTTGGTCTTAAGGAAGGATTTGCTTCTTCATTATCAAATACTGGTAAATGTTTGGTCCAGCCACACAGTGCAGTTGACAATCCTAGTAATTTTGGGGTATTTGTTGATAGTCTTCCTTCAGAAGAGATTAGCAAAGAGAAATATAGGTTTGATAGTGTTGATAAAAGCATTTCTATGACAAATTCAGATTCTGATAGCCAAAATATGAATTCCATAGAGGGACAATTAAGAAATGTCTCTGGCGCTGTTGAGTCTCAACGTACTGACAAATCCCCAAAGTCTTTTCCATCGCCAAATCATATGTCTCAAGAAATAAATGGTGCTGGTGAAGCACCTCATGTCCAGGGAAACCACCAGAAGTATGAGGGAAGGGAGACATGCCAACAAGGAGGAGTGCCTGTTGATATTCCTCAGATTGCTGTGAATGAGTCAGAACCCTACCACCATGAGCTCAATGCCGTCAAGCATGATATCTCACTATTGCAGGAATCCATAACTGCTGTAGTGTCACAACTGCAGAAGCTCTCTGTTCGCCGGGAATATTTGGGTATTGATTCCATTGGTCGATTGTACTGGTCTTCAACTTTCCCCGGAGGACGTTCACGAATAGTTGTTGATGCAAGTGCTGCTCTGTTGAATGAAAGAGGAATGTCATTTAGCAGAGACTATGTGGCGAAGTTTTCTGTTCTGCAGCATTGTGCACTATCTGACAAGGATTCCTGTCCTTCAATGTCTCAGCATAGTAGTGCTTTAGGGAACAGTTCACCATGGATTGCATATGAAACTGATGCTGAAATTGAAGAGCTCTTAGGTTGGCTGGACAATAGTGACTCTAAAGAAAGAGAACTGAAAGATTCCATTATGCAGGGGCCAAAATCAAGATTCCAGGAGTTCCTCAATGCACAGACTAAAGATCTGGTCGAGGACCAAGGGCCTATTTCTGTGCCAGAAAATAGAGAGAAAACAGTATCTAATTCTCTTGTTACAAAGGCGACCTCCTTACTGGAAAAGAAATTTGGCCCCTTTGAATGTGATAATATTGAGGTGTTGAAGAAGCAAAATAAAAAGGCCAGGACAACTAATGATGAAAAGTTGTACAGGTGTGAGTGCCTAGAACCCATATGGCCTTCTAGGAAACACTGTGCATATTGTCACAAAACTGTTTTCAGTGATGTTGAATTTGATGGCCATAATGATGGCAAGTGTAATGCAGGTTTTCCAGCCGTAGAGAGAAGTAAGGATAAAAATGGATCTTCTAAGGCAAGAGGGAATTCAAGATATGATACCTCTCATGAGAAATTCCGAGCTGATACAGAAACAACTGGAACCACAGTTGGTGGATGTTCTAAGCTTACCTCAAGATTGGTTAAATTTTCAAATGAAGAATCCACATGTCCATTTAATTTTGAAGCAATATGTTCCAAGTTTGTAACAAATGATTCCATCAAGGAACTTGCTAGAGAAATAGGTCTTATTGGTTCAGATGGTACCCCATCCTTTGTTCCTTCTGTATATCCTTCTGCTCGTGAGTATACAGTATTGTCAGCTCAAAAGGATAATAACATTGTTGGTGGTGTGTCCGAAGTATTAGAAAGTGGGTCTTCTCAGGGAAACACTGATGCAGCTGGCACATGTCTTGACCATGACTCAGGCATTTCTACTGGAAGGTTAGCTTCAAATGTAAGCAATAAATCCACCAAATCATCCCTGAGAGAACAAAGAGATGGGAAGTTCTCATTTTGTAGTCCTGCATCAGATATGGGTGTCGATGGCTGCTGTGTGGTTCCTTTGTCTTCATTGAGACCATTAGTTGGAAAAGTTTCTCACATTTTGAGGCAGCTGAAGATTAATCTGCTTGATATGGATGCTGCACTCCCAGCAATCGCTTTAAGACCATCAAAGGCCCGGTCTGACAGAAGACAGGCTTGGCGTGCATTTGTCAAATCTGCAGAGACTATATATGAGGTTTGTCTTATTTAAGTTGTACTAGTACATCCTTTAGTTTCTGCACTGCATCTCAGCTTACTACTGAGATACTTTGTTGAGTCTTGTTAGACAACAATTGTTGAGTCATTACGTAATAATGTTACTTTGCAGTTTGCACTATTACTCCAATCGGTGAAAACCAACTGTTTTATGTTTGAACATGAATTTGTTGTTTAATAATTGTACTATATTTCTAGTTCGAGCAGATTAGAGATGAATTTGCACTTGAGTTTGTTAACTGATGTTCCTTCCATTTATTCAGATGGTTCAGGCAACAATTACCCTGGAGGATATGATTAAGACAGAGTACTTGAGGAATGACTGGTGGTACTGGTCATCATTCTCAGCTGCTGCCAAATCTTCTACTTTGCCTTCCCTTGCCCTTCGCATATACTCCCTTGATTTATGCATTATATATGACAAAATGCCTAATTCAAGTTTTACTGACAACTCTGAACCTTCTGCCATAGTGGAACAGAAAACACCGATGAGTGTGGATACAGAGAAATCCAAACCAAGCCGAAAGTCAACCCGAAAAAGGAGGGAACTAGATAGTTGATCTCATAACTGTTTTCTTGTTTCAGGAGATCAGAAAGCTGGTCAGTTACTTTATGTGGTGTCAGGTGATCATCCACTGGTATGGTCCAACTTCAGGTTATTAAATGGGGCAGCCACAGCTGCTGGTGTCTCTTGCATGCTTGTTGTACATATAGGTAAAGCTGACCCGCTAACTCGGATGCTGGTTTTTTAGCCAAGCAGAATTCATAGGATTAATCTGCTTTCAGTGAGGGCACCAGTTTGAGCGAATTGTGAGGATGCGTCCAGTTTTGAAATGATTTCTGACGCAGCTGTCTGGTTAGCTGTTTCATAGCGAGAAGTACATTTTTCATTTTTCTAGCAGAGTCTAATCCATATATGTATACAAATGGAATTTATTGTAAAGAAGGAATAGAAAAAAAGTAGTAAAAAAAGAAAGGATGGGAAACATGTTAGAAAATGTCAAGTTGATTAGTTGTAGGCAATATTTTCATTCTTTGTACTTTTTTCTCCATCCCCAACCAAAGTCCTTCCACACGCATGCCCTTGATTTTTTTCTTGGGCATCTGCAGATGTGTTTGAATGTTGGGGAATTATTGGAATCAAAACTTTTTTCCATCACCAGTGTTGTGCTTGCGTAGTGCTGCATTCTGTCTAATTTGTTTATTTGTTTGTGCCATTAATGCATATGCATTGCTCGTGTGGAGGTAGCATTGTACAAATACACAATCATTTGACTTTGCTTGTGCCATTAAGGGATATGCATTGCGCATGTGGAGGTAGCATTGTACAAATACACAATCACATCACGTGAATATGTGGTTGCTGTCCCCGCGATGCTAATTCATTATAGTTAATATTTTAGTGCAGGTGCAGATTAAACAACATAAATGGAATGTTTGGGTAGATTGAGTTGGTTCTATATGTTTTTGCTTGATGATCATTAGGTCCGAATTGTTATAAATCTTTAGGTATTAGATCTGTTATGCAATAAAATTTGACAAAGTACGATCTTTTAAGTGCTCGTAAATCAACCATCGTTTATCATTGTAATTAAGCAGCATGTGCTTGTGTTGTGAGTTTCCCCACATATTGTCTTTATCAGTCTGGCTCTACCGTCAATTCATTAAGTTGTGTTACAATTTTTTAATGTTTTTAAAACTTGCATCAAGTTATTAGAGTATGGAATATTTAATAATATATATTATATATAATTTTACTCATTTATTTAATAAAATATTGTCATTAATTTTGTGTAGGAAAATCCAATCATTAAATATCTAGAAAAGAAAATAAAATAAAAGAAACTATTCCAGACAAGCCTTAAAAATGTTGGGAGAAAATATTTGATTAAATATCTATTTAATGATCACGAAGAGACAAAAGAGTTACTATATTACAACTTATTAATTATGATAGAAATCATCTTTAATAAAGATATAAAACTAGTGTGCAAATTAATAATCGGTCCAATTTTTTTTCACTCATTTCTTTAAGAATTCTTTGTAGTCATTTGGCTTAATTTATGTTTTAGCGTTGTTACATAATTTGCTATAATAGGTAGATTGACTTATTGTTGTTTGTTGATTTGATGATTTAATATACAAGAGAGAAATTTAAACTTAATGAAAAGATATATTTTGACATACTCTTCATATCATTTATTATTGGTGTAGTTATTCATATTTAAATTAGTCATGGTTTTGTATCATATATTAAATTTCCTTGTGCTTTATAATAGATATTTTAAAATTCTTATTCTTGTTACATAGTGAATCTGACTTGACTTTTACGTGAATCTTGTAGAAGATTTGTGGAATATATGATATTCAATCTTGTTGTTGTGAGATATAATAGTCTCCTACTCAATCTCTTTTAGCGTGATGTATTAGGTTATAGTGTTTCATCATCTTTTTTCAAATTTCCATTTTTTAGGAGTAAATTATTGACAGAAAGTGCGCACGCGTACATCTTAAATTTATTTAATAAAGCTTAAGTGTATTTCTTTTGAGAGATAAATATTCCTTCATTTTGTTGTCTTGTCTCTATGTCAAGGAAGTAATTCATTAAGTTAAGGTTAGTCATCTTGAAAGACATGATCATGTCTTCTTTGAATTTTATTATCATTCTCAAGTTATTTTATGTGTAAACAAGGTCATTTACATACATGAAAACAATGAAATTCTCATTTTAACTTTAGTCCTGATATATAAGGTTTGCTTATTCATGTTTCTTCTAAATTCTTAATTGATGAAATATTAATCAATCCTATTATATCATACAGGAGCCTGCTTTAAGCCATATAATACTTTTTGAAGTTTCAAAACTTTAGTTTCATTGTCTTTGGTTACAAAGTCTAGTGGCTGTGTTACATAAATCTTTTATTCAAGAACTCCGTCTAGAATGGTAAATATGACATCCATTTGGAAGATGTTCCACCCTTTTTGTGCTACAAGACCTATCAAAGCTCTTATTGTATCCTGGCCGGTAACTGAGACAAATGTGTCACTGTAATCAGTTCTGTCTGATTTTCGTAGTGTATATGCAAAAGAGACAACCTAAGGGAGTGCTTAGGAAATAGGCCGAGTCATTTCTGTATGCTTTCTTGATGATCATTACGTTCCAATGTATTATAAAGCTTTGGGTATTATTAGATCTGTTATGCAATAGAAATTTGACATAGTATGATCTTTTTGAATGCTCGAATCATCCATGCTTTATCTTTGTAATTAACTTGCATACGCTTCTATTGCGAGTTTCCTCGAATATTTGAAGTGGTTTCATTTATATAGATATCAGTTTATCCATGTCCTTTATTTTCACCACACTATCTTTCTCATTATCCATGTTTTGAGCAGATTATAGATGATGAAGTTGATTATAATACACTGGAATACCTTGATTAGGGTGTGAAAATAAATACTACATGAAAAGCACTATTCATAAGTATGCTCTGCCTCTGTTGTATGCCTGACCCTGATATGATCCTAGATTAAGTTGTCCAAATGGTTTTTGGAAAACTGGTGATTCAGGATAGGAAAAGTAGAGAACACAATCTGTGTACTTATTATGTTTTAGTACTTGAACAATATATGAACTTACTGTATTAGTCTTAGAAGTACAACCAACATAGGACACCATATTGACCAACACTTTTTTATTTATTAAACTTGGCTTAAGGACACTCCAACCACTCCTAGGGGTCCAATCCAAGTCACCCTCAAATAGGGCGTTTACTTTCTCATCCTCACCCACATGATACATCTAATTATACAATATTATTATGATTATTATTAATATTATTACTTTTTTCTTAATTAAGCATCTAATATAAGAATCACTGCTGCATTATCATTTTATCCAACATAGTACATATTACTCCACCAACCCAATGCCTCTCCTTCCTCATGGTTTTGGTGCTCAGTTTCAGTTGCAACAAACACATCCAAGTAACTCCTCCCATCATCACTTCCATCCTCTTCTTCTGACTGAACCTTCTCAACTGGGCCCACACATCCACCATAGTTGTCAGCTGGAAAGTATGAATCAACACTGTCAACAACCATCTGTGGACTACCCTCATCCACCACTGCACTTCCAACACTCCCACTACTCAGGTGGTCCTCCACCCTTGTGCTGAAAATTTGAGCTATATCTACTTGAACAAGTTGATCCACTTTCTTGTCATGGAATTGTTCCTCCTCAGGCACCCCTTTAGCCTCAACTTTAAGCTTCTCATTTAAGGATACCACCTGCAGAATAGTCAACATGTCATTAAGATAGAGTGTCTTTTTGTTTAAACTTGTTTCATAATAAGTATTTTTCTTAAAAACAAGTAAACAATTTGTTTGAATTGTCTTACTTTAAAAAAAAAATATATCTATATTTTTTAAAGAAACATATCATATCTGCATCATAATAATTGCTTATTTAATTAATCCATCAATTCATCATATACTTAAATAAACAAAAAAAGGTCCACTAGTTAATTAGTTTATGGCCCAGCTTGCATACTCAATTTTTTATAAAGTTCATCAGTCACTTTCACAAAAGAGGGTCTCAAAGCATATTTTGAGAAATCTACAAAGGTATATTCGCATAGTTACTTTGAAAGTGGTTTCTTTGCAATGAGGTGGGGTCAGAACAGATGCTACTCTTGGTAGTTTGTGATTATTATAGTTTCGAATCTCATGTGTAGGACCCTTTATGGATAGCTACCAATCACCTTCTAAGTGAAGTGTCGACTTGTTTCCCTATGCTATGATGGAGTTCTGATTGTGAAGCCACTAATTCTAATCCTATACAGGAACTCAACCCCCCACAACTGTTCACAGACAATTTTCTTTTCTATTCTATTCTATTCTCCACAATATTTCTTCACACTTCTATCATTCCTGAGTTACTCAAATTGCAAGTATGAGTAGCCAAATCTAAATAGAAAGAGAAAAAAATCTTATTATATGATTCAACTTTTTCAATACTAGTTAGTACACATGTATAAATGAATACCTCAGATTTGAGTTTCTCATTCTCCTTCAAAATTGAATCATAGGATGCAAGTAGGGTATCATAGGAAGACTTGAGAACATCATAATCCCTTTCAAGTTGCTTGGTCTTCCATCTAGCCCTGCGGTTCTGAAACCACACAGCCACCTGCCTTGGCTGCAATCCCAGCTTCTTAGCCAACTGAGTCTTCCTCTCAGGCTCCAATTTGTTCTCTTCCTCAAAGCTCTTCTCCAACAGATGAACCTAATCATCAACCACACTAGAGGGTCAATACATTAAAATATTGATGACAAGCTATCACACACTTTTCTCATATCTTGAGCTTTGGATGCAACAACATAATTGATCTCAGAAACATGTAAAAATATTTATGGCCTATTAGTAAGTTTTTCTAAAAGGACTTTACGAAAATAAAATAAAAAGAAAAATTTAAATTAATTTCTGCAAAAACTAAATTAACTTCTACAAATTAATTAATACAGAAGCTAATTTTAACTTTTACAAACATTCATTTTTCTTTAATTATAGGTAATTTTGGAGAATTTTATCTGTCTTATCAGTTCAATCATGGCATACACCATGATTAACCAGTAAATTGTGAACAATACCAATCATTCAACTCAAGGCAAGTTTTGATTTACTACTAATGGTAAAAAAATGGTTTCAAAATCAATCACTTTATAGCTACAAAAATGGAATTTCTCTTTAAAGCCAACTGCCTTTTTCCGTCACATATTGTAGTAAATTTAAAAGCCAAACTCAAAACAATTCATTCAAGTTTCAAGGTTTTCATGACAGCAACTATTTTTCATCAAATTGGTGACAGAGAATAGTAGGGTTGAATTCTTTCCGGTAACAAAAACTAATAAATCATTAACAAGTAACCTTAACAGATAAAAAAATGTGATGAAACTCCAACAACAATAAATAACAAAAAGCAATTCAGTCAAGTTTCAAGTCACTGGCGAAACCTGTTCAGAACTGAGGCGATGCTTCTTCTCCGGCGACTGCTTCTCATAATACTCCTCATCATACAGTTCATCTGATGAGGTGAAGAAAGGTCGCCTCTTTGAGGCTTCCTCCATGCTCATCATTGATCTCCCTGCTTTCATTTCAACCCAAAAAATAAAACCTTATCAATCACTACAACTTTTCTGAAACTAGACGCCATCAGTACATAATAATACACACAGTTACACATAAAATAGACTTTTGATTTTTGAATTCTTAATGTCACACCCCAAATTTGATACACAATCAATTTGCTCCCTTTAACACAAACCCAAATCGAATCATGTCTTTTTCTTTCTTTTCTTATAATTTTCCTTAACTTGAAGCATCTACCTGTTCCTAACTCCCCAGCAGCTAAATTGACACCATTTTTAGAAGCACCAAAAATTAGATTCAACTTCTTACATGCTTTCAAATATTATTCTTCAATCAGAACAGAAATTCCATCTTAATAATTAACATAATAATGATTTATATAAAATACTAATATAAATCAACCTTCAACACAAATCATTATTACCTTGATTATAAGATAAAACTCTTACTTTGATAGGAAAATGTTAACATATATATTCTTTTGACCTTGAACATAAATCATCATTAGTTCATTCAAGATGAAACTCTTATTCATATTGAAAAACATTAACACAACTCATTATTATTTTATTATATTGATCATAAAGATAAAACTCTTATTCTGATAAGAGATTAACAAAGAAAAGAGTACAACAACCCAAGCTAGAACCATAACAACAATACTTGCACAAACCAAAAACACCAATTCAATTTCAAATTTTCTTTTAAATTCCACAAAAGGGTAATCAAGAGAAAACTTAACATGATCAAGATCAAAAAAACAAGAAAGAAAGAGAGAGAGAGAGTGACCTCGAAAAGCAAGTTCAGTGCTCCCAAGGAAGAGCATGTTGCTATTCCCACGAGCAGCAGAAGAACCATCAAAGTAAAACCTTCCACACTCCATGCCACTCAATCAAACACCACTTTCTTCGATTTTTGAGAGAAAAACAGAAACAGAGAGAAAGACAGAGAGAGAGAGAGAGAGAGAGAAAGTGATTACTAAAAAGTTCTTAACTCGTTTTTCTATGTCTGTGTGTAATGTTTGTTACTAAAAACTTGATTTTTAAGAACAGAGAAGGATTGTTATGTGATAAAGTGAATTGGGTATGAAGTATTAGAAGATCATAAGCTTATGACGGAAGAAGCTTGTGGTCCAAAGCAACCTCGCCGGAGTCTCTAACGGGCATATGCAAGATCCCATCATGCACCGCCAGATCCTAAGGGACTCAGTTTGAGAACCAACGACTGACACCGCCGTCGGAATCGCCGGTCGCCGGAGAATTTTTTTCCGGCGAGATTGGTTTTGTGTGTTCGTCAACGCACTCTGTATGTCTCTTTGTGAGTGTCGTCTGTGACTAAACTTGTTCGAACCATGGCCACTGCGTTTTATAATGCTGTATTCTTTGTTTAATTACATAAATGCCCTTTACTCTGATTTTTTTTCTTTTTCTCTTTGATGCCGTGCTTTGAACCAGGTGAAAAAACAGAGGAGAGAGAAATGGAAGATTTTTTAAATTCTTTTTCTATAATATAAGTTTTTTTTTCTTTTTTTATCTTTCAGCCAAAAAAAAATTATGATTAATTAAGATTTTAATATTCTATTTTTAATCTTTTAATATTTTTCATTTTAGCCTTAGTCAATTTTATTCTATTTTTTTAATATTTTTTTTAAAAATTAAATAAAATCATTTTATAATAATTTTATCCATTAATTAACGAAGAAACATGAGTTTACAGTATTTATATTTTTTAAAATATATGAGTTATAAATTTACCTCGATCTTACAAAATTAACTCAATTAAAGATAAAAATTACAAAATTTATCTCGAACTTACAAAATCGACTCTCTATTAGATATATAAGAGTTATAGACTTAAATCGATCTTACACAATTGACTTTATATATTTTTATATTTATAAATTAAATTTTTAATCAAATTCTCACTTGTATATTTGTAAATTAAATTTTTAATCAAATCTTCACTTGTATATTTGTAAATTAAATTTTTAATCAAAATTGCAGAAAATTTTATAAGATTAAAATAAGAAAAAAGTTATTTGAAGGACTAAAAAAAATTCAATAAAACATGAAAATTAAACAATTAATTAATAAAAAAATTGTAATAATATGTGTATTTTCATTTGTATTCATTTTCTAAAATAATTTAAAATTACGAATTCAAATGTTACATATATGTATTAGAGAGATATTATTCACTTTATATTTAAACCTTTACAAATTGACTTTTGATCATGTGCTTTCTCTAGTGTTTATCCAAAATTGTTAGTTTTATAAAGTTTTTATTTTAAGTAATTTTTAAGATTAATTAAAGGGAAAGAGTACATGTTGCTTTGTCAAGAAGAACTGTGATTGAATTTTGCAATGAAGACTGAAGTTCAAGATGGTGTATGTGATCCATTCAACATGATGGTTTATGAGAATTTTATACCCTCTTTGGATGAAAGATCATAGGTCAGTTTAAGAACCCAAAAGCTTCACCACTTGGAAGATGAAAAAGGCATAATATAATACAAGTAACTTTTTGTCATGTCACAAAAGTTTGTTTGAACAGAAAAATGTCATTACATTTTTTTGGTATCTTTAAGAATTTCTATCTTGGTGAATATATAACCAAGAATTTCTATCTTGGTGAATAACTTTTTTTCCTTTATTTAACTTTATAAAGTTATGGTATAAATTGAGAATACCTTGTATGACATGTATGGATCTCTATATATATAACACTTGTTTTTCATTTTATTTTTTTTCTATGAATATTTCAAAAATGTTTATGAAAATAAAAGGAAACAAGCTATGAACAAATTACACAGTTATATTGACATCATCTTGGATCCAAAATTTGAAGACAATAGGGTCTGTTTAATTTACCTCTTTTCTATTTTCATTATTAGAAATAGGAACAGATCAAAATGTTTGGTAATAATTTTAAAAAAATACAATTTGAATTTGAAAATGAAAAAGTAAAATTTTTATTATTTTCATGAAAATTTAGAAAGCGGAATATAATTATAATGACATTAAAATATTTTTTAATTTTTAAAATTTTAATATAAAAATAATTTTAAAAAAATAAAAATAAAAAAACATTTTCTATTCCTAAATAAAAATTTAGATTTGCATATGTTTTTACTCTACATCCTTATCTATCTAATTTGATGCTATCTTTGCTCCATATCCATGGTTGATTCTCTAACAAAATCATTTTCTTTTTAAACAAGAAAACTCTTGTCTCTCTTTTGTGTTTTGGCTTTTCATTGGTTATACATGATTGTATAAGATATGGGTTAAATATGTTTTTTTTAATAAATTTAAAGAAAAAATGTGTATAGACCTTATTTTTAAATATTGACAAAATTAATATAAAAAAATTTGATCAAAATAAATTTTGATACATTTCTATAAAAGGAGGACAAAAATTGATAATTTAAAAATAATGGACTATACATAATATTTTTTTTAAGAAAAATTATAGAGAGGAAAAATATATTTAACCCTTGAAATATCTTTGAAGTTTCATGAAATTATACAAAATCTTTTATTTCTTTTAACTATTTATAACAGTCTCATGGAAAAATACAATAAGATATCTTTTAAAAAATTAAAAAAGTTATAAAACGTACAAAGAAAATCGACTGTAATATTTCTCCAACAATTTCAAGAATTAACATCAAGAAGTTAAAATAATTGAAATGAAATTTATGTATTTTCAAAAAATCTTAATATAATTTACAAGTTTATTTTATAATCAACTTCAATATATAACTAATTTACTCACGTATATATTTTTTTCATTAATATATTTTTTTCTTTTTTTTTCTTTATATTTTATAACTAGTTATCTAATAATTATACTGTAATTGTCTATCAAATATTTTTTATATAATTTAATCATACACATTATTAAAATAATATATAGTTCACACTTTGTTTTTTGATTTTATTCATTCAAATAAATGCATCATCTCTCACACACACTCACATAAATCACTTGTAACTTCTAGTGTTGTGTAGATTAATAAATTTGCAATTAGCTAGTGGCTAGGGTTGACAAGTGGAATCAAATATAGGTGGCCACATGGTTGTGTTTGTTGTTAAAATTCCAAAATTCCCCTGTGCTCTCAACAGAGCCAACATCTCCAACGCATCATAAACAGTGTCTATAATTAAACTATATAAACATGGAAGATCCAAGTAGAGACTTAAAAGGCAAGTGCTTCTTTCATTTTGAATCCACATGGTGGGGTTTCTTCAACATGTCAAAATATATATAAATGGCCAATTATATTATTAGTAAATAAATAAATTGCCAATTTTGAAAGAGACCAAACTAATATATATTATTGTGTTGAAGAGGTAGAGTTAAGTCAGTTAACTACTATTGTACTACTAAGATGATGCAGTCACATAAATTTGCTGGGGAACAATAGTGGCAGACACTTAATAAGCATTAAATACATCATTATTTGTTTACCTTTCCAATACACCACCCTCATCCATTGAACCCTATCAACCTCTGACTTTTAATAATTTAGTAATCAAACTTATTTGAAATGATAAGAAAAAAAAAATCTCCATCCGTTTCATTGTAAGTATTGGTCTTAGATTCTTTTACATAGGTAAAAAAAAATTAATGAATAATAGACGAAAAGAAAATGATAAATTTACAAAATTAATCTATGAGGAAATAAATTTTCTTTATAAAAAGATTGTGTAACATTTAGAGTAATTAATATTATATTAAAAAAATAAAATTTTCTTTATATTAAAAAATTAAAATGACTTGAGAAGAATTATTGTTCTTTTGCGTGTTTCTTCTTACGTTAATCAGTCGAGTTTGTTAGATTAAACGTTTCTCACTAGATTAAAATAATTTAAGTATCACGAGTTGACTATGACTTGGGACAATTGATATGTACTCATAACAATAAGTGTAATAACTATGACTTATGACAATTAATGTATATCGACCTCATGATCTTTACTTTGATACTAATTGTTGGATCAAACGCTTATCACTAGATTAAAAATTATAGTAATTAATAAGGTCCAACTCTTTCTACTTAAAAGTGTAACAGCCCAAACACCACAAACCAATTATGATTTAATTATAAATCTTCTCTACTGTAGGATAACTTATGTATATCCATTAATTATATACTTAATGTTTATTACATCCTCTATTCTAAAAAATAATTGTAAAATTACTGTAGTTCAAGGTTTTCCAGTTAAGAATCATTATATTATTTATTTAAATAATTTTACTAAAATAATCTCGTACTCATCGTGACTGTTTTACTTGTACATATATTCTTTCAATAATTATATAAGAATAAGTTAAGAAAAAAAATCAATATTATATCGAAAATAAGAAAAGGAATGATCGGTTTGAAAATTTTATATTTATTTTGAAACAAAGGGAGTAATTTATGAATGAAAAAGAAAGAATAGGTAGAAAGATAGAGAGAATAGCATGCATGATAGCAACTTAACTCAAAAAATGGGACATGGGCATGTCTATTTGGATAAGGTTACATCAAGGCATGCATAACAGTAGATGGCTACATGCGATGTATGCATTCAAATGTTATTGTCAAATTCAATAAACTAGATGTCAAATATGAATATAGATCTGGGGGTTTAAATTAATATTTCATACTTATACTTATACTAACACTTATAATTATACTATTAATTTTATTGTTAAATTTATATAATTAAATTCTGTTTCTTTATCTGATACTGTTTTTCTGTCTTAGTTTTCATTTTTAAAAGAATTAAAATTTTAGGATCAGCATGAAAAATTATTAAATTATTTTCAAATTAGTTCCCATTGGATTTTTAACATATAATAGTCTTAGGAATTTTTCATACATAGACAAATAAAAAAGATAAGTCAATATATATATATATATATAAGCAGGGAAAAATTGAAGTTTAAAATGTTTTCACATAGATTTGTTTACAGAGTATTAAATATATAAAGGTTGAATATAATATCATCAGAATTTTGGTAAGCTGTAGGATAAATTTGTTTACATATTATGATGTATCTATTAAAGATTTAAATGTAAATTTTTCATAAAAATATTGAAATAAAAAATAGATGTATACGGATCAAATTTTAATTTAAACTACTTTTATTTTTTTTAGATAATATATATATATATATAATATTATCATAATTATAATAATATTTGACATTTTTTCTGACACATACTAATAAAAATATCAATATTAAATACTAATAAAGTAATTTGTTGCTATATTATATTATATCGTCAGTATAAACCTTTAATGTTTATATATAATATAATTTAATTAGTTTCTATTAAACAAAAGTTACATGAATGAAGATGAAACTATATATGATACCAACCCGTTAATAAATGATTCATTTTTTTTCGTAGTGAAAATTATTCATGATATAAATTAAGTGGACACACCATATATATATAAAATTAAAGAAAATGATGGATGAATGAATGATACTTTGACATGTGAAGAAGTATATATTCTATATATTTTCAAGTCTTTTCTGGTACAGTGCGTATAAACTACGTACATTGGCATCACTTGTGAAAAATGGTAGTTATAAAAGGTATAAATAATATTATTCGTAACTTGTTCATTACGGTGTGTTTCTTTTAGAGAATTACACGCTATCTACACGTATTTTCCATGTTATTCTAACACCTTCTTCACACGTCAAAATTTTTAGATATTTTTTTTAGAATTATTTTAATCACAAATGTCTCTATTATGAATTTCTCTTGTGTTTATTATCATTGATTTTGTTTTTATTTGGGTATAAGTTTATTATCACTTGTATATATCACTCATGTTGATTATTAGGTTTTTATATATACATCTTGAGTTTATTAATTATTTAAAAAATATTTGATAAATAACAGAAACACAGATAATTAGTTATAAAATGTGAAGAAAAAGAATATATATATATATATATATATATATATATATATATATATATATATATATATAATGAGTTAGTTGGTCAACTATATATATAAAGTTAAAGTAAAATTAAAACTATTTATGTTATATTTTGGATTAGATAAGAGTGGAAGAAAGAAAATTATAATTAAAAATATGAATTTTTTTATGTAGTTGAAGATAAAAATGTTTAGAAATATAAATTTTAAAATTAAATTCCTTCTATTTTTTTATTCAATTCAGAAATTTTAGTTTTCTTTTATTCTTAGAGAGGGTTAAGTCACTTATTTGTTTAGATTAGAAAGACATTTTGTTGGTGTTTATAATTAACATAAAAACAATAGTTATACTATTGAAAAACTAGACTTAGGAGTTAGGGCATACTTATCATCACCATAGAGATTGAAATATAATTTATGAACTTTCATATATTATATATAATGTTTTACCCCACATCTCGTGGTCTTGGGTCCATTTTATTTGCAAATAAAAAAAGGGTACATTGTAAGGTGGAAAATAAAAAAACAATATTCTTTGAAGTTGCACATTAATTGGCACATGTTTCAAGGTGGGGGCTAAGTGGCCTCAAGTGTAAGAAAGTAAGAGATGAAGTGTTCCCTTGATTCCATTCATGAGATGCTTAGAAGATGAGAATATATATAATTTATATTGTTGAAATTGGAGTAACTTGATTATATCATCTCTTCAAGAAAGATTCTCACAAGATTTGTTATGCATGTATAAAGTAAAAGGGAATTATTATTTAAGTGCAATAGAAAAATTAATTTAATTTTAAAAAGTTAAAAATGATAAGATATTTATCATTATAGTATTTTTTTTTAATTTCAATAAACTAGGAATTAAAATTATAAAAAATATAAATTTATGAAAAAATGATAACAAATAATCAAAATTCAATAACTAAAATAACATTTTAACAATTATTTTTTTATTTTGAATTTTTCAAGGACTAAATTGTCCAATTCTCATATTTCCAAAAACAAAAATAAGAATTTACTTCAATAATAATCCATTACATATCTCAATATATATTATATAGGATGAGTGCAATTTGTTCATTTTATTTTACTTCAAATGGGTTAAGATGGAAATTCCCATTTAAAAGGACCATACAAGAACAACTGGCCAACACATGGATAATGTTTTATTTAAAATTTGATCAAATATTCTTCTGCCATAATATTTGCAATGGCATACTCTTTTTTAGGGTTTTGAAAGTATCTAGTCATGAGCTTTGTCTTGCACTGGCAAGTTTTTGTCAATGGGTGGAATATATATATATATATATATATATATATATAAGAAGTTAAATTAAAAATTATTAGGTTAATATACCATTCATATACTTCCATGTGTGCATCTTGCACATGATGCCATTTCCTTTCATACGAACCTTCAAATTCAAATTAGTATATGTCACACCACTAATACAACTTCATGAATGAATTGTTATTAATTTAGGGTTGTAGTCTTACTCAACCCCTACTTTTTCCATAAGAAGTATAGTCACAGGGAATGAAGACAGAGACATTATCTATCGTCAAATGAATTTGTGATCTGTATTGTTTTTAATAAAAAATAAATACAAATTAAACTTCACCAAATGGGCATGTATGTATAAGATGATTTTGACGTGTAATTTTGTATAGAATACGTCAAACTCTCTTTAAGATGATGTAAATTAGTTATTTTGTTAATATAGTTTTTTTAAAATTAATTAAGAAGCATAGGCAGACTCTAGCATGCAGCACTACCCAAATAAAAAATATAGTGCAATGATTTTATTTTTTTTAGGAGAATAAATCCTATGTCTAAATAACACAATTTTTTAAATTAAGTATAGAATTGATTCCATCGCTAAAGAAATTATATTTAGGGTACAAGTAAGGGGTGTTGATGTGGATGAGTAACACACGTTGACGTTGTAAGCCGAAATGTTTTATTTAAGTTTTAGGGTCTTGTATGAGGTATTGAGTTGAAATCTGTGGGTCGTAGTATTCGTCTTGGTCAGAGGGAGTACTACCTGTAAGAACCCTCTGATGCTTAAGTCAATACAAGAAGTGAGAGTATTTGAGTGTAAGAAAGTGAAAAGAATATAGAGATACTTCCTATGGAGTAAACCTCTATTTATATGTTACGAGTGAGTAGCGTGTTCTGACTAGAGATGTAGGGGTAATCATGATGATTTGCGGGACTGACCTCTTATAAACAATAATTACCTAAAAGGGGTTGGTGACATTTGTAGGTTTAAAGACACATGTTCATCTCTTATTAAGTAAATAAGTTGGGTGTAAGGCATCGTAGGCGGACCTCTGACTCTTCATTAAATGCGGATGATACAAATGATGAATGTGATACATGTATATTTAGGGTTTAGGGTTTAAATAGAATATTAGTGTTTAAAACATGTATATTTGATTGAATTGATTGTTATTTTATAATAAAAATTTTATTCAAATATTGAAAGAAATTAATGATCTTTTTAGGAAGAATCATTGCACTATACTAATATTAATTAAAATTATTCTGATCAAGAAGAATTATGAATTGTAAGTCATTTTTTAAATTGGAGTGGAAGACAAATATTATATAATAATTGGTTTAGAATTTGATATCAAAAAAGAAATTCAAACTACATTAAAATAATACTTGATGAAGGAGCACTAAATAATGAATATTTTTAAATCTAAATCAATTAAATATGTTGTCTATTACCTTAAAAGTGGTGATAATTTTTAATGTTCATTTTATTTGAGGACGATACAATCCAAAAGAACTAATATGAGAAAAATTACACAATAAGGTGGACTATACATTTATCTAATCACAAGTTTAATGCAAGATCATGTTAATCTTAATTCTGATTTAATAAATATATGTGTTTTATGTATGTGAATGTTGTTTGTTTAGTATCTAGTTATTTTGTACATGGTTTTTTAAAAATATAAATATTATGATTTTTTATGTTATATTTTTTGTGGTTGAATAGGCATAAACAAAGAAGATCCATCAATTAAAATTGCTTTGGAATAATAGACAATTTTAAGCATGTTTAATTACAAATTTTTTTATAAGTAGACATGATTAACTAAGTAAAAAATAATTACTATAATGTATAATGAATAGTAATTAAGATTTCAACATTTTGCTGGGCTTAAACACGTACAATTAACCAAAATTTATTTAATCAACGTCAACTACTTATTCAGTTTTCTACACTAGATTTTACTAATTTTGTTAATGGCTCCAGTTAAAATAAATTTTCTATATTTTACTTTTATTAGCTCCTGCTAGCTTCAAGTTTTATTACTCAATAAATTGTTTAAATGAATAATAACTTAACATAATATCTATATATATATATATATATAATTTAAAATATTACAATAAAATTAAAATAAATCTTACCATATTTGTGAAGAAATGAAATATTCGCTTAATTAGTACTCAATGTAGGGTCTCTTTTATCATCTTATGTGACGTAAAAATAGTTCTTCCAACTAGACAACTAGTGGGAGTACCCAAATGTGTGGAAAAATGTCAGTGTAGTTAGATAGAAAATAAATTTTTCCCACTTCTCTTTTTACAAGTTTGCATTATGAACACACATAGATTCAATCTTCGCACCGAATATGAACATTCTAAAACAATTCTTTAAATACATTGGTTGATGAGAAAATGTTATTACTTGTATTATTTAGCGATTAGATTTAGATTTTACTCTTAAAATTTTAAAAATTCTTAAGACAATATTTGTTTCAAGCCTTATGGTTAAGACTAAGACAATATCTTATAATTTACAATACTCTATTTATTGTGATCTAGATGTTTTAATTTATAAGTTAAATCGTTAATTTCTGGTTGAAATTTTAACTACTTATGAATTGTAATTGGTTGAGTATTTTTTAATAATTTTTTAGTTAAGATTAGTTTTTTCAAATTTAGTGCCAATATGATTAATGAATTTCAATTAATAAATGAAGTTAGTATCTCTTAACGCAGTAACGTTAAATTTGAATCTTTATTAAAAGAAAAAGGCATTTCTTTTAGTGATCGAGTATATTTAAAATAAGATTAATTACTTGAAAGTATGTATAAGAAAAAAATGAGAGAGACTTTTTATGTAAAATATAAAACGTGTGCACATTCAAAAAGGGGGGTAGTGGGTAAAAAAAAAAAAGACTTTGTTATCCTACTTTTCAATAAATAGTATATATAAGTTAAAGAACAAATCAAAGTCTCCAACATTCATTCTTTCTATTTTTAATTCCTTCAACCCTAAGGTGAGGATCTAAAAGCAATGATATTGGATTTTAGAACTTTATGATATATAATATTTGTTCATTTTTTTTTTCCTTTTAGCTTTAGAAAAAGTTGAATTGAGGATGGGGAGGAGTTGTTGAACTTTAAAAAGATCATGGGTAAATGGAAGAAGTGGGAAATGAAAAGCCAATAAAGGAAAGCAAAGAGGGTAAGAGAGTGGCACCTAAGAAGGGACAATGCTTTTGGATATGTTTTTTATCTAGTGTGTTCAAATGTGTATGGTTGATAAATTGTGATCATAATGGAAAAAAAAAAAGTTATAGTGGTTGCACCTTTGTGTGTTTTTAGCTAGGGAATGAGACACATGCATGCATGATACACATTTGTCACAAAATTAACTATATATGTTATTCCAACTTTGTAAAATAGTGCAATTTGTTGTGGTAACAAATTATCACATGATAAACATTAGTATATGTAATTTAGTGTAGCCCTTTATGCCTAAGAATCTCCACTAAAATCATTTTAGTGACTTGAATATTAAAAAAATAGACAACTAATAAAAAGAAAGAATAAGAAAATATTAATAAAAAAAAATATACATATATATTAAAAAAATACATAATCTATATGTGAGAAAGGAGAAGAAATCGACTACATTAAAATTATCTTCCAAAAAAATCTATCTGATATTCAAAAATTACTCGATAATAATCAAACAAGTAAGAAATATTGAGATAAATTACAAAAATTTAAATAAAGTCTAATCTAAATATTAACTGGATAAGCGTCCTATAATGAAAAGAGTATAATAAGAGGAGTATAATAAAAAGAGTAATAATAAATCTTGTAGAAAAAAAATGGTGAAGAAAGACCCGAGTTGATAGAAAAAATCCACAACTCCGCTGTAAAATAAAGTTATTGACTATTATTGTTCACAGGAGGTGATATTCACATGGTGAAAAGGATTTTAATTATTCAAAAGTCAGTTTCCTTTCATCATAAAATTAAAATATAAAGCCTTTATGCTTCCATTATTTTTTTTATAAAGTGGGACATTATTCTTATCATATCAATTAAGTTTATATGAACAGGAAAGGAGCACTAATTTCTAGAAACTTTGCACAAAACTTTTAGCTAGAGAAATTTAATATAATATATAATATTAATCTTCATATTATTATTCTGACATTTGGAACTGCCAAATTTTTTTTTTATCAAAAACTATAATTGCATAATTCTGACATTTCTCAAGTTCTATAGCAAAAATTTCTATAAATATTTATAGGAAAGAAAATAAAAGGATAAAATAAATTAAACATCTCTTACAAGTTAAAATCATCTATTACAATTATTGAAACTCTCTCATTAACTCTAAAAAAAATTATTGTTTTTACTAATTTAATTTACAGGAAAAGAAAACTTAATTCATTTTATCTTTTTATTTTCTTTCTTGATAATTTTGTCCAAAGAAGATTTTAACATGTGTAACACATTTAAACATTGTCAATTTAAGATAAGATTTAAGTATCACCGATGACAACTATATATTATAACTTAATAATATTCTATAAACTATGTGTACATTTAGAAAAAGAAAGAACTAATTTTTTTGTGTAAACTCAAGGTATTTCTCATCCAAAATTTTAGAACTAATTTCTTAATGAATTACCTTCTCCTGAGAAATATTTTTTTCATCCCAATAAATTTGATATCCAACCTATCAAGTGATTACTAATAACCATCTCACACTATATTGATAAAAAAAAAAAAAAAAAACTCAAATTTTGGGTATAATTTAATAGTTATTTTCAATTCTGAAAAATAAATCAAGACCATTGAGATATTCACTAAATCTTAAAAATACTTCATTTATCTACATTTGTTTTAATAGATGTTACAAGTATCATTCATTCTAAGCAATTCTACTTAAGTTGAATAGAATGATCATCCATCACAAATTCTTCATCTGATATTTATGCCTATGGTAACTTTAACTCAATTTCGTGATAAGTGATTAAAGTAATAAGCCACTTAAATCGTAATTACATACATTTATTAACTAGATATTATATTGAATATTTGTAATATTAGTAACAACAAATTGAAATTAATTGATGGTCAATAAATAGACGAAGGTGGGCATAAGACATTACCCCACATCCATGGATTCGGAGAGAAGTGTCCCATAGTCATGAGGAAGATATTTAATTTTTGAAAGATACTTAATTTTATTTTAACTTATGAATTTAATTATTTATTATTATTTTATTTTATGAATTTATTAAATTAAAAACTAAAATAACAAAAAAATAATATAATTCATTAACAAAATGACAATAAATATCTTTCAAAAATTAAATTTATAAATATTTTATATTTTTAAAGATTATTTTGTAATTTTTATTTTTCAAAAACTAAATTATCCTATCAATATCAAAATTATTTTTTATTCTTTCAATCTATATTTTTGTTCAAATAAGTCCAATTCAACATAAGGTTATAAACTTGAACTTAAAAACATTATTTGGTGGTTAATCTTATATTAGTCGATCTGTCATCGTAACAAGCAATCTTATATTTTTCTATAAGACAATTGTATATTCTTTTAAAGAAAGTTGTATGTTTTTTTATAAAACAATTTTATACTTTTTCATAAAACAGTTGTATACTTTTTTAAAGACCGTTATATATTTTTTCATAAGATAATTATATATTTTTTTAAAGACAGTTATATATTCTTTTAAAGACCGTTGCATATTTTTTCATAAGATAGTTGTATACTCTTTTAAAGACAGTTGTATACTCTTTTAAAAATCGTTATATACTTTTTCATAAGACAATTGTATACTCTTTTAAAGACAGTTGTATACTTTTTCATATGACAATTGTGTACTCTTTTAAAGACAATTATATACTTTTTCATAAGATAATTATATATTTTTTTGAAGACAGTTGTATATTTTTTCATTAAACATGTATATACTCTTTTAAAGACAATTGTATATTTTTCATAAGACAGTTATAGATAGTTATATACTTTTTTATAAGACAGTTGTATATTTTTTTTAAAGACAGTCATATACTTTTTCATTACACAATTATATACTCTTTTAAGACAATTGTATATTTTTTTAATAATTGTTGTATACTATTTAAAAAAATTATTACATATTTTTTCATAATCAATTAGGTGATCAGATATTAAGGTCTAGTGCTTAACAAAACTCATTCAGATTCCTTGAGTTTGAGACACTGGTGCTTGAATTATTTGGGTACTTGACTATGTATAGGGAAATTTTGTTTGTTGTTGCTTTTCATAGTTGAACTTACAATTTTTGGGCCAATACTGAATCCGGGCTTAGTTGATGGCCTAAGTTGTAATGGGCCAGCTGAAGTTAATTTCAAAGCCCAGCCCACTAATCAAAACAAATCTAAGGCAGAGGCTATTATAAATGTCTTAGTCGTTGCTACACATTAATTTCTTATGCAAGATTGATAATTATAAATGTATAAGTTGATTTTAATTTGGAGAAAAATTTAATTCATTTTTTTTCTTACGTATTTTCCTCGTAATTACTTACTATAAGTTTATTTAAAAAAAAAAACTCGGTTACTTATTCGTTTCGGCAATTATTAAGAAGCAATCTAATTATTTTTAAAAAATCTATCTTCAATTAAGTTTTATGAATTATTCTATTCAATTAAAAAAATATCAATGGAATGATATTCAAATCTGAGTCCACCGCTATTACATTCTTCATTGTTGCATTTAAGATTTAATTTTTCTGACGTAAATTATGATCACATGATTTGATCATTGCATTCGTCATATTTTATATTTTTATGATTATGAATTAACCTAATGTGTAAATAGTATTGAAAAAAATGTTATATTATCATTCGATTTCATGTACGATATGATATTTAAATTAATTTTTGTAAGAACTATTTCAAAATTATACTTGAAATAATTTCTCTAATTAGTTAACAAGATAATCTTTTTAATATGTGAACATTGAACACTTAGAATTATAAGGGTCAATTTAAATAATATAAAAAAAAAGTCTTAACTTCAATTTTCAGTATGTTTATTATAAAAAAAAATAATTAAACACTACTACTATTACTGATAGTGCATTTTTCTTTGGAATTTATCCACTTCACCAAAGATTGAGCCAGCATATCTTTTCCTATATATAATGGTGTCAACTCTCACACTTTAGTTAGGATCTAACTATAATCATGTAGATTTTGGCAGAGTGAATATTAGATCCCTACCAAATTAGAAAATGACATTAGTTTTTTGTTTCCAGTGAAAATTGACATTAGTGGTGAATAATGAGTTGAAACCACATGTCTTATTTTCTAAAGTGAAAATTTCAAGACACATGTCTTATTTTGACTGCCATGAAATCTTAGGAGTTGACATTTACTTGAGAATTCCATTAGTTTTATTTGACTATTTGCATAAAAGTATTGTAGAGTTTCATTTTTATAATTAATCAGAAATTTATCATAACAAGTATACGATGTTTTTATATAATTATTATAAAATTAAATCAATAAATTTATTATATAATAATTTGTGTTAATAATATAATGATATTTTACATTTTCAATTTATAAAATATTTATTAATTATCATAATTGAAAATTTTACATTGTTTAAAGATAAATTTCTTTTATATATATATATATATATAAAGTGAGAAATAGTCTCTATTTTATAAACCGATTTATAGGGTTGAGTTAGACTCAATCGCTCACTTCTAACCATCTCTATCTCTTTCATTGTTTCCAAATTGAGAGACTTAATGGCAAGAAATAATTTTTTTTGTTAATTTCATATAATATATTCTATCTCAAAGCTTAAATTGGAGAGAAAAATAGAGGTGTTAAAATGCAATGTAATACTTTATCTATCTTATCAATCCAAACAAAACATCAAAAGAAATAAATCTAAGTAAAATTCTTAGAAATGGTTTTGTCCTAAGAATTTTAAATGTTTTGTCTTTTGTATACGCATGCAAAGTAGTGATAGTTACGAGCAGTGCGGGATTCACTCTTTTTTGTTCCTGTAAAAGATGCGTGAGTTCCGAGTTCCATTAAAAGAGATAAACACAAACAAATTTAAACAAATTGATCTTATCTCTATCAAATTTTATTCAATTTAGAAATATTTGCAAAAAACTCATCTCTATTTTTTTTAAAATGAAAAATAATTTTATTTATGTATTTTTAAAGTATGAAAAATAAAATATCACGGTTAATTATACAAGCCTTTTTTCCCTTTTGAGTAATTGAGTTAAATTGGAACTCATCCATTTCTATAAGATATAATTACCATCTTTAGCATGAAGCATATCTTAGCCCAAACTTAGAGTTTAATGTTGTTGAGACAAAAATTGACAGGAAGATAACACATTATTAAGATAAATATAAAAGTTAGTGAATGATTTAATAGGATAAAGATACTAAATAATTATATTGGTATTTTCGAATTATTTATTAATTATTGTTTTGGTAAAATGTTACCTCATCAATTAGCTATTTAGATGCAAATTATTTCTTGATAGACTCCTTCTTTTACTCCTCAGCATATGAGGTATTAACCTTCTTTCTCCTTTTTAAGAATAGGTTCTTATAAAATATTTACCCGCCCATTACGTGAAAGACACAGGCTCTTTTTCAATAGATTTCTCTTTTTTTCCCTAATTTACGAGGTATTAGCCGTCATTCTCCTTTTAAGAATAGGTTCGTACTAGGTATTCACTCATCCCTCACTGAAAACACTACTTCTCGTCTAACTTGCATCAGTTGAGTTGAAGTGTAAGAAAATCTTTACAAAAAGATGTTGAGTATTCACACTAAAATAATATATTTTATTTATAGAGGGATCAGGTTAAGGCGGTTCAGGAACTCCAATATTTATGTGTGACCAAAAATATCTTATAAGTTCAATAACCACCTAATATACTTTTATAAAGTATTGTTAATTATTATTTTTAAAATATTAATTAAGAAATTCAAAAGAAAAAATTATTATTATGTAAATCATAAAAAAGCAAAAAGAATCTAAAAATTTCATTAAAAATATATTTCTTTCATTTCTTAATTAGTTTAGACATTGGGTACTATTTTGTAACCAGAACATTTGGAATAACATAAAGAACTAAACCATATGTTCTATTATGATATACACAAACACATTGAGATAGGTTCCAATTGAACTTTGCTTGCATCGATCACATGATAAGATTTGAAACCCAAATAGTGAACGAACTCAATTCCAAAGAGAGTACTATTTAACATCAATATCAAACAAACAAAAAAGAACCATTTTTCATGTTATACATCAAGTTCATACATGTAACACTTCTTGGCCCCAAGTTAGGTAGTAGAACTAATTTTGTTGAGTAGGCTTCTTCTATGTACTTTGATTGACACATCATAAACCCAACTTCATTAATCATTTTGTTCTGTTCATCACCCTATCTGTCAAGAATTCCTAATAGATCGAAACAATAATAGCTCCACCATACACCCCATGATATATTGTCCTTGTAGAATCTTGACACATGCAACGTTACATTTCTTTTGGACCTTATTTTCTTGGTAATATTATTATATGGATATAGCAAATAGAAAATCAACACTTAGCTTCTTGATCCTACCTCTATGATTAATGAAGCAACCACCAACATAAAGAGAGTCAAAATCAGGTATAATTACAACCTCCACACAGCATACCCTAAAGTTTATGGCACTTGTTTCATGAAATTAATTAACATTTGTTTAAAAACATTGATTAAAGAATTAATTAGGAAGGAATAACAGTCAATTTGAATTTATACTCCTGATAAATTTGACTTTTTGTAAAGTTAGTATTGGTAATTAACTTTCATAATTTGGCATGTATATGTTTTCAATTAACAACTAAAATTACTTACTTTATTTTCTCTAGAGTACATCTTGGAGGAGTTGAATCACTACCAATAATTGATATAGATTAGGGTAAAGAATTACTCAATTTGAATGTAAAACAAATTACAATAACACTTATGTAACTTTATTCTATTTTAACCTTTATAGCAACCTTCTTTGTAAGGGTACAAGATATATTGTTTCTTGAATAATCCAATAAAGATGTTAACTTAATGAATTTCTTTTCACACAATTAAAGAATGTCAGTGCATAAGTAAAAATTAGAGGGCTATTGATCAGAGAAAATTTGGCAAAACCTCAAGAATTTTCTTGGTATAATTCACTTTTTTTAATTAATTAAAAATATTTTTTTAACACACACAAAATTTGTTCATGATTTAAATTTGATTTAGACTAATGAACCATAAATTACTATTTTTTTTTCCAGATTAACAATGGATCCAATGTTTAAAGACAACACTTATAAACCATCCTTCTAAGCTTCAACTTACATGCTATTATCTCAATGATCATCATCAATGGCAGGATCCAAAGCTATAGGATTTGAATAATAAAACCATTTCTTATCCTATGCTAATAGCATTTGTTTCCCACTTTGATGAGAATGGCCTTGTTTTCTCTGCAGTAATCAGAGGCCTAAAGACTAACACCATCTCCATTAATTTACTTCACCTTCAATGGTGAACTTTCTCTAAGGTAATTAAGTGTAATAGATTCCATATTACTCTTTTTATTTATCCATTTCCACTTACTTAACTCTTACACAAACTCATTTACTTGTAAATGCACATCTTAGGTTTCTATGATCATGCATAATTAGCCTCTTTTAAAGATTCCTAAAGCTAGCATTAGGAACACAATTCAAGCCAACCAAAGACTAAAGAAATTAAAGGCATGCTCAATTGTTTCTATATCTCCTCTATTTACAATTTTCATTAGTATTTTGTAGTTAATCAAACAACTCTAAATAAAAATTTTAATTATTAAAAATATGAGAATAAGATAATTTAATCATTAGAAGATGAAAAATAACAAAATAATCTTTTAAAGAATTTTACTATCAATGTGGTCCATAAAAATTAGGAATTAAAATGACATAAAATAATAAAATTTAAGAATCAAAATAACAATAAATATTCAAGGGTTAAAATCTTTACTATTTTATTATTTTAACCTTTTAAAAACTAAATTACTCTTATATTTTTAAGAATTAAAATGAAAATTTACCCACTAAACAAACACCAGTTGTTTGTTTAATTAGTGTGTACATATTTACAAACTTAATTTGGACAATTTTGATTTTATACATTAATTCTGGTTAAAATAAAGCCAAAATGATTTAGGTTTATAAATTTCTATATCAAAATTAAAGTTTATAACAAAACATAGTATATAATTCTAGACCAGACACAAGCAACTCATTATCATAACTATTTGCAGGCATTCCTCATTGAAAATGTGAAAGGTATCCACTATACAGAGAGAGTAGAGGTATAAAGATAGTATAAGTCTCATCAAAGGAATCTCTTCATTTATGTGTAGTTTTTTTTTTCTCCATGTGTAAGTGTCTTAGTTAACATATAATATGCTTAAAAAAAATATTAGACCAATATGAATTAATGAAGTAAACATATACAACCTATTTCAAAAGATTAAGTGTTTTTTTGTGGAAAAAAATGATATTTTAAATAAATAACTAAAAGAAAATACAATAAAAATAAATTAACTTTTTACGTTAAAATCACTTTATGTGTAGAGAAGTTAAAAATTAAATTTATAAAGTTAAAACTTCTTTTACATAAAAGTTAAATTTATAAATTGATTTTAACCTACACACAAAATAAAATTAATATAATTTATCTTTTTTTCTTATAAGTAATTATGTGAAATTTTTTTAAAACTAAAACAACTAAAAATGTATACAAGTTTATTTATATTAAAAATTGATAAAAAGTAGAAGCTAGTTTTTTTTTTTTAATTACTAGGAAACTTATACTCCAAATGACACTTATAATGCAATTTTGTTTTAAACTAAAACAATTTATCTAAATTAAATATTTATGTTTAATTTTTTAAGTACAAACAAATCATTAGAAATAGAAAAGTGATTCTTTTCCCCCAAACAAATTAAAGTTAACTTTTTGTGAAAAGAAAAAAGGTGAAATGGATAGGTTCTAAAACGAGAGTCATATGACTTTGAGAACTATTTTGCACCTCCATGCTCATTTAATGTAAGAAATAATTTAAGGATGGTCCACTTTTCTTCTTTGAGTCATTTCAGACTTTGGAATAATTTCTGGTGTGTATGTTTTTAGAAGCAAAATTACCTTTCCAATGACATTTACTAGTGGTGTAAAATGTGGATTATAATGTTTTTTTATTAAAAATACTCAACATAATATAAAAGATATTTGTTTCTATAATATAAACTAAAATTATAAAGGAACATCTATTTTAAAAACAAATCGATTATGTGTAAAAAAAAATTAGGTCATAACAATTAATATTACTAGCGAGATTAACCTAAAATATTTTATCAATATTAGTGTAACTTATTTTTAATTGTAATTATTTAAAAAATTATGATATTTCAAAACCTAAACTTGTCACTGTCATCACAATCTTAGTAATTAAATTTATATGAATTCTTTATAGCATTTAATTTGTTTTTTCTTTTAATAATAGGATAATGAAAGCTGAGGATTTGTCACATGTGATGAAAATGATTATTGATACAAAATTATGATTTTGAAATAGTCAACAAGTCATAATTTTTGATTTATTTGTTTATTTTTTTTCCCTAAATCACCCATTATCCATGTATAAAATATGTGAGAAAAGTTAACTATAGAGAGGCAACTATCATTATCGTTTACGTGAAGAATTTCAACGTCTCTTGAACATGACCACTTTCTCTGCCTACCTTGAAACAAATTGATAGTGACAAATTCATATTTCACTTTCTCATAATAAGAATAAATTTAATAATATACATATTTTGAAAATCATATCTTAGAATGATTTTGTTTATTTAATAGTATGAAATTATTTTTCATACGTCGAAGCTTAACTTTTATAAATTTGTTTATGAAAGATAATAATATTTAATTTACCATTTTTTTACATTGTATTTTTTTAAGCAAATATTCATAATTCTCTATAATAATAAGATATTTCTCTCTAATAATAATATTTTTCTTTATAAAAATTTTGTTTCATGTAATAAGAAAAGTGAAATTAAAAAGAAATGGATAAGAAAGAGAAAAGAGAACGAAAAAAATTCAAAAAGTGAGGAAAATTGTTTCGTTATTTAATAAAAAATAAAAATCGAAAAACATAAATTTTCTCTTCTTAAAAATTTGGTAAGTGCATGAAAGAAAATGATAGATATATACATAAAATAATATAAATATCTTTTTTATAACATCAATAACAATAATAATAATAATAATAACAATAATAATAATAATAATAATAATGATTCTTATTATTGACCATAAAATAATATAAATATATTTTTACAACAACAATTATTATTATTATTATTATTATATTTATTATTATTATTATTATTATTGACCATAAAAGTAAAATTTAATTTTAGGATGGAGATAAAAGGGTCAACAATATACTACATTAATATATGGAAGCATTTGAAAAGGAGACAACTAAGAAAGAAAGTATAAATATCTCTTAAAATTCCCAAGATTTTACATTTTTATCTTAGCAAATAGTACACAATCAATAAGGGTGCTTTTTTGGTGAGAGACCAAGCAAAGTCAATAACATAATTAATAAGGTAATTTCATCTTTATAAGCAAAAACTATTTCTCCCATTTTCCTTTTTATCCAATTTTAGAGGGATACAACTTTTGTCTAAGACTAACCTTCACCCTCTCTTTTAATTCTTTCCCAATGTTTAGATTCCAAACACTTGGAATATATTATTTTCTTTCTTTTCATCTTTCTTCCTTTGGATTTATTTCTAAATATATGAAAGGGAAATTTGACAGGAATAGGTAGAATGGATAAGTGCTATACATTTTATGGAAAAAATAAAACCAATTCAAGAAAAATTATTTTTAATGGATTTTCTTAAAAAAAATATACAAGTATACATATATATATAATTATATATTTATATCAGAGAATCATCACAATATTTATTTCAAAAATAACATGTATCATAATAATTCAACTTCTCTTTAAGTTAATTTTTCCCTCATTAATTATATTATTAAATGTATCTAAATTTTAAAAAATAATTAATGCTTTATGCATATTTATTAGGGAGGGGTGTGTTTGATAAAAACGTATTTAGGTATTCCAGTAACGTTTGATATTTTGTATTTTACCTTTGATCAACTTCTCTTTATGTTATTTGAAATCTTTTTTATTTTTACTTTGTTTATGATATTTTATATTTACAAGCTAGTTAATTTCACCAAATACTTTTAAATCAATCAATTAGTTTGTAAGCTTTTATATTTTCAGCTCTTACTTATATATAAGTTATAAGTTCAAAACTTAAAAACTTATAAGTTAACTAATTGAATTAAAATGTCCGGTAAAATTAATTTTTTTATTGGTCAAATATTAATTGTTAATTGGTTAAGAGGAGAATCTTTTCCTTTAATTTTTAATTCAATCTTATAACTCTTTCATAAAATTAGTTGATAAAATAAAATAAAAAATTCAAATAAATTAATGATAATAAAAACTTAAAAAATTAATGACTTATAAGTTATAAGGAAACGTATTTAAATATACTACTTAAAATAATTTATGAAAATAAAATAAAAAAATCATTAATTTACAAATTAATAAAAATAATTAATTAAATTTTGGTCTCTATAATTTGTAGAGTTCTAACTTTTAATCTTTATAAAAAATTTTGATATCCTTTTAGTCTCATAATTATTTTTTTCAACAATTTAAATTTAAATGTCTCATAAAAATATTTTTAGGTGAAAAAAAATTTAATTAACCCTAATAAAAATAATTTATAAACTATTAAAATGACCTAAAAAAACTCAAATTACCGGTATAAAAAAAATTGGCATAAATGTCTAATGAAATTTATCCTATCACGCGTTCATATCATAATAATCAAAGGAATCACGAGATAAAATTAAATAATGAAATATCATGAAACGTTATAACTTTTGCATACCAGCTATTCATATAAACCAAATTCTTCATAATTACACATAGTAAATACTCTTAACTTCTCATTAATATTTAATTTAATTTTCAAATTTTCTCTGAACTTACCATGCATTTATTACTTTTTCAAACGTTGATAAGAATAAAAAAAATTATTCAATGCATACTCATCATTTCTGACTAGGATGCACTAACTTCATGATCAAAATTAAATACAAACCCCTTTACCATGAAAATAAATTTGACCAAAATTGAAGAATTCATTTCCTTATTTTATATTTATTTATTCTCTAATATTTATTATATTCCAACAATATTAAAAACAGGAAAAAAAAAAAGAAAGAAAAAAAGGAAAAGAAACATCTAGTATATGTAGCTGTCTCACTGGTCCCTGCTTCTTCCAAGGTTTAGCTTTCTGTTTCTCTCTTTATTTCTCTCACAACTTTCTCTTCCATTCCGTGAGTTTTCTGTTGCATTGTCTCTTCACAAACCAAAACAAAACACAACAACCTTTGAACAATGGTGAGCGCTGCAATTGCTCGTAACGTTGTCGGCATAATAGGTTCTCTTTCTTTCTCTATCTCTCTATCTGATTCTGTGGTTTTCATCAACATCATCATACTCAATGCATGATCAAAATTTCTTGTTCTAGTTTTGATTTACATTGGTTGTGTGTTTAGTAAAAATCCTATGTTTCTTTAAAGAAAATTTTCACTTCTTAGTGTTGGAAGTCCCGCAACACAAACAGATATAGTCGGATACATGTATACAAACGATAACGATCCTCACTTTATAAAAACGATAACGATCCTCACAAGTCAATTTTATAGAGTTTTACAAAATTAAGTTAAACTCATAATCCACGTCTTTAATATATACGGGAGTTAGGTATAACTCCGATGTAAACCTAATATTATAAATATTTTAAGTTTATACAACTTATTTTGCTATATCCTTCTATCTACACATTTTTTGTTTAGATAAATTATTTATCTCTGTAATATACGTGAACGTGTATGGTGGGTAATTACTACACAAACTAGTTTGTGATTTGTGATTTTGGTTTTTCTTTTTTTTAGTGATCAATTTATTATTTATGATTGTAAAGTAAATTATAAAAAGAAAAAAAATTATAGTCGGTTAGCATGTTTATGATTTGGGGTTTGTTGTGATCGTGTTGGTGTTTATTTTATTGTGCAGGCAATGTCATCTCCTTTGGCTTGTTCTTCTCACCAGCGTAATCATTCCTTCTCTCTGTTTCCTCTGTTTTTTTCTTTTCTTAATACTCTGTTTGTTATGTGTTTGTGTGAGTGATTAAGAAAAATACTAACAATTCACTTTCTGTAAGAGAAATTATTACTGAAAACAGCATGTTTGTGCTTAAAAAAATGTTTATGTGTCAATTAATCTTCATTTGACATACAATGAGATTTTCAATTTTCCAGGAAAAGTTATCGATGTTTACAAATGGATTAAGATAAAGGTTTTGATCATAAATTATAAATTTGTGGTGGTTGTAATAGTTTGTACTTTTAACACACTATTTTGAATATATATTTTTTATTAACTAAAATTTATTAAAAACTTTAATATTTTTAGGCTCGTGCTTCTTATTTAAACATGATTTCATAGTTTTAAAAAGTTATGATAAAAGCATTGAGTTAAAATTATTAGAGTCAACTTAGTTGTAAAAGATTGGATAGATATAAGATTTTAGTACCAAACCTTATTGATATTATGTACATTAGAAAAAATGTGTTTCTAATATATTTAAGTAATTGCATAATTTATTTTTAATGTACCCCCGTGCATAATTAAAAATTCCTCTACAGATTTAAGTAATTGCATGATTTATTTATTTTTTTTTACAGAAATTACATGATTTTTTTACTACATATAAATGTTTCATATAAGAATTTGATTTTCTTTGCTGTTCAAAATATATGCCAATTTATTAACAATTCAACAAATAGAAAACAGCATAGCATCATTTGATTAATTTATTCCCTATTGAAAAAATTAACCTTTTAACTTAAAAAATATTTTCTAAACAATCCAATAAAAAATATTAATACAATTAATAAATATAATAACCATCTTAAAGCATATAAGAAAATTGAACAAATCATTTACTTACATTCTTACTTTGAGAACTTTCACAAACTCATTTATTTTTAACTTTCAAATAATCACAAACTACATACAACATACTCTTACATATCTTTTATTTCTCATCCTAAGTAAAAGAACTCAATGCCTAAACAAAGATAATTAATTTTTTCATAGTCTTTTGAAATGGGGATTGTTTATTTATTTTACTTATTTATTTATATATTATACATTGACTTATTTACATGAATTACAGTCCAACTTTTGTTGGAATTATAAAGAAGAAAGCAGTGGAAGAGTTCAAGCCAGATCCATACATAGCAACAGTTTTGAATTGTGCATTTTGGGTGTTCTATGGAATGCCTTTTGTGCACCCTCACAGCATTTTAGTTCTCACTATCAATAGTGTTGGACTTGTGTTTGAGTTTGTCTATCTTACCATATATTATATCTATGCTACCAACAAAGGAAGGGTGAGTATGTTTAATTTCCCTCTTATTCTTATACCATTCAATCTTTTTTTAATTTCACTATGGTCCCCACTTAAATACCATAATTTTCTTGCTAATAATGTAATGTCTAGAATGGACTATATAACCCCTCTTTTCTACTATCTTTTTGACTCTTGAATAGTCACTTTGCTTTTTGAAGTATCAACCTTATCACATGTTTTCTCACTTAGTCCTTTGAGTTGGGAATTATTGTGTATGCTAATTGGTACAATTACTACTAATAAAGAAGAAAATTTTTGTTGCTTATTTGTTTTATACAATGACATGGGTTGTTCTTTTTATGTTTTGGTTAAGCAACTCCTTCTTTACTTGTCATATTTACAAAATAATCAACTTGTTCCTCGTAATTACACTTTTATAGAAATTCATGCACATTTTCAAATTACTCTATATATCCAAGGTTAAATTTACATTCATATAGATAAAATATTGTATGCCATGGTGGGTCATAATCATATATGATATGAGTGTGTTTGATAGTTATTCTATTATATCTTAATAATAACTAGTAAGAAATTATAAAAAATTATTAAAATATGTAAAATTACATTGTTTATTCTTTTGTTTGCATTTATTCATAATTGCATATTAAATATTTTCTCTTTTAATATCTTAATCGTGCTCTAAGAATTCTGATTAGCAAGAACGTATGTTAATTTGACTAGTTAATTGATAAGGGTTGACTAAATTAATAACCATTAATTCATTAAATAGTAATTAAATTAATTAAGTGTATAATAATGGGTTTAATGCTGTATTCTTCATTAAATAAGTTTGACCATGAAAATATACATTAAAATTTTAATTAAAGTTTTACTTTATTTCCATGATCTTTGTGTTCAAAAACAAATATATTAATTGAATGTTATCATTTCTGTTCTGCACTCACTTTTTTTTTCCTAACTTCAGAAAAAATTGTTGATTTTCCTTCTCATCGAGGCTATTTTCTTTGCTGCCATTGTTCTTATAACAATGCTTGCATTGCATGGCACTACCAAAAGGTCCTTAGTTGTTGGCATTCTCTCTGATATCTTCAATGTTATGATGTATGTCTCTCCTCTTACAATTATGGTAAGTCTTTTATTTAATTTCTATCTCATAACTTATATACTAATTATGGCTCCATAAAATTTTCCACACCATAGACGTGTGTAATATTCAAATATTACATGCATCTATAAAGAAAATTAAAAATAAAATAAAATTCATGTATAAAGTTTTTCACACCATATTATATATATGATTGACACAGGCAAAGGTTATAAAAACTAAGAGTGTGAAATACATGCCATTCTGGCTCTCTGTGGCCAACTTTCTTAATGGTGTGGCTTGGACAACATATGCTCTCATCCACCCCTTTGACATTTATGTCCTGGTAATTATAACTTCACTTCAACATCATTGTTATTTTAGTATATAAAATTGTTTAGATAATATAATCATTATTAAATTTGATAACAAATTTATTTTAATCCTATGTGTGAATATAGATGATTATGTATAGTATTGTTCGAGATCTCACGTCATTTAGAGGCAGAGTCTGTTCTATGACTGGTTTGTAATGGTTTATAAGGTTGAGTTAAACTAATGGTACACATTTATAACATAGTATTAGAGCATATCCTAGGATTGTTGTTCGTTGTAGGGGATTGTTGTCCTGTTATTGGGGATTGTTTATTGTTGTAGGATTTATCGTATCTCATTATTAGACCAATATTAGAACACCGTTTCCAAACTTGGTGTGAGGAGATATATTAGAAATCTAACATCACTTAGAAATAGAATTGTTACATATATATATATATATATAAATAAATGAAGAATAATTCTCACATTAAAAATCAATTTATAACATTGAATTAGATATAGCAAATATGTAACAAACATAACCTTTAAACTGGTTAGATAATATCTAAAGGATTAGTAAATAACATTCTTTTCAAAAATTTGAAGTGCATGTTTAAGGCTTAAAAAAATAGAAACAAAAGTTTTCAATCATTATTGATGTTGTTCTAATTTTTACCCTTTACCTTGGTATATTCTTGCAGATTAGCAATGGCATTGGAGCAATATCTGGGCTGATTCAGCTTATATTATATGCTTGTTACTGCTCTTGCAAGGGTGAGAATGATGATAAAGATGGTGATCATGACTTGAAACCAAATGGGGTTGAGCTCTCTAACGTAAATGGAAGACTTGGAGTCTGATGATTCATCAACATCAGTTATTCGTTTCTTTTTTTCTTTTTGAACTTATATTTTTATCTTTCCCTTGAATTTCAATGTTTAAATAACATTCATCCATAGATATATAAAATGGTTTGGTTTCTATGATATGCTTGTGATTCATATTTATATTGCGTGTTTGTTTGTACATCATACTATAAATAGGTTAATTTACGTGCCATTGATACAAATAGTAATCTTAATTTTAAATTTAATTAATCATAAAAGATGTTGTGGTCTTGCACATATTAAAAAAATTTACAACAACAGGAGCTAATTTAAAAGTTATATTTTAAAAATATTTTTAAGGATTTTCTGAGAATATATTAAGTACCGTTGGAAATTAATTTACTTTAATTTTTTGGTTTATCCTTTTTTTCTTAGCACATGCATGATATCATCCGTATCCATGAGATTTATAAATAACACACTTATTATATTTTCTAACTACCTAGGCCCATCATATATTTTATTTCTAAAAATTATAACTATCATGCATCAAATACACAGTTGATTACATGTATAGATATTCTAGTTGATTTGGCATTTTCCTCACTCACATCCTATGGATAGAGAAGTTATTGAAGTAGTAATTTTTCAACTTTCAACTATGATTGAATAGTTGATCAACAAATATAAGTCATGAGTTGTGATATTTATAAGTAACAAAAGTGTTTAGTTTTTAATACTATAAAGCTGTAGATACAATAGCATTTTTTTTGTTTTAAATTAGTTAATATATTATATTAAAAATAAAATGATTCTATTTAATTATCATCACTTTACTCATGCTTTAATTGTAGTTAAACCATTGATTCTTGAGTTAAGATTTTTATCAATCTCTGAAAACATGGATCGGAAAAGATAAAAGAAAAAATCCTAAAAATATTATTTGTGTAATTTATTAAATGCTTCTTTTTAATGTAATTATCTTGATTCTTTTATATTTATATTTAAGAAGAACATAGGATCTAATAGTTTTTATTTAACTTATTTAAATGTAATTTCTCAATATCAATATATTATTTTAGAAGAAGTTTAAACAAATGCAGAAGCTTTTAAAAATCTTTTCTCCTATTAGCTCCTATTTATTGAATCTAAAAAAGTTTGTTTTTCAACCTGAATTATATTCAAGATTATTATAGCCATTGAATCTATTCATTGTATAGATCAATTAATACAATTTAAATAGTAATCTTAATTTTTAATTTAATTAATCATAAAAGATTTTGTGGTCTGACACGTATTAACAAAAATTTACAACAACAGAAGCTAATTTAAAAGTTATATTTTAAAAATATTTTAAATTAATCAATGTTATAAAAATACTATATTTTACTGAAGTTAAATTGAAATTAATTTATATATATCAACCCGACAATAAAAATATACACTTATTATATTCTCTAACTACCTAGGCCCATGGTATATTTTATTTCCAAAAATTATAACTATGATGCATCAAATACAGGGTTGATTACATGTATCTTCAAGTAGAACTACTAATATTTTTTATTGAAGCACAAAAAAAGTTTGATGAATATCTTCTATTTCTACTTATTGAGTTTAAAAAAACAAAACAAAACTAGATGTAAGTTTTTAAAATGGACGAAATTGCTATGAGTTAAACATATTCTGCCCCACCCATTACCATACCTACATGTACATGATGTCTTTTGATATGTCCCATTACCATTCATATATATATATATATATATATATATATATATATATATATATATATATATATATATATATATATATATATATATATATATATATATCCCATGATTTATTAGAAATTTTTTTAATATATTACATATTTCTCGTTGAGAAATTTTCATATTATATATTTTTAAATTTTTAATAAAATTGGGTATAGTAATAAATAGGCAGAGTGGTGATTTTAATTTTTTAAATAAATTAAAAATTATAATAAATTTATATGTGAATTGAGAATAATAAAATATTCCATAAAAATAAAAATAAAATAAATTTAAATTTTTTTAAAAATAACTTGATGAATAAAATAAAATGAGACGAAAAAATAGAACATATTAAAAAGATAAAATTGTTAAATAAAAGTTGAAAGGAAAAATAATTAGAAATGGAAGTTATAAATTATAGATTAAGATTTAATTTTAGATTATTCAATTAAAAAAAATATAAACATGTGTCTGATTCTACTCGATTATTACTATACTCCTTAGAAAATTAATATGGGTATTTATCAATAAATCAAATAAAAGATTAGGCACTAATAATTAGTAACAAAATCTCTAGTTTACTTTCAAGATAATGCTCTAGTAAAACTTTTTTCCTATGATGAGCATTGAATGCTAAAATATTAGTCTATTTTTCCTCAAGGAAGTTAATAATCTGTTATAAAAATCAGAGCATATATAGTTTTAGAAACAAGATAGAATCGAGTCTGTTATATACTCTGACCAGTCTAATTGAGAATTTAATTGTTTGTTGAACCATTTCATTCTATCCATAAAATTAGTTTTTCAATAACCCTTCACTGATTCTTTTTTTTAAATTTAAAATTTTATAATTATTTTTCTTAACATTATGATTCATAGAATCCTAATCTATTATTATGATAATTAATATTTAGATCATTTATATTTATTTAACTCATTTATAATTAACAGGAGTATTTAGTTTTTAATATTATAAAGTTATAAACACTTATTTTTTTGGTTTATATTATTTAATATATTATATTAAAAATTAATTAATTTTATTTAATTACTATGACTTCAATCTTGCTTTAATTAATTGTTGCTAAGTCATTGAATCTTCAACCGGATAGATACACCAAAGCAAAACTTATATCTCATAAAAGAAGGAATTAGTTACAAAAAAAAAAAAGAATATAATATTTAAAAAATAAAATAAAATCATTTTTTCTCTATAAAAGCAAAACCCTGTTTCAAAGCTCACACAATTCACAAGTGTTCTTCTTGACGTGCATATCTTGCTCACGCTCGTTTTCAGCAGAGTAGAGTTTGGCGTTGCATTTCATTCCAAAATTTCAAAATGGTCCATGCTGGATTAATACGCAACGTCATTGGAATCATAGGTTTGTTCTTCATTTGTTCCGTTTCTCATCTTCAATTTTTGTTGTGCATGTAATTGTTGATCGATTTTCTTAATCTATATTGATCGCGTTTTGCATTTAGTTAGTCGTCGAACGTGATTCTATATCAATCAATTTCGTGTTCTGTTTATTTTAATCAATTTATGCATGAAAAAGAATTGTTCGGTAGTTTTACGTGTTTAATTATTCGTTTTTTTTTTCTTTCAGGAAATGTTATCTCCTTTGGATTGTTCTTCTCTCCTGCGTAATTAATTCAGCTCACTCTTTCTTTTTACTCTTCATTTATTATTCTGATCTACGTGATTCATTTATTATTCTGATCTACGTGATTATCACGTGTATTGTGGTTTTCTTTTGATGAATCGAAGATCGTAATGAAAAGCTTTAATGGAAAATCTAATCATCATTATACAACTATTTAATATTTTATCATATTTTATATCTAACTATTTCATAATATTTTATTGTATTAACTGTGGACTGGTATAAATAGTAATGTATATTAAGTTTAATTTCTATATATTTTTGTGTAATTTTTTTTCCATTCGTAGCTAATTAGATTCTATCATAGATAAAATCATCACGTACATGTCAATTTCTAATTCAATGACTATGTGTAAATTATTTACTCGTAATTTTTATGCTTTACAGTTATGTAACCAGAATTTATCACTTATATGATTATGAAAATTAATGAATTTATTATATATATATATATATATATATATATATATATATATATATATATATGACGAAACAATTTGTAATTGTATGTGAATGAATTGTGCAGACCAACTTTCTATAAAATAATAAAGAACAAGGCAGTGGAAGAGTTCAAGCCTGATCCTTACCTTGCTACGGTGTTGAATTGTGCATTTTGGGTGTTTTATGGAATGCCTTTCGTGCACCCTCACAGCATTTTAGTTGTCACCATCAATGGCGTTGGACTTGTCTTCGAGTTTGTATACATTGGAATATTTCTTACCTATGCAACCAAGAGTGGAAGGGTATGTATTTTTCTTCATAGTTATGTTATGTCATCACGTTTTCAGTAGTTTTGCATTCTAATCTATTTTAAAATCATTGTTTTAAGTATACTTATAAACCCTTTCAAGGCATAGAATAAAAATACATTGAATGATGATGAAAATTATACCCTGTTTGTATCTTTTTTTAATTTAGTTATTTCGAGTTATGTGTGTGTAAGTGGAAGTTTTCTGTCGTTGTGGTTTTCCTATAAAAGAAAATATTCGGTCCATTACTTGTTGGAAGTTAATAGAGAGAGATCACCTGTTTAGTGTACAGAACTTGTTTGTTTCTCTGCTTAATTGATACCCAATACTAATTATGAAAAGAACTTGTTTTTCTTGCTTCTTTGTTATATTTGTACAGACCACAGAAGAAATATTTGTCTCGTAAAATATACTTTTACAGAAATGCAAGCCTATTGTTGGGACTGCTCAATTAATAGAAAGATATACTATGCTTCTTTGTTGTTTCTTTTTTCACCTTGAATTCTAGTTTTGAAGTAACCCAAAACTCAGTTGCTTCATTAATGGATGTGTTTATGTTTATGCTAATGTAGCCACTATTCCTGTTCCATACTACTCACTCACTAACTCACTGTCTCTTCCTTAATTTCAGAGAAAGGTGTTTCTTTTCCTTATCATTGAGGCTATTTTCTTTGTTGCCATTGTTCTTATATCAATGCTGAAACTGCATGGCACTCACCAAAGGACGTTAGTGGTTGGTATTATCTGTGATGTCTTCAACATCATGATGTACGTCTCTCCTCTTACAATCATGGTAAGTCTCCAATTTTTATATCCCGTAATAGACACTGTTTGTGCCATTTTTCAATTAGAATTAGAGTTTCATTTCAATACAATTCTGATTCTGCAAATTATATATTCTGTACTTTATTTGCCTGACCATTAGTAATACGCAACAACCAATCATAATTTATATACATGTATTTTTTGTAAATGAGTTATCTGATGATTATCTATTTATTGCAGTTGTTTACCAAATATTTTTTACTAAATATTTTTTAACTTAATATGGTTTTGGAATAAACATTGAACAGGCAAAGGTTATAAAAACTAAGAGTGTGAAATACATGCCATTCTGGCTCTCTCTGACTAACTTCCTTAACGGTGTGTGTTGGACAACATTTGCTCTTCTCCACCCCTTCGACATGTATCTTCTGGTAATAGTTACTTCACTTTGTGTCATATCTCTCTTTAGTGAGTAATTGTAGTTTTTGAATGAAACTTTTTGTTACTTTGTGTATCCTTGCAGATCAGTAACGGAACTGGAGCAGTGTCTGGACTTATTCAACTCATACTATATGCATGCTACTGCTTCAGAGGAGAAAACGATGAAGATGATAATGTGGTTGTGCAGAAACCAACTGGTGTTGCCTCTGAGAGGCCAGCTGCACTTTCAGTAGTTTCTCAAGTTTGAATGGCTACCCTTTACGTTGATGTTTAATTTCTTCTGTCTTTTGATTCTCTAAGTAAGAATTTTGGTTAGGATTTACTTTTGTTTTAATTTTTAAGTTTTGGCTTCTGACTCTTAAATTAGAGTAGAGACATAATTTCTGAGGCCATAATGTGATTAAGATCCAAGTTTTAGATCTGTTAATCTTTTTGTGTTCTTGCTTTAACTAGATCTATTAACTAGTTAGTTAAGTTTGAAACTCAGTATTATAATAATGCAAGCTATTTTATTTTATTTTATTTTATTTCATTTATGTTTCTCTCTTTTCTTTGTATTCTTCTTATTTTATAAAAATTATTAAAAAAAATATAAATTGAGATTGTAATTCATTTGTGGAAAATTTGAAGAATACTACTGTACTTTTACATAGTAATTATTAGTAAGTTTTTTTTTAAAAAAAAAATATTACTTTTTAAACATTTTTAAAAATAAAGTTTTTGAATGTTTGTGCTTTTAAATTTAGTTATATCTATTTAATTTTTTTATCAAGTCTATATATATTTACTATTACTATAAAAAAATAATCTTATATATTTATTGTAATTAATATTTTAGTCTATACTTACAAATATTTGTAAAATATGCAATATGTACTAGTTAATATATTTTTTAAGCTAAATTTACAACTGGATTCTTCATTGCGAATTTGGGCCCGTTTAGTGTACGTGAGATTTCAAACTTAAGTGGACTCAAAGATCTGCACTGAGCCTGTCTCATTAAGTTCAGAATACATCTCTTCTTGATGGACTTTTTAAAAGCCCAGCTAGGTCCAACGTGTACAAGTTTTTTTGTCTTTTAGATATATATATTTTTAGCAAAAAAAAAATAATAAAAATTCAAGTGCGCATTGTGTACATCCAATTCTTTCAAAAATAATTATTAAATTGGATAAAAAATATTTATAGAAAAAATTTATTAAATTTAAGTATATTATAGTTGTATTACATATACTTAAAAGGTTCATCAATTGGACATTTTTTTTATCATAATCTAAGTTTTGTAGACTTTTGAGAACATTTTAATCCAATTATGTTATATGAAGTTCTGTCATGTTAGGTCCTTTTCTGGATTAGTCCTAAAGAAAATCTCTTCAAGACACTGAATATCATTTTTATGATAGAAAATAAAAATTTAAAAAGTTAATTGAAGTAATTTTAAAAGAAGTTTAAACAATCACTGTAAAAACTTCAATCACCACAATATATAAAAAATAGAATACAATAAATAACTCATTTCTTAGTTTTTAAATCCTGAGTTACTAGTGTCTTCAATCACCACAATCACCACAATTTATATAATTTTATTACTTCAAACATATCATAGATTATTCAACTAGTAATTTTCCTCACCCTAATCACCACAATACATATTAATGCTCCAATACCCATGCTACATTGATACATACTACCCACCACCATGTACTCTTATTTTTAATGTTTGTCAAATTTTTTTAAGAAAAATATTTAATAAACAACTAAAATATATAAATAATAAAATATTTTATAAATAAATTGATTTATTAATATTTTATAAATAAATTGACTTATTAACTAGTATTATAATTGATTAATTGATTCACGCTACTCATCACCATTTATAATTTTCTTCTTACTTTTAATGTTTACCAAACTTTTTTTAAAAAGAAAAATAGGTCACTTGCATGGACCAATGCAATGTTATCTTATCCAAAGAAGTATCAAGATGAATGGATGATGATGTTCCTTCAACGGTGATCCTTTTTGCAACCATCCCTTACAAACACAACACAAGCCTCAAACCTCAAACTTTGTCCAAAACCTTATCTAACTAAAACTAGTTTTCCTTGTCTGTCTCTGTCTCTCCAATTTTGCATCACATGAGATTTCTTCTCTGAATTTTTCCTCTTGACATCATTTCAATGGCAGTCATCATTCCCTGCCACTACTGTTGTGCCTCTGCAGCCACTTCACTGAGTCCCAAATGGTTCCATTCCAACAACACACATTCTAAGCGTTTAACTTTCCCACTTCGACAACTCCGAGGTTTCACTGCTCGTTGCTCTTATCAACCACCCCATCATTCTGAATCTCAGAACAAGCTTGTAAGTCTCTTAAAAATTTGATTTTTTTTATTTTATTTTTCTAACTTTAGGTGCACTTGGTTTCACATGAATGATGATTATGCTCATCTGGGGTGGATATATGGTACTTCATTGGCAATTTTTTGTTTAAACATTCTTGAGAATGAATTTTTGGGAAATGAAGTTTGAATTTTTACTGTTCTTTCGTTCATGAAATGTTTGTATAATGTCATTTTTATTTCAAAAAAAAAAAAAAATGGAAATGAGAGTAGTAGGACTGAATTTCACAATGGAAAAAGAGTGCAAATCCTATACATTGCAGTGTGGAAGTTAAGTCTCGAACAATGTACTAAAATTCGGCTAAATGGTAACGATTTTGAGTAGTTTGAAAGGTTTGAACTTCTCTGGTGCCATTATACCTGAGAGAGTGGATATTTTGGAATTGCATTTGCCTCAATTACACTCAATTTACTTGAGTCAAGTTTCCAGCATAGAGTGTACTAAGGACTTATTGTGCCTAAAGCTTCAATCTACAATGGTGCTTGTGATGACTGAATATTTGGGAGTCATATGTTTTGTTAAATTTATAACTTGTTATCTGTGTGTACTTCTTTTACTTTTCTGTTTATTTTGATTTAAACAAAAACAGTTGATGTACTTTATTTGTTTTCTCTTGACCTTGTGCTCTTGTTGTGTCATATTTTTGGTGCAGAATGGGAAGTCATTTTCCTTCAAGGAGTGTGCGATATCTATAGCACTGGCGGTTGGGTTGGTAACAGGAGTTCCTACATTGGGGTGGCCGACGAATGCCCAAGCAGCTAACCCTGTGTTGTCTGATCTGTCTGTTTTGATATCCGGACCACCAATTAAGGACCCTGGAGCATTGTTGAGATATGCTCTTCCTATTGACAACAAGGCCATTAGAGAAGTACAAAAGCCACTTGAAGATATCACAGAAAGTCTCAAGATTGCTGGAGTCAAGGCACTTGACTCTGTAGAAAGAGTAAGACATAGGATTAAAGATTGAAGATTCTTATTCTTTTATCTGTAGAAGTGTGATGTCTATACAGCTTGTGCATGAAACTTTGTGGTAGACATTGATTTACTTTACATGGAATGTATGTAGAATGTGAGGCAGGCGTCTCGAGCTCTCAAGCAAGGGAAGACTTTAATTGTATCTGGTTTAGCTGAATCAAAGAAAGACCATGGAGTTGAACTGCTTAATAAGTTGGAAGCTGGTATAGATGAGCTTGAACTGATATTACAGGATAGGAGTCGAGATGCAGTTGCACCAAAACAGAAAGAGCTTCTTCAGTATGTTGGAGGGTAAGTATCTCATTTGCTAAATCACTTACATAAACCAAACAAAGACCCTATGCTTCCATAGTCACATGCATGTGCTCAATGCCTCAATGAGAAATTGAATGTTTTATTCTTCTTCCTTGGAAGAAATGAAAGATGGATTTGTGGATTCATTAAATGTTTTCACTTTTCCCTGTGTCATGATGTATTGCACCATAAATGTCTGTTCTAACTTCTTTCTACTACTCATTAAGAATCTGAGGCTCTGACTATGATTAGGATTTAGAAAAGTTAGATAGGCGTCACAAGACTATATAAAGCACTTGATATTCCATTATCTGACCATGGGAACTGTCAGAAGGAGTGTACATCAAGGTTTAGTTGCCTCAGTGATACAAGTAGGCTTTAGCTTAAATCTATCGGGAAAAGCTACTTAACTTTGACCGTACATCAACCTAGTCAGCGAGCTGCACCATTGATACAACTAGTGGATCACCAGAGAGTATAGTTGTCCGCTTGCCTTGGTTATGTATAACCATGACCCTTAAATTCAAATGTCTGACTAATTGTGCTGCCATGGGTCATGTTTAGTCAGGTAGCCCTTGAAAAGAATTCATTTGAACAATGATATTGCAAACTAGACTTGCAACTAGTTTAGCATGATCCCTCTAGACTGATTTGGTTTTAAAACCTGTTAGGTTTGATCTGTTTCGGCTGGACTGAATCCAAACTCAGTCCAATTAATGAATAGGCTTTCCTAGGCCTCTAGTAACCTAGTTCTATCAGATGTTGGCAAAAACTGAATCCTCCTTCTAAGAAATTGAAAATTGTGGAGGACTTGGAAAGTTAATCTTCTTGAGAAAGACTATTCTCATATAGAACCTTTCATTGACTGCAGCTGAGATGTTCCTGGGGCATTGCATTTCTGCAGTATTGAAGAAGACATGGTTGATGGCTTCCCATATGAAGTGCCTGAGGAATACCAAAATATGCCTTTACTGAAGGGGCGAGCAGCAGTGGATATGAAGGTCAAGGTTAAAGACAATCCAAATGTGGAGGAATGTGTTTTCCACATTGTTCTTGATGGTTATAATGCCCCTGTAACAGCTGGGAATTTTGTTGATTTGGTACAAAGGCACTTCTATGATGGCATGGAAATCCAGAGAGGTAATAAATCTGATCTTTATTGGACATGCATTTTTGCCTTTTGATTTCCCTTTTAGCTATAGCTGGTTTGGTAAAGAATGTTTTACTCCTTCTCTAGCTATATTGTAGAACATAGTTACTAGGTACACTAGTTTCACTCATTCCACAAAACCAAAATCACTGGAAATGACATGGAAGTATGTATTCATTTATATTATTAACCCTTAACGAGAATGAATTATGGCATTTTTAGTTACACTTCCACCAAGATAGTCTTGAATTTTATTTTATTTTTCAATTTTATTTTTTGTATTTTGTGCAGCGGATGGGTTTGTTGTCCAAACGGGTGATCCTGAAGGTCCTGCTGAGGGTTTTATTGATCCAAGTACAGAGAAAACTAGGACAATACCCTTAGAAATTACAGTGAGTGGAGAAAAGGCACCTGTTTATGGATCAACTTTAGAGGTAAACTTCAGCTGTTTATCACTCTTGGGTTATGTCATTTATTTACACATTTGCATTTGTATATTGTGTTGACAAGCTGATCCTGGAGTGAGCAAAGTGTATGAGTGAGAGAATTGTAAGAAAGAGGTATCATTTGAATTAAGGAAAAAATTGTGTATGCTTAAAGTTCAATGTCAAAGTAGATACAACCAATCAAGTGAGGGATAGATATTTATAAATTATAACTGAGTAGAATTTATTCAAAATTCTTTTGATACCACAAATAATTATTAAACATGCATCAATTTACCATATACCCTAGTTTGAAAGGATGCATTGTCTTAGAATGAACAAGTCATATCTCTAGACAACGTGGGATCTCCAACACGCCTCCCTCACACTGAAGATTGGGCATCTTGAGCATGAAGGACTAGACAATGGATGGTCCGATAGCATGTTGCACGATAGGCCCAACAACAATAACAACAAACAATTCTAGGATAGACTTTCATACCATCCTAGAATAAACAATTCTAGGTCATATCTTTAAGTGATGTAAGATATCTAACACAAATGTACGAGGAATATTTGTTTTTGGCAATCTATTTCACACCTATTGAGGTCTTTACCGCAATGTATGATCAGAAGAAATGTGTTCTTTTACTAGTATTTGTTTCTTGAATGAAGTTTCACTTTGGTAATGTATTTTATACTTTCAAACGTGTTCCTCTTACTGTCCAAAAGTTAAAAGTTTTTTATTTGTTGGCAATAATCTGTTTGGACAGGAGCTTGGTCTATACAAGGCTCAAACAAAGCTTCCATTCAATGCATTCGGTACTATGGCAATGGCAAGAGAGGTGAGACTCCATTCTTTGACATGTCTTTTCTTTATATCTTTCTTTTTTTCTTGCTTTTGTTTACTCCTTTTATGTTGTTGAATAGGAATTTGAGGACAACTCTGCCTCTAGCCAGGTATTTTGGCTATTGAAAGAAAGTGAACTTACACCTAGCAATGCCAATATATTGGATGGTCGATATGCAGTCTTTGGCTATGTAACAGAAAATGAGGACTATTTGGCTGACCTCAAAGTTGGTGATGTCATAGAATCTATTCAAGTAGTTTCTGGCCTTGATAATTTGGTCAATCCAAGCTACAAGATTGCTGGCTAGTGATCCTTCTATGCTCTTGCTATCAAATACCTCATGAGTGTGTATTTATTGGTGCTTCAAGGCTATTCAATTCAAGAATGCAGGCTATTACATTGCGAAGTTCACTCCCCTTAGTTTGTTTCCTTTGTTATCAGAAAAAGCCAGCATTCATTTTACTAGAAACTAGTAACATTCAGTTGAACAGCTTGAGATTTTATTCTGTTTTCTAAGATTATTCACTCACCACCCCGGATTGTAACTTTCATCCCACGAATTCATCAATAAAATTGTGATTGTTCAGTGAGGAAATTCTTGGTCAAACTTATACAGTTTGTGATATTCATTTAGTGGAATTATTCATATCATTAGAGAGTAACATTTACTATCAAAAGTCCAAGCAGAGTTAAAAACTTTTTTTACAATAATAATAATAGTATATATAAACTAAATTTTTGAGTTATAAATGAAAAATTATTAAAAGTAATAAACTACAAACATAATTTAGTTTTCCTGTAATATCATTGTAAAATATATATTATCAACTAATTAAAGAATTTTAATTCTCATTGATCCGAAAGTCTCTTATGTCTAACATGTGATTTGATTCAAAGATCAACACATCCTGCAAAATCCAAAATCAAAAGCTGGTAATCAAATTCAGAAGATCTTAATTTCAATTTCAATTTCAATTGCCATACATCTAAAGAAATAAAATAAACTAAGATTTCAAAGAACATTAATCTATACATTTTTTTACACAACAACATTAATCTATACACACAATAGATTGTATAATTCCTATGTTTACCCTCCTATGTCAACATTAATCTATGTTTTTTTTATTCATAAAAATAAAAAAAAAAAACAAGCATGAAAGGTTTATAACAATTCATGTAATCTATTCAGTTGACCTAAATCCTCTCGATTAAATATTCTGGTCTATTTACATTAATTTTATGGTTTAATCGCTACAATTGAGAATACAAGGGTCTATATGATTGAAGTTCAAAACGATTTAGTAACATTTTAATACTAGTGTGAAAAAGATCATGGCAGAAAGAGAAACACAACCCATTAATGTTAGTATGTGCTATATATGGGCAAGTTTGGAAAAAAATATATAAATTTAAGACATGTTTTCAACTACATTAACTAATTTCCTTAAACATGATGAAGTATAATAAGAAGCACAAAAGTGAGAACTATAATAGACTTAGCTTTAATCTTGAACTGTCCATTTATAGAAAAATATTTGGTAGACAACTGTAATATGAATAATCAGTTATAAAATGTGAAGAGAAAAATACGTATATGTAAATGTGAAGAGAGAGAAATACTGTGAGTGAGTTGGTTGTTTGGCTGCGTATTACAGTAGGTAGGATGCGAAGTAAAGTTGTTATAAAGAAATATGCATGCATATTAAAGATTCTCTTTCACAGTTTCTAACAAGAAAGCAGAAAAAAAGAAAAATCTGAAGAGAACAAAGCATCTTTCTTTGGTGGTGGATATTGCATCTTCCAAATTGTTATTCATGCCAATCTTATAGCATGCCTTTAATTACTTTACTAATCTCCAACATCAGATATGGCAAAGGAAGTTTGGTGGAGCTTATCACTTTGCTTATATTTATGTTATCTTTCTCACCTGTGGTTGTGTTCTTCAACCATGGAAAGAATCTTTGAACAGAAGTTGCTAGCAAAAGTTCAAGTTAACCATATATGCAGTTGAAGCATGGCCTAGAATGATGCAGAACTGATTCAAAAGTGATTCTGTTTATGTAGCTGGGTCTTACTAGATGAAGTTTCTTCTGAAGTTGTAACCAAAAGGAGGTAGGGAACTTCTTTAATCTCTACTTATCTTTATTTGCAAGGTAGAAAATAAACTAGAAGATGTAATTGACAGATCCAAAACAATTGTAGAACACCAAGAGAATTCTTCATTTACAACTCAATCAGAATTTCCAACAGAAAGATCTTTAACAAATTGCTGAGTTAAAACTTAAAAGTTTAGTGACTCTAAAAATTAACTTTTTAGATTACTCAAGTGATAGATAATTTGAAGCAGAAATTTGATTTGAGAACATGGCTTGTTTTATATATTTGGAATTCAAATTGGTGCAATTGGTTTATTGTATAGAAGCCTTTTCAATCTGAGGATTTGTGGTTGGCTGGTATTTGCAAACATCTGAAACTTTTTATTGAAATGATTAAAGCTGTTGATATATCTTAGGATTATGAATGGAATTGATATTCTCACATGAAATTTTTCACATCAAAATATCAAGTAAAACTTTATCATTTAAGAATTAATAAAGGCTAATTAACTTTCTAGTCCTTCAAATTTCTAGGATTTTAACTTTTAATCCCTAATAAATTTTTTTGACAATTTTTAGTCCATACTTAGTTTTCTGTCAACATTTTTAGTTTCTAACATCAAATTAACTATTAAATATTAACTTAAAAGTGTTACATGACCCTTCAGATCCTAAAAATTTGTAAAACTAAAATCTTAATTAACTCAATTTAATTATGAGATACTAGTAGGTTTCTACTTTCTAGTGGTGTTGTGAACTCTAGTCCTTGATAGGTTCCTTTCAAAATAATTTCACAGTTCAAAAAGGGTGCATAATGAATCATAAAATCATGCACTTCAGTGTGTCTGTTTCTTCATTAAATTTCATTGAATGCGAATGTAACGTGAGTATAAGATTCATTGAACTTCTGTTTGAAGCCTGGAAATCAAACACACGTGTCTCGTTCTTATCCTTGGAAGTTTTGAACTGTAGAAATAAACTTGTTAACAAGTAGATAACTTCAGTATGCTTATCAGAAAGTTAACAATTTCTGACAAAATTAATCACTATTTTCAGATAATACACACTTGTCAGCAAGTTGAAAATTTAAAGTGTCAATTGTATAAACAAAATCTTTCATCAATCTTACAACATATAACATCTTTTAATGGCCAAATTGTATATTTATTCCACATATTATAGGTCATGTCTTTCTGCACATGAGCAGATCTTCTCAAAACAGATCACTTGTACGCTCATAAGACATCATAAGACATTAATTAGTGTTGGAACAATCCATGCTACTACTGTCAAGTGTACAACTTACATAGAAATATCATAAAAATGGGTGCAATGAGGAGAGAGCACAATTAGCTTTACAAAAATTATAGCCCAACAAAGTAACAAGTTATTGCAGAGCTCTTTCATTAACTATTCCTTTCACAATTTTTTTTGTGTATGCATATTCCATCCTGAGTCTTCCTTCCTTCCTTCCCTATTCCTTCAATGAAATAAAATACAAACTGATTTTCCACAACCCTGTATATCATCCCTCCATTATCGATTCCCTTGACAGTGAAAAATCTTTCAAGGTCCTCGATACCTGCGAAAACATAAACAACCCTGAGGCTGATCATGAGGGATCATACCTCCACCCTTTGAAGTGTCAATAGCTTCCAACATGGATACCACTTCATCCATCTCTGGCCTCTTATCAGGATTCGCATCCCAGCATCTTTTCATTACATTTGCCAGAGCGCTAGGACAACACCGCGGAATCTCCGGCCTCAGATTCTGCAGTTTGATAAAGAGATTAGTTATAGTTTCTCTCAAGCATGGAGAGTAATGAATATCTCCTAGAAAGGGCTTCAGCCGTAACATAGCCTTGCACCTTGCATTACATATGTTTGATCATGTAAGGAAATTGTTAAAAGCAACCGGTAGGAATGTATAAACAATAGATATGATTATATAAGATCATTCGTGAACTTTACTTCGCAGCCAACTTCAATACATAGCTAACCAGCTAACTCACATTTTATAACTGGTTGTCTGATTGTCTACGTATTGCAGTTGTCTACCAAATATTTTCATTTGTAAAAAAAGTAACAATTGTACATGTTGATGTTTCCTAAGAAACGGTTAGTTTATGCTGGTATAATAACTTGATACATTTTATATACCTGCCGTACAACAGCTGACGTCACTTCTGAGAAGCTAAGGTCAGGATATGGCATGTCACAACAGTATATCTCCCATAAGCATATACCGAAACTGTACACGTCACACTTCCTATTGTATGGATTACCGTTTAGAACCTGCCCAATTTCTTCATGTTAGTGACATATGGCAATATACAAAATGTGTTTTTGTTCAAACAGGGCATGAATTACTTATGCAAAGCCAAGCTATTTCTGACTGACTAATCAATCTCTCACCAAAAGAGATTAATTTTATGGAGACTTGTCCATATAAAACTTTTTAAAAACAAATACAATGTTGTGTTAGATGCATTACGAAGTTATGCTGAAGTTCTAGATCTCAGTAGGAATTCCTGGTAAATGTATGGCAAGTGATGGAACAATGAAATGTCGTTATTTTTCCAACATGGTAAATATTTTAACATAAAATTCCATTTCAGTAATTTTCCCCTATATATTTTAAAGCAGAATATTCACCCTGGTTGTTTCATAATTAGCTTAGAGAACAGAGTTGACCACATGTAATATATTCAAGGTCAACAGTTTCAAATTTTCTGAGGAAAGACTAGATATTAATGGATGTTTGAAACAAACCCCAAAAGAACAATGCACAAGAGAGAGAGATTTTCAAAGAAATTGAAGCATATACCTCAGGAGCCATGTAACCAAGGGTTCCAGTTTCACCAGTCATATCATGAGGATTGGAAGCCTCAATACGAGCTACTCCAAAATCAGCTATTTTTAAAGTTCGCGTCTTGTCCAGAAGCATATTTTCTGTTTTAACATCTCTGTGGACAATCTTCTGCGTGTGCAGATAGCTCAACCTAGAAAGTGAATAGTAAAATGGTCTCAGGCAAGAAACAAAGATTATTCCATTAAACTTTTATGACACAGATTAGGCAGAAAGACTGGACCCTCTAGCAAGGTCAAGAGCCAGTTGAACAACCACTTTAAAAGCCAGCTTCCTTCTTCTGTTTTTAATGAGATAAGACTTCAGGGCACCTCCAGGACAATACTCTACAACAACACAACAAACATTACTTGGCATGCCTACATGACCATTTTCCGTCTGTATCTGTAGCTCTGATGTTCCCATTGTTGCTCCAATAAACTGCAAAATGAATTTGACACAGTAAGAGTGATTAAAAAAATTCTCACATAAATGCCAGAAACTATGATGCAAACTTAATGTGTTACTTATGGGGAATCCCCAAGACTGGATCAAACTCCTGCTTTGTGCACTTGCAAAGGTGGATCTTAATGTGGCTCATACCCACCTAACTGTCACTCAATCCTCTTCCCACCCCCCAAAATAATAGAGAAAACAGAACAACAGAAATTAAACCTAAAGATGAACTCATTTGACACAAATGTGACTAGAATCAAGCGTCATGATACTCCATTCATACTATGAGAGACAAAATAATTTGAAGTTCAGAGCAATATTTGACTCCTGAAATGTTATCCAATATTTTTCACCGGGAAGATTATCCAATATTTTCCACAAGGAATGTTTATCTCAAGATGATCTTCATCATTTATCCGATTTGATTCATAGTGGCAAAAGACAGCATGTAAGGAGCCTGTTATAGTAACCTTTCGGTTGTTCAACAACACAAGACAGCAGAGAAACATGTTTACCATGAAGAAAAGAGTGAAGGCTTTAATATTACCTTAGTTACATTGGGATGGTCAAGCTTGTGCCATACAGCAACTTCTTGAGTAAAAGCCGCTCTCAAAGAAGCTATCTCAGCCTCTGACCGATGTCCCTCTTCCCCCCAGTCAAGGAGTTTAACTGAGAAAAACAAAATGAAAGATCAATTGCATGTTATGAAAGCAGTAGGAAAGCATGTATTCACATTCACATGTTACTTTAAACCGTTCATTCATTTAAATTTCAGTAGAAAACTGCAAAGGAATTGTGAAAATAATAAAGTTGAGCATAGAACACCATGACCATCATAAAATCTCGAAAAGGCATTAATTAGTATCACTGATGATTTCAAGTCTCACGAGAAGGGTTCCTGTAGCAGATTCCAAGCAGAATATTATATGAATAAGAAATTTATGTGGCAACATAATAACCAGTCAACAATTTCAATTATTGTTATCCTTATAAATCTCTATACCACCCCATATGGTAGTAAAATCAAGGGCACAACAGTAATAACCAAGAACACATGAAAGTTCAAAAAGGAAAAGAAGAACATTAAAGTTCATGCACATAACTGTCAAGTCAACTGGATCTTGTGAATTCCCGGGAAAACAAAAAAGAAGCAAAAAGAAAAGAGGCAAGGTACACTCAATCTTGTGAATCACGGATTTAGCTAAACTTGATCTACAAAGTTCCAATGCCAAACACTATCAAAGTAGATGCCTTGTCAAAGAGCTCAAGGAAACAAAAAAATTCATTGAAAGGTATAAGCACAAAGAAATTATAAGTAGGAACAAGCAAAATAAAACTTAAGCAGAGGATCTGCTGAATAAATAAGGCATCATTTTTAACCAACTCTTTGAAACCCTTCATTGCACTTCCATTGAAAATTAAGTAAGACATCACAGAAAAGACACTTGTCAATGAAATGGAACCTTGACATGAGATTCACATAAAAGAAGGCCTAACAATCCATCCACTTGGTACATATTTGAAGAAGAGGGGACATTATGCAACAGTCTCAGTTGAAAACACAGCCACATGAACTTCTCCAAGTAAACAAAACTTCCTCTTGCACATGTAAGTGTTAAACAAAAGAGTGCAACCAAGGTTGTCAATAACCATGTTCCTTAAACATGTCACAAGAAGTTCAATCCTCATGTCGGTGCATATAAAAAAAAACATCTTTCCAGATAGATCAACTCCTTAAATGAATCTTAGTACTCCAAGCATTAGTCTTTGACTCTCAACTAAGGAACACTTCAACATGAACAAAAAAAAAAAACAAAACACAAAAAACAAAAAACAAAAGGAGTGCAAGAAAGGGAGGGAAAAACAAACTATGCATGTTTTTTTTTTCTTTCTTAAAACAATTAGTAGCATATGAACACAAACAAACAAACAAACAAACACACATCAAAATCAAATGAAAACTAAAAACTCTTAAAACCTTGAAAACAAAACAAGTGAAGAGAGTGTAGTATATATAGTACCAGCAACATCTTGGCCATCATAAACCCCACGATGAACAGTGCCAAAAGTGCCACGAGCAATGACAGTTTTGATAACAAGTTTTGAAGGGTCAATCTCCCATTCTTGTCTGCTTCTAGTGGACCTTCCTTCAACCTCATCTTCTTCCTTCTCTTTGTTCTTCTCCATAGTCCATGCTCTACTCAGATGCCTCTGAAGTTGTTCATCCAAGCTCTTCAGATCTATCTGATCCGCTCTCACATACCCTCCACTCTCACTCTTCTTCATTTCTCTCTATCTTACTTACACCCTCTTCTTCTAAACTCAAAACTCACAACACCCCACTATGGCTTTTCAAGCTCAACTCACTTAAAAACATCAAAAGTTGCCAACTTTGGAAGCAAGTTGTGGTTTTTAAGCAAAATTTCTTTGGTGGGTCTATTGTGTATCTCTCTTCTGCTACTTCTACTACTATGTTTTTGCTGCCACTGCAGGTGCTGCAACTGCTGTTAGCTTCTGCTTGTGAGTGATGTTGAGGTCATAAATATAACACACACTCTCTCTCTCTTACTCTCTCTCTCTTACTCTCTCTCTCAAACATCCATGTGGGCACATGGATTTTGCCTGAACACGACGTGTGTTTCTGACCCACTCTCAGTCTCAAATTAAAACCAAACTATTACTTTGAACTATCATGTGTTTACTATTTTCATTCATTTTTATATAATATATATTTAAATATTTTTTATTATTTAGTAAGTTAAAAAAAGTTTGATAATTTGTTAAAAATATAATCTAGATAATGATCATATTTTCACATACTTTTAACTTATTGAAAATGAAAAACCAAAATCTGTGTCTGTGGTGGTTATCTATGTCTTGTTTAGATGTTTGGTGAGTTTTTTTTTTTGTTTTGTTTTTTAGTTGTTTTATTTTTATTTATTTATTTATAATTTCATTTAATGTATTCACGAATGTTGTTGTAGCTTTACATGTTAGCAATCCCTTTCAAATTCAAGTTGTTTGGATTCATCAATGGATGATCATGTAAACAGTTAAGGGTGTCACTTGGCAAAGCCAAATGTGAAATGTGTCAGTTGAAATCATGTCGGATGTGATTTTTTTTTTTTTTTATATGAATTAAAGGTACATTTAATTAGAGTTAGAATATAATTTTTTTAAAATTTTACAAAAATTTATTTTGTTGATAAATATAATAAAAGTTAGTTATAATTTTATGTATACTGTATTATTTTTTATCAGAATTAGAACATTATGTTGATCATTTTCTTGAAAAAAAATTATTATATATCAAAATTGTATCTAAATTCTATCATATCTCAAATTAACAAATATAATTATTCATTAATTATATTATTATTTAAATAATAATTAATAATTAGAACAAACAACTCATTTGAAATGATTTCTACATTTTCCTATAAAGATTAATTACTACAATGAAAAAATTAAATATAAAAATAAAATATAATAGTATATGAACTAAAAATAAACAAAAATATATTTTAAAAAAAGTAAAATTAATAAATATATTTTAAATATATTATAAATAAAACTAACTGTTACCGTTTATCAAGAAAATAATAAGGATGAAAAATAAAATTGATAAAATCACATTAAATTACATAAACTAAAAAGAAAAACCATTAAAAATAATAGGAAGAAATATATTTAAATTTTTTAATTTGGTCAAATTCAAAGAGGCATTAAACTTTGACCATCACATACTGACAGAACAAAGTTTTGTTTTTGTTTTTCCTATTTATGGTTGTGTCAGGTCGAATCTAATTTAACATATACTAATCCAATAAACAATAAGATAATAGCAGCAAACTTTTAGGGAAACCAATGGATTAGGTTAATGATAAAGAAAGAAGGAACATTTAATTAATTACTAAAATGTTTTTTTTTTTTTTCAATGACTAGATTGAAACTTGAAATGATTTCTCTTTTTACATTTCATATTGTTTGATGTGACCTAAAGACAAGTGAAAAAGAACTATACCATGTTACATTTACACTTTTTCTTTTTGCAAAATATGTTACATAAACCAAATTAATCAAGAAAAATAATACATGGATACCATGCAAATAATGAATACTTATAAATAGTGAAAAATATGGATATGAATATTTACTATTTAATTTATTCTATATTTTCATTGGATTATAAAACTCCAATTTGTCAACAGGATACGTGATATGCACAAAGTTATGAGAAAATAATAGGTCAAAACTGAAAATGATGATTAGCCAAAATAGTCAAACAAAAACAAATAATGGTTCTAGTAGCAAAAATAAGCAACCTATTATAAAATGGAAATTATTACACTAAAAGTTAAGACAAGTCATATCAGATAAAACCATCACAAATTTCTTGCAAAATATAGATGAGTGATTGAGAATTTTTTAAGTACACAGAATGAATTATGTTACTATTTTTTTTTTTTTTTAAGAAGCTTCATGTATGTTAAAAAGATTTGATTATATTTCTTTTCTTCTTTTAATATGTGTGTGTATAGTTCCCATTTAAAGTAAATGATAAATTATTTTGAGAAAACTATGTGTGGAATAATATATGGATATGAATATTCAAAAACTATGTTTTCTTTAAACAAAAATTACGAGCTTTGGATTTATGATTTTTTAGAAACCAATAAAATTTATTTAATTAGTTATTATATATTTTTGGAAATTAAATACTTTTATGTTTAAGTCTAAGTTTGACTAAAATTTTTCCTATAACATTAATTATGTATCATATTTAATAATTTAATAAAAGAATCATATTAGTAAAAATAAAAATTAACTCAAGAAAATTGAATTCCCAGCTTTTATATGCAAATATTTTTCCAAGAAAGAAAGCTAAAACTAACATTTTCAATCTGAAATTCTCCAAAAATTAGATTTCCACATATCAAACACACCCCAGTATTCAAATGGAGAAAACAAAGAGTGAAAATTTGGAGGATTTGACAATACTAGTTATGGTGGCCAATGAAGAAAGTCTTGATTAGACATCAATGCATGCATTTAGGTGACAAAGAAGACCAAATATTTTTTTGCTTCTTCTTGTACTCATCATTGAAATGGATTCTCATAGTTTGTTTTCCTTGGTCTATTTTCTCACTGTCCTTAGTCATCAATGGCAATTTTAAAGCCCTTGGTGGCTAAGTATATAACAACATGTCTCTCTAGTATTGGCTTCTTTATATAAGTTTTCTTCTAATAAAGGGAAAAAGACTTGTTCTTGGCTGAAAGAGAATTTCAATGTCAAGCTTGAATAGGTGATCATCATCATCTAGGGAAGGTTGCATTTGGATTTTGATGTACTTTTCTCTAAATATTTATATAAAGAAACAAACTTAAAGTCTTAGCCATCAAATATGATATAAGGGTGTATTCAAAAAGTGGGAAAATAAAAAAAGAATAAAGTGAAAAATAGTTTCTTCCTTTTATGAAAATAGCATAGCTCATGCAAGGAGATTTCCATGTAAGAATCAAAGTAATTTTTATAGGCCATAATTAAGTACTTACATGAACTATGATCATCTTCATATTTGATTGAAAACTGAGGTATCAAAAGATAAATAAATGGATGAACCAAAACCAATGATTTCTTTTTAAATTCGTTTCCCTTTAAGATGCTTTCAATTGTTCAATGATCATGATGTGATTAGTCGGTGTCTAACACTTTAGAATCATGAGTACAAAAAAGTAAGAGAGTATAATCAATTAGAATACAGCCTGTACTTGATTTATATTCAAATAATCTTATTTGATTCTATGATATCTATTCCAATATTAACAAAAAAGAAAAAGAAAGGAAAATGTGTTCTTTGGTTGTTGTTAAATGTGCACTAGTTTTATTTTATTTTAATGAAAAATACTAGCCACATATTTTCTAATGCATTTTGTCTGTGAAAATAAATCAGTAAAGATAATCATTTAAAAATAATGAGATCTAACAAATCCACAACAATATTTAATTTCATTGGATTTCAAGAATCAGATAGGATGTATTTAAAACAAAGTTTCTCTTTTCCAATTATAAATGTTAATTTTTGGAATGATTTGAATTAGTTAACTAAAATCATCCTTTAAAATTCAAAGTTTGATTAATTTATAAATTTTTAAGTGTTTTCTCTCTCTTAAATTTAGGTTAAATATAGTTTTAGTCTTCTAGTTTTTTTTTTTTTTTAAAAAAATAATTCCTCAAATTAGTTTAAACATAGCTTATAACCTATGAAGGATAATAATATTTTTTTAAAAAAGAAATTGATAGACTAACAATATTTATTAAAATTTAAGGAACTAAAACCATTTTACTCTGAATTTGAGGAACTAAAAAATGATATAGCATGGATATATATTGACTCTCACATCAAACATGACATGCATCTAGAATCTTAACATGATTCTAATTTTTAAAATCAATGGTCTATACATAAATTTGAGAAAGAAAATAATAATAGGAAACATGAAGTTATAGGCATTTTGGTTTGCAATGAATTATAAGGGTATGTGGCATGGGTGTTTTCTATGTTGATAAGCTTAATGCTTACACGTGAAACCCTACCTTTGGACTTTAATGTGACCAAAAAGATGTCTCTCAAGTCTCAACATAGTCATGAATCACGAGGCCAAGTTTCAACTGAATCGCAAAATGCTCGAGATTTTTATTAAGACCTTTCAATAGTTAGTAGTGACACCCGTGAACTTAGAGGCATGACTATCTAAAACAAAAACTAAGATACCCCTTCCCAATACTCATAATGGACCCAAGAAATAGTGGTAGAAAAAAAAGTAGTAAAGTTTAGTTTATATTGAAGATAATTCATGCACTAAGTGAAATATAAATCTTTTTCATAGTCCAAAAATTTAGATGAGTTTGATTAATTGATGAAAGCAATGAAATGAAAGCGTTGAAATCCTAATATTAAATCATTCATGGAGTAGTTTTTACGTTTGAGAAATCTAATCTTCAACGTGTGGTGTGTTGAAAAATCACATCGCCTAGAGATATAATCTATTGCTTGAGTATAAGTGAGAAACAATCACCTGATAAACCGGTTTGTAGGATTGAGTTAAACCCATTACTCAGAACCTATCTTAGAATTGATGGAAGATGTTGGGTCACCCGTTGTCGTGTCAATATTAGACCACCCATTGAATAGTCTCCACGCTCGAGAAATATAATCCTTAAACGTGAGGGATATGTTGAAATCTCATGTCGCATAAAGAATTATTTATCAACTAAATTATCTTTACATCAATAACATTTGAAGTGACTTCTTCTTTATATGATATGAATTCATTTCTTATTAACTAGATAATTTTTAATGGTTGAGCTAAAATTTTTGTTAACTTTTAAACTAACTTAAAAGTAATATCCCTGATTAAAAATCTAGACTAACAATGCATTAAAATTGAACTCAATTTTATATCATCAGTGACGTTGGCATGAAATATTATGATATCTTAAGATAAGCACTATGGTCTATGACTTGAGAGGCTTCAACACCACAAACTTTGTTGATCACGAGACGCATATGCTGCTAGATTTTTCCATCATAAGGAGTCAAATTGGCAATCCAACAATGTTTCCTTGCCTCAGGGGTCAAATCCATCAATCAGTTTTATTCAATGATTTTATGTTGTACATTAAAATCAAATTAATTAGCTGACTTTTTTTTCCCCAACTGCACACAATTGTAATTAACATAATGAATTCTTAGTAGTTAGCAGTCTAAAAGGGTAAACTAGAGATGCATTATCATCCATGAAAAGTGGACCAATTTTACATGAAATGAGACTTGGTAAACATTTGCAAGTTGAAACTGCCAACTAGCAATGACAAGAAAATATTGTTCTCACTGCCAATTACAGCTATATGAAACTGATACCCTTGCACCAATCCATTGCTATACATGTAATTGATTCTTTGATATGGTGAAACTTAAATACAGCCTTCAGATATTGTAGTAGTAATGTAGCATTGGTTTCTGTTGACTTAAAACTATAATTTAATTGTGGGAAATGTAAATATACTAAAAAAATGTGAGACTGAACTCACAAAATGAAAAGAAAGGCAAATTACAATATCATCATAGTAATGATATACTTGCTCTCATATAAACGAATTGTAACGACGCTTCTTCTTCTCTGGTGTTGCATGTGCCTGTGCTTTGATCCCATAAGTTTTCAGCTGAAAATTCTCAAAAGCCTCTGAAATTGCCTCCACCTTTAGAATTGAAACAAAACTAAGGTTAATCCAACATGAATGTGCAAAGCAAATAAGTTAAAACATGGCATAGGATTCATTTCCACTAACCAGTTCTGGCTTTTTGGAGTACACCTTAACTATCATATCTTGGTAAGATGTAGGTAGCAAGTGGCTTATGCGGTCATCGGGTATTGTAAATTTCTCAGGGCTATCATAATCCTGAATACACATTTGAACCAGAAAATTTAATATGGATAACATAAGCTAATTCCAAACGAAACACCAATCATAAATGCAGCCAAGTATCCCAACAGAAGTAATAAAACACACATTGAACTAGAACTGGTTACTTAGAAGAATAACTAAAACTGTTGAAGGTAGGGTTTACTAGTCCAAGAAGAAGACATAATCCACTTACAGTCTTATAAAATATAGACATAAACAAAACCAATTAAAGTAAAAGATTATTGATGAAATGTCTTGATATAGGTTCATTGATGTACCTTGAAAAAGTGGATGCTGCCAAAGAAACATGCACCAGAAGAGAGAAAGAATACGTCAATATATGATATTAGGAAGTTAAAACAAACTGAAGGTCTATATTCAGCATGCATGATTATTCTTCACTGAATACCTTTCCAAAGGATTATTATTTCCCCGAGTCAAATCAATTTTGACATTACAAACAGCTAAATCCTCCTCCTTCAGTGTAACTCCACCACTTTTCTGCCAAATGATTTACATGTAAAACAATATGGAATTTCTCATTGAACAGCAAGAATAAGAGTATATGCAAATCAGAAGGTTTAACAAGATTCAAGACCTGAGAACAAACAATATCTTGAGCAGTAACTTTCTTAAAATTGTCCAGCATATGCTTTGGTACAGAATACTCATTACAAAACTGCAAAACAAAAAAGAAACTTCAGAAAATGTTAGGCACACATACACTTTAGGCTAAAGTAAATTTAGATACAGCCACACAATAGTTTGCGTGCAATTCACGCTGAACAGCTTCAGAAAATATCACTACTTAATAAGTAGTTGCAGAGTATGTAATTGATAATCACATAAAAGCAACAGATTAAAACATGCCTGGTACAAATTCCTTCTCCGTATGCGCAGGATCAACTCCCTGGCCTCTTTTAGTTCTTGACTTGGAGCTGTCTCAATAGTTTTAATTATTGTGTCATCCAGCTGCATATTTTAAAGTAAATTTCATAATTCAAAACGACATTGTAAAAATGCTTTAAAAATACAAGTTAATTTGTAAGAAGCACTCACAACCTTCCAGTACTCAGAAGGATTATTTATATGAGATGTAATCTCCAAATAACTATTAGCGTGAACAAGTGCATCAACCACCATAAGCTCTATTGCCTGGAAACATCAAAGATGGGATTCGAGACAGTAAAAGCCAGGGAGAGTAAGTTTATGCAATATTAAATAGATGGGAAGAAAGCAAAAGAAAAGGCAGGGATCTACCTAAATGAACAAATAAAATAATCTTGCTAATAAATAACTACTTCATACCTTCACTTTTGGATGTGTATAAACTGTTCTATACAGATCAGCACGAGTGGCAAACATTTTGTGGATGGTAAGGTCTAGCAAATTACACAGCCAAAAGCAAGGGGCAATTAGAAACACAATTGAGTTAGAAAAATAGAAATGCATTATGAAAAAAATGTTTGAGATATGACACTAACAGTCCTTGGCACGATAACAAATCTCATCATCCACAACCCGCATTGTCTCCAATAACCTGTAAGTAAATTACAATTCAAAATGCTAGGAGTGATACGTAACCTGCATTTACTTTTACTTTCTAGCTTAAAAAATTACCAAACTGCTGATAAGAATTAAGTTATTTTGAAGAAATTCATGAAACCTTTGAAATTCAAAGTTGCAACCCAAACCACAAGCTCGGCTGTCGCGGGGAATATAATCAAATCTGCAAATCAATTGTTTCCTCAGTGTATTACATACAGCATAACTCAGATCCTCAGATACCCAAAGAATACATGAAAGAGAGTATATACAACAGAATTATAAATCAGATTTGACTGTTAAATCTTATCTGTTTACTTACTTGTCAACATCAATCCCATTTCGGCCATTTGCAACAATATCATACAAGAAACTTTTCTCACTTGAGCTCTAAATAACAAAAAGAGTAGGGGAAAAAAAGAAAAAAGGAGACATTGGTAACAGATACCTATGGTAAGAATAAACAAAATCATCTACCAAAACTATTTATAAAAACACCTTGAGAATAGACAACATAGAATGAAGTAAATTAAAAATCTTACCCTTGGAGGAGCAGATTCAGAGCTTGCTAGTATCATATCCTGCCAATAATAACAACTCATCAGGATGAAGATGCAAACCTCTTTCTACTTTCCATTTATCCGAGTGATGCAACATGATTCTTACACAAAACAAGTGAAAAACTATATGTACATGTGAAAATAACATAACCACAAGTAATTAGTTTTCAATGTAGGATATTGAGTTATCCACACAGACACGGGACAAGGAGATGCGGAGATGGACGCTAGACAACATTCAAAATCTGTTTTGAAGATGTCCAGGGCAAAGCTTGAACACACATTTTCTACTGAAGGATACTATTGAACAAAGAACTACTATGGATAAGTGCACATTTATCTATATATACTATGTTTCAGAGAAGTTCAATGCTTCAAAATTGGAAAGAAAGGTATCTCCAAGTCTACTTTAACTAAGCACTCAGTCTATTATACTGAGAACTTTATCAATCAATTAATCAAAGACTTCACGTTGATGATGGTTAAGAAGTGTTGTGTAGATTCTTAAAGACACTTAATCTAATGCAAGAAAAAAATAATGGTAAATACTGGCTTTACCTTGACTCTTCTTATCATGTGAGAGTCAACATCAATATGGTGTTCATCAACTATATAATCAACCATATCAACTGACATTTGTTCATGCGACCTACAACATACAAAATATGACACACATTGAATGGATTATGATCACAAAATAAATTTAAGAAAAATAAAATGAAACATAATTAACTTAATTAAGCATTTTACAAACAGATGAAAAACTTTTCTCTAAACATTGATGGAAAAGATGCGGAGAAAAATGAAATAAATTAGATCACTAAATGCAAGAATATATAAAGACAATAAAAATAAGAGTACCAATCAGAACCACTGATAACTTGGGGAAGAAACTCGCGTTCAAACAAGTGACTGAAAGGTCCATGTCCCACATCATGCACAAGTCCTACAGAAATGATAGCATCCACAGTGAAGTTATAAAAAAATCTATAGATATTGGATTAAAATCATCAGCAGTTCTAAGAAACACAAGACACCTGCAAGTTTAACTGTTTGAAGATCAAATTTATCAATACCAAGCTCCAAACCCTGCAAGATCACAAGCATAAATTAGCATCCTGTCAAAAAGACATACTATTCCTTTAAAAGGGTAAAATATTTAATAAATTTTTATACTTGATAAAGCTTAAGCTTTTCTACACATTGACCAGCAAGCCAGTATACGCCAAGAGAATGCTCAAATCTAGAATGCACGGCACCTGGATAAACCATATGCGTAAAACCTGAACCATAAAATAAGTTGATTTATTGGAGATATCATAAAACTGAATGCTCGAAAGGGGATATCAAGCCATGTATGCATCAATGGCATAACAGTGTTTGAAGCAGTTTTAAATATTACCTTATACACCAACAGTCTTCCTCTTACAGGTTAGATGAAAATGACAGAAACTACTCTGTAACTAAAGAAATAAACTTAGTATCTTCTGAGAGACCTAATGGATATTTCACATGTTCCTCGATATATTTCATTTCATCACAAAGGCGAATTGTTTATTGATATAGATTTATCAGTGCCGGTAGTTAGCAGGGAATCAATCAGTGGACCTTCTTGTGATAGTTACGTCATAGCATAAATGCATAAAGATTTATTTAAGTTTCCATAAAACTCAATTTGTGCTTTCATCTTTGTAACATAATAGTGAAAATTTAGAAATGTCTTTTTTCTTCCTTCATGGTACTTGCAACATACTATATATAAACTGGCATATAATAATTACAAAAAATCCACACACACACTGACAGCTTAACACTATGAAGGTAAAGTTGTGAAAAAAAATATTCTTGTTTAAAAGCAAAAACATTTTCACCAAATTATTATGAAGCCTCTTTAACAGTGCCATTTCAACATCAAAATTAAGCTTAAATGCAAGTACAAATGAACTTTCAAAACTCTGTTTGGTACTCTTTTTCAGTAAGTAAAACTCATTAGAATTCCGCAATGAAAACTGATTATTGATGAGAAATTAAAGTATCTTCTTTTGGTATTTTTAAATTGGACTTAAGGTAATATCTTGGCATACCTCTTAACATACATTTGAAATCCCAAAGAAGCAAAATCTACTTTTCCATTAAATTCTCCTAATAGCAAAACACACTCAAAATTTTCTTGCCAAAAAGGAGAAGCATAATCATAAATACTACAAGTCTATAATAGTCCAACTTAGTACTTGATAGTCTATTATTTACTCTAGTTTATGTATTAACCCAATTTCAACAACTACAATATAAACAAGTTAAAATTAGAGTAAATCACCAATTTCATCATTGAAGTATTACCCAAAAATAATACTTAAGTAGTCCCAGAAGTATCAGAAATCATGCTATGTTATCTCCCAAATATTAAAAAATTGTTTCAAGTACCCAAATTTAACAAAAATTCATCAACTTAGGAACTAAAATAATGAATGTTAACTAATTGAGGGATTACTAAAATAATTTTACTGGGGACCACTTGGGGGAACTAATTTCTATGAATGTTAACTAATTCATGGTTTCACACATAACATCTCCATCCATAAAATATGTTCCACTCTAACTTAAGTTGCTTCATAAGATATACAATTTCCAAGCATAAAAAATTCTTATTCTCTATGCTATCTCCACCATTGCAAGAACAATTCAACCACTTAAAAGCAAACGAATTGTTCTTGTGTTCATAGGGAAAATAAAAATGCAAAATGCCATGGAACAAAACCTAGAACAAGTAATTGTGCAAATGTAAGATTCTAAGCCCTTGCTCTTATTTTATTGGGTTAAAGAAACAGAGATTAACTCACCAAGTTGTTTCAACTCACGAAGTCTGCAATGTAAAGAAAAAAAAGACAAAACCAAAAAATTAACAAATGACCAAAAACTCCAAAGATTTTGGAAGTGACCCATTTGACAGAATAACAAAAAGTTTCAAACTTGCCTCTGAAACTGCTCAGTATCTATGAACTTCAAACTAAGCTGAAAAAAAAAACAAAAAAAATCAGGTTTGAAAAAAAAAATAGCATTTTGAGTTTCTTTGCAGCTAGAAGAGAGTAAAAATTGAAAATTTGAAGGAATTTGAATGATGATGGGAATTACGGGATCAAGATAAATGTTGCCATGGACGTTGTCGTGAACGTGTTTGCAGAACCTGGGATCTTGTCCTGAAACGACGTCGTAAGATGGTGGCATCGAAACGTCGACGTTGCGATGTGCCCCCATTTCTTTGCTTTCTCTGAATCAACACTACACACACTTTCACCTTCTTTGTCTTCTTCTTTGCTTTTGTAATCTCAAAAAGTTTCAAAGTTTAAACTCAAAGGTTTTATAGAGTTAGAAGAGTTGAGAAATTTATAATAATAATTAAAATGCATTTAGAATAGTAAAAAATATTTAGTATTTATTTATTTAATAAATAATATATATTGATATATTAATATTTGAAATTTTCATTTTACTATAAGAAATCATTTAATGATAATTTATTATAAAAGTTATACAAACAATAATTTTTAACTAATTAATAATATAAATTCTTTTAATTTTTCAATCAAATTCCTTTTAATTTTTTGTCGAGAAGATTTTTAAGCTCATTGAATTTTACTAACACTATAACTTTTAGTGTAATATTATTTACAATATAATTATAAATTATAATTATAAATATTATAATGACTAGACTGATAAATTACTCTTTTATTACTCAAATTTAATGAAGTTTGTGTAAAATTTTATTCACAAAGTGATGAAAGAGAGTATTAAGTATTAAGTCACGTTTAAAACATCTCAAAATTTATTTATTCATTTATTATTATTATAATCTTCAATTTTTTAAAATATTTGTGAAAAATAAAAAATGTGGTTGGAGTTTGACTCATGAAGTAATGGTATCTTTGAAATATGCCATGCTTACAAGTCAAGTCAACTTTTTCAGAAATTCCCACTACACAAGGAAGACAACTAAGACTTAGTGAAGACTAAGTAAAAAATTCGAATATTTTTTCTGGGGTTACACAATTCATACTAAAATTTAACACACCAATATTTTTTTTTGAAGAAAAGAAAGTGAAGAACATGTAACAAACACTATTCTTGTAATCACTGTTTGTTGAATAATGTTTTGTTATGAAGCAAAACATGGTCAAATGATAAGAAAATTCAGTGGAAACTTGTCAGAGACAGCAAGTAAATTAAGTTATATTTACCACTTTTAATATAATCAAATAGATTACATTATAAGTTTAGTTTTTAATTAATTATAAATTAATTTAAGATTTTAGGGTAAATTTGTAAATTCGAATTGCAAGTTGGGCCATCATCTTATTTTTGCAAATTTGTGGTTTTTGTATAGTTTTCCAATTAGGGTCAGCTGGCCCAATTTTTTTTCCCTCTCTTCTCTTTGCTAAGCCTTTTTCTTTTAAAATTTGGGCCTGAATTAAATTTTATTATCAACTTATTTATTATTAAGATAAAATCAAGGAATAAAGTAAATTAATTTTATCCCACAACAAGAGTAATTTAGTTCTAAAACACACTAAGTTTGTGGGAATGTATTCAATTTCATGAGATGGTGATATATATATATTATCTCTAGTTTGAAAATTAATTAGTCATAAAAATTAATTTTTTTAGAAAAATATGCTCTATCCATTTTATTATAAATATTGTCCTAATCTCTTTTTGAAAATTACTGAGTGGCTAAACTTGATATTAGTTGACTAGTTATCATAGTTGTATATTTTTTCAACTATATATTTTGTGGCTAGATATTAGGGTTGACTACCTATTAAAATCTATTTTTTTTACATAAATTAAAAAAAAATAACAAGGAAAGAAAGAATGACAATGGTATAAAACTAACTTTCTAATTTTTTTAAAAAACTAATTTTTTATTAAAATAATGTAATTTTAAAGACATATAAATAAAGAGAATAATTAATACTATATTAAAAATTAAATAATAATACTAATATTTACTTGCAAGTTACATTGTCACCCATTAAATCCATTTTAGTGAAAAATTGTTGCTATGATATCTCATGAGATATTATTTATTAAGCATGAGTGTGTGAAGCATAGTATAGAGAAGAAAGTGGATAACATATATAAACTTGAGGCCACAAACAAAACTGAAAGCACCTTAACTCTCCAAACAAACATGGTTGTGTTAAAGTCCACTTCACCACTCTCATCTCTCACTCTTTCACACTTTTCCAAACTCATTTCACCACACTCTCACTCTCTAATACGCCATGTCCACCACTTCACAAGAAGACCCTCTTCATCAAGAGTTTCACACTTTTCTGTCACAGCATACATGGACAACTCCAACTCATTCGTCAACAGGGTCGTTGGTGCACTCCCTGTGGTGGGTCTTATTGCTAGAATTCTCAGTGACGAAGGTGGTGTTGGTGATGACCTTGTTGACTTTGCTGAGTTTCGAAGACGTGTTGGCAAAAAGTGCTCTCCATCTGATTCCACTGCCTTTTATCAGTTTCAAGATAGACGTGGACGGGTATGTAATCCATTCTTTTGTCTTTGAAAGTTTGAAATTAAGATAATTTAGTAACAGATAGAAACCCATTTAATCAGATTTGAGATAGAAGACAACCTTATAAATATCGAAAAATTATTTGACAGATAACTTTAGTACGCCGATAACAAGTTATAAAATGTGTAGAAAAAGAAAGAAAGATAAAAGATTAACAATAAAATCATATTTACTTATATATTTTATGAGTGAGTTGGTTACATATTGGAATTAGCTAGATGATAATTATCATAGTTATAAGGTTGAGTAAGTGCATGGTCCTGTGAAAGTTATATTTTTGTTACCTTAAAATTGGGTTGGATAATTCATTTAGAGTTATTTTCTGTGGAATGGTAGTAGCATGAACATTTTTGAGTAAATATATAATTTTTTGTCTAAATAGAATGAATTCCTATCATTTTAGTCCCAGACATAATAAAATTCAAAAGACATCCCTAAAAGTATAATCAGTTACTCATTCTGTTATTTTTATTGATGAGAATGTTAATGTTTCACATTTTTTGGAACAAAATAATTGTTTATTCAAATTGTTATTACATTGTCTATCAATAAGAGGTTACCATTAGAATGAATTTTAAGAATTAATGGAAAACTCAACTGGCTTAATCACATTGTATGATTAAATGAGAGTGTAAAAACTCTTTTATATTGTTAGTACATACACTATTTGTGATATTACTTCAAGTCATTTGTGATATGACTTCTAAGTAATCGATTGTTTTCCTCACACCCAGTGATCAAATTTATGCATGGAGTCTCAAGTTTGATGTTCAGTGCAGTTATTGTACACCCAAAAAATAATAAAAGAAGTAAAAATCATTGACTGTTATAAGCACTGAGTAGAAAATTTACAGTTAACTAATTACAATAGTTATATTGAATATCAATGAGTTTGAGTTATCTGTGTGTTTTGTGTTTTGTTTGCAAGTTATTTTTCACATTGTTTTGTGGTGACAGTTGGTTTTGGTTTTGATGGGCTAAAGTGGGATGAATGTTGACTTGGTTTTGGTTTGTTGTGGATAGGAAGGGGATCCTCTCTATGTTCTGTTATGTTGTTGGTTAGCAGCCGTTGGTGCAGGTCTTCTCAAAACTGAGGATATTCTGGAAGGGGTGTCTAGGCTTAGGATCTCAAATGACATTGAATTTGAAGAGCAGAAATTCATGGCCTTGATGAATGAGGCAAAGGAGGTTGGTCTCTTTGTCACTATTATGTTGCATTTGAAGGGTAACTCTGCTAGCTTGCATTAAATGACTTAGTCATTCTGACATATGTTGTCTAAAGTCTATAAACTCAAACACTATGGCTCAAGTACTTACTAACTTCAAGGAAATTTCTGAAAATAATTAGCTAGTTAAAGATTTCTATTAACCTTATCATTGTTCTCTTGTTTGGTGGAATCATTCATTGTTGGAGATCTCATCTCGCCTACAGATATGACCTATTGCATGTATATAAGTGGGAAACAATATTTACCTTACAAGTTGGTTTTGCAGGGTTGAGTTAGCCTCTTAACCCACATTTCTAACATGGTATCAGAGTCTATCCTAAGATTGTTTGTGCCCGTTGCTGGGATTGTTTATTGTTGTTGTTGCTGTTTAGTCTAGGCCCGCAATCCACCTTTCTAACATTCCTGTTACATCACCAAACATAATGTTTTCTCTTGCCTAAATCTAAACATCCCTTTCTCTCAGGTAAAGGCACATTTCTATTACAACAGCTTGCTGCAATAACAGAAAACTTTGATAAAATTACTATAGCACCAAGTACCAACCATATCAACACAGTAAAAGATTCATTTTTTTTAACTAATACGAATCGTCTAAAGTTTTTAGCGAGTCATGACAAATCTTCATCACAATGAGATTCTAGGAGATAATTTTTCATTCATTTTGTATTGTGAGAAGTGCTCTATGTTAAAAATCTATGATATATGGAAGATATTCTTGCTCTGTTTCACAAATGCTGCAATGCTTGCCCTGCACTCTTGGTGCTTTTGATTCATTATACTGAAACTAAGTTTTACCTAACAACTCCAAAAATTATATTCAACAATGTAGAGAAGGGCAAAGCAAAAGGCTGACCCTCCTGCTATCCCGATGGAGATTCGAGCTGGGAAGGCTCTTGATGCTATCTATGTGTGTTGCTTTGGAAGGGACTCTATAGAAGAAGAAGATCAGAAACTTCTGACTGCTATGCTTGGTGCTGTTTTCCCTTCAGTTCAGCGTGGAGAGATTCAAAACCTTGTCAAAGACAAGGCAGAGAAAGTAGCATCAGGAGTTGATGAGGCATATGTTTCAGAACTCAAGCCTCTACCAAAAGAAGCTGTGGAAGTACAAATGAAAGACCTTCAGTTCTTACAACAACAAAATAGTGACACTTAACTAGCTGAAGCCTGTGATTTACACTTCATAATGCATTGAATGAAATTATCTTTTGGAAACTAAGCTGCTTCAGTCTTTTGGTTGCACACAGAAAAAAGATAGTCCTCCTAGATCATATTCTCTTATTTTTCAGATCAATATTGAAATATGATCATGACATTTTTTATAATGCAGAAATTTTATGTAATTACTGTTAACAGTATAAATGGTCAAGGTAGTAAATCTTGTCTCAATGCCATTTTTTATTTTTCAAACTTTTCATGTGATCTTGTTCTTTCCTGCACCACCCAACAAGAAATTATTTATTGATTTCAGATTATTACATATTGGTTTGGTAAAAAAACTGAATCGATCCATTTCCAAACCATTTTAAAAAAAATGGTTCGTTTTGCTTATTAAAACTAGTTCTGTCAACCAAACCATTTTTAATAAAATCCAGGCTCAGTTTAGATTTTTCATCAAAATTGTTTGGATTCTTAAAAATAGTTCAGATCAGTTTTGGTTTGATTTGAACTGATTTTTTTTCCAACCAATTAATCTTTACATGGCACATAAATGAAAGATTGTTATATATGTCTAGTTGAGGATTGCTAATCCTGGATCTATCTCACATGTTTGCAACAAAAATACGCAGACACCCAGTTATTATAGAATATGAAAAGAGAGAAATACCTAAGTTGACTGTGAAATAAAGTTGAGAAAAAAAAAGCCAATTATGCTAAGTATGCAGATAAATGCTTCCCATTGGAGACCAATATGATATCATTTAGTGAAAAGAAAAAAACACATGCAAAAGATCTAAATCATATTTTCAAATCAAGAATGGTGTTTATTTCATAAGATGAGGACATGTAACGAATTTCTCTTGTATCACAAGTAATACAAATTTGAGAAACACAAAAATGGTTTATACGTTAAGACTAATGCATTCCTTACAGACTTAATTCTGAAATTAATTGAAAATTCAAACTCAACACAACATTGCTGAGAAAATTTAGCAGAGGTGAGGATAGTATGGGTCTCTTTTTCACCTCTAAAGAAGTTAAAATGGAATGTTAACAAATAAGTTAATGGTGGTATTGTTGGAGCAAAGGGGTAGCACTTGAGGTTCGATTCAAACCCCACCCACAGTACTACTAATTTTCTTCTACAATTTTTACATGTGCCAACACTTGAATTTTTTTTTTTCTAACCTTCATCACATTAATAAAATTTGTCAAGTATTCAAGTAATAAGAAATGTTAAAAATACATTTTTTAACACACTCTTTTGAACATATTTTCCCTCACGGGTTAAAATTTATTGAACATGATCAAATTTAGCGAAACCCATACTAATTTATGAAAAATATTTGGTAGACGACTATAATATGCAGACAATTTAATTTTTATATTTTAATTTCTTTGTTTGTACAGAGTAATTCAATTTCCAATCAATAAAATTTTTTAAAGCACATAAAGTAAGCAAACAAATATAAAACATCCACACAATGAGGAGTGAACAAGAATAAACAAAACATCAAGCATAACCAAATCCAAAACATTACAAAAATATAGAGTTAAGTAAGTTGATTCACAACATATTGTAAGTGTATGTAGCTTATAATTTCTCAAAATATTAAAATTAGAAGCATAGACAAAATAAAAGGAAATAATCCATACCCAATCAATAAAAATAACTTACATGAATCGAATCCTATTAATTTATTGCTTTATTAAATAGTTAATTGTGTAAAACGATTTATAATTATGAACATTTTTCTTCACTAAATAATTAATTATGCACTTCTTTTCATTAATTAAATAGCATTTAATATTTATTTCATTAAACACATTTAATAACTATTTCAGAAAAAAACAATTAATAATTATAAGAAGCATTTAATATTTAAGATTTTTAGAGAGAGAGGGGGGTTGGAAGGTGTTAACCTTTCCTCAACTATAAAAACCCTTCCCTGCCTCTTTATCAATATCCTAAATTTTGTAGTGTTATAGGACTTAGGGTTCTAAGAGATGGCTAAGGAAAGAGGTATTGTTACAATAATGGTAGTTTTGAGTATGCTAATGCTTTATTCTGAGATGGTTGAAGCAGGAAAAACATTTGTTGTTGGGGATGCAAAGGGTTGGACCTTTAATGTCACTGCTTGGCCTAACGGAAAGGACTTTAGCTTGGGTGACATACTTGGTTAGTATCGCAATTTTATTTCATAATTTCACAGCTAAATACAATACGTAGAGAGAATATATACATATTTATTTTATAATTTATAATTTGTAATTAATTATCTAATTATCTATTATAATTATTTATCAAATATTTTTCATTAATATCATACATTATCATTGTTTTAATTGCTGGTTCGTGATAATGACAGAGATACATACATATTATTACTGGTTCGTGACAGAGACAAAAATACATACATATTTTGAAAAACTTCATTATTATCATTTAAGTTGTTATAAAAATTTATCAAAGTCACCACATGTATAATTCTTTATTTTTTTTTATGGGTTATGTCTGTAACAAATTTATTCTCTTTACCTTGTCATTCTTTAGTGTTGTGTAAGTAAAAACATTAAGTATTATTTAATTTTTAATATATATATATATTGTATTTTTTAGTCTTAAATTTTTATGATAATTTTTCAATTTGTGTCCCAAATATTTTTTTACTGAATTTTTATAATTTTATGATTTTTATTCTACGCAGAAAACTTTTATGACAAATAAAATATTTTGGCAATTAAAATGGTTTTTGATGCGGCTTTAAAATCATTAAAACTAAGATAATTTTATGACAATTTTTCTTTTGATTGTGACAATTTTTTTCTTTCTGTAGACACAGAAATATAATTGAGTTTAATATTAATTGTTTTTTCATGTATACTCGTGATGATATCATTATTTTCAAATAAAAAATAGTTTTATTATTTACTCCCCTCCCTCTGTTTCTTTACTGTCTTTAAAAATTGTTTTACACAAATTAAGATATGTAATAATTTTGTTGTCTTTCATAGAATAGATTTAATGTTTCTTATATATCGTTTATTATTTTTACTCAGTAATAAATATATACTATTCATTATTGTGAAATTAATTAAAAGAATAAAAATATAACTAATAAATAAGTAATTAATATTATTTCAAATCTGGAAAACAAAAAATTAATAAATAGGAACACAATTTTACTAAAATTGATTTTTTGTCAAATAAAAAACTTAAACTGACGAGAGTTATTGATTTTGTTATTCTTAAATGCAAACTTAAATATTTTTTTGGATGCATTAAAGTCTCATTAATATTAAATTTTGTATTGTATATGCAGAATTCAATTACCATTCTAAAGAGCACAATGTGGTGATTGTGGACAAGACAGGATATGAAGAATGTAAAGCTTCAAAAAGATCAAAAACCTATGAAACAGGACATGATCAGATCCAAATTTCCATTGAAAACCGTTATTTCATTAGCACTGTAGATGATGACTGTCTTAAAGGGATGAAAATTGGAGTGCCTATTCTGTAATAATGTCTAATGTATTATCCTTATTTATATATTAATAATAAAATAATCTTTTATTATTAATTCTTTCCTCAATTTTTTAATTAAAAAAATATTATGTTAATATTTAAATGATTTTTAATGTCACACATATAAATTATAAATGTTTAATACATGGAATTTTGATATGCTACTTGCAAATAAATTAAAGGAATTTTAATAGTAGAGCCTCATAAACAACTATCCATGTGACAAAAATATATAGCAGCATAAAATTAATTATAGCGAAATTATATTCACAAAATTCATACAAGTTAATTATACAGCAAGAAAAATTTAATATAAGATATATATAAGAATAAATTATTTTATTAAGATTGGTCAAAATTTTTTGAAGAATAAATGCTGACAACAAAATATTTATATTTTATTTTCATCTGTCTTTTCTTATTGTTGTCACCAAAATAATTTTAAAATAAAACTTTATGTATTAAAGAATTACCATGTTTTAATATGTTATATTTACTGAACTACTTTATTATTCAGATTTCACTTTCTTGAATTATATACGTATTAAATGTTACGAGATGATTTATTTTATCAAAGTAAACATGAATTTGCTTAGATAATAACTTATGCAATTTAATTGTTTGGTTTTTTTGTTTTCCCAGAGGCTTTTATTTTTCTGTTTTCTTATGGTTGATTTGTTTTATGTAAATGCATATGAAAAATTAATTAGTTGATGTTTTTTCTAACTATCACAATTTAAAATTTAAAAAAGCTGTGAATATTGGTGGAGTCATCATCAAAGACTCAACAGTGTCCTTATAAGTAAAGTCATCCTTCTTAGAACCACTTGTTACTCATTTCATTACTATACCAACCCTCCGTTGTACTGAGTCATATGTTGGGTAATCAGAGTATCAAAATATTATCACACAGCTAAAATAGAGTTGAGAAATAATAATTGACACTCAAGAAAATTTTATTAAGAGGAAGAAAAATGACAACCTCTCTCTATCAATAAGGAAAGAACAATAACACTCTCTCTTATAAATAGAAGATTACACCTCTTTATTTTCAAAGACTATAGAAGAATTTTCAGAGGACTCTATGTCTCTCTCTAGAGTAGGATACTTGAAATTGCTTCAAATTTTGGTGTGTTTAGAGTGTTGCAAGCCTTCTCCTTTTATAGGAGAAGAAATTGGCACTGTTTGCAATTTGCAATTGAATATTACACCGAAAGCAAATGTGCAGTTGTTTTCCAATTTGCAATTCAATCAATTGCAATCCACCGAAAACAATTTATTGTTGGCTGAAAAGTTGATCCCACTATTGTAGGCTGGACCCCACAATTTGTGGCTTTAATTACTTTCAATCTCCCACTTAAAGCCACAATTGTGATCTTTCTTATAAAATCATGCCACTTTAAATTTTCAAAAGACCATATGAGGATCTACACCATATGAATTTGTCAGCGTTGATTGGCTTTGTCATTACATATGCTAGGTTACCTTTGGTGTGAATCTTCTGCATGTCCACACTCCCTTCTTCTACTACTTCTCGAACAAAATGATATTGAACACCTATGTGCTTTGTTCTGGAATGAAAGGCTGGATTTCTTGCAATGTGCAAGCCACTCTGACTGTCACAATACACAATAATCTTCTGTTGCTTGTGCCTGAGTTCTTCCAATAACCTTTGAATCCAAATTGATTCTTTACATGCTTGCGTAGCTGCCATGTATTCAGCTTCTGTAGTAGACAAAGCTACGACAGATTGTAACTTTGATAACCAGCTTACTGCGCCACCTGCAAGTGTAAACACATAGCCTGAAGTGGATTTTCTTTTGTCAAGATCACCTGCAAAATCTGAATCAACATATCCTCTGACGACAAACTCTGATTCAAAACATAATGACATATCTGAGGTTCCGTTGATGTATCTAAGTATCCTCTTAACAATATTCCAATGCTCTCTACCTGGATCTGCCATGAATCGACTGACCGCTCCCACTACTTGTGCAATGTCTGGTCTTGTACATATCATAGCATACATTAGGCTTCCCACCGCCGATGCATACGGCACTCGAGACATTTCCATCCTCTCTGCTTCACTGCTAGGACACATACTTGAGGATAATTTTAAGTTGACAGGAAGTGGGGTCGAAATTGGCTTACAATCTTGCATATTGAAGCGCTGCAAGATTTTACGAAGATAATTCTTTTGAGAAAGCCAAATTTTCCTATCTTTTCTGTCTCGGTGAATTTGCATCCCTAAAATATTGTTTGCGGGTCCCAAGTCCTTCATATCAAACTCCCTAGCCAACTGTGCCTTCAATTCTTGGACTTGATCTTTGTTGGGGCCTACCACCAACATGTCATCCACATACAACAACAAAATGATGAAATCATTATTACCAGATCTTTTGTAATAAGTACAATGGTCCGAACAAGTCCGTTGTAGTTGAGGCTAACAATGAAGGAATCAAATCTCTTGTACCAATACCTTGGCGCCTGCTTAAGACCGTACAGAGATTTGGTCAACCTACAAACCAAGTTTTCTTTTCCTTTTTCTTCAAAACCTTCTGGTTGGAGCATATATATTTCTTCTTCAAGTTCACCATGAAGAAAAGCAGTCTTTACATCCAATTGTTCTAGATGTAAATCAAATGCAGCACACATAGCCACTACTACTCTGATAGTGGTAAGTCTAACCACTGGAGAGAATATTTCATTGAAATCAATGCCTTCCTTTTGAGCATATCCTTTGACCACCAATCTTGCACGATATCGTTCCACTTGATCATTGCCATCACGTTTGATCTTGTAAACCCATTTGTTTCCAATGGCTTTCCGACCTCTTGGAAGTACAACAAGCTCCCATGTCTTGTTTCTATGTAAGGCTTCCATTTCTTCCTGCATTGCTGCCATCCACAGAGAGGCATCTGAACTTTTTACAGCTTCTTGATAAGTTGTCGGTTCTCCCTCTTCTGTTAGAAGACAGTACGCATCATGGCTTGCTATAACATAATCTGAGTGCCAGGATGGTTTCCTTATCTGACGTGTTGTTCGTCGAACTTCTCCATCATGGGTCTCATCTGGTTCTTGTTCCTCATGCTCTGGTTTTGCTTCAAAAGAATTTTCTTCTCTAGACTTTCCATCTATTTGCATAGTAGTAATATCTTTAGAAGTGCTGCTATTTTTCTGCTCACTTTGCAGTTCATTTTCTGCAAATATTACATCCCTGCTGATAATAATCTTGCGGGCAGTGGGATCCCACAAGCGATACCCCTTAACACCATCAGCATAGCCCAAGAATATGCATTTCCTGGATTTTGGATCCAGTTTACTTCTTTCTTGGGAGTTGTACATCACGTACACAGGACATCCAAACACATGTAAGAAAGAATACTCTGCTGGTTTTCCTTTCCACATCTCCATCGGAGTCTTTAATCCCATTGCAGTTGATGGTGATCAGTTTATCAAGTAACCGGCTGTCTTCACTACTTCTGCCCAGAAAGACTTGGCTAATCCTGCAGTTTGTAACATTGCTCTTGTCCTTTCCAAGAGTGTTCTATTCATCCGCTCTGCTACACCATTTTGTTGAGGTGTATGAGCAACAGTGAATTGCCTTTTGATACCTTCTTGCTTGCAGAATGCTAGAAATTCGCCATCAGTATATTCTCCTCCATTGTCTGTCCTCAAACACTTAATCTTTTTACCACTTTCAAGTTCCACCTGTGTTTTAAATACCTTGAAAACTGGAAACACATCTGACTTCTTCTTGATTGGGTACACCCATAGCCTCCTAGAATAATCATCAATGAATGATACAAAATACTTTGCTCCTCCTAGGGACATTTCTGGTGACTCCCACACATCAGAATGAATCAAGTCAAGTATGTGTTTGCTTCTAGCAGTTGATTTATCAAATTTCAATCTATGTTGCTTGCTTGTCACGCGATTGCTCACGAGAAAGGTAAGGTTACTGATGTGAGCCCGGGTAGGAGTTTACGTTCTGCAAGGACCTTCAAGCCTCTTTCCGACATATGGCCTAGTCTACGATGCCAAATTGTCGTTGATTCCTCTTGACTAACTGATGCAACGAGATACATCACCTCTTTTAACGTTTCTCCCTTAAGCATGTATAGATTAGCGAGAAATCTTCTCTCGCTTTCATCACCACTAAAGCACCTTTTGATATTTTCAAGATCGCACATTCAATATGGGTCTTGCAACCGAGTTCATCTAGTTGCCCAATTGACAACAAGTTCTTTTTCAAGCCCTCCACATATCGTACCCCTTGAATTGTGCGAATAGTACCATCGTACATCTTTAATTTGATAGTACCAATTCCAGCAATTTTTAAAGCATGGTCATTTCCCATGAACACAGATCCCTCAGAGATAGGTTCATAAGAGCAAAACCAATCTCGTCGTGGAGTCATGTGCCATGTTGCTCCTGAATCCAATATCCAAACATCAGTGAGCTGCCTTCCACCTTTAGAACCAATTGCTGCTTCGCTAAATAAGATTTCTCCATCATCGGAGGTACTAGCAACACATCCTTGAGAGTTTGTTACTTCAGAAGACTTTCCAGAATTTTTCTTGTTGTGCCAACAGTCTTTCTTTAAATGTCCTTTCTTGCCACAATGGTAGCACTTGAAGTTATTCCTTCTTTGTGACTTTGATCTACCATGACTTTGACTCCCACTAGAGCCTCGTTCTGTTGATCTTCCTCTCACCACCGTTAAAGCCTCTGCTTGCTTGGAATTTTCCAATCTATCTTCCTTATTCTTGCGCCTGGATTCTTCTTCAAGAATGACTCCGGCAACATCATTAAAGTTTAGATAGTCGGAAATCATATTATTTGTGATATTTATGATGAGTTGATCATACGAGTCTGGTAAACTCTGAAGTAGAAGCTTCGCACATTCACTTTCTACTATTTTTACATCTGACGTTGTCAGCTGAGCAAATAGCGTATTCAGATTGTTGATGTGATCTGTCACCGAAATGGATTCACTCATTCGAAGAGTGTAGAGTCTCCTTTTCAAGAAAATTTTGTTGTGAAGAGACTTGACCTCGTATAATTTTACGAGCGTATCCCAGATTTCCTTTGCCGTTTGTTTTTCTGCAACACTAGATAAGACAGAATCTACCAATGTCAAGTGCAGATTAGCAACAGCAATAGCATCCATCTCCTTCCACTTTTCTCATAAAAGCCTTCATCTTCAATTTCCACAGGGAGAAATTACTCCCACTGAATTTCTCAATCTCAAATTTTGCCGTCATGCTGTGAATAGTACTATACGTAAATAGTACCGTATATGTGAATAGTGTTATACGTTTTCACTGTGAATAGTTGTTGACTTACAAATATGTGTGTGTGTCAATCTTTCGGCAAGTGTACCGGTCGTCACAAGTTTAGAAATAGTGAGAAAAGGATGTCGAATCACAGAGACTAGTTGTGAACTATCGAATGCTTAATATGCTTGCTATTAGGACGAACAGTTGAGTGAATCATGTGTGTGAACTAAGTAATTATGTAAAAAGACAATTTACTGTAAAACAAGAAATGGAAAGCAATAAATGTTTAAGTTTCAGAGATGATGGAAACAGTTAGGGAATAGGTTCATTCAATTCCTTCTTTCATGTAACTAATTCCTATATCAATTCAATGGAAATCTATTAATTGGAGACTAGAATTTGTGATACCTTAGACTAATCCTATTCCTAGGTCTTTAGTCCCTTTGAATAACTTCTATAATCCCTAATCCCTTAGGTGAAAACAGAAATGCATTCAAGAAGCGAAACAGATAAATTCACAATGTCTCATAACATGCAAGTTCTATTCCTAGACTCATGCACTGTTATAATGATGCACTTCTTCTCCTAGTTCAACTATCAATCTTCCGAAGGCATAATTGAAATGAGAAACAAAAACTCAAGGAACAGTTCAATCCAATTCAAGCGGTTAATATTCCTATTACTATTTGAACTTCATGAATTAAACCTCAAGAAATTGCATTAAGTAAGAAGAGATCAATCAATCAACTGAAATTACAATTGAATCAACATAGGAATTCATTACAAGAAGTCTAGAACTGAAATCCCCTTCCCTAACCTAAGAATTTAGCCTAACATGGAAATAGAAAAAGAAAGAAAGAAAACAGAAATCAAAACCGAGAGGAGCTCCATGAATCTTTAGATCTTGCTTCCACAAGCTCCAATTCTTCAAGAATCTTCAAGGATTTGATGGAGAAGGATGAAGAACAAAGGTGGAGAAGAGAGAAAAATGAGAGAATCATGCACGAGAAGCAACTGAAAACTGAATTGTGAAAAATCCCCTTAATTTCGCGCCCAAGGATCCCTTTTATAGCAGAAAAACGTGCCACCCTGTTAAGAGAAACGCGCCCTGGCACGTTTTTGAGTGAATCAGGGGCCGAAAGCGCGCCACCTCCGCGCGCTTTTCATGTTTCAAGCATAGCAATGCTTTGGAAACGCGCCACTTTGTGCGCCCTGGCGCGTTTTCACAGGTAGGGATGCTCCAATTGGCTTGTTTTGATCTTGATTTGGGCTTGCATCCTTGTTCTTCTTGATGGAATTTTCATCTTATGTCCATAGCTTCCATTCCAAGCATTCTTTCTTCTCTTCAATGAACCTAGAATCAACAAAAGAATGATTAAAATGACTTAAAAACTCAAGAAAACTTATAAAACTTAACAAAACACTAACTGAAGAGCTAACACTAAACAAATATGGTATTTTCAATGTTTTCTTGCCTAAACTACAACTAAACCTATTGAAAATGGATGAAAATGGATATAAAACTCCTAAGAAAACATGTATAATCTAACACTTATCAATAGTCCGTATACGTGAACAGTATTGTATATCTATACTGTACACTAGACCCGGTCTAGTTTACGTTAACAATTACTGCAAAAGTATACAATCACACATGTGAAACGTATCTTCCAGCGTTACCGCAGCGGACCAAGAATTTTTCTTTTCTGATGTGGAAGTTCGGACAAAACCGCAACCACAGAGCATACTAAGAATATTCTTACCGAACCAAAGAGCTCTGATACCACTGTTAGGTAATCAGAGTATCAAAATATTATCACACAGCTAAAATAGAGTTGAGAAATAATAACTGGCACTCAAGAAAATTTTATTAAGTGGAAGAAAAATGACAACCTCTCTCTATCAATAGGGAAAGAACAATAACACTCTCTCTTATAAATAGGAGATTACACCTCTCTATTTTCAAAGACTATAGAAGAACTTTCAGAGGACTCTATGTCTCTCTTTAGAGTAGGAAACTTAAAATTGCTTCAAATTTTGGTGTGTTTAGAGTGTTTCAAGCCTTCTCTTTTTATAGGAGAAGAAATTGGCACTGTTTGCAATTTGCAATTGAATATTGCACCGAAATCAAATGTGCAGTTGTTTTCCAATTTGCAATTCAATCAATTGCAATCCACCGAAAACAATTTATTGTTGGCTGAAAAGTTGATCCCACTATTGTAGGCTGGACCCCACAATTTGTGGCTTTAATTACTTTCATCATACTGATTCTCATAAGCTGCACTTCAAATTACACATTTCCTTTCATCCACTCACTTTCCTATTCCAAACATGGCAGAAGCTCTTGTTGGTGGTGCTCTTCTTTCTGCTTTTCTTCAAGTTGCATTTGACAGGCTAGCTTCTCGTCAAGTTGTTGACTTCTTCCGTCAAAGAAAACTTGATGAGACACTGTTGGACAAATTGAAGCTGAAGCTGTTGTCCATTGATGCTCTGGCTGATGATGCTGAACTAAAGCAGTTAACAGATCCACGTGTCAGAGAATGGCTTTTTGCAGTCAAGGATGTTGTGTTTGATGCAGAGGATCTCTTGACTGAAATAAACTATGAACTCATCAAATGCCAAGTGGAAGCTGAATCTCAATCTCATACCTTCACTTACAAGGTATCAAATCTCTTCAATTCTACTTTCAGTTCATTTAACAGGAAGATTGTCTCAGAGATGAAAGTAGTCCTGGAAAAACTAGAGTACTGTGCAAGCCAAAAGGTTGATCTTGGTTTGAAAGAGGCTTCTGGTGTTGGATCCGGCAGTAAAATTTCACAGAAACTGCCATCATCATCTTTGGTGGTTGAAAGTGTTATTTACGGCAGAGATCATGACAAAGAAATTATCTTTAATTGGTTGACATCTGAAACTGATAACCATAACCAATTATCGATACTTTCTGTTGTGGGCATGGGTGGGTTGGGTAAGACCACGCTTGCCCAACACATATACAATGACTCAAGATTGGAGGAGGCTAGATTTGATATCAAAGCTTGGGTCTGTGTTTCAGATGATTTTGATGTTTTCACGGTGACAAGAACAATTCTTCAGGAAATCACTAATTCAAAAGATGACAGTACAGATCTACAAATGGTTCATAGAAGATTGAAAGAAAATTTGTCAGGAAAGAAATTTCTTCTTGTTCTGGATGACGTTTGGAACGAAAGACGAGAAGAATGGGAAGCTGTCCGAACTCCTCTCAATTATGGGGCTCCGGGGAGTAGAATTCTTGTTACCACACGCAATGATAGTGTCACTTCTATCATGCGGTCTAATGAAGTGCATCACCTTGAACAATTACAAGAAGATCAATGCTGGCATGTATTTGCCAAACATGCATTTGAAGAAGATCATCCTCAGTTGGATTCTGAGATCAAGGAGATTGCTACAAAGATAGTTGAGAAGTGCAAGGGCTTGCCTCTAGCATTGAAATCAATTGGATGTCTTTTACACACAAAGTCATCTGTTACTGAATGGGAGAGTGTATTATTAAGCAACATATGGGACTTGAAGAAAGGAAATAGCGAAATTATCCCTGCTCTGTTCTTGAGTTATAGCCACCTTCCTTCTTATCTCAAGAGATGCTTTGCTTTTTGTGCATTGTTCCCCAAAGATTTTTATGTTGACAAGGAAAAATTGATTTGGTTGTGGATAGCTGAAGGTTTTCTACAATGTCCCCAACAGAATCAGAGTCCACTAGAAGTTGGTGAAATATACTTTGATGATCTATTGTCAAGGTCTTTCTTTCAAAAATTAGGCTGGTCTGAAACGTATTTTAACATGCATGACCTTGTCAACGATTTGGCAAAATATGTTTGTGGAGACATCTGTTTCAGGTTCAGAGTTGATAAAGCAAAAAGTATGCCAAGAACCACCCGTCATTTCTCATTTGACATTGCAGACCCTAAATATTGGGATGACTGTGGGAGCTTAACTGATGCTAAAGGGTTACGTACTTTTATTCCAACAACAACTTGGATTACTGCTGATCATCTTATTCCAGTAAATGAGTTGTTCTCCAAGTTTAAATACTTACGTGTCTTATCTTTGTCCGATTATTCTGCCCTCACAGAGTTGCCTGAATCTGTAGGCGAACTCAAATATCTCTGTTCGTTAGACCTTACATTTACTGGAATAAAAAGACTGCCTGATTCAACATGTTTTTTGTATAACTTGCAAGTACTCAAGTTAAACTCTTGTTGGAGTTTAGAAGAGTTGCCCTCAAATTTGCATAAACTCACCAATTTGCTTTGCCTTGAATTTAGAAACACTAAAGTGAGAGAGATGCCAGTGCCTTTGGAAAAACTGAAGAATCTTCAAGTACTGAGTACGTTTTGTGTTGGTAAAAGTAGCGAGTCAAGTATTCAGCAACTAGGAGGATTCAATCTTCGTGGAGAACTTTCCATTCAGGAGCTGCAGAATATTGTGAATCCAATAGATGCGTTAGCAGTTGATTTGAAGAGCAAAACACGCCTTTACAATCTATACTTATCATGGAAGCGGAACCACATCCCAGATGGTACAGGGAAAGACAGGGAAGTGCTTGAGAATTTAAAACCTTCTAAAAACTTGAAGAATTTGGAGATATTCAACTATGGTGGTACACAATTTCCAAGTTGGTTATGGAATAATTCATTATCAAATTTGGTGTACTTAGGATTGAGAGACTGTAAATATTGCTTATGTTTGCCTTGCCTTGGACTTCTTCCATCTCTCAAGGCTCTGTGGATTTCAGGGTTTGATGGGATAGTGAGTGTAGGTGCCGAATTTCATGGGAGTAGCTCTTCTCCGTTTCCATCCTTGGAAGAACTGTACTTTGAAGATATGAAGGAATGGGAAGAATGGGAATGTAATGTAACTTTTCCACGTCTTCAATCTCTTCGTTTAGTTTCGTGTCCGAAGCTGAAAGGGGTGTCAGGGGAACTTCTAATGTAAAGGAAGTATATATTAGCGGACCCCGCTTGGAAGCATCGTCTCTCGACACGATTGGGCATGACTCTCTACTGACCTTTCCGTTAGATTTATTTCCAAAACTCTATTTTCTTGAGTTGGAGAGATGTCGTAATATACGAATGATTTCACAGGAGCGTACACATACTCATCTTAAGAATCTGTTTATCAGGGAGTGCCATCAGTTTGAATCAATGCCTGAATGCATGCACGTCTTTCTTCCATCTCTCACTGATTTAACGATAATTAATTGTCCAAGAGTGGAGATGTTCTCAGGGGGAGGTTTGCCATCAAATCTAAAGAGCGTGCTACTCACAAGTTACAAACTTGTGGCCTCGCTGAAAGGGAGCTTGGGAGTCAATACATGTCTTGAAAGCTTGTGTATTCAAAAAGTGGATGAAGTAGAGTGTTTCCCACTGGAAGGTTTTCTACCACTCTGTCTTACTTCTCTAACAATATTGCAATGCCAAAATCTAAGAAAATTAGACTACAAGGGTCTATGCCAACTCTCCTCATTCAACAAATTGATTCTTATGGACTGCCCGAAACTGGAATGTTTACCAGAGGAGGGTCTCCCCAAATCCATTTATACTCTTAAGATTTATAATTGTCCATTGCTGAAACAGAGTTGTCAGAAACCAGATGGCCAAGACTGGGAAAAGATTGCTCACATTCAACACCTGACAATTGGAGGATGAGATTAATTTCATGACACCGGTCAGGTGCAAATTCTCTACCATATTTTCACACCTTCTAAATTATATTCTTCTTTATTTCAATTATTTTATTCACTGTTAGTGTATAACAACACCAACACAATGGCACTGTACAAGACCCGTCTGATATAATTTATTTATATTTCAAAATTAATTAAGATTTATTTTAGCTCTCTTTTGGTGAAGCAATTTTTTATTTATTTTATTTGACTAAATTTTTCGATTAGCATGAAAATATTAAGATATTTGTTAAGATTATATTATATTTCCTAATTTTTAATCAATTAATTGGGATAAATAGACAAAAATAACATGATAAGTTTTAGATAAAAAGATGACACTCACACTGTATAATAGAAATAGATCATAGTTACTTTACAAATTTTCGGAGATATTAAATAAAAGATTTGAAATAATTTAAATTGTCTAAGATATAAATTACTAATTTAACTCTAATAAATATTAATTTGAAAAGATGATTTACAATATATTTTAAGGTTAAAAAAAGTCAGAATATATGTATAATATTTTTATAATATTTGAAATTGTTAAATTTATATTTAATCATTTAATCCCATGTGTTTAATTAAGAAAGTATTTAAAAATTTTGAAAATTGAAAATTAAAAGAAAACATTTTTGATAGCTTGAAATTAATTAAAAATAATAAATTTAAAATTACCAATTCAACTTCAACTAATTCTTAATTTAAAGAAAGCATATATTTTTAACAAAAGTAAATCATTCGAAATTTCAATCAAGTAATTTGTTGAAAACATTAAAAACCTAATTAAAACATTATTTCATTTAAGTTATTTGGACTTAATTAACTGGTTATATTAGTTATATGATATTATTATGCTATTTATTGATTTTTTTAAATGTCACTAATTATTTAAAGAGTGGAGTTTCAAGTGAGCTGATTCTCTGAATATTTACTATTACCAAACTATTTATTTATTATTCTAATTTAAATTTCAATTGAAATATTATGAAAAATTCTTATATGTAAGTTTAATTTTTATAATCATAAATATTAAATAGTGGGATTTGACAATTTTATAAACTTTAGTAGGTAGTTACAAAATATCTATCTTCCGGCTTAAAGTAAGTTTGATCTTTGTTTAGAAGCAATGGGAAAAGTGACCATAGTATCACCTTGACAATAACAGTGATGCAAAAGTTTGAAAACATGAAATTCCAGAACTAAGATGAACCACAAGTTTGAAATTACACATCCAATATCTATCTTGTTTACTGCAAATATTTCACACTCTACCTTGAATTTAATATTCTGTTTTACACGCAAGAATTTATCATATCAGTGTCCACTGTTGAAATTTAATTCCAACCAAATGGTAAAGGCAGTGAAGTGCAAAAGTTCTGGCACATGCCATCCATTCTGTAAAAAAAGTACATGTTCTGTTTGCATTTAAAGAACACTCCACAAGTTTGGGAATGCATTAAACTTATCATATCTGTTCAGATAAAAACTTAAGAAACTTCATCAACAAAATAATTTGGTGCTGATAATTTGTTTCATTTTTTAATGCAGATAGGAGACTTATTTTCTTTAAAAGATTGCAATTGGGTTTACCTTCTTTTGGCTGAGGGATATGCTTGCTTCTCTGGTCCACTTGTTTACAAATGATTGGTACATGTAATTTTACAATGTCCTCTTCACTCTACTTCACTTCCAGCATTTTCGATCAGAAGATGATTCCAATCTTTGCCCAAAGGTACTAATTTGACTTCTTTTAAATTGCTTATGTATGTGTTAAAGAATATTACAGCTGATCCTATGTGACAAAAGAATGTCATTAAAGCAATATGATTAAACTATAATTTATCTGATTTTAAATTTCTTTTTACAGAAATTTAAAGAAATTTGTTTGATCTCACACTTGTTTTAATCTACATATACATGCAGCTCTATAACATTTCTTTTGCTAATGCTTTAATGCATGTATCCATGATGTGTTTGCTAATTTCTTTTGTAGGGTCTTGAATTTTAATTAATGATTAGTTGATAGCTGAGATCAGGTTCTAATCATACTATATTTTTTACAGTATCCCTTTCTATATATAGGGGAGGTAGAGGGCACCCTTTTCAGCTGGTGTTGAACAGAGTCCTAAGTTCTTGAGCAACGTTCTTCTTGAGCACTAAGGTGGTTGAATTTGAAATAGCTGTGATCAGAAGATATATGTGTAGTGTGGACTGTGATATTATTGTTGTGAATAATTCAGATGGGAAAACTAACTACAGAAAGTTAGTAATACATCATGTACCTATAAATACTATAGATTGTATTCAGAAATGTGATCATGAAAAACTCAGCAATTAAATTCAAAGTGTGATGAAGTTTCTTTCATTCTTGTTTCTTTTGCCTTTGCATTCACCTTTGAGTGTGTAAATGAAATACTGTCCCAACATATTATATAATTAACGTGGCATCATATTATATAATATACTTGACACTTTCACAGTGAGTAGACTATGTTTGGATAATTTTTTTTTCAGTTTTATTTACTTTGTTTTTCACAGAATTTCCTCATGGTGTATGGTTTGAAGAGCAAATGAGTAATAGTTTAGATCCCTTGCTGTTCCACAAGGTGTCTCAGAACAACTGCTGTTATCCCTTGTGACAAGTTGTAACGTTCTTGAACTATACCCTTGCCCACATAAAATCTCACATAGTCACCCTCATCAGCATCATACACCAAACCGGGTTTCTCAGCCATGGCAGGGTCAATTTGCCCTGCTCCATATGCGAAATCGCCATCATAAATCATTTAAGTTGTTGGTTTATAAAGAACACACCATTAACTTCAATTACAACATAAATCACAAGGCAAATGGCAACTAACACATCAAATAAGCAAACAAATATAAAGTATCTACACAATGAAGCAATGAACAAGAATAAACAAAACATTAAACATAAACAAATCCAAAACATCACAAAAACAGAGTAAAGCAAGTTGATTTATAAGTGTAGCTTATAATTTCTCAAAATATTCAACTCAGAAGCATAGACATAAGAAAAGGAAATGATCTAGACCTGATCAATAAAAATAACTAACATAGTTAGATGATCAAATTGTAATGTAATCAACTAAATCAAATATTCTATGATAATAATAATAATAAAGGAACTCTAAGGAATGTTGCATTTGGTTTTCAAGCGTACATTAGTGAATTTTTATATTCTTTTATGTATACGTCTCTCTCTCTATGTATAAAGAATATGTATATATGAGCCTACTGTATTTTGAATAATTTGAGAAATTATAAGCTATGCTTCCTTAACTATAAAACCCTTCCCCGGCTCTGTTTCAATATAGTTAATTTTGTTTTGTTATAGGTCTTTGGCAACTAAGAGATGGTAGACAGCTACAATACGCAGACAACTAGTTATAAAATGTGAAGAGAGAGAATAATATATAGTCTAGTTGGTTGCGTACTGCAGTTGACTGTGAAGTAAAGTTGGCCGAGGAAAGAGGTATGGTTAAAATAATGGTAGTTTTCAATATTCTAATTCTTTATTCTGAGATGGTTGAAGCAGGAAAAACATTTGTTGTTGGGGATGCAAAGGGTTGGACCTTTAACGTCACTGCTTGGCCAATGGAAAAGGACTTTAATGTGGGTGACACTTGGTTAGTACCATGCATCATAGTTTTGTTAGTTCATTATAGAGGCACAAATTTTGTTTCTCAGTTCCCACTATATTGAAGAGACACCTTCTCATTTTATGAAAAGTTATGAGTTTTTTTATTTGTATCTTTTTTTTTTTTTTTTTTTTTTTTTTTTTTTTTTTTTTTTTTTCTTGTTGGCCTAACTGCAATATCGATTAGATGATTCAAAATAATAATAAAATTATGAAAATATAATCTTGCGTGTGAATAAATCTGCCATGGATCAAACCGGCCTAATTTATTTTTTATTTATTTTATCCGATGGATACAAGTTTCATGTTTCCCAACAGTGCTAGTGATTTTATTTGCTTAGGTTCGGTTCCTTTGACTTTGCTTGCAATCTCCACCTCTTTCCCTAGTTGTGATTAAATAATAATAATACTAAAAATTTATTACATGTATTGATATTATCTGTGCTGTCAAAAACAATCACTGGTTGAGTGGCAACAAGAGAAAAAGATATTCCACTAACCTTAAAATTCATCCTTCCTAGAACAACTTGTTACACATTTCATCACTATACCAACCCTCCATTGCACTAATTTTTATACTGATTTTCAACTTGTTGCACTGCACTTCAATTAGTCATTTCCATTCATCCACTCACTTTTCCTATTCCAAACATGGCAGGAGCTCTTGTTGGTGGTGCTCTTCTTTCTGCTTTCCTTCAGGCTGCAGTTGACAGGCTGGCTTCTCGTCAGGTTGTTGACTTCTTCCGTCAAAGAAAACTTGACGAGACACTGCTGAACAAATTGAAGCTGAAGCTGTTGTCCACTGATGCTCTGGCTGATGACGCTGAACAAAAGCAGTTAACAGATCCACGTGTCAGAGAATGGCTTTTTGCAGTCAAGGATGTTGTGTTTGATGCAGAGGATCTGTTGGCTGAAATAAATTATGAACTCACCAAATGCCAAGTGGAAGCTGTCAATCTCATACCTTTACTTACAAAGTATCAAATTTCTTCAATTCTACTTTCAGTTCATTTAACAGAAAAATTGTCTCAGGGATGAAAGAAGTCCTTGAGAAACTTGAGTATCTTGGAAGCCAAAAGGGTGATCTTGATTTGAAAGAGGCTACTTATTCTGGTGTTGGATCCGGCAGTAAAATGTCACAGAAACTGCCATCAACATCTTTGGTGGTTGAAAGTGTTATTTACGGCAGAGATTATGACAAAGAAATTATCTTTAAATGGTTGACATCTGAAACTCACAACCATAACCAATTATCGATACTTTCTGTTGTAGGCATGGGTGGGTTGGGTAAGACCACCCTTGCCCAACATGTATACAATGACTCAAGAATGGAGGCGGCTAACTTTGATATCAAAGCTTGGGTCTGTGTTTCAAATGATTTTGACGTGTTGACAGTGACAAGAACAATTCTTGAGGCAATCACTAATTCAAAAGATGATAGTAGAAATCTAGAAATGGTTCATGGAAGATTGAAAAAAAAATTGTCAGGAAAGAAATTTCTTCTTGTTTTGGATGATGTTTGGAACGAAAGACGAGAAGAATGGGAAGCTGTCCAAACTCCTCTCAATTATGGGGCTCCTGGGAGTAGAATTCTTGTTACCACACGCAATGAGAGTGTTACTTTTATCATGCGGTCTAATAAGGTGCATCACCTTCAACAATTGCAAGAAGATCAAAGCTGGATGGTATTTGCTAAACATGCATTCCAAGATGATAATCCTCAGTTGGATTCTGAGATCAAGGAGATTGCTACAAAGATAGTTGAGAAGTGCAAGGGCTTGCCTCTAGCATTGAAATCAATTGGATGTCTTTTACACACAAAGTCATCTGTTACTGAATGGAAAAGTGTATTATTAAGCAACATATGGGACTTGAAGAAAGGAAATAGCGAAATTATACCGGCTCTATTTTTGAGCTATTGCCACCTTCCTTCTTATCTCAAGAGATGCTTTGCTTTTTGTGCATTGTTCCCCAAAGATTTTGATTTTGACAGGGAAGAATTGATTTTGTTGTGGATAGCTGAAGGTTTTCTACAGTGTCCTAAACAGAGTCAGAGTCTGCTAGAAGTTGGTGAAATATACTTTGATGATCTTTTGTCAAGGTCTTTCTTTCAACAATCAGGCAAGATCGAAGGGTATTTTAACATGCACGACCTTGTCAACGATTTGGCAAAATATGTTTGTGGAGACATCTGTTTCAGGTGTGGAGTTGATACAGCAAAAAGAATTACAAAAATCACCCGTCATTTCTCATTTGCAATTGCAGACCCTAAATATTGGGATGGTTCTGAGAGCTTAACTGATGCTAAAAGGTTACATACTTTAATTCCAACAACAACCCGGATTTGTGGTGATCTTCTTATTCCAGTAAATGAGTTGTTCTCCAAGTTTAAGTACTTATGTGTCTTATCTTTGTCTGGTTATTTGGACTTTGAAGAGTTGCCTGAATCTGTAAGCGAACTCAAATATCTCTGTCTGTTGGACCTTTCATATACTAAAATAAAAAAATTACCAGATTCAACATGTTTGCTGTATAGCTTGCAAGTACTGAGGTTAAACTTTTGTGAGAATTTAGAAGAGTTGCCCTCGAATTTGCATAAACTGACCAATTTGTGTTGCCTAGAATTTAGATATACTCAAGTGAGAAGAATGCCAGTGCATTTTGGAAAACTGAATAATCTTCAAGTATTGAGTACGTTTTGTGTTGGCAAAAGTACCGAGTCAAGTATTCAGCAACTAGGAGGACTCAATCTTCATGGAAAACTGTCAATTAAGGAGCTGCAGAATATATTGAATCCAATGGATGTGTTAGCAGTGGATTTGAAGAGCAAAACACACCTTTTGAAGCTAGAATTAGAATGGAATAGAGAGCACGTCATGCTTGATGATACAAGGAAAGAAAAGGAAGTACTTGAGAATCTACAACCTTCCAAATACTTGAAGGATTTGTCAATTGAGAAATATGGTGGAACACAGTTTCCAAGTTGGTTATCGAATAATTCATTATCGAATGTGGTGTCCATATGCTTGGAGAATTGTAAATATTGCATATGTTTGCCATGCCTTGGACTTCTTCCATCTCTCAAGGAGCTGACGATTTCAGGGTTTGATGGGATAGTGAGTGTTGGTGCCGAATTTTGTGGTACTAGCTCTTGTCCATTTCCATCCTTGGAAAGACTGCACTTTGAATTTATGAAGGAATGGGAAGAATGGGAATGTACATGTGCTTTTCCTCGTCTTCGATCTCTTGGGATACAGAAATGTCCAAAGCTGAAAGGGCTGTCAGAGGAACTTCTTCATGTAAAGGAAGTATATATTAGCGGACCCAGCTTGGAAGCATCGTCTCTTGAAGCCATTGGGCATGCTGCGTCAAATACTTTTCTTGAACAATTGGACATTTATAGTTGCTCCAATATGAACATCCCCATGAGACTTTGCTGTGATTTCCTTCAAGAATTGGTGATCCATAATAGCTGTGACTCTCCAACAACCTTTACATTAGATTTCTTTCCAAAACTCTGTTCGCTTCAACTCCAGCATTGTCGTAATTTACGAATGATTTCACAGGAGCTCACACATACTCATCTTAAGAAACTGTCTATTTTTGTGTGCCATCAGCTGGAATCAATGCCTAAGCGCATGCACATCCTCCTTCCATCTCTCACTGTTTTAAGGATAATTGATTGTCCAAAAGTGGAGATGTTCACAGAAGGAGGTTTGCCATCAAATCTAAAATGGGTACATCTCTCAAGTTACAAACTTATCACCTCACTGAAAGGGACCTTGGGATTCAACACGTGCCTTGAAAGGTTGGATATTCAAGAAGTGGATGAAGTGGAGTGTTTTCCAGAGGAAGGTTTATTGCCAGTCTCTCTCACTTCTCTGCATGTATGGGAATGCCCATATCTTAAGAAACTGGACTACAAAGGTCTATGCCAACTCTCCTCACTCAAGGAATTGTGGCTTTGGAAATGCCCAAACCTGGAATGCTTACCAAAGGAGGGTCTCCCCAGATCCATTTCAACTCTTGGAATTCTGAATTGTCCATTGCTGAATCAGAATTGCCAGAAATCAGAAGGCCAAGATTGGGGAAAGATTGCCCACATTCAATATCTGACTATAAGATGAATTAATTCTAAAATGTGTGGTTCCAGATGCTAATTTTCCACAATATTTTCACAGTTTTTAAGTTACATTTTTCTTTATTGCAATTATTTCACTCTCTGGTTAGCATTTAAAACAAGAGCTTTGCAAGACATGAAACAGAGATCATTATTCTTGATTATCCTATCCATGCAAAAACAAAGAGACATAACCCAGAGGTTCTGTCAAAGGTACTTGACCTTAGAAGCTTTTAGCATTTAATTTTTCCTCGCTCTTACAGATCTTTTATACAACATTTTCTTAGGCCTCTCCTGAAAGCATTCCGAAGCAAGTCTGCAAAACAGTGTTCTAATGCAAAAAATAAAGGAAGTTCTTCTGCCACTGGCCCTGGCTTTTGCTTGATAATTGACTGGAAGTCCTTGCATTATTCCCTTAACAAGCTTTTGCAAAGGTCCGATTTTGATCTGGTGATTTATTATGCTTTTGTCATATTGTGTGAATCTTACCCAAATAAAAAGCTTGTGTGAGTATTATCAGTGTGTGATTTGTATTTGTATGTGTCATAAGTAATAGAAATTGCTTGTTACGCTCGTGGTGTAAAAACATATTAATCACGTCAACCAAAGAAAAAATATGCAAGTTTACAACCGGCAAGACAACATTATCCATTAGAAATGAGGCAAATGATGTCGGAAAATGATGTGCTTGTACCTGTTATTAAAATGATTTATACTCTCTGAATCCATAATAAATGAAGAATTTGAAGGGAATATTTTAATTTAACTTAGGAAGCATTTGGAAGAGCTATGCCTCATGCTACTCTTTTCTTTTATCTTATTTTAATAAGATACTCAGTGAAGCTTATCAAAATGAACTTTATAGCTTACTGTAATAAGCTTCATCATCAAGTTTATGGCACAGCTCTTTTGTTGCAATAACTTATTGAATAAGTGTTTAATTAAGTTGTTTACACGCACCCTTAATTTATAATGTCTTTACTCACAAAGGAGTTAGGTGCTGCCTTTAGTGGGGGTATGTATGCTGTTAAGATTCGTGCCTTGGCACATTCCAAACCGTGGAAGAGACTTCTATGGTTTACTACATGGCCAGTCCTAACATGAAGGATGCCAAGGCTTTGCTTAATTTCCCAGCTCAATTTGTTGCAGCAGCCAGAGTTACGCATGATTTCAATAATCATGCCATTTCTGATTCAAGTGTATTAGACTGATATATGTAAATCAATGCAAATTGCTAGGCTAGGCATTTGTGAATAATCACTAACTACACTTACTATAGCTTACTATAGAAGCTTTCAGTTCTGGACAGCTCTATACATACTATCATTGTAATTCATTTCAAGTTGGGTTTTATAATATGCCTCTTCAATTCAATTTAGTTCTTTCTCTAAAATTCTCTCCTCTGAAATTCTAAGTAAGTGGTAGCAGTTCATGCACAAATTCCACTAAGGTAAATAGTTCTAAGTCAGAAAGTCCAAGTAGCACAGTACAAGCTAGCTAGGGTCCTTGGAACTTGGAAGAAATGGATCTGTTCAATTGAAGAAATCTTTTCCTTTAATAATTGAATGTGAGTACAGGATCATAAATGTGTTAAAATGGTTGGTGATTTCATTTCTTTCTATTTCATCCTAATATCCATCTTCCGACATAATGTAAGTTTAGTCGTTTTATTTATAGGCTTAATCTCATCACTCCCAGAGCCTGTATATAAATATAGAATAGTGTTGTTGAGAAGCAATGGGAAAAGTGACCACATTATCACCTAAACAATAAGAGTGATGCCCACAAGTTTCAAAACATGAAATTCCACTACTCAGATGAACCATAAGTTTGTAATTACGGATCCACCGTTTCATGTATATCTGTCTACTTCTCAGTCATACCTCCACAGCTTTTGAAAATATAATCTTGTTTATTGCAAATATTTCACACTCTACTTAGCATTTAATATTCTGTTTTACATGCAAGACTTTATAATATCAGTGTCCACTGTTGAAATTGAATTTCAACCAATTTTTCTTACATTTTAGAACACCATGAAAATTGTGAAGGCAGTGAAGTACAAAAGTTCTGATGGCATGTGGCATCCATTCTGTAAAAAAGTACTGTCATTAGGAGTTATGGTGGCATAATTTTCCCCGTTGGGTAAATTTGTTTTCGTCCCCATATTCTCCTTTCTTTCTTGTTAGTTCATAAATTTCTTAATATATGCTATGGAAGTTTCTGACAAAAACCACACATCCTTCTATTTCAAAAGTTTTCCCACCAAAGATTTAGTGTTCACTCACACAATGCATTCACGGTCCAATTTAGATTTGCCTCAATATTGTGGAATGAAGACTTAAATATTTTAGCTGTTTTTCTTTTGTTACCTTTTCCTCATACTTTTTAACCCTTCAATGTTAATTTGTTACTCCTGCTGAAGACGATCTTATAATCTTATGTTTGCATGTTAAGAATATTATGTAAGTTTGGGACTTACCTATCAGAGGTAGTGAAATCATTCTTACAGAGAGAAGGGCAGCTTCCACAAATATTTAATTAACCAGCATGGATTCAGAACTCAACTAATATTTAATATTGAGAGGCATTTTGTGTTTTGATCACATTTTGTATTAGTGTTAACTCAACTAAAAAATGGCTCAAGGAAGAGGCAATGCTGCATTAATTAGAGGGCCTTTGATCAGATTGATTGGCCTAAGTAAAGAAGTTTTAGGCTGATGACATACTTAATTGGTTATTATCATCAAAGATTTTTGCTTATTTAATTGTGGAGACATATACATAATTGAGTCCTTAACATCATGATCACTGTATCTTTTTGTTATGTTTCAATTCTAATAAATAATAAATTTATATAATTCAACATAAGAGAGTTTCTTGATTGTTTGAAATTCTTCTATGCTGATTAAATTTAATTATTTTCGTAGTGTGTAAGGAAGATTACGATTCGTGCAACCTCTCAATCAGAAAATGACAAGATCAAGTTGAACTTGACTCAGGAAAAAGTTGCTTTATTTGTTCATTTCATAGTCACTACCTAAGAGGGATGAAATTAAATGCTGTCAATGCTTCATCAGCTTCGTAATATATGCCTTTTTAATTGCTAATCTTTTTTTGCAAAGGATTAACTTGCACAACTCTTTGTACCTTTATTGAGGATGATTTCTATCATAATTAATAAATTGATGTTATGCATAGTAATTTTTTCGTGTCTTTCAATCAAATAATTTTATAGTTAGGATCAGTTGCAGTACTTATATTTGAAAGAGTAAAAGTTTAGTTCTTATTTTTGATTTGGCTTCTCGATGCAACACCTATTTTAGAGAATTATGTGATTTTCGATTATTAAATAGAAATCAACAATTAAGATTTGTAATTAAATTAAATATAATGAAATAATAATTGATAATAATATATTAATAATTTATTTCCAAAATTAATAGTTGAGAATCAATTTTTGAAAGTGTATTTTATACTCCTCAAAATTGCATTTTCTCACTTCCAGCGGAATAAAATCCATTTTAACTATGTGATGTTTAGTTATAATCTTTATCATTAATACAATTTAATAAAATTAGGTTTGACATTTAAAACAATATATAAAGTCAACAAACTTTTACTAATTTTATGTAATTAACATTTAATCACTATCTTTTTATAAATAATATTATCCAATTAAATGTGTTTTTTGTCAATCCTAAAAAAGAAACTAAAGAGAGAGAGGGAGGTGGTTCCTACAAAAATCAAACAATCAGTCACATATAAAAACACAACCCTTCCTTAGCTCTTTGTTTCTATAACATTTTGAATTGGTGTTAACAAAACTAAAAGATGGCTCAAAGGAGAAACAATGGTGCAATAATTCTATCTTGTAGTATGTTGGTGCTGATTTCCTCTACAATGGTTCATGCAAAAACATATGTGGTTGGAGATGTAGATGGTTGGACCTTTCAAAAGAGTAATTGGCCTAATGGCAAGAGTTTTAAGGCTGGTGACATACTTGGTTAGTATCATCATAGTTTTGCTTTATCATCATTCATAGAGATACACATGTATTTCGAATTTCGTTTATATATATATATATATATATAATTATTTTTCTAACCTGAAATTATGATAATCAATCATGAGTATATTTTATTCGCATGATCATACTTCTAGGTATCTTAATCCCATTCATGCTACTTTAATTATCATTAACCTGACAAATTTGTATGAACATTATGATTGAACATGAGTTTTCCCATTAACTTCAGAAATATATAATTGAGTAGTCCTTAACAATATTGTAACACTACAACATCTCTTTGTTATGTTTCTAACGAATAATAAATTTATATAATTCAACCTAAGAGAGTTTTTGAATTTGTAATTCTTCTATGAAAATTAAATGTAGTTATTTTCTTAGGCATGCATATTCCTCATTATTTTTTATTATTTATTGTTTTATACTTGCAGAATTCAAGTATAATCCTTTTGAGCACAATGTGGTGAAAGTGAGCAAGGAAGATTATGATTCATGCGGTGCTTCAGAAGGATCACCAACGTTTCAATCAGGAGATGATAAGATCAAACTTGACTCAGGAATAAGTTACTTTATTTGTTCTTTTCCTGGTCACTGCTTAGCAGGGATGAAAATTGCTGTCAATGCTTCATCAACTGTGTAATATATGACCAGCTAATTGCTAATAATTTGTTTATTGAGGATTAATGTATGCACGTTTGTATCTTTATTAAAGATGATTTCTATCATAATTAATAAATTGATGATGTAGTAACTCTTTTGTATTTCTTGATGATCAGTAGTTTTTAAAATTAGATCAGTAATTGAATGGGTGAATATTACTGAAATCAGATAAATATTCTTACAGTTTTATGTTTGTTGTATAATATAGTCAATTGAATTTTATTTTATTTTCTAGATGTATTTAATGATTGGACTTTTTATACACAAAACTAATGACTGAATATCACTAAAAGAAAAAATAAATTATATATGGCAATGTTACTAAATATTACATACTTGATATAATAACTACGGATAAAATAAAATACAGTATGTAATGATACTTTGTAATAATATGTTACTAAATATTAACGGATAACATTTAAGACAGTGTTTTTAGCATTTTTTTTTCAGAATTGATTTAATTTAATATAATATTTTTCAAGATTTTCAAACTGAGGACCAGGTTGGTTTTTATATATTAAAATATTAAGGGGTGTAATGATGTAGGATTTTAAAGCTCTTCATTCTGTGATCACCCTTAGAATGTTGTCTATACTCTGTAATCCATGAGTATTGTAGAGAGTTCTTTAGACATAACTACATAAGATGTTTTCCAAAGGAATAACTAGCTAGATTAAACTGTGCATTTTAATATAAATTAGGCAAAATTATTTTCCAAGGCTTCAAATGGAGAAGAACCTAGCAGTGCTAGTTTTTTTAAGTGATAAAGGGATGAACAAAGCCGAGAAGTTATTGAAGAATAAAGGGTTTCGAATGGCACATTCCAAGAGAGTTTTTCAAACAAAAAATGGCAGAAACCAACCACCATGCATGAAACAGTTATCATTGTCATAATTAAGAGACAAACTGACTCTACAACATGGAAGACTAAAGAAGCCACTCATACTGAACCTACACAAAATCTCTAGGAAAGAGACTTGGGTTGGAATTAGCAAAGAAATTTTACCTCTTGAAAGTTGAAGGTTGAATAAGATTGCTTTGAACTTATATCTTTACATTGAAATGTTAAGCACTAGTTCCCTACATCGCAGAATAAATGTGATTGTGCATATAAAAATAAGGAGCGATTTTAGTTGTAATTCTTTAGGTGCTGTTTGTGCTGTTTCCCAATTAGAATCAAAGTTTTACCTCAGTAAACTGCATAATCAAAGTTATATTAAATGATTATGCAGATTACTGAAGCAGCTTTACCTAATTTATATCCTAAAACAAAATAACAAAAAGATAATCACAGTCCTGTTATTCCATATCTACAGAGAAAATATAGAGCAAACGCATTACTATTAACATAGTTATCTCTTTTTCTTCCTGTGTCTTGTTTAATACTTTTTGAAGATCAACCAAACAATAGAATATTTGAGAGCAAATCAAATCCTTTCTGGAAGATAATGTACTAGCTCACTAGTATAAAAATAATTGAATCCGAAGAAATTCAACCATTAGCAATAGCCAATTTAAATGGACTAAAACAAATCATGTTCAAAATTTCTAGAATAAACTATTAATTCAGTCTTTTGAATTGATAAAACTTACAACTCAGTTCCTAAAGTAAAACCATGAAATTAGTAATTTTTGAACAGGTCTTCCTCCATTTGTTCATTTCAAAGTTTTTGGCTTTTGTGCTGTTGGTACTGACGTTGGTAAAGGGACTCGGCGGTGTTAACAAAGTTTTAAATTCGTCTCTCTCTTGGTGTCTTCTATGGACATGAAAGGTGCAAGATAGGTAAGAACTTGAAGGATGAAATTTAACAATAAAGGTTAACAGTAGCCGGCAGGACTAGTTAAGTCTTTCAGAATATATTAGTCTAGAATTATCTTAGATAAATTTTTATAGCTAGACTTCCACATCATAGAAAATTCCGGAATTAAATTTTTGAATCCAGAAATGAGTTGAAGTAATTTTGATAACTTTTATGCGAATAAAATATTTTAGGACATATTAGAATAAATGGCAGTGACCTGTGTCCCTTAACTAAATGATTCAGAAGTTGAATTTTCGCAGTTATAAATTCACCACTCTGTTGTGGCTAAATTGCTACTTACATTTGTAAAATTTAAAGGTGAATGTGTTAACTTGTTAGCATTGATAGTGATTTTGGGAGAGCAATCAGTGTAGCAGACTTTGACAGCTATGGCTGCTTCAGTACCAGTACTTCCTGAGGACCTGACAGTAGAAATTCTGTCATGGGTTCCAGTGAAGGCTCTGATGCGTTTCAGGTGCGTTTCCAAGGCTTGGAATTCTCTCATATTCCATCCCACCTTGGTGAAATTGCATCTTCAAAGATCATCTAAAAGCACACACATCCTACTTACGTCCAAAGAAGATTTCTGGGATGGTGAAAGCGCTGCAGCACCACGCTCTACACATCGTTTACTTGAGAACCCATCATCCATTATTGATGATTGCCACCGCTTCGATCGCGGGTGCTATTTCTCAGGTTCCTGCAATGGGTTGGTTTGCTTGTATGGTTCTTTGAACGATGCACTTACAGAATTCAAGTTCCAAATTTGGAACCCGGCCACAAGGATGATGTGCAAAGACTTACCACCCTTACAACTCAATTTATGCAATTATGAATTTGGAGAGATTTCTCTGAAGCGTGGATTTGGTTACGATGAACAGAGTGACACTTACAAGGTGGTGGTAATGCTTATGAATATGAAGACATTGAATTGGGAGATGAAGGTTCATAGCTTGGGTGACACTTGTTGGAGAAGTCTTTTACCTTGTGCTGCCATTACTGTTCCAGGACACAATGATGGACATGATATGTTCATTATGAAACAATCTAATGGACAGTTTGTGAGTGGCACTCTTAACTGGCTAGCACTTCGTGGGATTGGTTTGAATTCACGTGAGGAAACTCTAACTGTCACACAGTTAGTAATTTTTTCATATGATCTTAACAAGGAGACATATAAATATTTGTTGATGCCGGATGGCCTAACGAAAATTCCTGATAATCTTGGACTTGAATTCGGGGTTTTGAAGGGTTGTTTGTGTCTTTCTCATGATGACATGAGAACCCATTTTGTTGTTTGGCTAATGATGGAATTTGGAGTTGAAAAATCTTGGACTCAATTGTTGAATGTAAGTTATGAGCATCTTCAAATTCACAACTTCCCAGCTAATCGTGAGGTAGAAGTAAGGCCTCTGTGCTTGTCTGAAAATGATGATTTCCTATTGCTGGCCAACCATTGGAATTCTGTGTTTATTCTCTATAATCAGAGAGATAATAGAGTAGACCGTACAGAAAGTTTCAAGGACAAATTACCGAGGTTGCCGGGGTTCTCCTATGATTATGTTCAAAGTTTGGTTTTGCCATATCAACATTAAGCTACCTCATTTGCTTGTTGTTATGTTATGAAGTAGCAAGTTTCAGAATCTTTCCATTTAATGTAACTGGTTCCTTAGTTTGAGTAATCTGTTGGATGATTCTATTGATTGGTAGTAGTTGAATTTCTTTGGCTATTGCTAATATTTGCAATAGTAAGCTTATACCTATCTTCCAAAAAGTAAGCTTATCCCTTTTAGTTAGAAACTTAATAAAGAAACCGAAGAAATTTTTATATTGGTTTATCTTTTAATTTAAGACTACATCTAATTTATTTCATTAGCAATAACTAAGGTTTCATTATATTTTAAAGATATATATATATAGTTGTAGATTATATATTAAATAGTATAAATATCATATTTTGTAATTTTTTAAGTAATTTATATTTTTTATACCATATATTTTCAATTATTATCAATTTTTAAGAAAAATTATTGAAATAAATTTTCAAAATAATGATATTATTAGTTCATAACTATATTTTTACAATTAATTTTTAATGTTATTGGATTTAAATAATCAGTTTAATCACTCTTCTATGTATTTGATTTTTTTAGCAAATATTATCTATGTATTTGATTTTTTTAGTAAATATTTTCTTTTTATAAAAACTTTTCATCTTTATTTTGAAATTTTATTTCAATAATTTTTTTTTAAAAATTGGCAATTATTAAAATGACACGGTGTCCTAAATTATAATCTATACACTAAAAAATAAGTAATATATAATTTTAGAAAAAAAATAAAATATGTATTTTGTCGCTTATATTTACTAATACAAATTTATATTTCCTACAGTCAGGATTTCATACATTCACATTTTCAATTAATCAAAGCCAAGAATGAAAATCGAATTTAATCAAATCTTAAAACGTTGCTAAATTTTGAACCATTCATTCGTTATCTAAGAAAGCTGCGAATATTGGTTGAGTCATCATAAAGACTCAATAGTGTCCTTAATATTAAAGTCATCCTTCTTAGAAAACTTGTTACTCATCTCATCACTATACCAACCCTCCATTGCACTGAGTCATACTGATTCTCATAAGCTGCACTTCAAATTACTCATTTCCATTCATCCATTGACTTTCCTTTCCAAACATGGCAGGTGCTCTTGTCGGTGGTGCTTTCCTTTCTGGTTTCCTTCAGCTTGCATTTGATAGACTTGCTTCTCGTCAAGTTGTTCACTTCTTCCGTCAAAGAAAACTTGATGAGACACTGCTCACTCAGTTGAAAATCACGATACTGTCCATGGATTCTCTGTCTGATAATGCAGAACTAAAGCAATTCGATGATCCACGAGTTAAAGCATGGCTTTTTGCTGTCAAGGATGCCGTGTTTGACGCAGAGGATCTCCTTGATGAAATAGACTATGAAGTCATCAAATATCAAGTGGAAGCTGAATCTGAATCTCAAACCTTAACTCACAAGGTATCAAATTTCATCAACACTACTTTCAGTCCATTTACCAAGAAAATTAACTCGGAGATGAAACAAGTCCTTCAGAAATTAGAATATCTTGCAAGCCAAAAGGATGCCCTTGGTTTGAAAAGCGCTGCTTGTCCTAGCGTTGGATCGGGTAGTAAAACACAAACAACATCTTTGTTGGTTGAAAGTGATATTTATGGCAGAGATGAAGACAAAGAAATGATCTTTAATTGGCTTAAATCTGAAACTAACAATCGCAACAAGCTATCGATTCTTTCTATTGTGGGCATGGGTGGGTTAGGTAAGACTACCATGGGTGGGTTAGGTAAGACTACACTCGCCCAACACGTGTACAATGACCCAATGATGGAGGAGGCAGATTTTGACATCAAAATTTGGGTCTGTGTTTCAGATGATTTTGATGTTTTGAGGCTGACAAAAGCAATTCTTGAAGCAATCACAAGAAGAAATGATGAAAGTGGAAACCTAGAAATGGTTCACAGAAGATTAAAAGAAGAATTCACAGGGAAGATGTAGAAATTTGTGGTTGGGCTTAACTCAACCCCACAAAACCGGTAGTGAAATTATAACACCCTCAACTTCTCCACCTAAATATTCTAATTTCTCTATGATAATTAAATACTTCATTCGATAACAAACCAAAACTTATTTCATAGAGTAATTTCTCAAGTAAGGTTTCTACAACTGCAAATATAAATTTCTCCTAAAACAAAATGTTTTACACTGCTACATTCCTATATAATAGAAATTTCTCACAGAAGTAATAACATTATAACGTCTTCAGAAAATCGTGTTCTCTTTTAGCCTATGCACTTTGTATCTTCAAGAAACTGCTTATCTGCTCGCCTGTTCGCGGGGTCATCACAGGTGTCAACCACAGACACAACATAGGGTTAGCTCATAATTTAATGATAATAATAAGATCACTTGAACAATACACAACAAATATAAAGGAGACATGAAATTTCAATATACAACTTATCACAATTAACTATGCAACCCAATATGATGCATGTCACTCACAATTCACTCTCATGCCATGTGGTATCATCAAAACAATTGAGCGATGCTAGGAGTACATGTCACCTCTGACACTCTCACTAGAAACACTAGTCGATTCTGATCAAGAACCAGTGTTACAATAGGAGTCACTTCCCACTCATGGTGATCGACCATAGTGGAAGCTTTCCCCACCGCGAATACCCTCCAAGTCCTAGACCATTACAACGACCCGTTAGGGACCAACCGTACTAGTTCCATTCATCCTCACCTTTCGAAAACATTTTCATTTCATTTAGCATTCATGATAATCTATCTCATTTTTAAAACACAATGCTTTACAAGCATATTCACCAAGGACAACCTCACTCCACGTCCACAGGAGTAGGCATCCATCCCTTTCACTTTCAAATAATTTCAACTGATTATCATGAACCTAAACGACTCGTCAATGCAATATGACCCACAAAATTAATCTCTCAATCCACATCAATCATTTCCCTTAACATTAATAAATGTAGTTCACGTGTCATTCACACATCATTACAAATATAATTTATCACTAACAACAATACAAAGAAGAAGGAATACACTAAAGGACCCAAAATAATAACCCGTGGAATTCTAATGAATCAAAATTCAACCTATAGTTTTATTTATTTATTTATTTTCACATTGACTAATGTTTGACCAAGTCCAATTTACCAAAGTCAACCTTCATACCTCAAAAGTCCAAATACCTAGTTATTGTCCCAATTTCTCTTACTATTTCTTTAACCTCATACATTTAGGCAATCTCTTAGCACTTATTACAATGTCTCACTCATCAAATGAAAAACTACAATAACCTTGAATTAAAACACTATCATATCAGATCATCAATATAGTCAGTGACAAGTGTGCATATGTATTCATGTTGATCTTCCTCATTTTGTTATCCTTATATATATATACCTAACCATATCTTTTTATCCTAAATAAGATCCGGTTGTCATATTCTTTTTTAGTAAATATCATCACCTTTGTACTAACATATTTATCACATGGTAGGAACACATTGACAGTTCTATATTCCTTTCAACTCTACTCAAACGTTATAAGTAATAAGATATCATGAAAATCTAATATCAAAATCAGAAAATTAATTACATTGAACAATCACATAATTATCATAAAGAAATCATCACTCTCAACATACTCAGTATCATTGAATTAATTCTTATAACTACTCTCACTTAAAGGGTTCAAAATAAGTAAAACTTATTCTCTGGATTTTCTAGTTAACCAAGCTTCTCACAAAGAGTTCTTAGTATACAATTATTGTAATTCAAAAAGTCAATCTTCAATCACTAGAAGTCTCATATTTTATAATTTTCATTTATTTGATTTTCCTAACCCTCATTCGCTCACTCATTCACAGTATACCAATCCCATCACAAAATCTACCTTTAGAGCACAATAATTCAATTTCATTCAATAAAACAATCAGATAATTAATCACAATTGTCAAACTAACAATACTCATGAACTCATAATAGCAATATTCCAATAATAGAACCATAATCATCATACCCAATGAATTTAATCATCAAAGTTACAAAAACAATATTTAAAAACAATTCATCACTCATACTCAATATTATCATCAAATTAAGAACTACCCTAACCTGGACTAGAGATACTTTGTTTGAAGAAAATTGAAGTTGGTAGAGCTCTGATCTCCACCCTCTCGTCAGACACTTCAATCTCCTTTCAGAGAAAAAGACAACGCTAGAACGTGAGAGAGAGAAAGAAAGGAAAGAAAGGAAGAATATGTGTGATCAGAAAGTGTAGCAGACTCGCCCTTTTATAGCTGCTTAACCAATTAAAATTATAACGTCACATAATCAATTTCCATGATTTGATTTGCATCACCTTAATTACTTATTTCTTATTTCCTTGATTAAATTGTACCTAGTCTATAAATTCATATTTATTCATTCCTTGAATAAGATACAGAAATAACATAAAATCTGTTCTTCAATATTATTAAATTGAGACGTTATAATTCAATTATTATAATTAAAATGAGACATTACACAATTAATTATTATTATTATTATTATTAAAATAGACATTGGATAATTTATTATTATTATTCAAAAAATTGGGCTGTTACAGAAGTGAGGTTTGCCCTCCACTTATATATATGCAACAGGTCCCATCACTAGGTGATGTGGGACTTCACACCCCTCCAATATTGGACTTTCAACACACCCCTCCCACGCCGAGAAGTTCAGTCCTCGGTGTGGGATAGTTTCCACGCTCGAGAAGTCCAGTCCTCGGCGTGGGAGGGGTGTGTTGAAAGTTCAATATTGGAGGGGTGTGAAGTCCCACATTACCTAGTGATGAGACCTGTTGCATATATATAAGTGGGGGCAAACCTCATTTCACAAGCCGGTTTTGTGGGGTTGAGTTAGGCCTAAACCACAAATTTCTACATGGTATCAGAGCTTGTAGGGAGATGGATGTATCTCACATACACCAGACCATATTTAGCTTATGCTCTTAGTGTGGAGGTAATCTCGTCACATGGAGAAACAACAAACAGAATGTTGTAGCTCGTTCTAACGCACTGAAGCTGGACTCTGAGAAGTTAACAAAATTTTTATCAAGGAAAAACTTGATAAAAATATTCTAGAATTGTCAAATATTCAATCTGAAGATCAACTAGAAGGATATCACAAGTCATATTTTTGGGAAACTATTAGACAAGTTGGAAATGTATGACATCCATTTACCAACTTGAGGGGAGTGTTAAAAAAGGAAAATATCTTATTAGTTAAGATTATAGATATTATCTGATTAATTAAGATATAGAAAATATCGCATGTATAGTTAGAAGAAGAATATTTAATTAAATAATATTTTTTATCTAAAAAAAATGTAGAAATTTATGGTTGGGCCTAACTCAACCCCACAAAACTGGCTCGTGAAGTGAGGTTTGCCCCCCACTTATATATATGCAACAGGTCCCATCACTAGGTGATGTGGGACTTCACACCCCTCCAATATTGGACTTTCAACAGAAGAGATTTCTTCTAGTTCTGGATGATGTTTGGAACGAAAGACAAAAAGAATGGGAAGCTGTCCAAACTCCTCTCAACTATGGGGCTCCAGGAAGTACAATACTTGTGACCACACGTAGTGATAAAGTTGCATCTACCATGTGGTATTGTAAGGTGCTTCGCCTAAAGCAATTAGAAGAAAATAATTGTTGGCAAGTTTTTGCTAAACATGCATTCCAAGATGATCATTTTCAGTTGGATGCTGAGCTGAAGGGGATTGCTACAAAGATAGTTGAAAAGTGCAAAGGATTGCCTCTTGCCATAAGATCAATTAGAAGTCTTTTGCGCAGTAAGTCATCTGTTTCGGAATGGGAAAATGTATTGAAAAGCAAGCTATGAGACTTACCTACGGGAGATAGTGAAATCATTCCTGCTCTATTATTGAGCTATCACCACCTTCCTTCTCATCTCAAGAGGTGCTTTTCTTTCTGTGCCTTATTTCCCAAAGATTACCAGTTTAAGAAGGAGATTTTAATTCAATTGTGGATGGCTCAAAATTTTTTACAAGGTCCTCAACAGAGCAATCTTCCAGAAGAAGTTGGAGAACAGTATTTTGATGATTTATTATCTAAGTGTTTCTTTCAACCGTCAAGCAGATAAAAAACATGTTTTGTGATGCATGACGTTGTAAATGATTTGGCAAATTATGTTTGTGGGGACATCTGCTTCAGGTTGGGAGTTGGTAAAGCAAAAATTGTACCAAAAACAACCCGTCATCTTTTAATTGCAAGCAAGGACGCTGAATATTTTTATTTTTTTGAGAGTTTACTTGATGCTAAAAGGTTGCATACATTTTTTTCAACAGCTAAGAATTCACTTTCAAAATGCAAGACTCCGATAAGTGAAATGTTCTCCAAATTTAAGTACCTATATGTCTTATCTTTGTCTCGGTGTTTTGGCCTCAGAGAGGTGCCTGATTCTTTAGGTGAACTTAAACATCTTCGTTCATTAGACCTTTCACGGACTGGCATAGAAAAACTACCTGATTCAACATGTTTGTTGTATAACTTGCAAATACTGAAGCTGGTAGGTTGTAGGAGATTGGAAGAGCTGCCCACGAAATTGTATAAACTCACCAATTTGTGCTGCCTTGAATTTAGACATACTAGAGTGAGAAGAATGCCAATGCATTTTGGAAAACTGAAGAATCTTCAAGTATTGGATGTGTTCTGTGTTGGCAAAAGCAGTGAATTTAGTATTCGGCAGCTAGGAGGATACAATCTCCATGGACAGCTATCAACTCAGGAGTTGCAGAATATTGAGGACCCCTCAGATGCATTAGCAGTTGATTTGATAAACAAAACACGTCTTGTGAAGCTAGTGTTAAAATGGAATAGAGAGCACATCCCAGTTGATGATCCAAGGAAAGAAAAGGAAGTACTTGAGAATCTGCAACCTTCCAAACACTTGAAGTATCTATCAATTTGGAATTATGGTGGTACACAATTTCCGAGTTGGTTATCAAATAATTCATTATCAAATGTGATGTCCTTGACTATGAACGGCTTCAAATACTGCATATGTTTGCCTTGCCTTGGACTTCTTCCGTCTCTCAAAGAGCTGAAGATTACAAGGTTTCATGGGATAGTGAGTGTGGGTGCCGAATTTTATGGGAGTAGCTCTTCTCCATTTCCATCATTGGAAAGACTGCACTTCTACGATATGAAGGAATGGGGAGAATGGGAATGTATTGTGACTTTTCCACGTCTTCAATATCTTCAGATACAGAAATGTCCGAAGCTGAAAGTGGTGTCAGAGCAACTTCTTGATGTAAAAGAACTATATATTAGCGGAACCAGCTTGGAAGCATCGTCTCTCAGACTAGAGATGTCGTGAAATTTGATTGCTACGACACGAAATTTCATAGAATGCAAGCAATATGCTGAGATATTGTGGTATACTTGCTATAGGATCTCTATTGTCTTTAAATATTGTCTTTCAAGAATTTTTATCCTTGTCGTGTCTGTTGATGGTCTAGCATGTTAGCCTACTGCTTGTTGTGAAAACTTTCAATGTCTACATAAAATTAAGATTGCATTGCATTAGCATTACATGAAACTAGTCTTGAAAACATGAAACATGCTAACACTGGTCTTCTCTGGGTGACATGGCAGGGAAATTGATACGTAGTTCCATTGTTCTTTCTCTTTTTTTCTTTCGCAAAATTAAACCAAGATTTTATTTACACAGAAGTTTACTGTTAACTCTTAAGAGTTATGTGTGTGACAACAACTAATTACTCTCTTTCTTTTTGTGAGTGTCTATTGAGAGTGTCCTTGACATACATTCTTACAAAAGTTTTACTTTTGAACCACTAACAATTGTGTTAACACCAATTATTATTGCCGAAATCTAAAGTGGTGAAATATTTTTTAGGTAAACATTCATTTTGATCCTAAAAATGTGAAGTAATATCATTTTAGTCTCTGGAATTTCCTGTAGCTTAGCACTAATTAAATGATAGTAAGTAGACACTTTTAGTCACAGATATTTATTTTTTTTTAGTTTTAGAGCTTTATTTATAACATTTTTAATTTTGCAACTTTTAACTCAAATTATGATTTTTCATAATATTGTAACTTGGAAGTGTCATTTTTTGGTGTGAGTGATAAGTAAAATTTTGGCAAGTTGGGATTCATTCATAGCGTATTGAAAGTTTTGTCTTCTTGTCAAAGTGAAAAGGATGGTTGCACAATACTGTGTGTTGTTGTGAATATTCAATTCATTGGTTCTCATCCAATATAGTCTTTTAAGGTGCAATGTTGACGGATTCTATATTATATACGGGGGATTCTGAGTGCGCTTCATGTGATTTCTATATTCACACATTAAACTATTAAAAATTGTTCTATGAAGATGTGAGAATCATATTTTATTTTAGTAAAACAAACTTCAAAAAAATAGTTCAACTTTTAAAGAATAAGATATGAATCTCACGGTCTTGATTCATGACTGCATGTGAATGCAGAGGACTATAGCATGTGACTGATCAGCAGTTTTTGATCCACCAGTCATCAAATAAAACAGAAAAAATTTCCACTATCCTTAAAGTAAATTCATCATTCACAATATAGCTTAATCAGTTTAATTTTTTTAACTATTTCAAATCACTCTTCTTTCCTTTTATCTATGTATTTGATTTTTCTAGCAATTATTTTCCTTTTATACAAAATTCTTATCTTTATTTTGAAATTTTATTTCAACAATCTTTTTTTTAAAAAAATTGCAATTATTAAAATAACATGGTGTAACAGATTGTAATCTATATACTAAAAAATATGTAATACAAATATATATATATATATATATATATATATATATATATATATTGTCTCTTATATTTATTAATAAAAAATTTAATAAATTCTCTTATAATTCAGAAACCAATAAATTTTGTTTAAAGAAGGGCTGAAGAACTAATCATTCTCTTTCTCGCTTCTTGTACAAGCACATCCTTGAACATATTTCTGTCTCTTAACAGTGTCCTTAAAAGTAAAGTCATTCCTCTTAGAACAACATGTTACTCATTTCATCATTATACCAACCTTCAATTCCAGAGTCACACTGATTCTCATAAGCTGCACTTCAGATTACTCATTTCCATTCATCCATTCACTTCCCTGTTCCAAACATGGCAGGAGCTCTTGTTGGTGGTGCTTTCCTCTCTGGTTTCCTTCAGCTTGCATTTGATAGACTTGCTTCTCGTCAAGTTGTTGACTTCTTCCGTCAAAGAAAACTTGATGAGACATTGCTCAGTCAGTTGAAAATCACGATACTGTCCATGGATTCTCTGTCTGACGATGCAGAACTAAAGCAATTCAATGATCCACGAGTGAAAGCATGGCTTTTTTCTGTCAAGGATGCCGTGTTTGACGCAGAGGATCTCCTGGAAGAAATAGACTATGAACTCATCAAATGTCAAGTGGAAGCTGAATCTGAATCTGAATCTCAAACCTTAACTGCCAAGGTATCAACTTTCTTCAACAATACTTTTAGTCCATTTACCAAAAAAATTAACTCGGAGATGAAACAAGTCCTTCAGAAACTAGAATGTCTTGCAAGTCAAAAGGATGCTCTTGGTTTGAAAAGGGCTACTTGTCCTAGTGTTGGATCAGGTAGTAAAACACAAACAACATCTTTGTTGGTTGAAAGTGACATTTATGGTAGAGATGAAGACGAAGAAATGATCTTTAATTGGCTTAAATCTGAAACTAACAATCGCAACAAGCTATCGATTCTATCTATTGTGGGCATGGGTGGGTTAGGTAAGACTACGCTCGCCCAACACGTGTACAATGACCCAAGGATGGAGGAGGCAGATTTTGACATCAAAGTTTGGGTCTGTGTTTCAGATGATTTCGATGTTTTGAGGCTAACAAAAGCAATTCTTGAAGCAATCACAGGAGGAAATGCTGATAGTGGAAACCTAGAAATGGTTCACAGAAGATTGAAAGAAGAATTGACAGGGAAGAGATTTCTTCTAGTTCTGGATGATGTTTGGAACGAAAGACGAAAAGAATGGGAAGCTGTCCAAACTCCTCTCAACTATGGGGCTCCAGGAAGTACAATACTTGTGACGACACGCAGCGAAAAAGTTGCATCTACCATGCGGTCTTGTAAGGTGCTTCGCCTAAAGCAATTAGAAGAAGATAGTTGCTGGCAAGTTTTTGCTAAACATGCCTTCCAAGATAATCATTTTCAGTTGGATGCTGAGCTGAAGGGGATTGCTACAAAGATAATTGAAAAGTGCAAAGGATTGCCTCTGGCCTTGAAATCAATTGGAAGTCTTTTGCACAGTAAGTCATCTGTTTCGGAATGGGAAAATGTATTGAAAAGCAAGCTATGGGACTTACCTACAGGAGATAGTGAAATCATTCCAGCTCTATTATTGAGCTATCACCACCTTCCTTCTCATCTCAAGAGGTGCTTTTCTTTTTGTGCCTTATTTCCCAAAGATTACGAGTTTAAGAAGGAGATTTTAATTCAATTGTGGATGGCTCAAAATTTTTTACAAGGTCCTCAACAGAACAATCGTCCAGAAGAAGTTGGAGAACAGTATTTTGATGATTTATTATCTAAGTCTTTCTTTCAACAGTCAAGCACAAACGAAACACGTTTTGTGATGCATGACCTTCTAAATGATTTGGCAAATTATGTTTGTGGGGAGATCTGCTTCAGGTTGGGAGTTGGTAAAGCAAGAGGTGTACCAAAAACAACACGTCATTTTTTAATTGCAAGCCAGGGCGCTGAATATTTTGATGTGTTTGAGAGTTTGCCTGAATCTAAAAGGTTGCGAACATTTTTTCCAACAATTGGCAGATGGAGTTTGGGAAATAATGATCGGCAATGTAGGATTTCGATACATGATTTGTTCTCCAAATTTAAGTTCCTACATGTTTTATCTTTGTCTCGTTGTTCTGACCTTAGAGAGGTGCCTGACACTTTAGGTGAACTTAAACATCTCCGTTCACTGGACCTTTCATGGACTGACATAGAAAAATTACCGGATTCAACATGTTTGTTGTATAACTTGCAAATATTGAAGCTGGTACTTTGCAGTAGATTGAAAGAGCTGCCCATGAAGTTGTATAAACTCACCAATCTGCGATGCCTTGAATTTAGAAGTACTAGAGTGAGAAGAATGCCAATGCATTTTGGAAAACTGAAGAATCTTCAAGTATTGGATGTGTTCTGTGTTAGCAAAAGCAGTGAATTCAGTATTCGGCAGCTAGGAGGACACAATCTTCATGGAGAGCTATTAATTAAGGAGTTGCAGAATATTGAAGACCCGTCAGATGCATTAGCAGTTGATTTGATAAACAAAACACGCCTTGAGAAGCTACGGTTACTATGGAAGAGGAACCACATCCCTGATGATCCAAGGAAAGACAGGGAAGTACTTGAGAATCTACAACCTTCCAAACTCTTGAAGGGTTTGTTAATTCAGAACTATGGAGGTACACAATTTTCGAGTTGGTTGTCGAATAATTCATTATCAAATGTGGCGTCCTTAGATATGAAGGACTGTAAATATTGTGTATGTTTGCCTTCCCTTGGACTTCTTCCATCTCTCAAGAAGCTGATGATTTCAGGGTTTGATGGGATAGTGAGTATCGGTGCTGAATTTTATGGGAGTAGCTCTTCTCCATTTCCATCCTTAGAAGAACTGTATTTTGAAGACATGAAGGAATGGGAAGAATGGGAATGTAATGTAACTTTTCCACGTCTTCAATATCTTAAGATAGGGAAATGTCCGAAGCTGAAAGGGGTGCCAGAGCAACTTCTTAATGGAAAGGAAGTATATATTAGGGAACCCAGCTTAGACGCATCGTCTCTGGAAATGATTGGGCATGCCACATCAAATATTTGTCTACAATTGTACATTTATGATTGTTCGAATATTAATATTCCCATGAGACTTTGCTGTGATTTCCTTCAAAAATTGCAAATCTATGGTAGCTGTGATTCTCTAACAACATTTCCATTAGATTTGTTTCCAAGACTCTGTTGGCTTCAGCTCTATGGTTGTCGTAATTTACGAATGATTTCACAGGAGCGCACACATACTCTTCTTAAGGAACTGTCTATTGAGGAATGCGATCAGTTAGAATCAATGCCTGAATGCATCGACATCCTCCTTCCATCTCTTGCTGACCTTCGTATAATTAATTGTCCAAAAGTGGAGATGTTCACAGAAGGAGGTTTGCCATCAAATCTAAAAAAGGCGACTCTCTCAAGTTACAAACTTATCGCCTCACTGAAAGGGAGCTTGGGAGTCAACACATGTCTTGAAAGCTTGCATATCGTAGGAGTGGATGAAGTGGAGTGTTTTCCAAAAGAAGGTTTTCTGCCTCTCTCTCTTACTTGTCTTGAAACAACGGGATGCCGAAATATGAAGAAACTGGATTACAAGGGTCTATGCCAACTCTCCTCTCTCGAGAAATTGATTCTTGGTTTATGTCCGAAGCTGGAATGCATACCAGAGGAGGGTCTCCCCAAATCCATTTCAACTCTTAAAATTTATGATTGTGGATTGCTAAGTGAGCGTTGCCAGAAACCAGACGGCCAAGACTGGGAAAAGATTGCTCACATTCAACACTTGAATATTCGGTCGAGGAGGAAGTGGGTATAATTTAATTAGGTAGTTATATTAGTTATATGATACATTATTATGGTGTTAAAATGTCACTAATCATTCAAAGAGTGAAATTTCAAGTGTGCTGATTTTATGTAGTTATATATGATTGGTGACTGAAGATGAAGGATGCCAAGGCTTTGCTTAATTTCATAGCTCAAATTGTTGCAGCAGCCAGAGAGTTATCTTGTAAGCATGATTTCATTAATGATGATGCTGTTTCTGAATCAAGTGGTAGCTGACATCACACTCTAATTAATCATTTAGTATCTGTTTTACAGTATCCCTTTCTATATGCAGAGGAAGCAATGTTCTAAGTGATGCTTTTCTTGAAAACTAAGGTGGTTGATTTTGAAATACTATGGAATCAGAATATATGTACTGTCATGCTTCATCATGCTGAAAAACAAAGTTTGTTATATCGATGCCTATCTAAAATCCATTATTTTTGTATTTACACGCTGTCAAATTTTTGGCTGAAACCAACATCTTTTATTCCATGCTCAAGGAGCAGTATAATTTAGGTTCCATTGTGTTTTGTGTGCTCAATTTTTTATAACCTGACAATTTTTATTCTCAATTTTTTTTTTTTTACAAATTTTATAATGATATTTTCCTATGTAAAAGTTTTACAGAACTATCTTAATTATAATGATTTTAAAGAAAAAGTCATCATAAAATATCTTATTTATAATGATTTTTGTACGTGAGAATAAATATCGTGAGATTATAAAATTTTAGAGGCAAACATATTTAGAAAAAAAATATTTGATTGCGATTTCTATAAATACAATATATATACATATAAATAAATAAATAAATTTAATGATATAACAAGTAAAGATTAATAAAACATGAAGTGTGAATAAAATATTTGAAACATTGAAGTGTCTAAAAATCTAAATATCATTATTTTATTATTAAGTCTAAACTTAGATAACAAGATTGTCTATGATTAATGTTCTACACTATAACTATTTAGATACTCAACACATATATCTATTTATCAAATTATAGTAATATTTCTAAGATTTTTTTATAATTATATAGATACTTTCTATATTTTCAATTATTATTTTTAACCTACAATATTTTTAAACCTAAACGAAGGTTAATGTACAAAAATTAAAAATGTATATATATACACACAAAATGAATAAGTTAGCTATAATTTGCTCTAATTATTTATGCGAGGTTTTGAATAATGATAATAACACGTATATTTTAAAAGTTAGTCAATTTTTTTACAATCTAATTTTTGTGTAGAGCTTTCGTATCTAAGTATCTAACCAAGTTAAAAATAAAATATTATTATTAATAAAAAAGAAGGCCAAGATTCCTTTCAAGTATGGTAGTGTTTTCGTTGTGTTTGTTTAACTACAATTAGCATTTATATCTTTTGTGCCATAAATCCACCACTATAGGGTTGTAGCTTCAATTTGATGGCAGCTACCTTTGCTTCCCTTTTTCAAGTGGATATTACTCCAATTGGAAATTTTGCTTTCTTTGTGTAATCACACTTTGTTATTGTGTCTTATGTATGTTTCTTCTTCTTTTACGTGATGGCATATATAACTATTATATATATCATATGAAATTATTAAAAATCTGTTATGCTCTCTATTGTTCTCACTTTATCTAGAAACTACATGATTAAATTAGTGTATAGTAGTGAACAATTCTTATCTTATACATCAGTGAGTTATGTAAAATACAATTAATTCCTTAACGTAGATTTATAAGACAATATCAAAACATAGCTTGTAGATTATTTATTATCTTTTTTGGACATACAGTGTGACTTACTATCTAGTCTTATAAATTTCACACTATGTTCAACAAGAAATATATAATCAACTTAATTTACATAAATTAGGAACAATTCTCATTTTATATATTAACTATCTAAGATATAATTAGACTTTTAATCTATAATATCAAAACATATCATAGATATTATTTAGACTTATAATACTTATTGTTAGGTCATTATCAAGTCACATGTAAATGTCTAGCTTTATAAACCTTACGCCAACAAAAGTGTTGTGCTTTGTCTTTATAGCTACTCGCGTATTAATATCAGTAGCCTTACAAATTAAGATCATAATGCATAGTTAAGTTCATGTTATGGGATGAATGACCAATTTTCCAATGGCTCTATTAGTCATCAAATATGCAAATGCTTCCACAGTGTGAGAAAATGGAAAGGGACTCTTAGGATCCAATACAGGCTTCACTTTCCCACTCTCTAAGTAAGGTTGTAATTTCTCCAACACAGCACCATCTGAAATGGTAATGAAGGAAGTAGCTGGTGGAGTTGGAGGTGGTACTATTGTCACTACTTTTCCCCCTTCTTTAATACCCTTCAAAGCCTTGTCACTCTGCCCTGTTTAATTTTTGGAATCAAAATCAACCATGTTTAATTTTAGCTTTCAATAGTATTAATATTTTGATGTCAATGTGTTATACACGATCAAACTAACATCATTTAACATTAAGATCTTACCTACTGCATCGTACACTATATCAAACTTTTCATCAAGTTCTTCAAAATTCTCCTTCGTATAATCAATAGCCAAGTCTGCTCCCAAGTTCCTTAACAAATCCAGTTTGGCAGTACTAGCAGTAGCTAGCTGCAACCTTAGATGCCCCATAAACGTGCTTGGCCATCTACATCATCAAACAAATACAAAAAAAATTAATATCGTAATGTTTATAATTATGCCACAATTTTGAGAAAAGCATATACCATATGGCTCAACTATTTCAAGAAGTTTGCCTATATAATATTCTACAACTTGAGTATTGATTTGACCAACCAATAGAGATGGAAGATATCAAACCTGAATAACAAGGGATCCAACACCACCAGCACCTCCTAGAACAAGTATTGATTTTCCAGCAGAAAACTCAACTTTTTCAAGTCCTTGATAAGCAGTGATGATGGCACCAGGAAGACTTGCAGCTTCAATAAAACTCAAATTGGAGGGTTTGTGAGCCAATAATTTCTCTTGACAAGTAGTATACTCTGCCAAAGCCCCAACAAACTTCTGATTATTTGTAACATACTCAATGACATCACCGTACACTTCATCCCCAACCTTGAATTTACTAACTTTATTTCCAACTCTTACAACTACACCAGCCACATCAAACCGTGGAACAACCTTAATTTCCATTCCAAACACAGCATCAAGCAATGCAAAATGAAAATAAAAATACATAATACTTCTGATAAATAATTTCACCCAAAACAAAAAAATAGAAAAAAAAGGACTATGCAATCTCACAGTACAATATTTTACACAGCTCAATGAATGTGATAATTTATTGATTTTAATAACAAAACTTTTGAAAATCTTACAAAATTTAATATAATGATCGATTAACTGTGTAAAATAATTTTACATCATGGATGTATAATTTTTATATTAATTAAAAATAATAAAATCGTATTCTTACAGGTAAAGAAGGACCAGTGTCCTTGAAGTAGCCAAGAGCCAACTTATAATCTACAGGATTAAGGGCTGCAGCGACAACCTTGATGAGCACTTCATCTTCCTTGATATCTGGTGTAGGTATGTTAGATTCAACTTTGAGAATGTCTTCTATGTTACCATATTCTGAATAGACCCAACCTTTTATGTGTGATGGAATGCTAGAAGTGTTTGCCATTATATATCTGAGTGATCTGAAGGTAAGAAGAGTTAAAGAGGATATGTGAGAGTTAATAGCTAGATACCTAGTATTTATAATGAAGCAAGCATTCATATTACATAAAAAATTCACTATTTTCATTTATAATATGCATATCTCCATCACGTTAAAGAAGAAGAAACTTACATAAGACACAATGACAAAGTGTGATTACACAAAGAAAGCAAAATTTCCAATGCGAGTAATATCCACTTGAAAAAGGGAAGCAAAGGTAACTGCCATCAAATTGAAGCTACAACCCTATTGTGGTGGATTTATGGCACAACGGATATAAATGCTAATTGAAGTTAAACAAAGACAATGAAAACACTACCATACTTGAAAGGAATCTTGGGCTTCTTTTTTTTTTAATAATATTTTATTTTTAACTAGTTGTGATCTTAAAGAAATAAACAAACACAGTCTAATTGCACGGTTTGTTCTATTGTTCTAGATTCTGTTTCAAAGGAAGTTGAATAAATTTTAAGCAAGATTTTCTCCCTTTTTCCTGTTACAGATATGCTTTTAGTTTACATAAAGAGATTTTAGTTTTCAAAAGCCTTTTCCCACTATAGGTGAAGTAGGTTACGAGGATCATGTGACACCATTTGACTTGGGCTAAAGACCAAATTTTCAGAGAGATTATATGTACCATGATATCCATCTTAACAACTTCTTCCAATGACTAAAAATCATGCAATATAACCTTCTAATTGGTGCTTCTAATGATCTTATTTGTATATGTCTAATCTGCCTAAACTGATTTTGTTGCTCTTGATTTTAAATTAACAATTAGTTGAAAGCTGATTAGATCCTGTGCTAATCACACACACTCTTTTACAGTATCCATTTCTACATCTAGAGGGAGTAGAGGACATCCTCTTGAACTGACCTTGGATTCTCAGATGATTGTTGAACTGGATTTCTTAGTTCTTCAGTGATCTTCCTCATGACCACACTGTTTGGAATCAGGCCTTCATAAAAATGATAGGTGGTAGATTTTGAAATACTTGGGTGACAATGTATACACTTGTGGTACGGACTATGAATTTCCAAATGGCTCTTTCCATCAACTATTTCACTTAGATACAACATTTTTTTATATGGGGCAGCATCGCCTTTTGGTATGTATTTGTGTTGGTTTATGGTTACCTCTTTCCAGCAATATCCGCAACAGCTTACAAGGTTCTTGTGGAAACATGTGCTCCCAGTGGTCTTTATTGGCTAGTTTCCCTTTTTGTGTCCTTCTACCCTATTTCTCTTATAGGTCTTTCCAAAGTATATTTGTTAGAACAAGAGTGTATTGATGACTTCAAAACATGTATCAATGCCACTTTTTTAAAGAAATATTTGCACTCTATTCTGCAAATCTCGTTCGCACTTGTAGAGGTGAAAACAATTGTAAGTTTTCTGATCCAGACCTTCAGAAACAGTTAAAAACGCCAACGGCCAAAAACCGCTTTGGTAACCGCCCATAACCGCCAAAACCGAATAATCAAATTTGACAAAATTTGTACATCTCATTTAACTATTCAAAATAATCTAACAATATTATTCAAAGAAAACAAGTAGAAGGACTTGAACTTGGTTTATATGATGAGCAAGTCCAGGGCAAACTAATACATCTGAGAGAGATTGAAGCAAAGGGAGTTGTGAAATGTAAATGTTTCTAAACATACATTTGTAGGACTTGAAATTGTACTAGGGTTCTTGTTGAGTGGGGAAGTGACATTGAAGTAGTGAGCATTGCAAATAGACTTTACTATTTTATTTTTTTTACTTTTCCTCCTTCAGTTTCCATTTGTTTATAAGATAGCAGAGGTGGGATTTGTGTAGTAGTTACTTGATGTAGATTAACTATGCAAAGCTTGTGTTATTGTTGTACCAAAAAAGGTCATTGTATTTGTAAATGGAAGAAAGCATTAGATGTCTTATATCTGTGATTTTTATTTCCTGATGGAAGTTCCAAAAACAATTAAAACACGATGTGCTTATGTGTGAGAGAGAGGTTTTATGACTTTTTTTCCCACATGTTCCAATATAAAGAGGGTGTTGTCAGCTCTTTGATTTCCAGACCGATTTGTACGAATGAATATTTGTTAAAAGTGATTAATGTTAAGAAAGAAACTATGTCAAAAAATGGTTATATGAGATAGTTACAATATTATTAAGAAATTAATACGAATCATCCACCAAAAAGCATAGGTGCAGATAATGAATTAAGTCATATTTTACAGATGAATTTGACAGATATCATTGCTATATATCTGGTGCTGGACAAAATACTCAATCTTATTAAACACATTAAAAATGCTAACTCACTAAGCATACAAAACAGGATCAAATATTTCATTATAGTCAAATAGGTGGGTAAAGGAAGAATTGTCAATTGATGCATCAAATGAATTAAGACCGTAATGTAAAAGCAAAATGATGCATAAAGCCTCAGCTTCATCATTACCATTCATTTATGGACTACAGAATGTCGGAAAGGACTCCAATTATTGCTTGACCGACTAACCATAAAGCCTCTTTTGACACACATTTCCTACACTCAGGATTTCAAACATTAAATAAATTAATCAAAGCCATTGACTGAAAATCGAATTTAATCTAACGATCCATTCATAATATAACGATCACAATTTACTATTGAATAAATGTTCTACTCTAGATAACAAGATTGACTACATGGAGAGGCCACTGTTGTTTGCTTGTGGTTATGAAGGAACCATCCCATTAAATACAGAAGTTGTTCAAGGTAAATATGTACAAAATATGAAAATTATTCCTTTTGTGATTCCCTATCATGGAATTGGTGGATCTTAAGTCTACTTCCACTATGATAAAATTATACATCACCACAAATAATACGGTGTTTGCTACTTTATAAGTCATTATCATCAAGGTTAATATTATAACAATTTCATCTACTATCATTACTCTGCATAATCACTTAATGTAACAATATCACTAATATTAAGTTGGCATCCACCATAGCTACTCTTATATATAATATTTCAAAGCAAGAGAAAAGGATATACCCTCGGCTGCTAATGAAACATGACAAAAAGGAAGTCAAACAACTATACATGATATGGGGTCATGACAACAATGATTTTCTATTAATTAAGAGTCTATATAATTAACTTTATGTACTCTATCTCCACATATCACGCTTCCTTGAGACACATAATTAGTTGAGCATTAATCCATCAAATTCAATCATCACATCCATCTCATATGGCAACAGATCATGCTAATTCAAGCACTGGTCCTATTATTCCAACTCATACCAAAGTTTGGTACTACTCAGAATATGGAATACCAACTGATATTCTAAAGTTGGATCCAAATTGGGCCATACCACAAGTCAAAGAGGATGAAGTCCTCATCAAGGTCGTTGCTGCTTCCCGTAATCCTGTTGATTACAAGAGGATGTACGGGCAGTTCAAGGACACTGACCATCATCTACCCATATTTTGTATGCATTAACCTTCCACATTTTCTATTTCATCAACACATATTTTACAATTATTTAATTATAATTTAATTTAGTATTACTTTTTTACTATTACTAAATTATGTATACATTTACTTTATGTTATGGACAAAACTCAACACTTTAATAAATACACTGTCATACAATTTGATTCTCCTTTTAAGTTTTTAGAAGTTCACTCTACAACTGTCACAAGACCCATATTCCTGCTTTCTACAAACAAAGTTTGGGTACACAACATGCTTATATCCAAATCTTAAACTTGTAATATAAGAATAAGAACATGTACACTCTGCATATATTCAAGAAAGATCATCGTCACAACCACAATAAAGCAGGTTATTCAAAAAGACTTAAAGTCTATGATGCGGGTAGAGATCGTTGTTATATGTCTTCATTTTAATAACTGCGGAGTCTGAAGCTATAAAATTCAAAACGTTGTCATAGACAAATCTAAATATCCTGAATTGTTTTACAATCTTAGGTAGTGCTAGACTGATAAAATAAAAACGTGACACAAAAGCCTCTTATAAGTGATATTCTCAGCTTAATCATTGTCATACTTTCATTCTTGGAACACAGATGTGAATCTGTGTGTTTTGACATATTAAGACTAAACAGTTATTGCTGCAGCGGCTATCAAGCCTCTTTGGATACAAATTTCATTGGAACTTGTGCTGGAAGACAATGACATGCAAGTGCTTCATAAAATGCAAGCAATATGCTGAAATATTGTGGTATACTTGCTAGGTCTCTATTGTCTTTAAATTTAGCCATGGTGTTATATTAAACTGCAGCTGAATTTGGATGAAATTGTAACAGAATAATCAAGCTGTTTTTGTTTTCAAGATTTATTATCCTTGCCCTGCCTGTTGATGGTCTAGCATGTTAACCTGAAATTAAGAATACAACTAGAATACGCAGACAACTAGTTATAAAATGTGAAGAGAGAGAAATTTGTATATGTATAAAATGTGAAGAGAGAGAAATAAGTATGTTTTCTGTGAGAGAGTTGGCTGATTGGCTGCGTATTGCAGTTGGCTGCTAAGTAAAGTTGTACATGAAACTAGTCTTGAAAACATGAAACATGCTAACACTGGTCTTCTCTGGGTGACATGGAAGGGAAATTGATACATAATTCCATTGTTCATCTCTCTTTTTTTTCTTTCGCAAAATTAAGCCAAGATTTTATTTATACAGAAGATTACTGTTAACTCTTAAGAGTTTAGTGACAACAACTAATTACTCTCTTTCTTTTTGTGATAGGATTTCGATACATGATTTGTGAAATGTGTACCTCTGATGAATTAACTCTGAAATGTGTGCCTCCTAGTCAGGTGCTGATTTTTCACAATATTTTCACAGCTTTTTAACTTACATTGTTCTTTGTTGCAACTATTTCACTCTCTGTTAGTATACATTTACCAACAACGCCAACCCAATGCAATGGGATAAGACACGCCTCTGATATAATTTCTTTATATTTTTAAATTAATTAAGATTTATTTTAGCCCTATTTTGGTCAAGCAATTTCTTATTTATTTTATTTTACTAAATTTTTCAACTGACATAGAAATATTATAATATTATAACATTTTTGTAAGATTATATTATATTTCCTATTTTTCAAATTTTAGAGGCAAATATATTTAGAAAAAAAATATTTGATTGCGATTTCTTTGTCCATGAAAAGTTTCAGGACAAGTGTTGAAGTTTGACCGGTGAATTGAAAGCAATATATGTCTACACAATTTCCAAATTTTAGGAAACAGAAGTGACGGTATATGAAATACGATAACTAAAATTCTAAAAAACACAATCATAAAAATATAGTATATGATTAATGCACCTTAAACAAGTATATTTTCAATTTTCTTTGATTTCTTTCCTTAATTTCTCTGAACAAGATTTTGACTTTATTCCAATATATTTAAATTGTATTAAGAAAAAAAAATATAGAAAAGGTAAGTAAAAGTGGTGACATTTTTTTCCCTCTATATATATGAATGTTGCTGGTGCAACATAAAAAACTCACAGTATCTACACCACTGAGTTCAACTACAACCTACAAACTCTCACATATATTCTCTAACTCTATCATTCCCTTGAGGCCACTGAGATAAAAATGGCAAGCACTACTCCTGAAATTCCATCACACATAAAAGCTTGGGTTTATTCTGAATATGGAAACACAGAAGATATTCTCAAATTTGAATCCAACATACCTATACCAGACATCAAGGAAGATGAGGTGCTCATCAAGGTTGTGGCTGCAGCCCTTAATCCTGTAGATTATAAGAGAGCTCTTGGATTCTTCAAGAACACTGACTCTCCCTTACCTGTAAGAATATGATTTGTATTTTTTACACCTAAGTGCAAAGTTTAATTTTTATCCGTTTTTAATTTTGCATTTTGTCATGTTGTATTTTTGGTGGTGGAAATTAAGACTGTTCCGGGGTATGATGTTGCTGGTGTGGTGGTGAGAGTGGGAAGTAAAGTGAGGAAATTCAATGTTGGAGATGAAGTTTATGGAGATCTCAATGAGGATCCTTTGAATAGTCCAAAAGTCATAGGGTCTTTGGCAGAGTACACTGCGGCTGAAGAGAAAGTGTTGGCTCACAAACCTTCCAATTTGAGCTTTATTGAAGCTGCTAGCCTTCCTTTATCCATCCTCACTGCTTATCAAGGATTTGAAAAGGTTGAGTTTTCTGCTGGCAAATCAATACTTGTTCTAGGTGGTGCTGGAGGAGTTGGAACCCTTTTTATTCAGGTTTGATATCTTTCATCTCTTTGGTTTGCTAAGTGGTTTCAATTTTTTCATTAGTTATAAATTGAGAAATAGTGTACTCACAACATATTGTATAACAACATATTCTTGTGTGCATCTCTCTCAATTGCTTTGTTTATTACATATTCTAATGATAGATAATAGACACAATGGATATCGTATAAACTATTGTAAAAATTGTTATATATGTGTAACATATATTTTAAAGTAGAAGAAGTTTCTAGTTAAAAAGTTAAAGCAGTCTTGAATATGTTGTGTATTTGTTTGATGATGTAGCTGGCCAAGAACTTTTTTGGGGCATCAAAGATTGCAGCCACGGCTAGTACTGCAAAATTGGATTTTCTAAGGAACTTGGGAGTAGACTTGGCTATTGATTATACAAAGGAGAATTTTGAAGAATTGGAAGAAAAGTTTGATCTCGTATATGATGCAGTAGGTGAGATATTGGAATTGAAGTAATGTTATTCTGTTTAAATGAAACTTAGTTGGTCATGTACAATATAATATAATATATATTATTGAAAACTAATAAATGAATGTTTTTGAAAAACAGGACAGAGTGAGAGGGCATTGAAAGCTGCTAAAGAAAATGGCAAAGTTGTGACATTAGTGCCATTTGGAAGTCCTGAAGCTATTTACTTTCCACACACTTCAGATGGTGTTGTGTTAGAGAAACTAAAACCATACTTAGAGAGTGGGAAGGTGAAGCCAATATTGGACCCAAAGAGTCCCTTTCCATTTTCTCAAACTGTGGAGGCATTTTCCCATTTGAAGACTAATAGAGCCATTGGAAAAGTAGTCATACATCCTATCCCATAATATCTCTTTCAGAACGTAGGTGGTTGTTTGTGAATCTAGTTATAGGTTTTGTTTTGCATCTGTGGCATGTTCACACTTCAGGACTAATAAGCTATTGGGAAAGTGGTCATTCATCCCATTCCATAAGTTGTGTTCTAATCAAACCTCAAATATTGCTCCCAGAATAGTTGTGATTTTGCTGCAAAATATATAAATAAAATGAGTGGCTGAGGAGATATCACTTCTCTGCTTTATTTGACTACTGCATTTAGTGATGAAATGGGATCTTTTTAACTTTTACGAAATTTGTGAAAACTTTTATGTCAAAATGTTCTCCAATGAGTGGATAGAGCTCCATACCATGCAAAAATGACAAGACAATAGAATGTCATTATTTATAAAAAAGGTGAAATTAAATTGCAAATGTCATGGGATGTTTTTGACATAAAACGCAGTCCAAGTGATACTAGTTTAACTTCTCAAGCAATTTATTCATATGCGATGAAAGTAGAAATTACAATCAGAAAATATTGACACATCACTACAACAAGACTTTCAAAATCTCACATTGTTGCATCATGAATGCTGCTTGAATCAGAATAGAGGATAGAGGGATTATCAATTTCTAAAAGAACTCAAGAATGGATAATGCCTTTTTATCCAAAATAAGAGACAAGGTAATTTTATAGAATGGCTCGTTGCATCAATCATCCATAATGAGAGCTAAAGTTCCTACAAGTACAATCACAAAAACAAACTTGAGCATTAGGACTTGACTAGAGTATTAAAATTCCGTAGAATTAAACTAAGATACCCTCTAAGTCATGGTGAGAAGATGTAAATGTTAGAAGTATATGTAGTTTGATTAGTCTCATATCATGTAAAAAGATGCATTTAGACTTTAGTCCCACATCGTTTAGAAAAGTGAGAGGGATTGTCTTTTGTCTCTATATAAAGAACTCCCTGTAAAGCTTGAAATGCACACCAAGAATAAACTGTTCCTAGTGTAGTCGTGGACGTAGGCAAATTGCTGAACCACGTTAAATTCTTGTGTCTTTTTCTCTCTTCTTTATTTCCTTATTTATTTTATTTATTGCTTTGTTCTTAACAATTGGTATCAAGAGCCAATTTCTAAGTATACTCTATGGTTGCAGCTTTGTCTGATCTTCCACATCAGAAAACGGTAAGAACATGACTGCAGATAGAAGACTACCTGTATCAGGACATGGAGTAGTTAGACTGGGAGCTGCTCCGTTTGACGTTAGCCAAAAATGTCGCGTTCAACATTATGAACGAGAAGACAACTGTAGGTCTGATGAATGCATTATCAAACATGTACGAGAAGCCATCTGCAGCCAACAAAGTGTATCTAATACAGAGGCTAGTCAACCTTAAAATGGGCGAAGATAATTCTGTTACTAATCAAATTAATGAATTTAACGCAATCCTTGCCCAGTTGGCCTCAGTGCAGATCAACTTTGATGATGAGGTGAAAGCATTGATTCTATTATCATCCCTTCCGGAAAGTTGGAGTGCAACTGTTACAGCAGTTAGTAGTTCTGCCAGTAATAACAAGTTGAAGCTTGATGACATATGAGACTTGATCCTAAGCGAAGACGTTCGCAAGAGAGGTTCAGGTGAGTGTTCTAATTCTGATTCCAGTTCTACGTTGAGTATTGAAACTCGAGGAAGAAGGAGCCAGAAAGGTTAGAATCAAGGACGGGGCAGATCAAAATCCAGAGGGAGACAGACAAAATTTGCTTTTTGGAACTGCCAGAAAAAGGGTCATCTTGCTCATCAATGTAAGGCTCCAAAATGGAAGAACCAAAAGAAGAAAGATAATGAAGAATCTGCAAATGCTGCATCAGATGAGAGACTGGAGATGCATTAATATGCAGTTTAGATAGTCCTGTTGATTTATGGATAATGGACTCAGTTGCGTCATTCCACACTACACCTTCCTTAGAACTATTCTATAACTATGTGTCAGGGGAATTTGGGAAGGTTTACCTTGCAGATGGAAAATCCCTTGATATTGTGGGAAGAGGTGATGTTGACATCTGAACCTCTAATGGTGCCCTATGGACTCTGCACAATGTCAGACATATCCCCGCCTTAAAAAGAAACTTGATATCTGTGGGACAGTTGGACAACTAGGGGAACTACATTACATTTGGGGATGGCTCTTGGAAGGTAATGAAAGACAATTTGGTTATTGCTCGTGGAAAGAAGCGAGGGTCTCTTTATATGCTTGCAGATGAGGATATGGTAACCGTCGCAGAGGCTGCCAATAGTTCCAACCTATGGCATCAGAGACTTGGGCATATCAGTGAAAAGGGGATCAAGCTCATGGTGTCAAGAGGTAAGTTATCTGACATAAAGCATATTGATATTGGACCTTGTGAACACTGTATTTTTGGAAAGCAGAAAAAGGTCAATTTTTCTAAGCCAAGAATGAGATCTAAAGTTGAAAGGCTAGAATTGGTGCATACAGATGTCTGGGGTCTCGCTCCAGTGAAATCCCTTGGAGGCTCACAATATTATGTAACCTTCATTGATGACTCTACAAGAAAGGTATGGGTCTATTTTCTTAAAAATAAATCTGTGTTCAAAAGGTGGAAAAGGGAGGTTGAAAATCAAACAAGTCTAACAGTGAAAAGTCTGAAATCTGATAATGGTGGAGAGTATGATAGCTGTAACACCCTCAAAATTAATTTTTATAAATAATTTCGTAGTTAAAACATTTACTAAAAAATTCTATAAAAATGTGCATATTAATTGTTTATCATATCATTGGGTAGCAATATTATAAATAAAATAAACTTAGAATGGCCCATGCAAGATTCAAACCTGCAACCTTCAGGTTAGAAGCAAAATGTTTTAACCAACTGAGCTAATAGGTTTATTTGATAATTTTTAAAAATATAAGGTATATAATAAGTACGAGCGAAATATGTGAACCAGAAAAATAAAGAAAAATAATTTTTAGATTCTTTATAATTTAGTATTAATTATGGAATAATCATATATGATATTTGAATAATGGAATTAAAAAAAAATTTAAAAATAATAATAATAATAATAAAATAATAAAATAATAATAATAAAAATATATATATATATATATATATATATATATATATATAAATAAAAGTTAGAAATTCTGAACAAGTGCAATATGTCATGAATGATGAAAAGATGCACTAAGTTAGTGGTGTTAGCACCAATTCGATTAATGGAGCACTAAAAAGAAAAAGAATTATAATTATTTGTTTACGGAAAAACCACTAAGTATATTAAATTTTACCACTAATAATATTTTAAATTTTATTTCATCTATAAATAGAAACCATTTGAGAAAACTTCAGCCATGAATTCATTTGCACCAAAACACCAAAATCTTAGTTTTTCCAATTTTCCCAAAACCATAAGCTTATTTTGCTAAAATTCCAAATTTTTCTAAATTCACCAAAAACCTATTTCATTTAACTTTGAGAGTAGAATCAACCTTCTTTCAACCTTCAAAAGCTTTCTCAAAGTCTTCCAAAAGAGTAGCCAAAAGAAATCAAGGTGAGGGAAGTTTCTAAATTATTTTAAGTTTTCAATTTTCTAAAAATTCTAGAATAATCTCAAAATATTTGTGTTCTAAAATTTATGAACTTATAATTATTATTGAAGTTTTAAAGTAATAAGAATTGTAAGAGAAGTTGCAATTTACTTAAATTTTCAAATATAAAAAAAATAAAAATATATATATAAAAATGAAGTGAGCATGACTTGAACCCAAGACCTTGGTGTTTCCAGTCATGTCTTAACCAACTAAGCTAGTCCAGATTTCATTTGTAATACCGCATATTTATATCTTTATATTTAAATATTTCCGCTTTCATTTGTTTATATTTCATATGATAATTTGTGATCTTAAAATTATGAGATCTAACTAGGAGGCTCTGCCACCTTTACTGATTTCATAATTTTAAGTTATTTATATAATATTTAATTTTATGAAATAATAATTTGAGATCTTAAAATTATGAGATCTAACTAGGAGGCTCTGCCACCTTTACTGATTTCAAAATTTTAGTTATTGATATAATATTACAACGATTAATTTTTCTATACTTTAAATTTGGATGACCTTTGATTTGAACTTGAATAATTTTGGATGTGTATTTGGATCATGACTTGGATTATGTATGTTTACCTTCTCTTTGAACTTGGATGATGATTGAGATTGTGATTAATTACCTATGCTATGCACGTTGAGGACTGTGATAAAAATTATGACTATTATAGTATAAATTATTAATCCACAACGTAAAATATAATGATGGAGTGGATTTGGAATATCAATAAGTTGGTACTGTTTTAAATGAGATTTTTAGAAAGGGAGATAAGATTTCATTCATTCATGCATGCCTCAAAAGAGGTGGCCTCGGTTAGAGGTACAGATAATAACTTAATC